>CM052893.1:5641387-5793480 GCA_028534135.1 Potos flavus | reverse complement strand
AAAGCTGGGGGCATCACATTGCCTGATTTCAAGCTTTACTACAAAGCGGTGATCACCAAGACAGCATGGTACTGGCACAAAAACAGACACATGGACCAGTGGAACAGAGTAGAGACCCCAGATATGGACCCGCAACTCTATGGTCAAATAATCTTTGACAAAGCAGGAAAAAATACCCAGTGGAAAAAAGTCTCTTCAACAAATGGTGCTGGGAAAATTGGACATTTTCTTACACCATACACAAAGATAAACTCAAAATGGATAAAAGACCTCAACGTGAGGCAGGAATCTATCAAAATCCTAGAGGAAAACATAGGCAGTAACCTCTTCGACATCAGCCACAGCAACTTCTTTCAGGACATGTCTCTGAAGGCAAAGGAAACAAAAGCGAAAATGAACTTTTGGGACTTCATCAAGATAAAAAGCTTCTGCACAGCAAAGGAAACAGTCAACAAAACAAGGAGGCAACCCACGGAATGGGAGAAGATATTCACAAATGACATCACAGCAGGCTTTAATCCACTTAACATCGGAGAGGGTGAGGCCCCTCGCTCCTTCCCGCCTGCGCATGCAGAGCTCTCCGAGGGCAGCCAGGCAGACTCGGGAAATTACACCCAGCACCTGCAGAAACCAACTGCTTTGAATCTGCAAGGCGCCTGGTGCTGTGAGAGGTCCGAGGTCCGAGGCGTCTCGTTGGCAGGAGCCCTAGGACTCCACCGGAAGACATCAGTTCTAACCAGGGTGTCCTCCTACAGGGGTGCAGAGTTCAATCACTGCCAGGTTATTGGCAGTAAATTGAAAAATTCCATTGTTGCCAGGAGGCCAGGTGTTGGAGTGACCCGAACCAAGCTTGCAAGCGCAGTGTTCTTTCCACACCTTAATTCCCTCTAAAGCCACGGACCAGCAGATGTTCTCTCCTTGACCAAACTCCAGCCGGGATCCCTCTGAGCCCTTTTCTCCAAGAGGCTCGAACTTGTCTTAAAAAAACTGCAGACTCTCAGCACAAATTATCTCCTACACCTCATCCCTTGCCATCCTCACCTCCCTCATTTACAAGGCCTGAACTAAATGCTAACAGTTGCAACAGCTCAAGGCCACGCCCCAGGATGACCCCACCCCCTTAAAGTGCCTGCTTCACAAAGCTGAAGACTGCCCAAAAGAAGTTGCTGTTTGTTCCACGCCAACACCTGACCAGAGGGCCCCTGTCTCCCAGTCTTGGTGGGAGGGGAGGAGCCTAACTTTGATAAGTGCCAGTTAACAACCCCCAGATGGGCTTCCTATGGACCAATCCCTTCTCCCCACTTTTTCTAAGCCTCTACTTCCCTGGTCCTGTTTAAGCCCCTGCTGTCCCCCACCCCATTCCCTCATTCTCCCTGAAAAGTGCTCCACCATCTCTGTACAAATCTGAGTTCAGTTCAGTTCCCTCGGATCCTATTCCCTATTGCAAAAATACATTCCCGTTTTAAATCTGTCCTTAGAACGTTAACCACTGTCTGGCTGTTTTTGTTTGACACAATCCATTCAACTATTCAGCAAATATTTCCTGAGCACCTACTATGCGCCCAGCACCACACTTGGCACTGTTACTCAAAGCAAACCCAGACCCTCATTCCCGCTCCGTGAGCGGAACAGAATTCTGACCATGAACTAGGACCCAGCCTTTCTGTGGCTCATCTTCTACCAGATAGTGTGAGTGCCGAGGAGGGTTGGCTGCCCTTATAGAACAAGAGGGCCGAAGGGGGTAGTTCGGAACTTTTCAAGAGTTTCTGAGCATATGAATCAGCTCGGGGATCTCGTTGTAAATGGAGATCCTGAATCAGGTAGGGCTGGGGTGAATCCTGAGAATCTGCATTTCTTATAAGCTCCCAGGGAATAAAGATGCTTCTGATCCCAGGGCCAAACTTTGAGTGGCTAGAGTTCGGCTCATCCCTGAAGGATTAAGGTAAAAGAAAGGAGAGGCCAGAGGTCCTCAGGTGGCTTTTGAGAATCAGGTCCATCTACACTACCCATCCAGGGACTCTAGTTACCATGTGACTGCTCCTGTTCCACTAGTTTGAACCATCATGCCGTGGTCCCCAGAGCTGCCTGCTCCGGCTACCAGATGCTTTGCTTACTGCCTCAGTCCCAGAATCACCCTGAATCCTGCAAATGGATTTAATGGCAGCCCTGGAGAATGCTGTAGGTTCCCTGGGACCCACCCCCCAAGCCTCATCAACTCCCAGTCTAGGCTGATTACAGTAATCCTGGAAGTCACCCGGGATTGAGAGCAGGATCAGAGAGAAATAGTAGTCACTAGGAAAAATAAAGCTGATTAGCAAAGATCACTTTGTAGCTGGGGAGAAAAATCCATCATTCCAGGGGCACTGCATTTCAGAAAAGAGTTCTACTAGGTCACCAAGCCCAAGAGTAAATGCTGACCTTCCCACTGTGTGTTTGGCACCCCCCAGCTCTTCAGGGATGCCCATGACGTTGACAGCCTGGGGTTCACACAGCACGGACGCCTGTCTGGGTCTGGGCCCCAGCATAGAGCATGGCTCAGTGAGTCGAACTAAAGCTTGCAGTTCTTGCTAAATTCAGCGGCTATGAGCTGGTCTTGTCCAGGACAAAAGAAAGACAACTTGAACTATCTCCTGCTCACACCATCAAACTCGCTAAAGTAAATTGTTTTCAGAGTTTTCTGCCAACAATCTCCCTTTCCTGAACCGGCATCCTTCTCCTAGAATTTCTTGATCTCCTGCCCCTCCCCTGGATGCGGGCTGCTGACCTTGTGAACTTGTTCTGGCTAACAGAATGCGGCCAAAGTCATGTTCTAGGAGGTCA
Source organism: Potos flavus (assembly GCA_028534135.1). Taxonomy (NCBI): domain Eukaryota; kingdom Metazoa; phylum Chordata; class Mammalia; order Carnivora; family Procyonidae; genus Potos; species Potos flavus. The sequence goes on along the minus strand of CM052893.1, from coordinate 5,790,660 downwards.
GGAATTCAGAGGTCCTGCAGTTTTCACTCTTGCCCTCCTGGGATCCAGCTGCCTGACAGTAAGCCAGGGTTAGCTTATTGAGCGATGATTGTCCAGTTGGGGAGAACGAGAGCTGGCCGGTCCCCAGAGAGCCAGTCCAGACGCAGCCACTGTCCCAGCTAAAACACAACCGCATGAGTGGTCCCAGCCGACACCTACTGGAGCACAAAGCTATGTGTCCTGTTCATGGAATCTCCGGAAATAATACTTGATAGGTTTCAGAGTTGTTCATTTCGCCACAAGGGATACAATGGAAACAAAAGCTAGTGTAGCAAAAACATAAAGCAGGAGGCACAGTCTTTGGGGTTGGGTGGTTGTGGACATTGGAATCTCATTCCCACTCAAAGCTGGAGGAACAGGAAAGAAATGAATTTGGAGCCTGGAGGGAGTAGCGGAGGGCTTATTGGCAACACTGCCACCCACCCTAAAGTAGAAAACAGGAAGGGCGTCTAAAGGGTTTGTGGACGTGGCTAAGGAGATCTTTCAGGCAGGTTACCAAAGTGTTAGTGGTCTATGGTAAGAAGCGCGGGTCCGTTTTCATGCAGAAGTTTGAGAAAATGTACAGAATCTAGAAGAGTCTCTCGATTCAACAAAATCCTCTCCCAGTCAGAAACGGCCTCAGGGTAAAGATGAAATGACAGACATGGTGGGAAGATTCTTTGTCAAGATCTCAGAAAGACTGAAAGTGGAGGGCGGTTCAGCCCCCCTTGGCCAGAAGAAGAGCTCCCAGAAACTTTATAAGGGACAGGTGCTGAAGCATCCTGAATCAAAGTTCAAAGCAGAGAAGACCCACTGCCAAGAGTTTGAGGTCAGGGTTTTTGCTAACAGAGTAGTTTATGACCGGATACAAATTAAGTCTAAAAAGGCTGAAGGGATTGTACCATTTTGTTCTAAAAAAGAAAAGAAAAAGACAGAGATGCTTTAAAATAAACAGAGTTCCTCTGGGGCCTCAGTTTCTACCAGCAGGAAGCCAACTAAGAAAGTTGGAAGCAAACACAGGCTATTTCTTACGGAAAAGAAAGAACAACACAGAGGGGAGCAAAGAGCTTCTGAGAACTACAGATTAGGAAAGCACTCCCAGGGAGCAGAACTAGATCCAGAACTAGATCCAGAACTAGAGCAGCATCCCCTGTTCCCTGAGCTTGGAAGCCTGGCAGTGTGTGCTGGGCCGGATCTCAAAACTGCTGTGGGCTCATGACTGGTCTGTGCGCTCCATCCCCCTCCCCACCACTTAAACAAAAGTACCTACTATAGTTATCTTATCCCCTGCCTCCCCGTTATTGGCTGTGAGTGTGTGTGTTAGGAGGCATACGACTTGCCTTCTAGTTCACAGGTTTCTAAATCAAGAGAAGCCCATAGGAGGAGCCTCGCCCCAATTCAGACCTGATGCAGAGGAGGAGATCCTGAACTTTATCAAGCACTTGCTGTAATGGGGGCAGGGGGTGGTGAGGGCTGCATTTCGTATGTGGAAGAGACATAGATTGCGATGGCTAGAGTGGCCTATGGTATATAATTTCCAAAGGTGCATGCCAACAATCCTCCTTATTCCCATATAGATGCCACTCCTCCCATCTTGGATCATGACTTGCTTTGAGCAACAAGATAGGGTAGCAGCTGCTATCCCAGAGCCCACATCTTAAAAGGCCTCATACTTTCTGCTTTTGGCCTTTTGCGATATAACCACCCCTTAAAGCGTTCAGGCTCGCTTACTGAATGATGAGAGACATATGCAGGTGAAGTCCAAGCGTCCCCCAGGCATTCCAGCCACCCCAAACAGCACTATGTGGATCAGAGACGAGATCTCTCTGCTCAACGCCACCCAGAATCACAACCAAATAAGTGATTACTATTTTTGATCCCACTGTGTTTTGGAATGATCTATGCAGCGGCAAATAACTGACCTACCTGCATAAACAGGAGAGGTAGAAAAGTGCAGAACACAATTAATAAATTTATTTTCTTCTTCGCCATGGCCTTTGTGGATTTTTGTTTTTACCTATTTTCTGATTTCCTTTGATTTTAAAATAGTACAACTGAATAAAATATTTCAAGGCACCAATGAGGTAGTGATGATAGGCTTAGGGCCAACACATTTTATACATGGTGACAAAACTGATTTTTATCTGTGACCCAGATGGGACGTGTACGTGCAGACCAGTGGCGATATACTTGGATAGAAGAGCCTGGGTAGCTTAGTATTATCATGGGCGTACCAGCACAAAATTACAAGAAACCAAACAAAAAACTGCTAAGGAGGACCAAGATTCCTTTCCTATCTCTAGAACACTTCGTTCAGAAATCATTTAGATCATTTCAGCAGACTTCTCAAGGCCGTTCTTGGAATTAACACATTTCTCTCTCCTCTTCACTCAAACAAGACCGAGCCAAGAATATACAACTATACTGGGAAGTTCAATTCCACTATTTAAAAAAAAAAAAAGTTGGCTCTGGGTCCTCCAGGCAGATTAGGACACCAATTAACCACATAAATGCCTCGGCAAGCAGGCACGGGGTTCATGCCACGAGCATGCGGGTGGAGCAAAGCGGAATTCTGGGGCGTGCTGTCAACAGATACCGTGGCGTGAATGGCACCCCCTGAATTGGTCCAAATCAACAGTGCTGTACAGAGAGCCTAGAGTATGCACAGACGAAACCCAAGTTTGCCCTTGAAAACCTGGCGATCTAGCAGGAGCTGAGCGGCATGAGAGCAACAAAGGCACATACATATGAATGCCATGATGTACGGGTACTGGGGATGGGGAAGGCGGACTAGAAAAGAGACCTTGAACTGGTGAAGCAAAGGAAGAACATGAAGGCATGGAAGATGCATGTTAAGTAAAATCATCACACACACAGAGGATGCAGCTTACCTGACATGCTGATGGATGACTGTGGTTGAGATCCCAATGGGAAGACACTATGTCAACAGATTTTTGGGCCATGTTGAGCAAGTTCATCCAGCCTTGGAAAAGTGATAAGTGAAATGGTGCGTTTTCTGAATAGTTAAGGCCTTCAGGAATATTTTCCACCAGGGCAATTCTTAGAAAAGATTTTGAGAAACAAACAAACAAAATCTAGTCAAATTTGAAGCCACAGATCTTTAAACATGCATACAGAGACATCTGGAACATACTCTTTACTCTTTTTGAATAGATACGTTCCTCATTATTTATATTTTCTACCAGAGGCTTCTTACACTTCCCCTCTGCTCACCTTCCTGGTTGTGAGAGTTTAGATGCTCTGGTTTTCCCCAGGTTTTGCTCATATTTCAGAAAATCACAGCCTATGTCCTAATGTCCTGTTTCAAACTAGCCTTGAAAGAAAAATTTAGAGCTTCCTATACAAGCAACTTCCTCTAATAATATATTCCTTTTTTTCCTATAGCAATGAAATTCTTAAGTACAATAGCACTTCTGTGAGCTACTTTAGGCTGTAAGTTACGTTTTGCACACCTCATTTCTAGGACAATGTTGGGCGTATATAGAACTAATTTAGAAACCGAAATATTATGAGTTTTTTACTCCTGGAAAATAAAAATAATACACACTATTATTATTGCTTAGTATCTACTGATGCTTCCCAGCCCAAAGCATAAAATGATACGAGGAAATATTCAAAAACCTGCCTGTTGGAGGGTTTTAGTAAAGTGGGTGATAAAGAATGGATAAAATAATCACAATAATCAAAACTTAAATAAAATACAACAAAAGCGTCCCAATGAATGTGTTTTGTCTTCTGATACTTCCTTGCCTATTGACAGCACATGCACTGCCCCAGCTCTGCTCAGTATGGAGGTGAAGATGCTGTGGTTTCCACTACTGAGTTGGCCAGGGGACACATACTGTTTTAATAAAGGAATGAACAACCCCCCCCTTTCCGAAATGTAAATTCTCCTGCAACTCTTGATGGAAAACTGCACACCTGTAAATGTTTCCAGAACAGAGATCCATTTCATTCATCGCTATGCCTCCCCAGGGCTGGGTACATAATTAGGGCTCAAAAAGTACCTATAGAATGAATTTCGGCTTTCAACACGGAACCCAGCCCTCCTCACTGAAACTGTTAGCTGTTTCTCCTAATGAGGCTTGTCCCATTTAGCACTTTTAGAAACAAAAGCCATAGTCTTAGTCAAAATTTTTTTTTAGTTCTTGTGCATTTGATGACTATCACAGCTAGAATGGGGTTGGATGGGTGACCCGAACACTTCCACGATGTGGGGATCCAATCATCCCGCCGACGTCCGCAATCAAATTTAACGTTTGTTGAAGTCTGATAAGCAGAGGACAGGCAGCACGGAAATGACTGTGACAAATCTCCCTAGTCCTCTGGAATTTACAATCTAGAGAGTGAGCCCATCTCATACATAGTAATTCAAACGGGAGGTAGACTTCTACGCGATGGTGAAACGGGAGTAAGAAGTTTAATTAGATAGATAATGCATCATCTGAACTATCACTGTGCATGGGCAGGAAGGAGAGATTAATTCTGGTTGGGGCTTGGGGGCATGTGGAATTAAAGGTGGGACTTGAAATGTGTCTGTGGATGAGCTGTAGGAGACAGGAGTTCTACGTAGAGGAAGGAGCCTCCCCAACAGTGTCCTCGGATATTTGCGAGGTGAGTCTAGGAGGGGTGAGGTGGGAGGGACAGGAGCTTATTTTGGCAGAGAGGGCAGACAGCACCAGGAGGGCCCACACTGTGGCTATGAGCCAGGAAGAGGAGCTTGGGCTTCGCTTTGGTGCATTTGGGAGCAGCCAAGTATGCTAGGGGTGCACCCTCAGGCACACAGCCTGCCACCGGAAGGAGAAAAAAAGAGACCCGGAAGTGAAATGTCGGTAGAGAGTAGACATGGCTGCGCCAGCTCAGAAAGGTAAAGAAGTCTGAATTCAGTCAATGGGAATAAAGAGAGGCATGCAGGCAACGCGGTTTTAGGAACCAGATTTGAAAAGATTTAGTGTTTGATGAGCTTGAGGAGAAGGTGAAAGACAAACAGGCAGGAGCCAAGGGTAACTGAGATTTTCCTGTAGGGTCGCCACATCGTCTCTTAAGAGGGCACCCATAACCATCTTCCACGGTCTCCTTATGTGGATTCTTGCCCCTCCCAACCATGTTCCATACTGTACTTGGGGTAATCATTTAAGAATGTAAACCTAAGCACTCTGCTGCTTGATGAACACCTCCTATGGGCTTCCCTACTGTCCTTAGGATAATGCCCACCCCAACCCCCTAAGATGGTTGGCAAGTATTTACACCAGTCTGGTCCTGCCTCCTCATAGCCTCACTGAACTCAAATGCCCTTTTTCAATTTTACAGCAAAGCCACACCAGACATCTTTGGCATATTCCCTGCTATTTTTTCCAGACTTTGGCATATCATGCAGATCTTACCAATCACCATTCCGATGCTACTATGTCTCAATTAACCAACAAGGTCCTAATTTAAACCTTACTTCTTCTGAGAGACTTTCCCATCCCCACAAGTAGGCTGGCTCTCCCTTACTACCAAGCCCTGATTGACCTGTTATTCCTTCTCCAACCTATTCCCTCTCTTGAAATTACTTGTTCGAGGCTGACTTTCCCTGATAGATTGTGGCGTGCAGGAAGGCAATGGCTCAGTATTGTAGCCCTAGTGCCTAACCTGTTGATCAGGGCACAGGATGTAGCCAAAGAATCTCTGCTGAGTGTCCCTGAAATTGGAACAACTGGAAAGATGGGGGGGGGGTGGTCTGTTAACAAGGACACAGAACGTAAGGAACATGGGAAAGGACGTAGACCAATAGACCAAGGATTGGGAGAGATCATCAAGGGGGAAAAATGAAGAGAAAACTAGCCCAAAGCCTAACATGGGGGGCATTTCTCTGGTTGGTAGAGAGTGAAACAGATAGGGATTCAGAAGGGACCAACACAGAGGCAGGAAAGCAAGAGACGTCCAGGAGGATTTGGTGTTTGAGAAGCCAAGATGAGACAAGGTTAAAAAGGTGGAGGGAGGGGATTTCTTTTTTTTTTAAATCTACTCCACAACCTTTGACAGAGGTTGATGTTGGATGTTTTTAACCTCTATCCACATTTAAAGCCCAATTATCTGTGTTAATTGAAGCATGAGGGAAAGACCCCCAGATAATGAGCAGGTTCAGCCTCCCCTCCAACTAGACTATATTTATTTATTTTTTTTAAAGATTCATCCATTTCTTTTAGAGAGGGAGAGAGAAACAGAGCAGGGGGAAGGGCAGAGGAAGAGAGAATCCTCAAGCAGACTGCACGTTAAGTACGGAGCCCGACTTGGGGTTCAATCTCGGAACTCTGAGATCATGACCTGAGCAGCAGCCAGGACCCAGATGCTCAACCAACTGAGCCACCCAGCTGCCCCTAGAGACTATATTTAGAAATCAAACCCGAGAAAATCCCTCCAATAAACGAAACCAAAACACAACAGCTGCTGACAAAGAGAAGCGACTAGCTTCGATTTCCCTTCAGGGCAACAGGTGTGCCGAGGAAGACAAGAGGAGACTCAAGAAGCCCAGACAATCTGAACAGACGGGATGAGGGATGCAGAGCAAGTGCCACCTGTCGCTGGCTCTTCGCCATCCCTTCCGTCACGGCGCGCCCTGCGGCACCTGGCAGGCAGACAAATGAGGATTTCTAATCTCTTCTAGAAATCTTTAGACCAGGTGTTCTTACCCTTGGATCCATGAATAAGATTCACAGGACTCTCTGAGCTTGATCTTTACTTTCCCCGCTCTCTAACTGAAATACAACATTCCCTTCAGTTACGAAGACAGGAAAACCCCACAGGAATACCAGAAGCACTTAGGGGTCCATCCCCAGGGAGAATGTGCCTACCACGGTACAGTTACTGCCAACATCTCCAAGTACTCAGCACTGCTTTGAAATTCTGGGGGTTGTCAGATCTTGTTATTTCATGAAGGGGTAGTGCACGATGTACCTTCCTCCACAGATTTTTAAAAAATATTTTGATAACTTTATCTCAACGTTATTGGTTGCCATCCCATGTGTTTAATTTATGCATTTAAAAACACTCTCGGGGCGCCAGGCGGGCCCGGTCGGTAGAGCGCGCGACTCTTGATGTCGGGGTTGTAGGTTCAAGCCCTACGTTGGGTGTGGAGATCACTTAGAAAGAAAATCTTTTAAAAATTCATGAATTAATTAAAAAATAAAAACATTATTCAAAGAAGGATTCATCAGAGCAGTATACCCTCATCAGGCTGCCCTGGAGTGCTGAGGTCTGTGGTACGGAAGGGTTATAGAGCATTTCCTGGCCTGACAGAGCATGTGGGATTGTGTAACATTGCTGCACATAAGAGACTCCATTTAGGGACACCTGGGTGGCTCCGTCGGTTAAGCGGCTGCCTTTAGCTCAGGTCATGATTGCAGGGTCCTGGGATCGAGTCCCGCATCAGGCTCCCTGCTCAGCGGGGAGTCTGCTTCTCCCTCTCCCTCTGCTCCTCCTCCCTGCTTGTGCTCTCTCTTTCTTTCAAATAAATAAATAAAATCTTTAAAAAAAAAAAAGGCTCCATTTCGAAGTTCCAACTAAGTTGAACCCTTGAAATGAGCCACAGCCAACGACTGTTTTACGAGCAGTTGCTCACAAAATTTCAACGGAGCAACTGGTGTTTGAATCATGTGAGGACAGTGAAATTAATTAATACGTGCCAGGGACACTTTCATTTGAAAACACCAATAAAATCATCAATAAGCTAAGAACCCGAAGTAGCTTCGGGTCAGTACCAAATTAGCAGTGGTTTTTTTGTTTTGTTTTGTTTTTTCTCTTTTTTATCTACATCATGGAATTAACCCCTCCTTTCTCATAAAAACCTCTTGCTTTCCCCACATGATCATGATACTTTTCTGGATTCCTCTACAATCTGTGCTCCCCCAATTGCAATTCTGAGATCCCCCAATAAAAGCCTTTGTTCTTCTTCATCCTCTCCTCATTTTCCTTGGCCGACATGCATCATCTACTCTTTCTTCTAATAAGATTTTTTCCCCCATTACTGAAGCCTTAGAAGTGGGTAGGATTACCAAGAGAGATTTTCAAGAGAAGAGAATTGGGACAAAGCCAGTTACAGGAAACGTCTGATCACTTCCGCCTGGTAGAGAAAGTGGGCCAGGGGAGGAAGACAAGAAGAAAGGCCTGGAAAGACTGAAAGAGGAGGAGGAAAACCACCTAGAAGCCAAGGAAACCCAAATGTATCATCATTATTTGTTTCTTACTGAATATTGAAGTCAATTACGATTTTATACTAAGAATAAAAATAGAGACACCACCCCAGGTCTGCGGACACACTGGGGCATGGGTAACAAATTCCAGGGAAAGCCCCTGCATGAGGACCCTGCTTACCTTCTCATTTCTCCCCTCCACGAGATCTGGGGACCATGATGGCTCCTCAGTGACACGGTGCTGGTCTCCCATGCCCGGCTAGAAGCTGCCTCTAGAAATCGGCTTTGAAATGACTACTTTCTGTGACCTATCATTTTATTTCCTTTAATGGCCAACAGCTGGCTACTCTCCAGGGCCTTGATCTAATTAGCATACATGCAGAACTCTTTTTTATGCACTGACAGCCCTTGATATCCTCTTCCTTGGCAAGCAAGGACAGAAGGAGGCAGATATCATTAAAATTCACCTTTGGGCAAATCCCTGGAATGCCTGCTTTCACCCTCTCTAACAGAACTATGCCCAAAGGCTGTAACGCTGTTCTTGACACCTAACAATAAGGCAAAAGCTGAATATACAAAGACACAATCCAGCAAAAACCTTTTTGTGCCTCTTTTTATGGTATTTTGAGATAAACTACAAATGATGTGAACCGTGAGTCCAGGGAGCTCGAGTGGAATAAATATATTTTGAAAAATGCATTTTACCTTGTTAATAGATTTTAAAATAGAACTCTAGCTGTTCTTATTACTAGTATGTATTTATTCTCCAAACTTAATGCGATCATCAAAATTTCTCTTTCAATCCAGAAACATATTTTACCTTCTTAAAGAACTGTCTACAGTTTCCCTCCACTAAGCTACTAAAAAATATAGTCCCTGCCTTTGCAAGCTTTAAAACATGGTGTGTGTACGCTGGCAAATGAAAGAATGTTTATAAATATATTTTCACCCTTGATTTTGGAAATATTATAGGGAAATATTTAAGAGGAGAGGATTCATTATAAGGTAGACACAATCCAGCTCTGCCAGTTATTAGCTGTGTGACGTTAGACAAATGATTAACCTCTTCAAATCCGTTTCTGTTTCTGAAAAAAACAAAGTTACCACGAAGATTACAGGAGATGATCTCTGTCAAGTGCTTTGCTCAGAGCCTGCTTCATAGGAAGCACTAAATAAAAGACATTTTTTTCAAGTAACTTAGAGTCTGAAAACTTATAATTAATTAGTTAAAAATTTCTCGAGGTTCTCAAACTGATATAGCACAGTTACTAGGAAGATTCTGCCTATATTGGCTTGAAGGAGGCTGGAAACTAGGACCTATGTGACATTTTCAGAGCGAATCTATTTTCATTGCCTACTGCAATGGAGCACTTAGTAGGACTTGACTATATACATAGGGGCGTGGCTGGTCAATTCAGTGACTTTCACTGCACACCTGTTAGCTTTCTGATGGCGTTAACGGATGAAACTGAACAGAGAGCCTTAGTTCATCAACACAATTAGATGTGGACTCAAAGGAAAAGGATGCAGATTTTGTTCCCTCATTTGGGGTCACTTGGCTGTAATTAAAGCCCAGGACTGACAAGACGGAAGATGACCTTCCCAAAGACACTAGAGTGTCTAGCATCTGTGGCCACCTCTGGACATGAAAATAATTGATACAGACCTCAGTTTGCTTTTAATGCAGGCTGAGATATAGGTTTCATTTTTTTTCCAAGAATTTGGGTCAGGGTGAGTTTACTTGTGAAAGATAGCAGTAAAGATATCAGTGAGGTCTGGCGGGCTAACAGTGTCCTGATAATTCTTAATCCGGCATAGGGATTAACGTTGTTGAATATTAAAGTCATTAGTAAAGTAATCGTTAATTGTTTTAATAATTTTGGCCAACATTTTATTCTGAAAAAATCTCAAATCCACAGAAAAGTTGCTAGAAGAGTACAGTGTGACTGAATATATTCATTGCAAAAAAGTTATGTATACATATGTAATATTACACACACACATACATTTTAGAAAACCGTTTGAGAATAAGCTTTAGATATCAGGATAATTTATCTCTGAATCTGCAGCGTGTATTTCTAACAAGGAAGCCATGTTTCTAAATAAATGAAAACAATAATCACACAGGAAATTTAACATTGATATAGAGCTATTACCAATATTCAAATTTCCCCAGGTATCCCAATAAGGTCCTTTATCCCAGTTTCTTTTCTTTTCTTTTTTTCTTTTTAAGGATCCAAGATCCATTCAATAATGTTCACTCACTTGCATTTAGCTGTCAGGTCTCTTCAGCCTAGGAGAATTCCCTAGCCCTTTTTTTTTTTTTTTTTTTAGTTTTGCTTGTTTTCCTTGATGTTGCTAATTTAGAAGCTCCCAGGCCTGTCATTTTGCTAAATAGTCCTGGATTTGATTTCCTTGACTGTTCCCTCACGATTAGCTTTAGATTAAGTATTTTTGGCAGGAACACTATGTAGGTAATATGTCCTTCCAAGTGCATCATAAAGGTGGCACCTGATACCGGGTTGTCTCACTACTAGAGATGCTAAGTTTGGTCCCTTGGGGAAGGGAGTGTTTGCAGATTTCTCCACTAAACAGTACTTTTCTTCCCTCTAGAAGTAATAAGTAAATGGTACAGAGGTACCTGTAAATATCTTATCACCCAACATTTCACTCACTGATCTGCCATCCATCCACTTCTGATTCTTGACTGAATCGATCTTGTTGATAACTTTCTATCATCAATGCTATATTTGTTATTTGGTATTATTCTGCCAGGAAAAGCTTTTCCTTTCCCTATTACCCTTCTTAAATTTTTTAAAAAATATATTGCTTTATTAGTGTGGACTCATGGATTCACTTTTTTAATTTAAAGTGTAGTTCTCGGGGCACCTGGGTGGCTCAGTGGGTTAAAGCCTCTGCCTTCGGCTCAGGTCATGATCTCAGGGTCCTGAGATCGAGCCCCGCATAGGGCTCTCTGCTCAGTGGGGAGCCTGCTTCCCCCTCTCTCTCTGCCTGCCTCTCTGCCTACTTGTGATCTCTTTCTCTCCGTCAAATAAATAAATAAATTAAATCTTTAAAAAAAAGTGTAGTTCTCTATTCTGTTTTTATTCACAGTGCTGCTCACATTGTTGTGAGACTGCCAGTAGAGGCTCCTGTGAATTTCTCTGGTGTTCTTTTGAGGTCTCTTTCAGTTTTGGGAATACTTTCATATTTTTTGTCACTATATGTGTCATTTGCATTAACCTTTAAATTGACTTCTGAAGAAATAGCTGCAGAGAACATGATAGTGAGTTTGAGTAGGCAACAGCAGATCTCCACTTCCATAAATCTAGAAAGTTCCTACGACAGCCTCATTAATTCCAGGCCTATCACAGTATTAAGTGAAGAGCAACTAAAGCTTTCTTTTTAGAGAGAGGCAGTAGGACAGTAGAGGAAGAATTACAATTGTAGCAATTACCCTTTGTCTGCATCACAGTTTAAAAGTACTTTCACATTTAACCTTACAGATCAGCATCAATGTGTTAACAAGGGATGAAAGTAACAAGGCTCCTAGTGGCCAGGTGTCATCCGGCTAGATGGAATGCTACAGAGCTGGGATGTAAATTGAGGTTTGTCTGAGCTCACGTGCATTTCACTCTAGATTAGGTACTGGGCTTATCCCGGAAGGTTTGCACAGCGCACCCTGGGTCTCTGGGGGGGGGGGGGGGATGTAGATTCACATCAGAGAGGCGAGGCTGCCACCCTAGAGGAGAAGGTCAGTTTGGGTCACAATCCCAATCTTGTCCAGAGAAGAGGGGAAGATATGAGTGACAGCTTCTCCACGCCCCCTTCTTTGTTTTATACTCCACCTCGTCAGTCCACCCTGACCAGACAATCTAGTGAGTGACAGGAAGGCACATTTTCCTTGGCTCAATATTTCCAGATATGGGCCCAGAAAGGAAAAAAGAATAAAGGGAGAAAGAAGCACGAGTAGGATGAAGACAAAAAAAGAAAGAAAGAGGACTTCTGGGGACGGTGGCAGAGTAGGAGGACCCTAAGCTCACCTTGTCCCATGGATACAACAAGATAACACTCCTATCAGCGTAAGTAACCCAGAAAACAACCCAAAGACTGCCAGAATGAATTCCACAGCTCAAGGTAGAGAAGAGGCCACATGGAAGAGGGTAAGAAGGACGGAGATGCAGTGGGGAGCTAAATGGTCAGCAGGACTGCCTGCAGGAGGGAGAGACCTGCAGGCGAGGAGAGGGGTGAGTGATAGACCCTCATGTCAGGGAGCCTGCAGGGGGAAGACAAATCCTTATAAACATTTGGCTTTGAAAATCAGAGGGGCTGAATTCCTTGAGTTCTTACAACCACCAGGTCTTCAAACCTGGAACTTTAATAATCCAGCTGGCTTGATCTGGGGAGAGCCAGGAGAGTAAGAGGAAGCTGAGTCCCCACCCTTAAAGAGACAGCACAAAAAACAGCCCCGCAGGCAAGCAGCAGTTTGAAAAACACCTGGGGCATATGGGAGGGAGATTTGTTTACTAATCTCCGAATGTGTGCTGGAGAGACAGAAGTCCTTGGGAGACCTCTCCAGGAACAAAAGGCCTGGCAGGTGCCATGTATCTGCCTCCCCTGCACGGTATAAACACACTGTCATCTGCAGGAACCAGCACAGGCCCCATGCTCAATACCTAACTTGCTTACACTACACCCCAACCCCCATGATTTGGCTCCACCCCCTCCAGGCTGGCCTGCTGGGCACTGCAGATCCCCTCCCCCAGGGGACAAGAGCAAAACTTGCTAACAGGGCACCTCCTACCCCATGCACCTTGCGGATCCTCCCCATCCAATATGCTCTTGGCCAGAGCCTATCCGAAGTGGTGCCACAAGTCTGGCAGTGTGCAAGCAGCCCCCCACTGGGGCTAGCACCACTCCAAAGTGACTCCTGCCCTGGGGACAGGGAAAGAGAGCCACACACACCAGTCACACTGTGGCCCTCCAACAAAAGCTTCTCAAGGGACAGCACAAGGAAAGCGCCCTGTAGTTCAGGGCTACTGGATCTCTGGCAAATATCTGATCTGACTCAACTCGAGCCCCAGGGGGCCCCAGACTGGCCCATTAAGACCACAGGGAACAAACCCTGCCCATAACAGGCAAAGAGAGCCATTGCAGACAGCTGGGGAAAAAAAGCTGCTTAGCCTCAAGAGTAGGGTACATGCAACACTCATAGGAGACACCCCTGGAGCATCAGATTCCAGTGAACAGGGGACATTGCACTGAAGGGAACCACAGGACCTCCTCCTCATTAAGCCACTACTTTCAGGAGCAGGAGATATAGGTGAATTTCCTAACAAAGAGATAGACACAGAGAGTTTGACAAAATGAGGAGACAGAGGAATATGGCCCACATAAAAGAACAGGACAAAACCACAGCAAAAGAACTAAATAAAACAGAATAAGTAATCTGCCTTATAGACAATTTAGAGTAATTTTCATAAAGATACTTACAGGATTTGAGAAGAGTGGAGGATATGATTGAGACCCTTAACAAAAGATAGAAAACATAAAAAAGAATCAATCAGAAATTAAGAATGCAATAAATAAAATGAAAAATACACTTGATTGAATAGATAGTAAACTAGAGGAAGCAGAAGAATGGATCAATGACCTGGAGAACAGAGTAATGGAGGAGAGAGAAAAAAAAACATGCAAAATGAGAATAGACTTAGGAAACTCGGCAACACTGTCAAGCATAATAAATTCTCATTATAAGGATCCCAGAAGGAGAAGAGAGAGAAAATTTAGTTGAAAAAAATAATAGCTGAAAATGATCTGAATCTATGGAAGAAAACAGAAATCCAGATGTAAGTGGCACAGAGATTCCCTGATAAAATCAAAGGAAGTCTACACCAAGACATATAGTAATTAAAATGGCAAAAAGTAGTGACAGAGAATTTTAGAAGCAGCAAGAGAAAAGAAAACTTACACACAAGGGAAACCCCATAAGACTATCAGCTGATTTTCTTTCTTTCTTTTTTTTTAATCAGCTGATTTTCAGCAGAAACTTTACAGGCAAGAACAGAGTGGCATGATATATTCAAAGTGCTGAGAGGAAAAAGTCTGCAGCCAAGAATACTCTATCCAGCAAGGCTATCATTCAGAATAGAAGGAGAGCTAGAGTTTTCCAGAAAAACAAAAGTTAAAGGAATTCATGACCATGAAACCAGCCCTACAAGAAATATTACAGAGGACTCCTTGAGTGGAAAGAAAAAAACTATAAGTAAGAATAAGAAAAGTAGGAAATTAAAAAGCAGTAAAAATAAGTATATCTATAAAATTCAGTCAAGGAACTCACAAAATAAAAGTATTGAAGTTATGACACGATATTCTTAAAACATGGGGAGGAGAAGAGTAAAGAACGGGTTCAAATTTAAATGACCATCACCTTACTATAGACTCCTATATACAGAAGATGGTTAACAACAAATCAAAAGTCAGTAATATGTAAAAATTAAAGAGAAAGAAATCCAAGTATAACACTAAAGACAGCCCACTTATGGTGACAGAAGAGACCAAGAGAAGAAAGGTACAGAGAAGAACTACAAAAACAATCATAAAACAAGTAAAAAAAATGGCAGTAAATATGCACCTATCAATACTTACTTTGAATGTAAATGTACTAAGAGCTCCAGTCAAAAGACTTAGGATAACAGAATGGATTTAAATGCTGTTTAAATCTATATGCTGCCTACAAGAGACTCAGTTCAGACCTACAGACACATGCAGACTGAAAGTGAAGGGATGGGGAATTATTTCTCATGCAAATGGATGTCAAAAGAAAGCGAGGGTGGCAAAACTAATAGAGGACAAAATAGATTTTAAAACACAGACTGTAAGAAGAGACAAAGAAGAACCCTATGTAACAATAAGAGGAATAATCTAACAAGAAGACATAACAATTTTAAGTATTTATATATTCAACATGGGAGCGTCCAAATACACAAAGCTGTTAATAACAACCATAAAAAAAGTAATTGATAGTAATACAATAATAGTAGGGGACTTTAAAACCCCACTTACATCAGTGGACAGATCATTCTAACAGAACATCAACAAGGAAACAGTGGCTTTGAATGACACATTGGACCAGATGGATTTCACAGATATATTTGGGACATCCCATCCTAAAACAGCAGAATAAAATTCTTCTTTTTTTAAAAAGATTTTATTTATTTATCTGACAGAGAGAGAGAGATCACAAGTAGGCAGAGAGGGGGAAGCAGGCTCCCTGCTGAGCAGAGAGCCCAATGCAGGGCTCGATCCCAGGACCCTGAGATCACGACCTGAGCTGAAGGCAGAGGCCCTAATCCACTGAGCCACCCAGGTGCCCCAATAAACATTCTTTTAAAATACACATGGAACACTCCACAAGACAGATCACATATTAGGTCACAAGACAGATCACATATTAGGTCTCCACAAATTCAGAAAGACTGAAGTCATACCACGTATCTTTCCTGACCACAACATTATGAAACTTGAAATCAACCACAAGAAAAAATCTGGAAAGAACACCAACACATGGAGGTTAAATAACATATTACTAAACAATGAATGGTCAACCAAGAAATCAAAGAAGAAAAAAATACATGGAGAAAGTGAAAATAAAAACACAACAGCCCAAAGACTTTGAGATGCAGCAAAAGTAGTTCTAAAAGGGAAGTTTATAGCAATGCAGGCCTACCTCAAGAAGCAAGACAAATCTCAAACAACCTAACCTTATACCTAAAGGAGCAAGAAGAAGAAGAACGAACAAAACCCCAAACCAACAGAAGGGGGAATAAAGATCAGAGCAGAAATAAATAAAAATTACAAAAACAATATAACAGATCAGTGAAAATAGGAGCTGGTTTTTTGAAAAGAACAACAAAGTTGGTAAACTGTCATCCGGACTCTTCAAAAATGAGAGACAGAGAACTCAAATAAACAAAATCAGAAATGAATATGTAGAAATAACAACACCACAGAATACAAAGAATTATGAGAATATCATGAAAAATTATATGCCAAAAAATTAGACAACATAGAAGAAATGGATACATTTCTAAAAACATATAACCTCCCAAAACTGAATCAGAAGGAAATAGAAAATCTGAACAGACCACTTACCAGAAATGATATTAAATAAGTAATCAGAAAATTCCCAACAAACCAACATCCAGGATGAGACAGCTTCAGAGGTGAATCCTACCAAACATTTAAAGAAGAGTTAATACTTATTCTTCTCAAACTATTCCAAAAAATAGAGGAGGAAGGAAAACTTCCAAATTCATTCTATGAGGTGAGCATTACACTGATACCAAAACCAGATAAAGACACCACAAAAATGGAGAACTATAGGTCAATATCTCTGATGAACACAGATACAAATTCCTCAACGAAATATTATCAAACCAAATCCAACAACACATTAAAAAAAAACATTTGCCATGATCAAGTGGGATTTATTCCCAGGGTACAAGTGTGGTTCAGTATTCACAAATCAATTGAGGTGATACACCACATAAATAAAAGAAAGGGAAAAAACAATATGATCATTTCAATAGGCACAGAAAAATATTTGACTACGTACAACATCCATTCATGATAAAAACCCTCAATGAAGGAGGTTTAGAGGGAACGTATCCCAACATAATAAAAGCCATATATAAAAAACCCACAGCAAACATTACCCTCAATAGTGAAAAAAAGAGCTTTTCACCTAACGTCAGGAACAGAACAAGCTGTCCATTCTCATTTATTCAACATAGTACTGGAAGTCCTTGCCAAAGTGATCAGACAAGAAAAAGAAATAAAGGCATCCAAATTCTAAGGAAGAAGTAAAACTTTCACTATTTTCAGATGACATATGCTATATATAGAAAACCTGAAAGACTCCATCAAAAAAACTGCTAAAACTGATATGTGAATTCAGTAAGGTTGCAGGATATGAAATCAGTGTACAGAAATCTGTTGCATTTCTGTATACTAATAATGAAGAAGCAGAAAATCAAGAGAACAACCCCATTTACAATTGTATGAAAAATAATAAAATACCATAACCAAGAAAGTGAAAGACCTATACTCTGAAAACCATAAAACACTGATGAAAGAAATGGAAGACAACACAAAGAAATGGTAAGACATTCCATGCTTGTGGACTGGAAGAAAAAAGGTTGTTAAAATGTCTATACTACCCAAAGTAATGAACAGGTGTAATGCAATCCTTATCAAAATACCAATAGCATTTTTCACAGAACTAGAAGAAATAATGTGAAAATTTATATGGAACCACAAGAGACCCTGAATAGCCAAAGAACTCTTGAAAAAGAACAAAACCGGGGGTATCATAATCCCAGATTTCAAGTTATACTACAAACCTGCAGTAATCAAAACAGTACGGTACTGGCACAAAAACAGTCACCATAGATCAGTGAAACAAAATAGAAAGACCTAAAATAAACCCACAGTTTTATCGTCAATCATTCTTCAACAAAAGAGGCCAGAATATCCAATGGGAAAATCTCCTCAACAAATGGTGTTCGGAAAACTGAATAGCCATATGCATAAGAATGAAACCAGAACACTATCTTATTCCATAAACAAAAATAAACTCAAAACTGGGGCATCTGGGTGGCTCAGTAGATTAAATGCCTGACTCTTGATTTCAGCTCAGGGTTGTGAGGTCAAGTCCTGTGTCCAGGCTCAATGGGCTCCATGCTTGGTGTACAGCCTGATTGGAATTCTCCTTCTCCCTCTCCTTCTGCTCCGCCCCACTTGTGCTCTCTCTCTCTCATAAATAAATAAGTAAATAAATAAATAAAATGTTGATTATATACAAGTATGCACAAATAACTGTTATTCAGAGAAGCAGAACTGTAATAAGATATTCTTTACAAAGACCGTTGTTAAATATAGCCTAACATTTTATTTTAAAAAAAGAAGAAAGCAGAAGTCAACGCTCTGCCTTTTGATATTTTACCAATATGAGATCTGAAGAAGCAGGAAGTTCAGTGATGAAATGCCCTTGACACTGTCCTCAAAGAGCTAAAATCTAGTGAAAAGCAGATGACGGAAAACAAGAGCAGGCTTGCATTCCAGACAGTTATTACCCTTTGACACCTATCAAAACAACAACTATACTATCACCACTACTGTAATTGAAGATTTATTGAGTACTTGCTTTGTGTCAGGCACTATGTTCAGCAAATTTACTGACTATATTAGTACATGTTTCAATGATTCTCAGAAATAGGTACTGTTATTATTCCCATTTTATAAATGAGGAAACTGAGACCCAAAACATTTGAGTCATTGTATGCAAGGGTACACAGCTAGCGAGTGTTGGAGCCCAGACTTACGGTTGGATAGTATGACTACAGACAATATCCTTTTCATCATTATGCTCCACTGTCTCTCCCACCTTTCAAAGCAAAGCATCCAGGTAGAGGTAGGAGATGCCATCAATACATCTTCAGTGAATCGGGTCCATAGTCACCCAGGAGCACAATGTCCATGACAGTGATTGGTAGGAAGACTGGCAGAATCCCTTTCTGTTAGGATTTATTCCCTCAAAGTCAGTGTTTTTTACAAGACATTGTCTTTTCCCTACTCAATCATATTCTTTGAATCAAAATTCAGGACATAATCTGTCCAGCAATTGTGGGTCATTTGATTGGTATTTGTATAGAGCCAAATTCATGATGTGCTTTGTCCCTGGTGCTGAAAAGCATACCAGACACAGCCCTGCCCTTGTGAGGTGCACATTCTATAGGTGGAGAGCACAGGTAATACATGAGTAAGCAGACAGAGGAAAAGATGGGGCAAATGAGGGAAGTAAATAGGATCACATGGTGGAGTTCATGGGGAGGGCTGCTTCTTTAGACTGTGAGCTACAGGTGACCCTTCTGAGGCTGTAACATGGGGGCAGAGTGGTCAGGGCAGAAAGGGCCAACAGCCGAGAAAGAATCAAGGCAGGAATGAGGTTGGAGCATGGGAAGAACAGCAAGGAGGCCAGTGTGATGCAATCTAGAGAATGAAGTAGAGAGGGATAGAGCACAAGTCAAAGGGGTGGGTTAAGGCTAGAATACGGAGGAGAAGAAAATATTTTTCCCTCTACTCTTCTAAGTTCTTGGCTGGGTCTCTAACAAAAGACAGATTAACAAGAGAATATAATGCAGATTTATTTAATGTAATTTTCAAACCACAAGGGAGGCTTCATAAGGAAAGAAAGACCCAAAAACATGGTTGAAACTTTGCACTTTTTTTATCAGGTTTGATGAAGATTGGGAGTTTGATGAAGCTGTGGGAAAATGAGATGGGACAAAGGATATGATAAGTGCAGTAAACTGGGGAAAAAGTTAGCAAGGTTTATTCGTTCAGATTCCTCTCTGTGTCCCTTTATCTTTGGAGAGATAAGGATGTTCCTTTCCTCGGGTGGAAGGAGGGCACCGCTCACAAGAGGGTTTTATGACCTGCTTCAGGGGAAGGCCAGAAAGTCCTTCCTGGACGTGCCACTTGTAGTTTCCCCACAAAAACCACCACAGGGCTGCATGGGGAAGAGCGTCACAGCAGGAGATAAGATGAGAAGATCCTGCAACAGTCTAGGGCCTAGGAGAAAGACGATGGTGGCTTGAACTAGGGTGTGAATGCTGGAGGTGGAGAAGAGGGGAGCAGAGTGTCAACCAAGCAGCCCATCTGGAGGTCAGCAGCAGTAAACCGAAATCTTAGACCGCACGCTCTCCACAGTGGGCCCTGAGGGCTGCAGAGCACGGTCACTCAGCGGAGACAATACCAGAAGCTATATTCTAAGTCCACCAAGGGCGGGCAGCAGCATCTGGCACAATATGTGCCATTTCCAGAGGTTTAAAATAGTTTTTCTAAATGTGTCCTTTCACAGTCTGAATATGGCTTAAGTTTCTTCTGAGTTGAGACACTGAAGGGGATGAGACAATTTTCTAATGACTTTCATGGGGAATGGGTGGCAGGGGAAGAGTCACAGCAGGAGACCGATGAGAAGACCACTGGGCGAGGGCTGTTGGGGGGAAAGGAGGGAGATTTCTATCAATCGATCTAGTTTTGTAAGATTCAAGGACACTTCTTCCCATGTTTCAAAGCACTACATGTAGAGGTTAAGAGAACGCCAACAATACAGAGATGATCCCCGTGTACAGGCTCCCCACTCTGTCTTCCAGTTCCCTGCCCCAGGGTGGACACATAACCAGTTGTTATTTTCTGCAACTAAGCTATTTACTGCACACCCATGCATTACCTTACCTACTTTCTGTGTTTGGACCTTTCAAAGCATGCAGGTTAACTCAGAAGTGATGCAGAAGGTATCAACCCTTCATTGACTCACCTGGAGAAGTCAGGATGTCAAGAGAAGTCCAGTCCAGGGCCAAAAACAGAGGCTGCCCGTGAGCTACTTCCCTTTCTACATTTCGCGGTCCCAAATCCTGAGCTGTTCAAGAGAGGACACTGTGCATTCCTGAGTGGAAGGGGATGGAGGAGTGACTCTGAGACACGCCAAGGTAGAGAGGAGGCCCTATGATCAAGACGTTGGACAAGTCTGTGGGTTTTGTAAGCACCATGTGGCCCCATGCCTGCCCGGGAAGACGGCCAACTCCCAGCAGTCAGAGGTCATATGCTGCACCCAGGGAGGCTGCACCCCAGGCCCGGGGGCCCCATGGGTTCCACTGTAAGTCCCCAAGGTGGAAGGGCCACCACATGGAGCCAGCGGAGTCTAGAGATAACCAGGGCAGGCAAGCAGCATTACCAGAGGGGCCTTCCGAATATCCAAGGCTTGATTCCTGCCAGGCTGATTCCTGTCAATGAGGATTTGGTCTGATTTCATGACGTGTCTGGAATTTCTGTTCCATCTGAGTTTGGAGCTGAGATGTGAACCCACCACACCAACAGGGCATTTGATTTTCTTCTAGTGGGCCAGAGACCGTGACCCCGAACCACACTCCAGCCCACCGAGCTTACTAAATTCAAAGAATTCCCTGGGCCTTGTATGGAGTGTCCTTTAGCTCTGCCTGGCTCAATGAGGCAGGGATGAGAGGCCACACTGAGAAACTGCTCTGGAAGCAAGAAGCCAGGGTCTCTGACCACTGTTATTTGGAACATGACCCTGTCCCCCTGCAAACACCTCTCTAAGTCAAAGAGAAGAACATACAACGTTGACATTTAAAATGTCCCCAAACCAAAAAACTCACCCGCCATGCAACAAACAGAAAACCCCATTCATGTCCCAAGGCAAATATAAGAGTGTTAAAATACACATGTATTGGTGCACACGATTTTTTCTCTTTTTTAGGTACAGACCAAAAATAGGAAGTCCATGTAAGGCTTAACTCATCCGATGAAACCCTTTATAGGATGTCCATACACCCGCTCCCTGGTCAGGAAATGGCATTTCCCATTAATTTTTGATAGAGAAATCGCATTAAGCTTCCCAGAGGAGGACTTGAGGAGTTTAAGGGAATTAGGTCCTGGGCTATGCCGCCACATGCTCTTTTGTCATTATCAGTTTTAGGGCAAAGTCTCATTCAATGGCTTATTCCTTCTTGGTGAGAGATTTAAAATGACATTGGAAAGGAATTTCCAGGTGCTAATGGGGCATGTGGTCTGTACACAGAGGATTAAGCCAAATCCTCCAATGGCTTAACTATCTCAGCAGCCCTCAGTGTCACGTGGGGCTCAACAAACTTCTTGTCTGTGTAACTGACCTCTTTCAAAAGGACTCAGCCGCCCAATTTAGAAAATGGTGAAATTAAGGAATGAGCAAACCCATGAACATTAGAAACTATTCCTGAAAAAATGCACATGAAGATCACATACCCACTGTGAAATAATAGAAAAAAAAAAAAAAAAACACTGGTTTCTGTCCATCCCATTCCTGACACGGGGCTCCTGAAACCCTTGTCATTTCCTGGGTGACAAGAGTAGCTTTTGTTCTAAGGAGGTTGCTCCGGAGAAGCTCCTGGATGGCTTCAGGACAAGGGCTAGTCACCAGAAAGACCAAGCCATGATTAGAAACTTGAAAAGTTCTCGGGGTCTTCCCACACCTCACCCTATGCTGCTTTTCATCTGACTATTGCTATGTACCCTTTAATAAACTGGTAAACATAAGCAAGTGTCCTCCTGAGTTCCATGAGCTCTTCTAGCAAATCATCTGAACTCAAGGAAGGGGTCATAGGAACCTCCAGTTTGGAGACAGAAGTTGCAGGTCAACTAGGGACCTACTACTTGCAGTTGGCACCCAATGGGCAGGCAGTCTTTAGGGACTGAGCCCCAAACCTCTGGGATATGATCTCCAGGTAGACAGAGCCAGAATTGAGTTAAATTGCAGGACACCTGGCTGGTGTCACACAGAATTGCTTGGTGTGGGGAAGCCCCGCCCCCCATTTGGGGACCGGAAGTATCAGAAGGGTTTTGCATGGAGGGCGCCTGGGTGGTTTGGTCAGTTAAGCAACCGACTCTTGTTTTCGGCTCAGGTCATGATCTTAAGGTGGGGAGATCAAGCCCTGTGTCAGGCTCCACGGTCAGCGGGGAGTCTGCTTGGGATTCTCTCTCTCCCTCTGCCCCTCCCCCTGTGCTTGTACTCTCTCTCTCTCTCAAATAAATAAATAAGTAAATCTTAAAAAAAAGTATTTTGCATGTAAAGGAGATGGTAGAGAAGGGAAAGATTTCTTTTCCTGATACACCCATATATTGAAAAATCACAAAAGTGATCACGATGACGATTACAGTCACTGTGCCATTCATCGCGAATGCCCTCGTGCCAAGCATTTTGCAGACATGATCAGACTACCCTGTGACACAAGTATTAGTATTCCCATTTTTAATGGGAATGAGGCCTGGGAAAATAGTATCACGTGGGAGGCCCAAGGTCACAAGTCAGTAGCAGAATCGGTTTCAAATCTTGTTCTATCTGGTGCCCAAATCTGCCCCACTCAACACGCCCTCCTTGTGTGGGCAGATAACTGCAAGGCCAAGAGCACAAACCCAGCCTTGCCGCTGATGAGGTGGGGATAACAGCGTGAGTGACACCAATAAACACTGGCGAGGCAGGCTTCTCTGTTCGTTCTCCTTTGGCTCCATAATAAGACATATTTATTACCTCCACCAATAATTGTCTAGACAATAATTGTCTAATACACTGATGGATTTTTTAATCCTGAACGGACTGCATTAATTAGCCGAAGCTAGCTCTGATTTCCTCCGGCAGCTGTTATCAATCCTTTAAAAGACCGTTCAGTGCTCCAAGGGGTCCAATTTCCCTACTTGAACTCTTGATGGATTTAGATGTATTTGAAAACTTAAGAACTCTATTATAAAGTATGATAGAGTTACTGTGTATTATAGACACAAGAAAAATGAACATCGAAGCACTTTCTATAAAGTTTCTTATAAATATGTAAATATTTTAAATAATGAGCAATAAACCTTTCATTCATATTCACATTATAATTAACTTTTTAATTTAAGTAGCAACCAAGAAGCTATAAATTTGGGCTCCTGATTCATTTCCAATCACCTTCTAATTTATATTTGCTCTCATTACAACTAGTCTATGAAAAACTTCAATCTTGCAATTCTCTAATCTTGGAAGCTTAAAAATTCATAAGACATAATTAGAATCTGTGTAGGAGACATTAGGGTTTAGGAAAAGAAATGCTGAACCAGGAGTCACAGGAGCTTGGTTCTAGGCCAGAGTCTGTCTCCTACTCAAATTTTCTTTGCACACAATTTACTCACCTGTGAAACAAGAAGAGTCCCAGAAATACTCCTTAAGACCCAGAGTTAAGATTCTGAATTATAAATTTATACACTCAGAAAACTACCTAAACATATTAACAATATTACAAGCTATATATGTAGATATTATTATATATAATATGAGAAATAATTCGCTGATGTCATGAAATCACAGCTACGCACAAGCAATCTCCTTCTAGTTGAAAATGTCAAATGCGGTAAAAAGAAGACACTAAATTCTAAATATCTTAATGTTTCCAGACTTCTGTTACTGGGAGTCACTTGTAATAATTAGTCATTTTTGAGTAGTTAAAACCTTTTAACACACTCCATAATCTTTATCCTGTAGGGAAATAGTACTAGCTTGATCACTCCCGTGTAGAAAAATAAATGTTCTCCTCCTCTCTTAGCTAGCCCTGACCACCACTCTCAGACTTGAACATGCCAAGTCCCCTCTTCTGCATTTGTATTTTGGGATATGGAGGAGTGAGGTTGAGGAGGGAGTGAGGGGAGAAGCAGGAAGGGAAAAGAAGGGATAAAATTATGGCCTAAGGCAAAAATAGAAAAGAGAAAAAAATTTATGAGCAGTCGAGGGAACACTGGCATTTCCAAGAGAGGGGACAATACTTAGCAAATGGAACCTTGAACTAAGAGAGGATGTACCCTGAAGTAGACTATGGAGGACACGCAGACTATTATTCTAGAATCCAAACTTTTTTACACAAAATACCCCCCCCCCTTTTTTTTTCTGCCATGGGAAAAATTCTCTAATTGGAATTCAGCCAGTCATTTCTGGTCAAGTGTAAGAATAAAAAGGAAATTTCCAAGGCTTTTATTATTGTTCGACAAGGATATTTTGAGCAAGGTCCTGTCTGAGTGGAATAAATAATTTATTTATTTTAAAAATAAATTTATTTATTAAAAATAATTTATTTTTATTTTTTTTCTTCTTCTTAGAGTATGGAAAAATATTGTGTCTTTTTTTTCTTATTCTTAGAGTATGGAAAAATATTGTGCCTGGGGAAGGTCAAAGAGAACATCTTGCCATAACACAAGGCAAAAGGTACCACGTAAAATCTGAATCAGGATAGCAGCATGCATAACAATCCTGTTAGTGTCCACTGAAATGCCAAAACCTCCTTGGTTGTAGGATGAATTTTTTTTTCTTTTCAGCAAAAAGTCACCCTCCAGTGGGAGCTGTAAACCAAAAGCATTTTTGTGTGGCTGGGACATAAGTCAGAAGCAGAAACTGTAACAAGATATCAAGTATTAGATTCCACTGTAGGCCAAACTTCAGCCTGGTCCCATGTTCCCTCAACACATGTGCTGTGAGTAGACAGTCCATAATTCTGGCACCCATCTCATTCTTCTACAAGTGGTGGACAGACATATGTGGCCTCTGTCTCTTGGATACCATCCCAGAGAGACCAATAAGATTCTTTCACTTCTCTTCTGACATACTTAATGGAACCAAATCCTCCTGAATGTAGTGAGTTACAGTAATACTGTCTTTAAAAAAAATTGTCACACCTGTGTCCTAGCCTCCCCTCAACACAAACAACAATGACTGCGTCTCTACGGGGGCAAAAGGTTTCCTTTCTTTCAATCCATATAAATAAATGTAATCAGAACATTTAGCTTCTGTGCACCAAAGAGAAGGAGGTGGATAGCATCTTAGCATGAAGTGAAAAGTAACCTGCAGATGAAATATAAGGATCAAGAAAATCCCTTAAATCTGTTCTCTCGGGATAGCCCCCACGAATGGTTAGTGATGGAAGAGACTGTGAGATTTACAACTTCAATCCTCCATTTCATAGGGAAGAAGCCAAGGCAGAGAGAGAGATCTCATAGCTTTTCAAGGTAGCCAGGCCAACCAGTGGCAGACCTGGAACCAGTTTGAACTCAGGCCTCTATTTCCACTATCTGGGATCTTTATTCACCCAATCGATCCAGAATCTTTCATGTGAACCTCCTAGAGCTCTGTGTGTTTGTAGTATATTTACTGTAAATCAAACACCCTCAGTAACGTGTAAGGCTCTTCGATCAAACCCATTCACATCTTTACAGTGAACATATGACTATTCACACAAAGCAGGATGAGATCCCAAGTAGCCAGTTGTTAGTCTGGTAAGACTTTGGCGCCACACACTATTAAGGAAAATTTTATTTTGGTGTTCAGAGTTTTTCAGCTTTCAGAAATTGCAGATTAACAGATGGTGGTCCTATAGAATGAGGCTGCCCTTGTAAAAAGGAAAGGAAAAAACCCTCAAGTGTTTAAAAGCAACACATCTCGGATACTGCAGTAGTTAAGAGAAATCGTCATCTAAGGGCCTAGTTAAAAGGTAGACTGCTGCATCTCATTCCCACAGTCTCTGATTCAGCACAGCTGAGGTGAGACCACAGAATTTTCATGTCTAATCAGTTTCTGAAGCTTTGCTGTGTTCCTCAGACCTTTTCTGGATGATACCAAAGCTCCCGGTCCATGACACCACACTTTCAGAACCAATGGTTAAGCACGTGAGCCTTGCACTGACAGACCTGTGTTCAAATCTGCCATTTCTTCGCTGTTGTATTTTCAGGCAAATTAGCTCATTCCTGCTGAGAAATTCATGGAGAACCTTACTGAGGATTCCTGGTAACATGACAAGTTACTTTTCTCTTGTCGTTTTCAAGATCCCTTCTATGTCTGCGGCTTTTGAGAGTTTGAGTATAATGTGTCTTGGTGTGAGTCTCGAGTTTATCCTACTTGGAGTTCATTCGGCATCTTGTATCAGTATAGCCAAGTCTTCCCTCAGAATTAGGTCATTTTCAGCCATTAGTTCTTCAAATAACCTCCCTGCCCCTTTCCTTCTCTTTCTGCCTTCTGAGAATCTCATAATGCACATATTAGCACATTTGCTGATGTTCCATGCATCCCTTAGGTTCTGTTCACTTTTCTTCATTCTTTTTTTTTTTCTTTGCTCCTCAAACTCAGTAATTTCAAAAGATCTGTCCTGATTCTCTCTTCTACCTTCTCAAGTATATTGTTAAACCCCTGTAGTGACTTTTTCAACTAGTTATTGTATTTTGCAGCTCCAGAATTTCTTTCATTCTTTAATAATTTCTGTTTGCTTTATATTCTCATTTTGTCCACATATCATTTTCCTCATTTCCTTTAGTTCTTTAAGCATATTTAAGAGAGTTTTCTGTTGTCTCTGTCTAGTAAGTCTAATAGCTATGCTTATTCAGGAACGGTTTCTGAAGATTTATTTTGATTTTCTGAATGGACCATGTTATCCTGTTTCTTTATATGCCTGCGATTTTTTTTTTAATTGAACACTTAAAAATCCAGTCACCTCTCTCAGTCTTGCAGACTAGCTCGAGGCAGGGAGATATTCACTAATCAGTCCAGTGTGCAGACTTAACATTTCCTGAGGCCTTTTCTTGACATGCATTTTCCCTGGGCCTGTGTCTATACTATTTTTTTTTCCCCCACTGTCTACATGGCTGGTTTTAAGTGTCTCAATTTCCCTAGGAGTTTCACCCTTGCTTCTTCTTGGGGACTCAGCTGTTCTACTATATTCTTCAATCAAAGATCTCTTGCTGAAGGCACCTGGAGGTCTACAGCCCCTTTGTGGTTTTCACGAATTATGCCTGCTCTTTCCTCTAGCTTCCTCTAGCCTGAGACCTAAGCTGTCCTGCTTTTGGTTGTCTGAGCTTCTAGTTAGATTCACACAGAGAACAATCCCTCAGGCAGCCCTCAGACAGGTTAGAACACTGCAAACTCAGTCCATTCTGCTCTCTTTGGTTTGTGGAAGAGACCTGGAAACTACACCACTAATTCCTCCAAACGACACCACACCAAGCCAGGGAGCAGTTGGGGCAAGGGTGAATTAAAAACACCATAAAACACCTTGTTATTCTGAATGTGGATTATTCTTGCTTGGGCATTCACTTGGTTGCTGTAGATCTTTGACTTTTAGAGCTCTTATAAAATTTCTTTAGCCACTGTCCAGTTGCTTATTTAATGTTTCCATGGGAGTTTCCTATGGAAACCACAGTGCCTGGAGTTTCTAAATCTTCCGTCTTGCTGACATCTTCATTGTATAGTTCCTTAAGCCTCAGTTCTCTATAGTACTCACTTCACAGGGTTGTTGGGATGATTAAATGAGATAATATACTAAAAATATTTAGCACAGAACTTTGCATATAGTAAAAGCTCAATAAATTTTGGTCACTATCACTATCATAAGAATAGTACAACTATATTGCCATTGCTGGGAGAGACTTCATTGTGAGATA
The DNA here is from genome assembly GCA_028534135.1 of Potos flavus. Classification (NCBI taxonomy): domain Eukaryota; kingdom Metazoa; phylum Chordata; class Mammalia; order Carnivora; family Procyonidae; genus Potos; species Potos flavus. The sequence continues at coordinate 5,762,380 of CM052893.1, read as the reverse complement.
GAGTGCTGATTTAATTGTGCTTTATACAAACCCCCCCAACCCCAGAACTCCCACAAATATCAGTTGCCTAATCTATGCCCACCTTCCTCCACAGTGCTATTTTATATCCATTATCCATAATGGGTAGGTGTTACTAAATACCTGAAGCAGATTTTTTTACTCGTTTTAGATTTTTTAAATCGTGCTTATTCACAACTTTTAAGAGAAGTTTCCGGCCCCTCATTTATCTAAAGGTCTATAAAGTATATGTGTGTGTGTGTGTGTGTGTGTGTGTGTGTGTGTGTGTATTTTGGTGGGAATGTGAGAAAGCTGCATATAGACATAAATCTTATCTTTAATATAGGTATGGTCAGGTTTAATTTTAACACACTCATGCAAGAGGAAACAGCAGAGGAGTACCTTTTTCTTCCTGAAACTGTATCTCATACTTCTCAAATAACATATTCCTCGTTTGGCTCCCTCATTTCCCACATTTTGGCCAAATACTGAGACTAGTCTTCCATCCTTTCCAACATGTAATTCATCTCCCTTTTCTTTTTCCTTTATGCCATTTTGATGAACATACACAATGGTTTGCGCAAAAGATATTAGCTATCTTTCTCCAAAATATGTTTCATTGGTCTTGTACTGGGAATAGAGTGCTAAGCCAGTGAGGTCCAAAGCTATCTTTGAAGACCACTTTGGGATAGTCTAACCCAGGGACAGGAAATGACAGCGAGGACCGTAACTTAGAGAAATTATCTGAGCCCAGATGTCACAAGCATACTTCATAGAATTAGTGATCACCTGCCGCTCAAGAAGCAACCAGCAAGAAAACCAGGAACATAAGCTTTTTTGCCTTGGCTACTTCTATTGCTCAAAAAAACCTCCCACCTCAGGTTCTGCATTATTGTACTGACCATCCAGCATATCTCCACCAGGGGCATGAGACTTGGTGAATCTGCATCCCAGAAACCCAACTGGTCAGCACACTGAAATTGGGATGCCTTCCAATATGAAACTGCATTAGCCAAGCTCCAAGAGAGACAAGTCAGATGACCCTGCCTTGACCTCCCATAGCCTAGAATGAACAGGTAGTTCTGGCCACCGTATATCCCCAAGCTACTTGGAAGCTCAAAGAGTCAACGTCTTATATAAGAATGCAGTTAGGGAAAAGGAGATCATTAGTCCTCAGAAGTGAGGACTCTCTCATCTAAAGGAGCTTGAATCAGCTCATCTACCATAGGAGCTAATTTGCCAAAGAGTCCTCTAGTTCCCTTAAAAAACCCCTTCCCTCCTAACCGTGACTTGCCTAGTCCTTCTTTTCTTTCCACTTCAGATTGACTCTCTTCTTATTCCTTCTCATTTTTCCTCCAAAAAAGATACAATTTCCTATTTGAAATTCTAATCACATACTAGTTCTGCTTTGCTAAAAATACATCCAGATCACCTTGATGTGATGTCTAGTCTAAACTATTCAGTTATGTATATACAGACAGATCTCTTGGCTCTCACCCACAGGTGGATCCTAATTTTGATTGTTTTATTAATTTATCTCCAATCACAAACTTTTTTTTCGAAGTTGGGACAGTGACTTTACACTTGATCTTAGCCAAAAGGCCGAGAAGCGATGGGACAGTGACTTTAATAGCCTCTATTGCAAGTCAACAAATACCAAGTCACATTTTTATGTTTAATAACTTAAAGTGAAAACGTTGAAATATCTATGCAGGAGTCCTCCATAATTTCTGTAATTTAATTAAATAAAATATAATTAAATTAAATGTAACCCAAAACAACACATTTCCTTCTCATGCTATGCATGATTGGGTCAAGCAGTTACTGACTTGAGGATTCATGTATTCTAACATGCAACTAGTCTTGCCATCACTGCGATGGATGACTGAAAACCACAGGGGCGGTGCTTCCCCCCAGCTCACGATCAGATTTTCAGCAGTGGATTTGGGATTCTCTGCAGCCATGGCTTTCTTACGGAGCAAACAAAAGACAATGAGGCAGGCACCCAAACTCAACTAATTCCTTAAAACCAGATGACTCAAAAAAAAAAAAAAAACCATATTGGAAAGGCTGGCACATTATATTTCTTTTGGAAATGGATGGAACCTAAATCAACACGTAATCCTGGACAAGACAGTTGCCTAATTAATTGTAAATTTGGGGGTAGGTATATTTCATGAGTCAGCAAACACTGGGTTTCTACAATGTGTCAAGAACTATGCTAGATATTGGGGAAATACAGATGCAAGACACAGTTCTACCCTTCAGGCTGACTCACCTATCGGGCATGTGGAGAGTCTTCAACACTCTTCTTCGCACCATATTTCAATCTTTCTATTATTGGAATATCACAGTGCTAACGAGCACCGAGACACTCAGATCCTCAACTCCTGCTGCATTGACAATTCCTTGCATTATCATTTATTGACCATTTGATCAATATTGATCAAATACTGATATGGATCATTTGATTCTCTCTACTGATGTCATGTGAAATTAATTACTCTGGCATCAACTGTAGGCTTCAGAATCAGAGAGACCTGATTTAAGATTCTGCGTATCCTGGGAAAATTGCTTAGACAAGTGAACTCAGTCACACAGGCCCGGGCTTGAATCCTATTTCAGTCATTCCCACGGGGGTTATCTGGGTAAGTTCAAGTCCTCTCTGCCTATTTCCTTATGTATAAAGGGGGCAGGCAGGAAATCAGTGCCCACAGGACTGATGTAAGAAGTAAATGATGGCGTGCTCAGCGTGGTGTCTAGAACATAGAGACCACACAGCAAATATCAGTTATTATTTAATCATTCAATGACTTATGGTATTTTAAACACTTAGCACAATTAAAATCAGGGCCTATTTTGGCAGCAGCAAATTTCACAGATGCCATTTTGTTTTCAATATAGCTTTTAACCGAAAAGTCCAACAGTGGAGTGCTCGCTTCGGCAGCACATATACTAAAAAAAAAGTCCAACAGTGGAACTGACTGCCTCAGGACACAGTACCCTATCACTGCAGTTGACCAGATGGACATTCCTGGCTTTCGGTCAAGGCTGGGGAGAAGGGATTCGTGTACTCGGAAGACCTGGGGTGAGATGCGTCTTAAGTTTCTTCTCCATTTTAGTTTTTCTCATTCAATGACTTGTATTGATCTCTGGTTAGAAAATCTACCACGATTAACAGTAAGGTAACATACAAACTTCAAACAATTTTTATAAAGAGTCTATAAATTGGAAAATATTCAAGAATACATCCAATACTTTTTCTCCAGAAAAAGATAAGTCCATCTTCTTTCTTACTTGTCTTCTTCTAACAATATAAGTGCAAATCGAAGTGAATTGTGATTTTTCTTTTAAAATGTTTATGCCCTGTTCATTTTTTAATCTTATGAAGCAAGAACCATGTTCTCTGTTGGCTCTGCTTCTGGTGATAATATTATGAACTAGGTCAGAAGTTAGTTTAAAAACAAAAAGAAAAGGTCTATAGCTAAGAATCTCATTTCAAAAAACAACAACAACAACAAAACTGGGCCATGTTCTGTGTTCTATTCTGGGGCAATCATGAGAGGTTTCTGAGAAAAGTGCTGTCATGAATCGTAGCCAAAGAAATGTTCCAATGAGAGAGGAAGGGTCAAGATCCTGATCACCTGACCATTAGGACAATGACAAATCACTTTCCATTTGTTTCTCAGTGCCTCCAAACAAGTATTATCAATGGGAATGAGGTCCCGGGTACCTGGTCAAGGAAAGATTACCGAGTTCGCTTTTACTGATGATACTTTTATCTGCAGCTTGGAAAGGAGGGGCTTTCGAATGGGGATGTTGGAATCTTCGTGAAAAGTGCCCTGTCTAGAAGAAGAAAAACATAAAAGGGAATAACAGGGGCATTTTCTAGGACAAAAGGATGTGCCCCGGGACCTGAAGGAAAGTGAGAGCAAACAAACAGCAAACAAACAGCTTGGGTTTGAACGCACTCCAGGGCCGGGCTGAGAAAGAGGTCCGGGAGGCGATCCACAGGGAGCTCGCCCCTTTTGCAACGCTGGGATCTTGAGTCCCACGGTGTTGCTTTTGTGGGAGAAGAGGTTTGCTCTGCTTTTTTTCCAGACTCCTGGGCTGTCACCCCTGCCAAATGCTGCCAGTGGGCACTGCCAAGACCTGGACACTCTTGGGCTGGTTCCCAAACAAGTGTGCTGAGGGGCAGAAGGGAAGAGCTCAATGACCAGATGGCCTTTCTGCTTTGCTAGGCAAGTGGTTTATTCTTGCATTTTAGTTGACGCGGAACTACTTCTGCACCTTGGTGAATCCTAGAGTGGGGTTATGGGATGCCTGCCATAGGATACATTCATAAAGAAAAAGTTGTTTTGTTTGTCTGCATTTTAACAGGGAGAGTATTGCTTTTAATGAGAAAATGAACAAAACAGGTATCGAGAAGATAAGAGGGAAAAAAAGGATAAAGTATTGATTTTCAGCACAGAGTTAGAAGAAATTAAGTGAAATCGCACCTGGTCTTGAGACAGCCTTGGGGGGTGAGAGTGGAAGTGAATGAGGCGGGGGGGTCCCCTAGGCGGCATTGTGGGGCTCGGGCTCTGAACCAAGAATGGGAAGGATGCCACAGACGGATGAACTTTAAGTCTGTGCACCAGTCGTAAACCAAGCTGGGAAGACAAGACTGAGAAGACACGCAGATTTCAAGTTTTCAAGGTCTGACTCTGGGAGGCAGGAGAATATCAAGAGGCAGAAGCCAAAGCATCATAACTCAAAAATAAACATATCTGGCACCAAACTATAGGAGCTTAGTGATCTTTTCAAGGCAGGTTCCTTGGGAAGGAGTTCTTGTCCAATGTGGCCTATTAGAATCACTGGAGAAGCTTAAAATAAAATACTTGGGATTTAATTGGCTTGGGGAGGGGCCTGGGTAGTGGTATCTTTTTTTTTTTTTTTTAAGTTACCCAGCTGATTCCAGTGTGTGGCAAAGTTGAGAACCAGTGAAAAGGCTGCAGGAAAAATTCCCTCTCATCAGAGATTCTCAAACTCATTTATTTTTTTATTATTATTTTTAAAGATTTTATTTATTTATTTGACAGAGAGAGAGAAATCACAAGTAGGCAGAGAAGCAGGCAGAGAGAGAGGGGGAAACAGGCTCCCCGCGGAGCAGAGAGCCCGATGTGGAGCTCAATCCCAGGACCCTGAGATCATGACCTGAGCCGAAGGCAGAGGCTTTAACCCACTGAGCCATCCAGGCGCCCCTCTCAAACTCATTTAATTGTGTACCTCATTTCCCTGCACTTCCCAGATGTGAATTTTTTTTTTTTTAATAACAAATTGAAGGTCTGAGGCATCTGTATGTTGGGCAAGTCTGTTGGAGCCATTTTCCAGGAGCATTTCCTCACTTCATGTCTCCATGTCACATTTTGGTGATTCTCATAATATTTCCAACTTTTTCATTATTATATTTGTTATGGTGATCTGTGGTCAGTGATTATAACTAAAACTCAGATGATGGTCAGAATTTTTTAGCCATATATATATTATTATATTTATATTCATATTATATTTCTATTATTTTATATTATACATTTATATGTATATATTTTTATATATTTAGATGTATTATATTTCTATTATATATATTTAGCTATATATATAATAAATATATATAATATGTATTATATAATTAAGATATGTACGTTTTCTTTAGACATAGTGCTATTGCACACTTAATAAACTACAATATAAACAGAACTTTTATATGAACTGGGAATGGGAAAATTCATTTGACTCACTCTACTGCAGTATTTCCTTTATTGGAGTGGTCTGGAACCCAATTCGCAATATCTCCGAGGTATGCCTGCCTTTGCCAAGTACCTGGAGTTGGACAAAACACTCCAACCATTTGAGGGTTCTCGGTTTTCACCACAAAACCTCACTGTGGTGAATAGGCAGAAAGACACTCTGCTCACCAAAATATCAGTGGGATTGGCTGTGCAATGTATGTAAGTATCAGAAGCACAGAATGTCAATATCACAGAGATTCCGCACAGCCAAGCAGAAGGCCCACAGGAGCGTGCGGGTTAGCCCAGGAGGTGTCCATACTTGCGCTGGGTGGGGGCGGGGAGAAAGCGGGCTGCAGGTGGGGTGGAGTTTCCATACTTTGGAGCCACAGGTTTGATTATGGGCCAGGCACTGCCACACGCTCATGGCACAAAGGGTCTCATTTAATGGACATGTTTGCTCACTCCGTAAACATGCCAGGTGTGTTCCCAGCCTCCCCTGCCACCTCCACCCTCTTCCTCTGGGTGCCTGCCTCTGGCATGTCCCTTCCAACGTGAGGGCTGCCTGAGTGAGCTGTCAGCGGACCCTCCTTCCCTGCTCCCTACCCCGCCTTCGCTTGCGGGTTCTCTCCTTTCCACAGCATATCACCGATCTATCATCTATCAATCTACTTGCCTATCATCTATCAATCATGAATCTATCACCTATCATCTGTGTATCTATCATCTAACACCCATCTATCTCTCTACGATTGCTCATCTGTCTTCCCTCTAGAATCTAAGTTCCCCTAGGGCAGTCCCCCCTTCCCTCTGTCTGGCTGTCTGTCTCTCTTCCTCCCCACTGAACAATGTCTAACCATCCCTGACATTTAGTAAGTACCAAAAGATTTTGTACTACTGCAGTAAGTTTTATTATTACTATTATTATTATTATTTTGATTAATAGAAATATCTTTTGTGCTGTAAAGAAATGCTTTATTCATTGTTTAATAAAAAGAAAAGAAAACATTGTTTAATAAAAAGAAAACAAGATAATGGGGCGCCTGGGTGGCTCAGTGGGTTAGAGCTTCTGCCTTCAGCTCAGGTCATGATCTCAGGGTCCTGGGATCGAGCCCCGCATCGGGCTCTCTGCTCAGCAGGGAGCCTGCTTCCCCCTCTCTCTCTGCCTGCCTCTCTGCCTACTTGTGATCTCTCTGTCAAATAAATAAACAAAATCTTTAAAAAAAAAAGGAAAACAAGATAACGCAGGAAAGAGAAAAGAGGGAGAAGGGAAAAGAACTGTAGCAGGCTGTGGATGACAATGGTAGCATCACAAAATCAGGGTTTTTTAATTCCTGGAAAGATAAAGGCTTCTGTTGGGCCGGCGGATCAACGGCCGCAGGAGACTACACGAGATGGCCGCTCGGCCTGAACAAGATGGCACCCGAGTCCTTCCCGGATGGAGCCTCTACCAGGAACTATACCATATAAGGGAACAGTCACCTCTGCCAGGAATTTCCCCGCCCCTGGACCGGATAAATAGCCCCTTTCCCTCTCCCCGCGCGCGACTTCCTCGGTCCCGATTGCTGACGGACCGAGGAACCTCGCCCGAGCGCGCCTCCATTAAAGCTCACTCGAACCGCTTGCCGCCTCCGAGTCTCTCCTGTATTCTTTTCCTGCCGCCGAAACCTTACAGCTTCACGTGTCCTTGCAAAGCTGAAGCTAGGTGATTTAGAACTTGTCAGCTTCATTGCCCTTCCTTTAATTTAGTGTTCTTTTGTAGTTTCTGATGAGGGCTTCTGACAGGCACCTCCCTCAATCTATCCAGAGGAATGTGACATCCCAAGGCTAATGGCATGTCTTTAAAGCAGAAACCCATCCCCAGACTTAGCTCAACAAAGCAAGAAGGGCGCTCACTGCCTGGAAGGGTTATTATGCCCCCTGGATCCTCACTAAGAGTTATTTGGATAATGAAGGGCACAGGGAAAGCTGGGTCCCCTTTGCTGACAACGCCTGCAGCCCTTCTCAAATTCCTCTAGGTATGCTTTAGTGCTAATGTCCCCATTCAGAATCTGCATGGGATCTGCGAGCCTGTAAATTCTAAAATCCTTACTCAGCAGGAAAGCGCGTTAAAACATTCATTTTGCTCCCAGTAGGAAAAAAATTTACATTTTTACAAGATTTCCACTCTTCTTGCACTACAATACTTAAAGGAACTCTGCACACAGGATCAGAGGCTTTCCAGATGGTCAGAAGATGATTACAGTGGTCAAGGAGGAAGCGGAAAAGCCAGGGAGGACTCAAGAAGAAAGAAGTGAAACTGACAAATGCAGTGTGCTCCCGGCAGGATGCTGTGAAATTATTTTCAAAGCGACTAAGTAAGATCTTTGCGCTCAAACATTAAAATCTTTATCTGCGCCAGATGCAAACAGTGAAAAGTAACATGTGACAGAGAAGGCAACATGATCAATTTCCGGCTCTCCCTCCCCTTCTGAACAGGGAAGTCTGTTGCAGATGTGTTTACTCAGGCTGCCCCCACCTGCTCTCAGGAGCTCTCAGGGCCAATCCAAGATATCTGGGAATAGATCTCCATGACCTCTGAGCAGGTAAGTCAAAAGCAAGACGGTTTCATTACAATCATCAAACGCAGTACATTCCCATTAAAATGCTAATTTGCATGCTAAGCAAAAGCAATTCAGATTACCCTTTGCTAAAAACTAAGTAAGTGAATTTGTGAGTACATACTTATGCTGACGTCACATTTATTAAGCATAATGCTGGCAAACATCCTCCACATCAAGAAAGGCCTTCCAAATCCTCCAGTAAACAAACACAAGCTCTAGTTTATTATTTTCCAGGCTCTTTTAATGTTGAGTTAATTTCCTTTGCATGCCAACTTGCTCTAACTGGGGAGCAGGAATGCAAGTGGTGGCTGGCAGGCTCACTCTATACAGGAGGAAGGTTCAGCCTGCATGGTGTTTTGTTTTTAAATAACATATTCAAATCCTTTCATGCCAGCATGCACAAACTCTGGTTCTCGGAAAACCCCAGCCCTCGCTGTAGCTTACATGGTTTCTCGCACTGGGACTCAAACAAAGCCTCTTGTGTCCTGGAGTCACCAGGATGATGTAGAGACCACCCCCCAGAATACTCGCAGCACTTACACTTTGGGGAGCTGCCCCCTGACCTGCCAATCCTGCATCTCTCAGACCCTACTGGGAACTCTTTTCAAATTACCGTGAGGGCCAATCATAAGCCAGGACGTCTTAACTCTGTTATAGTCACACAGCATCTCAGATCAGAAATCAAATTACCAGGGCGCCTGGGTGACTCTGTCGGTTAAACGTCTGCCTTTGGCTCAAGTCATGGTCCCAGGGTCCTGGGATCGAGCCCCGCATCAGGCTCCCTGCTCAGTGGGGAGTCTGCTTCTCTCTTTCCCTCTGCCTGCCGCTCCCCCTGCTTGTGCTCGCTCTCTCTCTCTCCGTCAAATAAATAAATAAAATCTTTAAAAAAAATCAGATTACCTATATTGTTCATGCCTTGCTTCTTAAAACATGTTTCCTGAAAAGAACTTCTACTGGTTTCCCAAAGCCAAAACTGTTAAGTATTTGCAAACTAAAGAGAAGAGTGTGGTTCCTCAAAATCGTTCTTCCCTAGGCTGGAGACATGGGGTAATGTGGAGTCCTAAGGTCTGGGGATCGATTCCTGGCTGGGCAGCTATGCCCTGATTATGCATGGCTAGTTTATGTGACTTAACCTAATCAAAGCAAGAAAGATACTGCTTCTTTAAAGTTCCTGACATACACCGACATTAACTGAATGGTGGATCCTTCCTCATCTCCCAGCTTGGTAAAAAAAAAACAACCAAAAAGTACTGCCCATTCTGTGCTTGAAATGTTGCACTATTTAAAAAAAATAATTAGCGTTTGCTTATATTCTCTATACTCTCTTTTGGGTATTAGATGTCTCTCTCCAACTTTTATACAAGTTTTTAAAAAAATATGACTGCCCATAGCTCATTTGATCAACAAGTAATTTGGGGGTGAGTAAATCGAATTATCTTGTAACAATATAAATTAAATTTCTTAGTATCTCTTATTTCACCCTTGAAATATAATGAGCTACACTTCCTTGTATTTGCATTTGAACAAAACGATGTTCTAACAATCTCTTCATGTTTGTTAGTAGTTTTTAATGGAGCGGACGCAGAATAATAAAACCCAAGAGAGGAAACTTCAAATATGCTGATTCCTTGAAAATGTTATCGTTAAAGCTACACATTTCAAATTTAACAGGAGGCAAAAGGATCATCATCCTTAAAAGTACAAAGCAATGCATTTCATGTGCACTATAACTATAATCACTTGTTATGAGGGGTTCAGCGCACTTGGGATGTTAACCTTCCTCGATCCCAAAATGTTCTTACGCCAAGCTCTGAAGAATGCCTTCCCTCATACAAAAATCTCTATTAAGGCATAAAGATGGAATCATGAATAGCGAACTCAAGAGGAAACCATTGGAAGTCCATGTTGTTTTGTACTAAAAACTATAATTTAGGTCCCTGGGTGGCTCAGTCCATTGAGCATCTGTCTTCAGCTCAGGTCATGATCCCGGAGTTGCAGGATCGAGTCCCGCATCAGGCTCTCTGCACAGCAGGGGGTCTGCTTCTCCCTCTGACTCTCCCCTTTCTCGTGCGCTCTCTCTCTCTCTCAAATAAATACATAAAATGTTAAAAAAAACTATCATTTTAATTTTCCAGAGGACACAGACTTCTCTAGATAACCAAAACCAACTCTTTGTGTGAAATAATTCTCCAGAAGAGATGCTGGAGGTATGCTTCCCACTCAAGGAGCAGTAAAAAACCAGTTTCTGCCGCTGGGGCTTCATGGGTTATTTGAGGTGTGAGTAGAAAGCCAAAGACATGAACATTTCTACCCAACCGACCCAAACAGGTCTTGAGTGCCCATCACTGGTAAGCCTCGAGTCCTGCTTTAACCGAACTTCCCATCTTACTAGATTTCTCTGTGGCATTTGACTGTCTTTCTTTCATGTGCTTCTAAAATAAAACCCTCTCCGGTTTCTTTTCCTGCTCTCATTTCTTTCCAATTCTGCTTGCTTGAATGTGTTTTCTGAAAACCTTTGAAACTTGGTGTTGACGTGGGGGTGAGTCACAAGGGCTCTTTTTTTAATCTGTCCCAGGGGGATCATGGCCTTTTCAGCCAGTGCTCACTCCCTACTCTTTACCACCACCACAGACTTCTTCCTGAGGCCCCTGTCCGTGAGTGAGCACCAGCTTCTGGATATCTCCACTGAGATGACCACAGACGCCGCCGCCATGTTGGAAACAGAGCTGCATCCGCCTGCTATGTCTGGGCACACAAGCCGTCCAAATAACAAACTGAAGAACTTTTAGAAAATTCTTTTTGGTCCTGGAGAGTCTCTCTTCTAAAATTCTCGGAAGTTTATCCCCTTATTTTATACCTTCACAGGAACTACCTTAGAGGAAGGGGACCTAACATATTCTGTGTGATACCTACCAGTCCCTAACCAAAATCCTGTAGGGAGTTGCTTGAATCCTTTGAAGCCCATGCCAGAATCTCAGGGAGCACGAGGCCTGAGTAGCTTCTCCAGGTGATTCCTGTAGGGCTCCAAACACATTCGGTACTTGACATATGTTATCTCAATTAACCCTGACTGAGACCCAATGAGACAGGTATCATTTTTTTTTTTTAAAGATTTTATTTACTTGAGAGTGAGAGAGTCCAAGCAGGGGGGAGGGGCAGAAGGAGAAGGAGAAGCAGACACCCCACAGAGCAGGGAGCCCTACGCGGGGCTTGATCCTAGGACCCTGTGATCATGACCTGAGCCGAAGGCAGACTGAGCCACCCAGGCACCCCAATGCAGGTACCACATTTAAGCTCATTTATAGAAGGAAAAACCTCGGCCTCAGAGACGCTAAGGAACTTGGCTCAGATGAGTCAGCTCCTAAATGACCTAGCTGAGATTCAATGTTCATCGGACCCCAGATCCGCGCTCTTCTGGGTTCCCTGCCACTCACTCTCCATTTGCTGTCCCCTCAAGGTGCCCACAGTTCCCAGACTTTCAGCTGCTTAAATTTTAAGAGGATCTTTTTTTTTTTTTAATGCAGGTTCCTAAGCCAAACCTACAGAAATTCTCAGTGTATAGGACTAGATTCAAACCCAGGAACGTGCACTGTAACAAGCACCTCGGGGATTCTGCCACAGGCCTCTAGGATTATGCTTTAAGACCTGCTTGGCTCATTGCACGTATTATTATTTTCCCACGATATGCAAATAGCATCCTGTCCGTTTTCACAATGAAGTCCCAGTTCCTGCCTGGCGTGCGTCTGACCTTCACGTGCAGTTACAGCGTTGTCGGTCTCAGCCCCTGCCTCTCCCTCTCGCACTCCGCTCTCCAGCCACACGGAACCAGGGATTTTGGAGGTCACGTTAGATGATCGCTCCATTTTACAGATGGGAAAATAGAAACTCAGAAGAATCGAGTGGCTTTCCCAAGTTTACTCAGAGCGTTCAGTGGAGACTAAAAGCTTTTCTTTCCCTAGTCTAGTTCTCCTTTTGCTATAGCATAACATTGTTCTGTTCTTTTTTCTTCCATTTCTCCTCTTCTCTAGGAATTAACACTTACTTGAGTACCCTCTGGAGGAGGCACTGGGCCAGATAATGCTAGCCCCCCCTCCCCGTACTTCTTCACCTCCCCATCATCCGCCCTTGGGCATCTGACATGCACAGGCACTGGGCCCACCGCCAGACCTGTGAGCATTCATCAGACCTCCCCACTCAACAACCTCACAATCTAGAAAAGAAGACACATAAATGTGTAGTGATTAAGGAGTGGGTTACCAGCCTCACCAATGAATACCCCCATGACATCCTTGGGACTAAATGTGCAATGAAAATTTAGTGATGACGTATATAAAGGACTCTCTCATATAAATGTCACCTCTCCCTTCTTTTTTTTTTTAAAGATTTTATTTATTTATGACAGTGAGAGAGTGAGAGAGGGAACACAAGCAAGGGGGAGCTGGAGAGGGAGAAGCAGGCTCCCTGCTGAGCAGGGAGCCCGATGCAGGGCTCGATCCCAGGACCCCAGGATCATGACCTGAGCCGAAGGCAGACGCTTAACAACTGAGCCACCCAGGTGCCCTCACCTCTCCCTTCTTTACCAAAGTGATAATAGGGTCAATCAGAAAAAAATAATAAAGCACACACATGAAATGTCTTATCCTAATTCAACCGTCTTATCCTAACTCAACTGTCATAGGATGGCCAGACCAATAGTACTTTGTAAAAGGGCCCTTTTACTATCCCCTTACTGCCAAGGCAGAATAAAACCTGAGATCTCTAAGACCATAATTATTAAAGCCTGAACCTGAAAATGGACACAGTAGCTATGCAACATAATTAACCTTTACTGTCCTATCTTCAGGCTAGACTGATTTACACAGAAGTTGAAAGTGTCCTAGATTCTTAAAATATCCTTTGACTCAATTTGCATTAATTCTCCATCTTGAACCAAAGGCCAAACTCAATCCACGGCATCTCGTGTAATCCTTCCGGACTCTAGTACTCCCTGTCTTCAAACAAGGCAGGGGTGGAAGGGGGAGTCTCCCTCTTAGCTCTGGCTCCTAACCGAGCCCTCCTTTTTTTAAATATAAAACTAAACTTGCAAACCTCACCTTGCAAATAAAGGCTCAGCCAACACTGTGGAGTGAGTTAGACTTAGAAGTGCTTATAGTTCACTTATCTAAGGGGAATTTTCAGTGACTTCAAGATGCCAATTTTGTGAAATAAGCCTCCCCTGGAGATTGGTTAAATAAGTGGGAAACAAGTACTTGTTGCTCACCAGTAGATTACAAGTATGATCAGGGCGGCCACCTCCGGGCACTGCGGCAACACCCGGGATGGTAACTCACAGGGACCTGGGCGGCCAGGGAAGATCTGCTTCAGGCAGGGCAGCCTCAAGGAGACCTGAGAGGAAGAGACAGAAGGTAGGCTGTGCCCAAGAGAGGAAACAATGGGCAGGTGGGCGGAGGCCTGGGACAGCATGGTGCTTTTAGGGCCCAGGAAGACCTCTGGACTGACCACAATACAAGATAAAATTGGGAAAGAAGAGGATGTCCAGACATGGCAGCCCGGGGACCTGAGGATGAAACAGAGCAACCCCTCTGGTTCAAAGCCAGCCAGTCTCTACTTCGTGCCAAAAAACAATCTGATGCAAGCCTTCAGATACATTTTGGGCTAAAAAATGCAGTGCAAGGGTTTAAATCTTCAAGCCTTGCAGAACTCAGAAAGAGATTTTTTATTATCTTTTTTTGGAGGAGTGAAATCAGTGGGGATATTTCGACAGTCAGCCGTGTGTTGCCTTAAAAGTGTCACTTCTCTGTGGGATCTGTGGTGGGTCCTCAGGAAGTCTGCTGAGGCCCATCTGGGAGAAAGAGGACGGGAGCAGACCAGGGTCTGGCTAGGGGAAGCTTCTTGTCGGGAGGTCCCGAGAGAAGCCCGGAGCCGTGCACTGGGATGCAGTTTCAAGTGGGCAAGCTTTGCGGGGAAGGGGGCGATGACGCAGAGCCCACACATTCCTGGGGCTCGTTTTTGGGGCACAAGACACTCAGTCAACTGGAATCTTAACCTGAACTTTTCCAACCCATCCCAGCAGGTTCTGGAAATGAAGGGGGCTCTGCATTAACAGCTGAGTCTTGCGATGGAAGGTACTCAAGCTGTTGGGTAAAAACAAGGGCCGAGAATGGACACAGAGGCTGAGAGCTGCCTGTGGGTTGCAGAAACTCATGGGTGACGCTCGTCGCCCTGACCGTGGAGGCGTGTGCTGACTGACAATGTACGCCAACGTCCCAGCACGGCTCCCCCACGTTGGTGGGCAGCCCTCACCCCAGCAGCCCTTGGTTTGGCCCTCAGAGCATCAAAAGAAGGAAAGAGTCGGACAGCTCTGAATTTGAATTCAGAGTGACTCTCACTACGCGGGTAGATTATTTCATAATCTGAACCTAGCATTTCATCTGTAAAGTAAGGACAATAATATCTGCTTTATTGTAAGAATCAGTGAGATAATATTAGATAACCTGCAGAGGAGCTGGCGTATTATAGGCACACAAGAAGAGACACTTGTCACAATAAAGCCACGTAATACTTAAAAAGTGGTCACCTGGGATGAGTCACAGCCCGCCACCACCTGAAGTTCAGTTCTAGACTCAGTATGCTAGAACTACTGACCAGAGTAACGTGATGATCAGATGAAAACCTAATAGCTCACTCTGCCCAGCCCCCACTGGTAAATAGCATCCCTGAGAACAGAATGGTAAAGACAAGAAAGCATTTGCGGGGTGCCTGGGTGGCTCAGTCAGTTAAGCATCGGACTCTCAATTTCGGCTCAGGTTGTGATCTCAGAGGGATCGAGCCCCGAGTCTGCTTGACTCTCTCCCTCTGCTCCTCCCCCACTTGAGCATGCACTCTCTCTCTCTCTTTCAAATAAATACATATATAAATAAAAATCTTAAAAAAGAAAGCATTTGCATAAAAGCTAGATAACAAAATATCCCAACCTGCAATATTTCTAAGAGTGCTCAGAATAAAGTACTTCATTTATAATATGGGACAAGCTAGGCTCATCTCATGTAGGAAATGTCACAGTTATTGAGGCAAAGAGATCACAGTGGAAGGTCACCTTCTAAAGGCACAAATGATCCATTTTCAGTGTTCTGTAAAACACATTAGTAATTACCTGTGACTATCTCCTACAACCTGATATTTTTTTCCTCTCTTTTTTTTTTTTTTAAGATTTTATTTATTTGACAGAGAGATCACAAGTAGGCAGAGAGGCAGGCAGAGACAGGCAGAGAGCCCGTTGCAGGGCTCGATCCCAGAACCCTGGAATCATGACCTGAGCCAAAGGCAGAGGCCTTAACCCACTGAGCCACCCAGGCACCCTTCAACCTGATATTTTTAATCGATGGAGAAGAAAGGCTCAAAAATCTCATTATACCTCTCTGATAAGACAGATCTGCTGTGTGTGGTGTCACTTATTGTGTTACTTTTACTCTTACTACGACAAGTATTGTATTGGTCTCAGATATTTTGCTATGTTTTACTGGCTCTTCTATCAAGGTGCAATTTCCCCTCGCTGTTACACAAAGGACATGAACAGCCAAGTCACAGATGAAGAAGTAGATATGGTTCATAAACATGGCTAAAGATTTCAAACTTACCCGTGATTTTCTTAAAAAAATAAAATACCACTTTTTGCCTTTATCAAACTAGCAGATAAAGGATTTGATAACCTGCAATCAAGTAGTATTGTATTCTTCAAGTATTACATCTTACTGATACAGACCCCCGGGAATACAATTTGTTCTATTTATCTGAATTTAAAATGCATTTACACTTTGACCTAGCAATTCCGTTACTAGGAATTTCAAATATGCTCCTGCATATGCCTAAATGTATATATGTTAGGATATTCACTGTGGCATTATCTGTTCCAATAACAATAAAACCCCAAAGACCATAAATGTCCTTCAAATCAATAAAGGACTGGCAAATTATATTACATCTATGCATGAGTGTTATGCAGCCATCGATCTTCCCACTTTTTCTTGACGTTTATTTATTTCAGCAATCTCTACACCCAACGTGGGGCTCGAACTCACAACCCCAAGATCAAGAGGCACACACTTGGCTGACTGAGCCAGCCAGGTGCCCCAGATCTATGTATTTTAATAGGTAAAGATGTCCAGAAAAAAAGTTGTTTGAGATGTAAAGCCATGTGGATATGCTGTCATTTGTTAGAAAAAAGGGGACAGGACACCTGGGTGGCTCAGTTGTTAAGCGTCTGCCTTCGGCTCAGGTCATGATCACAGGATCCTGGGATCGAGTCCCATGTCAGGCTCCCTGCTCCGTGGGAAGCTTGCTTCTCCCTCTCCCGCTCCCCTTGCTTGTGTTCCCTCTCGCGCTGTGTCTCTCTGTCAAATAAATAAATAAAAATCTTTAAAAAAAATAGAAAAAAGGGGACAGATATATAGACATACACATTACTTATACATATATATATACAAATTCACACATACATACACACATGCATACATTAAATCATATTTCTGGAAGGATATACAAAAATGTGTTAGCTGTTTCTCCTTGAGCAAGGAGACCCAGGTTTGCAACGGGAGATTATTTCACTGTAAGACTCTGCATTTGCATATTTCTTTGTCATCTGTATATATCAGTGTTTCAATTGTATAAACAGCTGTTTAAAGAGGCAAGGTCCTAAGGGAAAAACTTGGAAATATGGATGCAAGGAAACAAGCAACGCTGACTGAGGGAAATCTAAGTGGATGAGCTCTGCAGAGGAAATTTAAGGTACAAGATCTCCAGCCTGTGGAGGTCTCTCCCTTTTAGTCAAACGAGCTACACATTTTAATTCATTTATTTTGTGTAAAACTCCACTGTGGAGTGTGTACTATTATCGCCGCCATCATTTTACAGGTGAAGCAGGCGAAGGTGAAGGGACTGAGCTGGCCCAGCAGGTGGCCGAGCTGAGAGGCACAATCAGGCGTCTGGGACGCCATGTCCAAAGTGCCTGTGGGTGTCACACGGACGCTGCACCCTTGACCTCCACTGCCTGGCGAGGGCCGGGGCTCTGAAACCTCCCCATGGCTTGTGATGACTTCAACAAACTACAACTTCTATTTTAGTAAAAGCAAAAACTCACAAGGCTGTGGTTTATGTTTTAAAAAGTGACATTTCTGGCCCAGGATGCTATCCGTCTCTGTGAATGTGACACAGAAAATAAGTGGATGACGTGAGCACTGACGGACTTCATGACAGCACGGAAGGAGAGTTATCGGCTTTAAAACGAGATACTGGGGGCTTCATTGAGGTGACCAGCTCTGTGGAAGGCGCAGGGATGGGGTGACCCCTGTCCTTGGAGCCCAAGTTCAGCGCTCCAGACAGATCGCCACACCGAGCGTGAGTCAAACCTGAAAACCAGCTTCAGACTCAAAATATCATTGCACAACCTTGTACAGCTTATAGTCCTGTCTTCCAGGCTCATCCTTCCAGGGTTTTCTTCTGAAACATGACCCTGTTCTTAAACATCGCAATCTGCAAGCTTTCCTAAACATCAAAAGTTCTACGACTTTGGAAGCTGAGTTCCGTGAATCTTGAACAGATTTTTCTGGCAATTTTTTTTTTTTTAAGATTTTATTTATTCATTTGACAGAGAGAGAGAGATCACAAGCAGGCAGAGAGGCAGGCAGAGAGAGAGGGGGAAGCAGGCTCCCTGCTGAGCAGAGAGCCCGATGCGGAGCTTGATCCCAGGACCCCGAGATCATTACCTGAGCCGAAGGCAGAGGCTTTAACCCACTAAGCCACCCAGGCACCCCTCTGGCAATTTCTCTAATGGAAGGTTCTGATTCCAAAGTTTTTCCAACTACAGGTCTATAAGCAAAATACATGAGTATCTGCCAAGCATCTCTACCTAGGTTTTCTTTTTATTTTTCTCCCCACTCTCTGGATCAGTGTTTCTGTCGCTGTCGTCTCAGGTAAGGGGTGGGCTATCCAAGGCTACCTGTGGGAAAGACAGCTGTGTTTTCTGTCCCCAAGTCTACTATTCATGCTTATCAAATATGGCTGTGCCTACTAGGGTTCAGTGAACTTTTTGAAAAATATATATCACATTCAAATAATATTCTTGGAGAACAAACCTGGCAACAGGAAATGTCAACATCATTAATCATATATTAAGCTTCTATAATTAAAACTTGGAAATAATTAGCTTTGGCTTCTTCCCCAAGTGGTAATTATAGACCATCAGCAAGTATCACACTCTCTCAAGTGTCTTCCTTTAAACATTAGATGCTAAGGATAAAAGATTATTTTAAAAATAATCTTTGAGATTTTAGGTACGGGCATATAAATGGCACTTTCAGGGTGTTGGGCTATCAGTTCTCTCAAGATTCAGGAAATTTGCCTTTTAATTTGATTCAATGGTGAAACCAATATGTTACTATGTGCTATTTCGTTTGAGAGTCGAGTTCAGAAGAACAAAAATATCTGTATTTAAAAGTCTGAGGACTTTATTTTCCTTCATTTATAATTGCATTCCCAATTATCATTAAAAGTTGTTCAATGCTAGTGAAAAAAAATTGTGTGTTAGATTATTCTATTTATTTTTAGCAATTCTCCAGGTTTCTTCTTCTAACTCATTTCCATATGATGGTCTTTAGGTATGTAATGTATAAACTTCAATCTCTCCTTTCATAATCCTTAGTGACTTCCCCCAAGAGAATTGCACCATGGAAGGATAATAAATTAATCTAGATAATGCATACTATCTCAATGAATGGTATTACTTCTGTATTTTCTACTTGTGTGAGCCACTAAGATGCAAAAGAGAAAAACAGATGGGGTCCCAGTTCTCAGAGGGTTTTTGATCTCATGGAGGAGACAATGGAGAGACAGAAGTACTGGTAAGACCAACAGAAGGCCCAAGCTGCCATTACAGAAATGAAATGGTCTATGAGACCAAAACTATGAGTTTTGGAAAGTGGGCAAAAGGAGTGAGAAATCAAAGCCGATGGGGTACCTCTGCCCAGGTCCCTGGGAGAATGTGTTGCCTTGATATGACTGAGTAGAGGCTCAAAGCAGAAAGAAAGCAACATGTAATGAGCACCTAACCAAGACCAAGCAGGTTTCTAGGCGCTCTACAGTAACACTGTATTGGTAAAAAGAGCTGGGCCAGTGGATACACAAAGAGAAAAGATGAGAAAAGAAAGAAACCATGGCCCGAGCTAGGGATTTGGGCATCACTTGACAAGAGGTGGAGGTGAAATCACGGGAATGGGTTAGAAATTGCCAGAGTGGAGAGTGGGAGAAGAGAAAGAAGATTTGAATGACCCACATTAAGTACTGCCTGGCTGTGGAAATGGGCAGTGCAAAGGACATGCAAAGGACTCTCTCTTCTACCAAATATACAAATGGGCAAAGGCCAGACCATCTATCTAGAAACTCGGACTCTGCCCCACAACCTGCAGCAAACTGACCAAGACACCAACCTCTCACCTACGGCAAGCAGCCGGGGAAGCCAGCCTACTCTAAGTCAGACCTGCAGAAAGGCAGGCCACTATCTCCAGTCACAACCCAGGCCGCCAAACAATAACTTCCAAAACCAAGATGGCGGGACTTGATTAATAATGGCACAGCATCCCTAATTTTTTGGCTCCAACTTAGGACCAACTGGGGAGAGCCAAGCAGGCTCCCCCACCCAATCGCATAGCATGCCCGGCTTTAAGTTAGCCCCCCTCCACCTCAGGGTGCACCTGAAGCCTTCCCCATCCCACTACAATACTCCCCTCCTCCTCTGCCTGACTCTGAATGCAAGTGACAGTGGCTGACCCTCTTGTGAACAGCAAGCTCCAGACAAACAGCCTTTGCTTTTCTCATTGGTCATTTATTTCCACAGGACTACGTGCAGACACAGACAGGTTCGCTTGGAGAGGATAAGAGAAAACCTCTTCCTGAGGAAAAACGGGAGGTGGGAAAGATGAATGAAGACACTTGGGGTCTGAGCTGGAAAGAGAGCTGAAGGAGTCCTACCAGGCGGACGCCACCTTCCCATGAATAACCTCTGATCAGCTACTTGGGAGAAGGCAGGCTAGGGCTGCAGGAAAGAGAAAGGAGTGCAGAACTGGAAGCAGGTAAGACAGAGCCAACCAGAAATGGGTGACATGCTCACTTCTGTCTAACAGAGTGGGCTACACAGAAGGCCATCTTCTCTCTTTCTTGAGATCCTGCAAGATTCGGTAAGAAAGGGCACCTGTGTGGCTCAGTCAGTTGAGCATCTGACTCTTGATTTCGGTCCAGGTCATGATCTCAGGGTCATGAGATCAAGCCCCACATTGGGGTCCCCACTCAGCAGGGAGTCTGCTTGAGGACACTCCCTGTCCCTCTGCCCCTCCCCCCACTTGCACGCACACTCTTTCTTTCTCTCTCCCAAATGAGTAAATAAACCTTTTTTTAAAACAGATTCAGTAAGAAATGGATACCGGCACTATAAAAGGAAGAACGCATCAAGAAAATTATAAAGGAGGGGCGCCTGGGTGGCTCAGTGGGTTGAAGCCTCTGCCTTCGGCTCAGGTCATGATCTCGGGGTCCTGGGATCGAGCCCTGCATCGGGCTCTCTGTTCAGCAGGGAGCCTGCTTCCCGCTCTCTCTCTGCCTGCCTCTCTGCCTGCTTGTGATCTCTCTCTCTGTCAAATAAATAAATAAAATCTTAAAAACAAATTATAAAGGAACTAGGTTTGTTTTGTGTTTATTCGGACAAACTGGGGAAGGACATAAAAGAAAATCTCTACAGCCAGTTCTGCCAGTTTCTTCTACCTTTTGACATCTTTGGAAATCTATTCATAGGACCGAGTGCTCCAGGCTTTTTAATTTTTTGTGTCCCCTTCGGATGCAGGTGTAGATTTAAAGTTTCTCTTCCTCTTTAGTCAGAAAAGTACTCAAAAGTACTCAAAGTACTTTTAGTCAGAAAAGTACTCAAAGACAAAAAGTCAAAAACCAAATGGACCCTTCTAAATTTGGGAGCAACACCCTAATTTAAAAACATGGTTGGGTTTGTCAACATAAAGCACGATAGATCAAAGTTAATGTACATAAAGGGAAAAACATGTAGTTTAAGAAAAGAATGGAAAACGGATGATGAGGTCTTCCTTACTTTGGAGCAAAGTACAATGAAACTTTAAAGGGGGTTGTAAACACCTGCACGAACTCACGACCCTTCATGAAAAGACTAACAGCCGACATTTACTGAGCATTTATGATATGACAGATGCTATTGTACGAAAGGCACCTGCATTAACATATTTAGTCGAGAAGCCTTTCAAGTAAGACTTGTCTTTATTGTACAGATGAAAAAAAGTGGTACAGTAAAATCAAGAAACTTGTTCAAGATTGCAAATTTCCTATGTGGTAAAGCCAGACTCGAACCCTGGTAATATGGAATATGGACATATTCTCGTGTCTATAATATGAAAGGAGGCAAAGGAGGAGGGACATTGCTCAGACATAAGAGTAATTTAAAGAACCTTTCCTCTGGTGTCATCTTATCTACCACTAACACCCCTGTGGGACAATCTAATGACACTCCAGAACTTAGATTCTGTTTTTTAATAGAATTCTTCTTGAAAAGGAACCAGAGCTCACTAAAGAGTAGATAATACCATGTCCCAGAGCAAGAAAATTCAAAACAGGGCCAGAATAGCTTGTTGGTGCCAGAAAACAAGGCCGCTCTCAGAGATATCCGGAATAGTGTCAAAAAATAGTGTCAAAAAAGGATAGCTCCCACTGGCCAAGTAGTGACAATTTGGGCATTAAAAGGGAAAACAATGATTAAAGTCCATTGGAGCAAGTTGAGTCTGCGAAGATAGCTCTAAGGTTATAATACTCAAAGAGAAAGGACAAAACACTAAGAGGTGACTGTCACAGCACAGAGGTCTCTCAATGCTGTTTTCTAGAAATATTACCTATCAATGGACTAAATTATGGGTGCCCTACCCTGGAGCAGCAACTGGATTATTAATATAGATATATCTATAGATGTTGTTTCTTATTTTATTTTTTTTAAGATTTTATTTATTTTTTTGACACAGGCAGAGAGAGAGACCAAGCAGGAGGAGCTGCAGGAAGAGGGGGAGGGAGAAGCAGCCTCCCCGCTGAGCAGGGAGCCCGATGCAGGACTCGATCCCAGGATCCTGGTATCGTGACCTGAGCCAAAGGCGGACGCTTAACCAACTGAGCCACCCAGGCATCCCTATATATTGTTTAATACTGTAAATAAGAAAATAATGAATTGGAAGAAGAAATTGATAAAACAAGCTATATGAAAATTAAAGAGAAGTCAACTTTTTTTTTTTTTGAGAGAGAGAGTGAGCATGAGCAGGAGAGGGGCAGAGGGGGAGGGAAAGAGAGAATCCCAAGCAGGATCCCTGCCCAGCGAGGAGCCCGACACAGGGCTCGATCTCATGACCCTGAGATCATGACCTGCGCTGAAATCAAGAGTCGGACACTTAACTGACTGAGCCACCCAGGAGCCCCTAGAAGTCAGCTTTTTAATAGAGAAATTGAAAAACTAGAAAGCAGATGTGAAATGTACATTTGGAGGGGTGGTATATTACCAAGTGAGTTGGGCTCTTGCTATACTTTCTGTGGTGGGCTAGGCCACTCTTTATTGGTGAACCTCTATGGTAATTTACATATTGCTTACCCAGGGTCAAATCTTTCCTGGGTCCCATTCCGTGCTGACTCAAGTCTATCAAATTTAGAATGAAAGAAAGTCCTTGGGGTCAGGACAGTGGGAATCATGTACATAGCCTTTGTTGGTATATGCCCTCCAGCTTCAGGCCAAGTAGGCATAATAAGCTAAAATGGATATGCGGATTCATGGGCAAGAGTGAGCCCCACCAGGACAGGAGCCCCACAGACATGGGGTTGATTCAAGAGGATGGGGGCAAGCACGAGGAGGTCCAGGAGCAGTGACTGTCTTAACTACTGTGACAGGTCAGGTGGCCAGTGTCCATAGACATGATCACAATTGAATTAAATTCTATTAAATTAAATTAAATTAAATTAAATTAAACAATTCTGCAGCTTGTTTAATGATCCTTTGCAGAAATTGTCTGCCATATTGTTTATAGCCATTGGGCCTAAGGTGCAGGAGGATGAGGGTGTGGACTGGTTCTTTGCGCATTTATCAGAGAAGGCTGATAAAAAGAAGACCTCTTTGAGTAAGTATGTGATGGTGCTGTACTAAACAGGGAAGTGATGACCTATAACAAAGGATGAGACGTGGGAGATATACAAAATACAAAATGGAGGCCTCGCCTCTCAACTGAGGGGCCAGTCAGCTCACAAGTGAGCAGAAGTTCCACAAGTGAATGGCACCTGGATGAAAGATCCAGCATCGCTGCTAGTCCCTGGGGATGTGATGTGTGCGAAACCACACAGTGCCCTTACCTCTTGCAAGAATAGTGTGAAATGATCATGGGAGGCACCAGTGAATCACAAAATAACTAAGCCGCAGGATGGATGCGATCTCCAGCGGCAGGTGAAGCCATTCTTGACCATGCAGTGATGCCCCTGCGCTCACTGAGACGCAGTTTTCCAGCCGAAACTAGCAAATTTGCCTTTCACCCCCTTCTGTAAGTCAAGTGACGTGGAGGTCGATATTTATGGAGACTGAATCAGCAAATTAAACACATGGGAAAATGATGGAAACTACGCTGAAATTTGGTTCAAGGAGGCAAAGAAATAGGTCAAAGTCACTTATTGAGGTCAAAGATCTGGTCTCCTGGCATAATAAGGTCAGTTAGAAGGCACTTGGGAAGATGAGAGCAGTTGTTAATTCACAGATTCATGTGGAAAATTATGATAATCGAGAGAATCACTACTCTACCACTGGTACAGTATTTTAGCAGCAAAATAACAAAAAGGAGAAAATAAAACACAATGTCAGAAAAAATATAAATAGGATATTTTCACAGGGGGATACATTTTTTTCCCAGAAAGATGTAAAAGTTCGGGAAATACTGAGTGGGCAATAGGATTCCGAGTAGTAATCTAGCAGAGGCTAGAAAGGCATCTCTGCTAGTTAGTAGAGTTAAGATGAATTAAAGCAATGCACACATGACCTTGAGCAACGTGGGGGTTAGGGGTACCGAACCCTGTGCTGTCAAAGTTCCGCGTTATCACTTTTGACCCTCACCCTCCAAAAACTTAACTACTCACAGCCTGCCTTACCGAAAACGTCAATGGTCAAGGAACACATATTCTGTATCGTCCGTTTAACAGTCACTGTATCCTTACAACAAAGGCAGCCAGAGAAAGAAAATGTTATTAAGAAAGTCATCAGGAGGAGAAAATGCATTTACGGAACTGTACCGTATTTATCAGAAAAAAAGGCGCAAATCTGTGGCCCCGCGCATTTCAAACCCGTGTTGTTCCAGGGGGCGGCTGGATTTAGGAAAGACTGCCGCTGCCTCCGATGAGATCTCGGGGAAGGGCTGTCAAAACAGTGAGAAGGGAAGGCCTTGACACTCTTCCAACTTTCAGGAGTGAGGAGAGCTGCAGGCACAGAGAGAGTTTAATTACAAAGCAGCAAGATCTCAGCAAAGGTTGCAGGGGGCAGGCAGCGCTCTTCAGAATAACGACATGGAGAAGGAGAAAAGCATAAAGAGGAAACTCTTACTACGCCGTAAATGGTACTTTGAAGGTAAGCATCATGTGATCCTGTTAGTGCTGCCCTGGGCTAGAGTCTGGGGAGCTCAGTGCCAGGATGAGGAGGAGGTCAGGAGAGAAAGAAGTGGGCTTTTGTGCAGAGGGGCTAAGTTGAGACTGGCATGCTGCTGGAAGCTTCTGCAGGAGGCAGCCCCCACTCCCCAGTCCGCATCAGCACCAGGGTACTCAGTGGCTGTATCTCTCACCACAGGAAACCCTGGGGGGATGCCTGGGTGGGGGTGGGGGGATGACCCAGGACTAAAGCACAGTGCAACTCCCTCTCCTCTTCAGGTTGTTAAGGAACTGGAGCCCTGAGGACAAGGATGGGTGGACCCAGGAGTCAACCAGCCTCAGACCAGCAGTGTGGTTGAGGCAAGAGATCCAAGGAGGCCAGTGAAGGCTTTAGGACCCTGCAGCCAGCCTCGTGGACACACTGGCCATTGTCTAGCAGAGGGAGAAGAAGAAAATGAAAATAAAAGGGGCTGCTGCAGGTAGAGGTTCCGGAAACTGGGAGATTAGATACTCAAATGGACAGTGGCCAGACTGTCTATAAAAACTAGACTCTGCCCCAGCAGCTGCGGCCGCCTGACCAAGACACCAACCTCCCACCCACGATAACCAGCCCAGGAATCTAGCTTGCGGTAAGGCAGGCTATTTCCAGTAACATCCAAGATGCCACACAGTAACTTCTGTAACCCTGTAACCTTGTGTGCCCCAAATGGCCATGACTTGATTAAGAACTACCAGCTTCCCCAATTTTTTTCCCACTTCCAACTCGGGACCAAGCAGAG
The DNA here is from genome assembly GCA_028534135.1 of Potos flavus. Taxonomy (NCBI): domain Eukaryota; kingdom Metazoa; phylum Chordata; class Mammalia; order Carnivora; family Procyonidae; genus Potos; species Potos flavus. Next base: position 5,736,523 of record CM052893.1, on the reverse strand, counting down.
AAAGCTAAACATGTACCCCTTAACCAAGGAGAGAGGACGCCTCCATTCCAGAAGCTGGCCAGCCTCCAGATTCCCCCTGCCCACAGGCCCGTCGGGACACCCTGGAAGACTTCCCCTTTTCCCACTAGAAAGCTCTCTGGGCCCTCTAGCTGAGTCTCTGCCAGCAGTGATGGAGGCTGCCTGTTTTACCAGAGCAGGCCCCAAACAAACAATCTCTGTTCTGTGCTTGTCCTTCGTCTCCCTCCCCAGAACCAAAGAGCACAGTCAGGAGAAAGCAGATTTGGAAGAAGTGAGGACGCGGGAGGAACGGGAAGTGGGTTGTGAAGAGAGAAGGGGGTTTCAGACACTCTGGAAGGGACGGGGAGCAGGTTTGTATTTACCTATTGCTTGTTAGTTTCCTGCTACGTTCTTATGGGGTGTGCAATTTACCAATAAAGTTCCATGAGATAGATTTCTTTTCATCTACCGCTTTCAAGAGAAACAAAACTAAACAAGCCTTTATAACCCATCGGAGGGAGTGGAGGTCAAAGCCAGGGTCTCTCTTTTTCCCTGTGCCAGGCGACGCCCCCAAGTCCTCTCTGCCATTGCCCCTGTGCACCATTGCCTCAACTGTCTCATTATTAACTGTTCTGTGGCTCGTCCTTATGTGCTGCCGTGCTCTCTAAACAGGCATCGGATGCAATAATGAAATGAATACCTTGTCCAAATTTACAGAGTCAGTAAGTGGTATCATGCAGATTTGAATCCAGACCTTCCTGATTTCAAAGTCTGTGGTCGTTCACTGCATTCGGCTTACTTGGAAATGCAATAGTGAAATGGACATTATATTTACTGACTTGAGGCAGTCAGAACAGTCAGCCGAGTGTTGGGAAGTACACCCTAGTTACCAAGCAGGAGGGCAAGGGATGGAACTGACGGTCCGGGATTGTCAGCCAGGGACAAGAGAAGGTGGGAGAGTCCTGGAATTAGCAGGTGATGTTACCTACAACATGGTGTGAGTGGACAATGCAAGAAAGTTCCATCAAATTAAAATGAGAACTATTCGGGAGCAGAGGGTGGGGCAGTGGGCCATCTGACTGGAGACTGGGGCTAGATGGGGCACAAGGAATGGCCATCACACCACCACCGTCCTGTGCGCTGGAAAGAGGAGACAAAGCGAAAGCTCTTTGGGATGAGGTTAGGGGTGGCAGGCCGACAGGCGGTTCCTATGGCGTGGCTGAGAATGCAAGAGGACACACAGAGGGCAGAGGGGGAGAGGCTGCAGAAGAGAGACTGGAGGGGCTGCAGGTTCTAGAAAACATGGCTGCGTGGAGGGGGAACCCGGTAACCAGACGGTGACTCCAACTCCCCAGGGGAAAGGCAGCCAGGGAATGGTAGGTAATGGGAGGAATACATTTCAGATCGAGGGAGAAGCAATGCTGAGTCACTGGGATTTAATGATTGATCAAGATGGAGAAAGAAGCAGACCAGATTCCAGCTGTATGAGCTTCAAGTAAACATCGGATTAAATTACAGCTTCTAGAAAGTGAAAAGAGGAATAGTTCTAAGGTTCCCTCTTCTTTGTTGCTGCTGAAACCTACAAATACCTCTTAAAGTGTGTTAAAAGGTCCTGCAGATTTTGTCTTACAGAAATTGTTACATTTTGACCTTTATAAAGTTGCTTTCCAGGGGCTGGGATTTGCCATTTCAAGTACTCAGTGGACCTTATCACCAATGAGGTGAGAAGAGGCAGAGCCAATCCACAGAATAAGGTGAGTCACTGGCCCCCTGTCCACGGATGTTTCTATTTGTCGTGTCTAGGATTCTCAGAAACTACTGATGCAGAAGGAGCATCCAGGAGGAAGACAGAGGCAATCTGCCATTGTTCCATTGCTTTACTGATAATCCCAACACAATTATTCGGTCTGGAAAATAAATATACGTAGGAACGCCTTTCAAAACATGTTAGAATAAATCTAAGATGTATGCTAATTTCTCTCTCGTATCCTTCGTTCTGTGTCTAATACTGTTGTCTGGTGAGTAGGCTATAATGCACCATGGGTTAAAAAACCAAACTTCAATGGTCTTTTCCAGACCTGTTCTGCTGCCACACATTCAACCCTCAAGGCAAAGACTCCAAGATAAAAACCCACATACACATTACCACATTGTTGTTGATCTGAAGCTGGAAAAGAGGGGCACTTAGACTAAACCTTGCCACAGAGAAAAACTACAAGAAAATGCATTGTAAGCTCTAACTCGTAAGAACTATGGCGGCTGTGTGCCCTGACTTCAGCTCCGTAGGAACATGTACTAAAAACAGACTTCTTATCTATCTGCCCCCTGCCTTGGTGCTTGCCTACACCCTCTCCATGACCTAAAAAAAAAAGAAAAAAAAAAGAAAAAAAAAGGTATCTGATGGAAGAGTTGGATAAGGAGATTTATGGGGATAAAACCATGCCCCAGTGGCCCTTCCAGTTAGGAATATATCCAAGGAAACATTGTTTAAGGTAAAGGAAGAGACATAATATGTAAATATAATGTAATCTATTTCTAGTTTAGTAACAAACTATGTGCGACCTTGAGACAGAGGACGTGTGTCTTCTCATGGACATCCTGATTTATTTTATCCTGAGTTTGAAGTTGGAATTTTTCCTGAGCTGTGTGCTTTTTTAACTTCCACTTGACATGACAACAAGCACTGTGTCCTCTGTCCACGTGGGGCACTCGTTTTTGCCAGGCTTGTCAGGGAATAAACCAAAACCTTGTCGACAGAGAAGGGGTCTCCAGAAATGCCAGCTGTACAAAATTTCACCCTGTCCACCAGCCCTCTGTACAGGATACGCCCAAATTGTAAAGAACTGTCATTGAATGAAATTGTTACTCATGTTTAGTCTAAAAAGTAAACGCCCCAGCTTAACCCAAGGGGGAGGTTGGAGGACCAAGTCTACCCAGGATACTTTTTTTCTCTACTGTCTAGCGCTCTCTTTGCTTTTCTGCCCGCTCCCTAAAAGAGAAGTTTTGTTTGTTACCTCTTACCGACATTTATTTTGACAATTTTTTTCTGAGAGCCCATCCTCATCCTCTCCCATGATGTCCACGGCAGAAAATATCAACGCCACGAGAATGGCAAAGCAGCATACCAGGGCGAAGATCACGATACACTTCTGCTGGGACTGTCAAGAAAAAGAAGGAAAAGAAAAGTGAGAAGCAGCTTTCACTTTGGAAACTCAGGATTGGATAGCTTCTCCAAACCCTTCGGGAAACGGTCACTTGCATCACTGCCAGCGAAGGACTGCCCTTGGAGGGAAATCTTGACGCTCATTCCTCAACACAGCCTTGACTCCCCACTAAGTATGGTAGAATTTGCCAAATAATTCAAGTGCTGTGTCGAGACTTCTGAATGAGTTCATGCTCCCTCTCTCTCATCAAAAGCAGTCCGGAAGATCTGGAGATCTTCTACAAGATCTTTACAAAGAGCACTATGAGGTCCATGAGTGCAAATTAAAAATGAAAAGAGTGGCTCAATAATGGTTCTCTGTCCCCCGTTACTGTCACCACCTTTCAAAGTCTATGTAAAGTCTGTGCCCTCAAACTCTGTATCCTCTTGCTTCTACCTTGTCTTGCTCTAAGACCTTTAGGATGATGGCTCTAGGAGAGATGCTGCTCCTGGCAGGTGAGGGTGAGTTCCCGACTTTGATCAGAAATTAGATCCATCTTGGGTCATGTAACTAAAATGGTTCATTTCGAAACACTGAACACAGTCATAACCAACATTCATACTCTTGATACGATTTTCACTTAGAAACAGAAGCTGAAGGTCCAGCCACTTATGCCCTTATCTTTGGGGCCAAGTGTCGTATTTTGAGACATCCCTATTCCCAGGGGTTCATGGCCACAGGTGGCAGAAGACAGGGCCATGGTCAGTGGGCAGCAGCCATGGCCATCGGAACTAGTAATTTTGCCTGCATTCTATTTATTAGATAAATCTGGATGGTGAAAAGAAGAGAAAGAACAAACTTTAATTCTACTTTTAATTTTTTAAAGTGTTGCTGAAGCTTTTAGGGATTATTTGCAGGAGGGGAAAGAGTGATCATTGACCAGCCAGCCAGGAGAAATTCCCTTAGTGATGAGATACATATATGTGTAGACACACACGCGCGCGCACACACACTTCATAGCTTTGTTGAAACCAGCTGGCTTTGCTTCTCCCACCACCCTCCCGGCTGCCCTTTGTCCCCGCAGCTGCATGGTCTCTAAAGAACCAAGGAACCTCCCCAAGCTCAGGGTCCAGTTTGTCCAGGGATAGGCTCGGATGACGGATTCTAGAGAAGGAATGAAAGTGCCTCTGTGAACAGACGCTATCTGCTTAGATGCTTGGTTCCTTCTGGAGGCTTTGTCTCCTGACTTCCCTCAGGGGTCCCCTCCCCAGAGAAGCTGGTTCCAAGTCCCCTCCTGCCTCTCACTGCCCACTTCTCTTATTTCACACCCGGGGAGGAAGTGGGGGAAAGCCCAAGTAAGACACAACCATTGTTCTTTGCCTCTAGGCCCCTGGGGTCTTTAAGACGTGGGTATTTTTCATTCTTTCCATCCCAAGCAACCAGCACGGTGCCGAAAAGAGAGAAGGTGCCCAAGAAATAATGACTGTGTAAACACGGTGAATGAATGAAATGAACATCACAAGGGCACACTTCTGAGCAGGTGGGGTGACGTGAAGGTGTTTCGAGAAATCGGGTACGGCCTTCCTGAGCATTAGCTTGCTTCCCTATTTCGGTGACTGTCAATCTTGTGGCTTCTCCTTGTTCCCTCTCTACCTGAGCCTGAGACAAATTCGGGGCTGGGTTTACCGACTTTATCCAAGTCCACAGAACAGACTGTGCATTCACCCTGCCCTTTATTTTCCATTCATCCTCAGTAACTTTATTTTCCAGAAGCAGCATGGCCAACTGGTTGAAGGCACGGTCTTTGGGACCAGACTTCTTGGATTCCTCCCCTTACTGGCTGTATGCACTTGGGCAAGTTGTTTTGTCTTTGTGCTTCAGATTCCTTGTCTGTCAGATGGAGAGGACAATCGTGAAATAATAACAACAGCCACATGGAATTATGCCTGATGATTAAGTTAAATGAGATACTACATGTAAAGTTCTTAGAACAGTATCTGAACAGACCACATGGGATGGGTGTTTGCTGCTGTAGCATATGCGCCCTCTGGAAGCTGCCTCAAATATTCTGGAGAAACAAGGTAAAGATAGAAATAAATAAAAAAAAATATGGGGACATCAGGGCAGCTCAGTGGGTTAAGCATCTGACTCCTGATTTCGGCTCAGGTCCTGATCTCAGGGTTGTGAGATCGAGACCCGTGGTGGGCTCTGCGCTGGGTGTGGAGTCTGCTCGAGGTTCCCTCCCCACCCCCTCTATCTTTCTCTGCCCTTCCCTAACCCTCCCTCTCCCCTCTAAAAAAAAAAAAAGTATAAGAAAAAAAGACAACAAAAACTATATGTGTAAGAGAGAAGCAGAGTGATAGAGGCAGAGAAGGAGAGGAAGATATAAGAAAGAGAGAAGGGAAATGTGAGATGAAAATTGTCTAGGATAAAATTTTTTAAAGATTTTATTTGTTTGTTTGACACAGAGAGAGAGCACAAGGAGGGGGAGCGGCAGGCAGAGGGAGAAGCAGGCTCCCTGCTGAGTGCCTCCCTGATGCGAGACTCTGATCCCAGAAATCCAAGATCATGACCCGAGCTGAAGACAGACACTTAACTGACTGAGCCACCCAGGTGTCCCTAGGATAAAATTTTTGAGAAATTTTTCTAGCCATCTCTGACCTCAAAACTCTAAAGCAACCTTCCTCAAACTTCACCTTCCATCGAAATCACCCAGAGGACTTGTGAAAACACACGTTGCAGGACCCCATTCCAAAGGTTTTGGTTGAATGCTTAAATTGGTCTGGAGTGGGGCCAAGAATAAGCACTCTTAACAAGCTCCCAGGGGACACTGCTGCTGGTCCAGGGGCCAGACTCCGAGGTATCAAACTATCACCCATACTAAGTCCTGCTTTTTTTTTTTTCAGATTTTATTTATTTATTTACTTATTCTTATTTAGAGAGAGTTGGGGGAGGGGTGGAAAGAGAGAGAACATCCCAAGCAGACTCAGCACTGAGCATGGAGCCCAACACAGGGCTGATCCCAGGACTCTGAGACCATGACCTAAGCAGAAATCAAAATTCGGATGCTCAACGAACTGAGCCACCCAGGCGCCCCCAAAGTTCTGCTTAATACATATCGATCCTTTAAACACACCTCCTTTAGTTCATTTTTTAAAAAAGATTTATTTATTTGAGAGAGAGAGAGTACACAAGCAGGGGTGGGGGGTGAAGAGGGAAAGGCAGAGGGAGAATCTCAAGCAGACTCCCCACTGAGCACAGAGCCCAACAAGGGGCTCCATCCTAGGACCCTGAGATCATGACCTGAGTGAAATCAAGAGTCAGATGCTCAACTGACTGAGCCACCCTTAGTTCCAATAAAGGGAGCATGATAAATACATCCAATGTGGGGGCTTAGAAATAAATTATTTTAAATAATTTTTTAAAATTTTGAATGAGTTTTCTCTTGCTGTTTACTTTCTATTTATTTTACTAATATTCATTGCTTGTATAATCAGAAACTCTTTGCTGTTAACTATTTGAAAAAAAAAACACGTAATACAAAAAAGGAAATAAATCACTCCTAGTCCCATGCAGACAAAACCGCCGTCAGCATTTTGTTCTCGTTCTTTCCTATATACTACGTCTACTGATCTAACAATCTAAAGATATTGGTATCACACTATATATAGTTTTGCATTCTGCTTTTTGCACTTGATTATGCTTTAAGGTCATTAAATATTCTTCTAAAGCAGAGTTTTAAATTGTTGCATCACATTCCATTGTATGGCTATGTCACCGTCTCCTTAATTCCAAGAACTTTTTTTAAAAAGCCACTCGTTGAACAACACCAAAAATAATTAAAAATTTTTGTCATTTTTACCATATTTCCCTATACGTTACAAACAGAAACAAACAAAAAGCTTTTAGAGGTGTTTAAAACAATGCAATCATAACACATTAATGTAGTCCAGAAGAGACTCTAACCCAGGACGATATAATTAAACATTATCTCAGAAAGAATCCTGAAGAGAGCAGCATAAATATATCGTGTCAGGTACATTAGTGGGTACTTGATGAATAAATCCTAATGAAGTTAATACTAAATGCTTCATCCACAACAATATTGATCTGTTTCCCTTTATTCTGAATTTTATGATCAAACAGTCAATAAGAGCTCTAGTTAATTTGTGTGCTGCTGGAAGTACTTTGATGTAATAACCCTCACGAATTTCTATTAACGTCTGTTCATTTAATTCTGTATTATCTTATTCTATTAATATGAACTGACCTAGTTATTTTCATTTTAATTCATCAAAGAAGAGAAATGCAGACTCTGATATTCATTTTTAAATGTCTCCTTGAAAGAATGTACTAGAAAATTACAAGGTCAGACGACTACATTCCTTTCTTTTCCATCTCATCAAAAATGAACGATTCTGTTCAAATGACAGCCTAAGAGCCTCACAAATGAGACCAAATTCCAGGTTACCAAGACATTTATTCATTTTCAAATCCTTAACAAATCATTTCAAATCATTCAGGAATCAACTTGAAACATACTCTTCTGTTTTTATTGAATAGAATCAAAGTACGCAAAGTTTTAAGGAGAACCCATCAACATGATTACAACCTCAACTTCACTAATGCGCTTAACCAATTAAAAGAAAACAAAACTTGAAATGCTATTACCCAGCATTGGTCTGTACTTTTCACTGGAGTGTGTACTGAAACAGTTTTGAAAAGAAATGCTTGCTTGGTCAAGAAATAAATCCAATTATGCTAATGCCCAAAATATTTAAATACCATATCCTTATCAAATACATTTCACCTTAATACAGAAAAAGAGGTGTATGACCTCTAAATGGTAAAGAGTATTAAATTTGAAACTTGGAAGTACTATCTATTCCAACTTGGTCTTTTATACCATTTGATATAGTCTTAAAAGGAATTTACACCTATGTGCCTAGGGGTAGAATATACATTTGCAAAAATTAACCATAAAATAAAATTGTTCATATTATTTTTTCATTTATTTACCATGACAATTTTTTTTAAAACAAAATCATGGCAAAGTCTTAAAAATAACCATTTTTATGTGTGCAGCTTTTAATACCTACAGAGCTGGAAGTTCTAGCACAATTATTCTCCATGCAAAAGATGTCAAAATTAGGACTCAAAGACATTGGGTTACTGTCCAATGTGACCCAAACAGTTGGAGACAGCCCAGAGATTTAATTTAGGTCACTGAATCTGAAATCTCTAGATCTGTTCTATAGATCCAAACTTTTTCCTTTTCTGGTTTTCTTTTCTTGACTTCATTTTCTACTTAATTTTTGCTATGATTATTTTATTAGTTTTATTATTAGTTTTTAGTTAACCAATTCCCATGTGGCCCATTAATGTAGAAATTAATGTTGAACATTTGGCTCTAAACTGTGGAGACAGGGCATTCCTGGACCTTTCGAACTTTCCTAAGATTCTAAATGCATTCCTAGCTTGAGTTCCTAGACATATTCCCAGAAAAAAATCGGTCACCGGAAGATTCATAGGAATCTTAGCTGATGGTTCATCAATCTCCTGAATAATGACCACATTCTGGAACCTTTGTAGAAAATCTAGACTATAAATTACTTAAGGGCTTTGCTTTGAAAATCCTTTTACAAGAATTATTGCTTCACTTTTCACATACATTTTGACGTTCCCTGGGGTTCTATTTTAGAATTTTTCTCTTCTTGTTCTGTATCCTCTCCCTGAAAGATTCTAATTTACTCCCAAGTCTTCACCAGCTCTATATACTGATAACTCCCAAGAGTATATCACCAGCTTAGAGTACTTGCTGAGTACCAGATCCACACTGAATGAGTTTCTCTGGAAGAGCCTACCAATCTAAGTCTACCAGTCTACGTTGAGAAGACACAGTGGGGATTTCAGAAAGGCCAGGTCAGTTAGAGTTGACAGGACAGAGTAGTAGAGAGAGGAGACTTTTATAGGGAAAGAGTTGTGGAGATCCTCAGAGAGTCTCCTAAATCCTCAGTTAAGTACTGATAAGTAGGTGTATATAAGGAAATCGCCTGAAGTCTGGGAAAAGAACCATCTGAAAGGAGAAGGTGAAACAATCCCTAACCAAATACACAGGACCAGGAAGAGTTGGTGTTCCCATTATCTGGAGTGGTAAAATCTCAACTCATGGGCCATCAAGTAATTAGAAGGATACTGTAGCTAAAAAATGGAAATCAGAAAAATTAGCCCATGACTCAAGGCTGCTCTCCTACCTACAAAAGCATAAAAGCAAGCCTTAAAAACCCATACTATTCACAAGTAACTATATCTAAGAGCAAACCTCAAGAATATTTTTTAAATATACGGTAATATCCACCACACAGCAAAATCAAAATCACAATGTCCAGCATCCAGCAAAAAATTTCCAGACAGGCAAGGAAACAGAAAACCACAACCCCAAGTGAGGAGGAAACTCAGTCAATTGAAATCAACTCAGAAAGGAGTTGAGGGGTGATTAAATTAGTAGATGCAGATATTAAAACAAATATTATATTTCATATGTTCGAGAAAATAAGTATGTTAAAGAGACAGAAAGAAGACTTAACTAAAGGTGCACATCAAAATTCTGGGGATGGGAAATATACTGGATAGGATTAAGAGCATATTAAACACAATATAAAAACAGCTTAATGAACTCTATGAAAACAGAGAAAAATGTAGAAAAACTTGAACAGTATATCAGTGAGCAGTGAGGCAAGTCAAGCAGCCTAATACACATGTTCTTGGAGTCTCCAAAGGAGAGGAAGGTACAAAAAAATTTGAAAAATATAAAGGCCAAAAATTATTCAAATTTGTTGAAGATATAATAGAGTTGCTTCTGAATGATAAAGGGATAAATTCATCAAAAAGACATAACAATAATAAACTTTTATGCACCTAATAAGAGGTCTTCAAAATGCATAAAACAAAGACTAACAGAAGTATAAAGAGAAATGAACAAATCTCCAACTACTCCGTGATGTCAAAACGCTTTTCTCATTAATTGATAAAATAAATAGGGAGGAATTTTAAACGGAATGAAAATAAAAATACAATATATGAAAATACATGAGATGCAGCAAAAGAAATGCTTTAGGGAAATACAGACCACTAAATGCGTATTTGAAAATAAATAAGGTCTTAAATGATCTAAACTTCTACCTTAAGAACATAGAAAGAGAAAAGGGCAAGTTAAACTCAAAATAGGCAGAGGGATAAATAAAGAGCAGAACGCAATGAAAGAGGAAACAGAAAACAATACAAAAAAATCAATGAACTCAAAGGCTGTTTCTTTGAAAAGATCAATAAATTGATAAACTTTTAGCCATACATATATAAAAAGAAAAGGAAGGACACGAATTACAAATATCTCTATGAGAGATAGGACATCACCACAGATGACACCAAAAATAAAAGGATAAGGGAATAATATGAGTAAATTCTTGCCAAGAAATTCAGTGTAAATAAAATGGACATGCTTTTATGAGATAAAAATTACTAAAGTTCACTCGAAAAGAAATAGGTAACCTGAATATATCCTTATATCAATTAAAAGAAAATAAATTTTTAGTTAAAAACCTTCCCACAGAGAAAACTCAGGGCTTAAATGGTGTCATTGATAAATTATGCCAAACATCTGAGAAACAGTAATAACAATAACACAAAATACCAAAGAGAAGGAAAAATCTCCCAATTCACTCTATGAGGTCAACATTACCCTGATACAAAAACTAGACACAGACTTAAAAACAATGTTTTGTCCTGCTGTTTAACAATGCACTACCGAGAAATCAAGACACTACATTCATTTTGCAGGTATTTAATACCTACTCTGTGTGAAAAAAAAAAGAGTGCAGGGGACTTCAATGGCCATACCCTCAACAAGGAACAAAATTTACCAATTTCCTTCCTCAAATTACTTATAAAAACTGCAAAAGATCTCTATTACTTTAACTCGCCTTTAATTGAAAGATGAATCATCAGCTCCACAGTCTGCTTAGTTTTTTCATGCCTGCTAGAGTTCTCCCAATGGCACTTAACAGTGTTCCTATCTGAGGAAATTCTCGCTATTTTTACCAGACCAATAATGGTAAATTATTTCTTTAGCAACCTAGATTGTTCTTTCCCTTTTAAAGACATGCAACTTTATTGTTTGACTATGCATTTGTTACTTTTCTACCTTTTGGTCTCTTTCACTAAACTGAGCTCCTTGAACTCTGGGATCTTGTCTAGATCCGTAATGCTTGGCATCTTTAAAAAAAAAAAAATACAGAGTTTCCTGGGTTGCTCAGTCCATTGAGCATCTGACTTGGTTTCAGCTCAGGTTATGATCTCAGGGTCCTGGGATCAAGCCCTGCGATGGGCTCTGAGCTCAGTGGAGAGACTGCTTAAGGATTCTCTGTCTCCCTCTCTCTCTGCTCACATGGGCACAAGCGCACTCTCTCTCTTTCCCTCAAATAAATAAATAAATAAATAAATCTTTAAAATAAATAAATAAATAAATAAATAAATAAAAATAATGCCTGGCAAATATGTTCAATAAATACGTGTTGAACGAGTGATGAATAAGTGAATAAAGGTAAAAAATGGCAAGGACTATAAAATCAAAATGATGATTTTTGTGTTTTACAATCTTTATTATTTATTTCCTACTTAGAAGCGTTTCCATTGATTCCTATCACAGAAGCACATTTATTTGTAAATAAAAAACGTGCAAAAATTTAAGTACTATATTAAGTACTATAAGCTCAAAATTAGCCTAACAAAGAGGATGACATGCAGAATAGAGAGCACCTTATCCAGAATAGCAAGACAGAGAATAAAAATTCAAGTTTGAATCAACTGAACACAGGAAACTGCTTCCAATCTTACATAAATTCTTAGAGATGATAAACAGATATATAATAATAATAATAATAATTCTATAACAGTGCTTTTTTAATCAAAAAGGATCACCAATGGACAAGAAATTGTAAAGATTTACTGTAAATTAGATAAACCAAGGAGATCAAAACCCAAAACACATATAGGAAAACACAAAGTGATATAAAAGAGAGCTGCAAGTATAGAGGTGACATAGAAAGATCTAGAAAAAACTTTGGAATGACTGACAGTGATTAGTTGGGATATGTTTCAGAGCAGGCTAGCTAGTCAATCCTTCCCACTACAGCTTTCTTCTTCAGAAGTGTCACACACAAGATAAGCCATGAATAGGGCGATTTCCTCAGAGAGCTAAGGATCCCCAGGAGGAAACTACAAGCACAGGCAGGCCACATAGATGGACAGCATAGGCAGGCCCTCCTATAAGACCTGGGGACAAACCACTGTGCTCAACCATCACCCACAGACATATAAACAGGAACTGCCAAGTATAGAAGTGGTCAGGTATTAAATGTCTCCAAGACTTTGAGGAAAAACAAAACCATGAAAGAGGTACTTAACCCAGGCAACAAATTCTGGAGAAAAATAAAGCAAACAAATAACACAGCTGAGCCTTTAAAAGTAAGAATAACCCAAGTTTTCAGGAAGATGTGGGGATAAATTGCACCCGTGAAACATCAGGAGAGATGATGATGAAAGATGAGCAAGGGGCGCCTGGGTGGTTCAGTGGATTACGGCCTCTGCCTTCAGCTCAGGTCATGATCTCAGGGTCCTGGGATCGAGCCCCACATCGGGCTCTCTGCTCAGCAGGGAGCCTGCTTCCCCCTCCCTCTCTGCCTGCCTCTCTGCCTACTTGTGATCTCTTTCTCCGTCAAATAAATAAATAAAATCTTAAAAAGAAAGAAAAAGAAAGAAAGAAAGAAAGAAAGAAAGAAAGAAAGAAAGAAAGAAAGAAAGAAAGAAAGAAAGATGAGCAAAAAGAGATCTTGAAAATGACAAACCTCAGTGGATAGGCTGAATATCAAAACAGATACAGGTGAAGAGCAAATTCGCACACTTAATTAAGTCAAAGGATTCTTCCACAATGCAACACAAAACAAAATCCTAACACCTATTGGAGAAAACTCAAGAGAAACAGAGAACCAATCTAGAAAACCAGTATCTATCAGATCCCTCTTCCTAAATGAAAGGAGAGTGAGAAATAGGACTCTAAATAATCAAAGAAATAGAGAAAGAAAAAACTTTAATAGCTAAAAATACATGTCTTCCAAGTAAGTACATTTGTTTTGTACCTGCGTTGGCAACAGTTCAAAAGATTGATCACTCCACTTGGTAAGGACTGGGGAAATGAGTGTTTGTCTGAGCAAATTCTGGCAGAGCTTGTCTGGATGGCAATTTGGCAGTTTTTATCGTGATCTTTACCAGAATTTTAAATGTGCATGTCCTTCCTCAATTTCACTTCCAACACTCAATTTTATGGAAATATTTACTCATGTGCACAAAGATATAAGACTGCAATGTCATTGTGAGGGAAAAAAATCTAGGAAAAATTATCTATCCATAAACAGAGGAACCGAGAGAGTCAAAAAGAGTCATTCTGCAGAATATTATAGCCACTATGTTTGGAAATGAGGGCAAGGACTCAAGGGACTCACCCAAAACTCTTGGCAGTCGTGGTCTGTCGGGAGGGGAGAGGTTTTTTGAGGCTGGAGGCATTGCAGTGTTTAGGGTGTCCATGGTCTACTCTATATTTTTCTGTATTATTTAGAATATTTCATATGAGCCCTCATCTAAATCATCTCTTAGATAAATGAGGAAGAAAGCTGTCCATTCTTGCCCATTCTTGAACTATGTCCATCCCAAGGCAAGTTTTTTATCCTCGGCTTAGCTTTCCTCAGACACAAGTGTGCAGCATCAGCCACTGTCCATGGGTAGTCTATATTTACTTGACGTTCTCCATATTATTAAGCAGAGAATAGATACAATCCCAAGTTTCACAAATTGCCGAGGATAACAAGACAATTCTCTATTTAAACACAGAGAACACCCAGAGACCCTCTAGTTCAACCCTTCATTGTATCATTTTCCAGGTAAGAAAATGCTGGGAATAAGATGTGCTGACCCAGTGTAGCCTCTTCCCTCTGCCAGCATTTGGCTGATTGAATGACAGACCAGCAAACAGAAAGAACAAAACAGTTTGCAAAAATGACAAAAAGAAGGCATTGTAAGGCTGTGATTTGAGGGTAGGCATGCCTGGCACACCTGACCAGGGTGGGGGGGGAGGTGGAGGGGAAAAGGAGGTCCTCGAGAAGTCAGTGAACCTCTTCTGTCCCTTTCCTCCCGCCCGCAGTTACTGGTGGCATTAGACAAGAGAAGCAAAATGTGTTTAATTCAGTTTAAAAATAGGTAGGGAACATCTAACATGTGTTATATGCTATCCTAACACTGGTGATTCAGAAACTAGGCTCTTAAAGAGGTCTCTGTCCTTAAGGACCTCACATTTGAGGGCTGTGGGTATGTGTTGCAGAGGATGCATGGTGGAGGACATGGTGGAGGACAACACATTGTGATGCACGTTGTTCTGATGGTACAGAGAGCAAGGAAGGGCTGGGATGGTGACCGCCCCATTGGAGGAGACTGATCATGGTGTCACCATGTCCCCTGCCATGCATGCTTAATTCCTTAGAATAGGGAAGCAGGGATTTCCACTGTACTTACCATAAAGCAAAATGAGTTGTTCTGGAAAGTAGGGAGCGAACAAGAACATACTGTCAAAGTCAACGTGAAGCAGCCAACATGTACCAGCGGAAACGCTGTATTTTCACCCTCCCTCTGTTTGCCTCCATTACAAATAAAGGTGAACAAAAAAATGACAACCAATTGTCAGTTGGTCTTTGATAAGCTGAGGGCCATTTCAGTGACTTATATTCTACATTCTGCTTTTAATGAGCTGAAAAAGTTTGAATCTTTCAATCTATCAAAATAAATCCAAGCCCTTTCAATGTACTGTGGTAGGAGATTTATTCTGACGACCACTGGTTAAGATTATTTTGTTTCTTGTCTGAATTATTTGATCCTGATCCCTGTAAAGGATGATACTTTATCCAGGTAGGGGAAAAAACATGGTGGACAAAACCCAACCATCTATATTTTATTTATTTTTTTAAAAGATTTTATTTATTTATTTGAGAGGGAGAGAGCAAATGAGAGCACAACAGCGGTGGGAGAAGCAGACTTCCCAGTGAGCAGGGAGCCCGATGAGGGGCTCGATTCCAGGATGCAGGGATCATGACCTGAGCCAAAGGCAGACGCTTAACCAACTGAACCATCCAGGCGCTCCCAACAAGCTATATTTTAAACTAATTAAAAATCAAAGAGGGGCGCCTGGGTGGCTCAGTGGGTTAAAGCCTCTGCCTTCGGCTCAGGTCATGATCTCAGGGTCCTGGGATCGAGCCCCGCATCGGGCTCTCTGCTCAGCAGGGAACCTGCTTCCCCCTCTCCCTCTGCCTGCCTCTCTGCCTACTTGTGATCTCTCTCTCTCTCTGTCAAATAAATAAACAAAATCTTAAAAAAAAAATCAAAGAAAAGTCATAACTGACTTTGGGTATAACAGTGATAAGATTTATCTTTGGTCCTGCCAGTGTTTAGTTTCCCTCTTATTTGAAAACGGAACACACACACAGACACACACACACACACACACACACACACACCATGCATTCACACAAACACACTTGCACACACACGCATACACATGCATGTGTGCACACACACATTTATAAAATGTGTGGTTAGGAAATCTTATGGTGGGAGCGGGAGGGAACTTAAAGCAATCCAACCCAACCAGCCACTCAGTGCAAGGATCTCATCTTAGCACCACTGACCCACAACAATATCCTCTTCTGCTTGGTCACCTTGAGCTAGCAAAAGCTCACTACTTAATGAGTCAGTGCTAATTTGTTCGAAGTCCTTATTTACATGGGAAGACATATGAAGAACAGAAGCCCATCTTGAACCACCATGACTGAACACCCACCCAGACGGCCCCTTCCCTTCTGACCTGGTTCCTAATTCCCTTGTGGCTCTTCTTCCTGCCCTTCCTCCCAATCCCTCGTCTCTAACCTTCTTTGTCTCTCTCTTTTTGGACCTCCTTTGGACCCTCGTGCCTTCACTGCCTTCCGACCCTGTCACCGTTCCTGCTCTGCTGCATGTGCCAGCCCTCCCTGCATCCCAGTGTCCTTCTGGTCTTCTGCTCCCATTCCCAAACACTTCCAAGCTGGTGTGGCCTCTTCCCACAGAAAATCCATCTGTCCTGACTGCAAAGGGTCCACAAAAACACAAATGATAATGTCCCAAGGCAACAGATAAGGAAATACAATTTTATAATGCAGACAAGTGAGGTCACTAATAGTAGAAGGGGGAGGGATGGGAGTTCGACATTTTAGTCGACACTTTAACAGAATTAAAATCTTAGCTCATTAACAGCATTTAGGAAGAATGCCACCTGCTGCTTTTATATGTGCCAACATTCCCCTTCTCCTCAACATTAATCTATCAACCCCCTTCTTCAAAGATTCAGGTAGAAGCTCATCCCAAGCCATGCACACAGCACAGCTATATCCACACAGGGCAGGACACTGTAAGAACTCTGCTTTGTGGGGTGGGCAGACCACAAGAACATCTGCGGAAAGCACCATGCCGAGCCACACAGCAGCCACCCCCTGCAAGGAGAGCACTGTTGACAGTGGTCTCAGGTTCAGAGGGAGCTGAGGGATCTTCGCTCAGCTCACTGATAACAACTGCTCTTCAGTCCTTTGTGCTCCCCACCACAACACACCTATCACTCCCTCGAAAGACAAACCATCTTCCAGATGCCTAAGCCACAAGATAAACTATTAAAAGATCATGGAACAGGGAAAAGAAGAATAAGCATGCTTTTCATGTTTCTTCTTTCTTTCCTTAATGCAACATATCTTCAATTTCTCCATTCATCAGAGAGGCCGGCCTGGGTTCTACTTCCTTCTGAAGGTTCCATAGACTGGGCAGCAACAACTAGTACTTATTTGCATACACATCAGTCATCCTGTTCTCTCTCCCTCCCTCTCCCTCTCTCTTTTTTACTGATGCCCTCTCTTGAAGTCAATGTTCGGAGCTGCCTGACCATCCAGTCTCCCCCACCGAGCACATCCAGGCCTTTCCTTGAGTCTGCAGGCAGTGGGATCAGGCCAGAGATTTGTCTTGGGCTGTTTCTGAGCAGAGAGAATGGAATCACTTTGGCACATGTATGTCGAGGTGCCTCTATGAGCCCAGATGTCCATCAACTGATTAATGGATAAAGAAGATGCAATATGTATATACACTGGAATATTACTCAGACATCAAAAAGAATGAAATCTTGCCATTTGCAATGATGTGTATGGAGCTACAGTATATTATGCTAAGGGAAATAAGTCAGTTGGAGAAAGACAAATATCATATGATTTCACTCATACATGGAATTTAAGAAACAAAACAGATGAACATAGGGGAAGGGGAAAAAATAGGGAGTGAAGGAAACCATAAGAGACTCTTAACTAGAGAAAAGAAACTGAGGGTTGCTGGAGAGGAGGTGGGCAGAGGATGAGTAAATGGGTGATGGTCATTAAGGAGGGCACTTGTGATGAGTACTGAGTGTTATATGTTAAGTGATAGGTCACTATCTTCTACTCCTGAAACCAATATTACACTATATGTTAACTAAGTAGAATTTAAATAAAAATTTGAAAAGAAAAAAACATTTAACTAAAGAAAAAAAGGCTCTTGCCTCTACCAAAAAAAAAAAAAAAGGAGGCCTGATATCTTGGGAGTGGGGGAGAGACTTGGTAAATAAACAACTAGACAAATAACTCAACAACAAGCAAAAGTAACAACCAAAAAAAATGACCTGAATAGACATTTCTCTGAAGATGGCATACAAATGGTGTCCAACATCACTAGGGGAATGCAAGTCAAGACCACAATGAGATACGACCTCATACTCATTAGGATTGCTAGTATGAAAAAATGAAGAAAAAAAACCCAAGTTGTTGGCAAGAATGTGGAGAAATTGGAACCCTTGTACATTACTGGTGGCGATGTAAAATGGTGCAGCCACTGTGGAAAATGGTATGACAGTGCCTCAAAAAATTAAAAATAGAATCACCATATGATCTAACAATTCTCCTTCTAGCCATATATCTAAAAGAATGGAAAGCTGGGATTCCAGCAGAGATTTATACACCCACGTTCTTCGCGGCATCGTTCACTAGAGCCAAGAGGTGGAAATAATACAAATCAGTGGATGAATGGATAAGCGATCACTGCTGAGTTTGGGCTTTATCAGGTTTTCCTCCCTACTAGGTCTCTCCTAAACGGTCCAAAGCCCTTCCCTTGGCCCCTGGCTCCCTCTCATCTCACTCTTGGGTCTTCCACATCTCAGAAACTTTCTTCCACACTCCGAGAAGTCAACGCTTGCTGATTAAGATGGCATTCCCTGCTTCTTAGCCTAGGAAGTAACTAGCTACGTGACTCATTAATCCAGGAGAGGGAGATCTGAGAAGCAAAGTCTCCCACGCCAGCTAAGAGACCAAGCACTTCTGTTTTGCCACGGTGTATGTAGTTGACTGAGGTCACCCACCTGCACAGGGTCCAGCTCCCAGATGAAATCTGTGTTCTTGCCCATTACCTGCCCACCCACTCCCCCAATGCCCTCATTCCAGAATAGACGGAGCGCCCTCCCCTTCCTTCTCAGCCTATTCCCCTCTGCATGTACTCAGCCTCAGCCCCCTCTCAAATCAATCTCAGCTCATTCCCCTCATGTCAAGGGATTGTGCAAACAAAGCCAGTGTGTGGGCTTGCACAGGGAGGGAGATGGGGGCCCGGGCAGTCATTGCTAGGGTACCAGGTATTGATGAAGCGGGGAGGGAATGTATTCCAAGACACATAACAACATACACTTAACAGCTGAGTTATAGGAAAGCTCTCTTCATTGCTTGTTTTTGTTTCTTACCTTTATAAAAGCAACTTTTTTCAGTTTTATAATGTCTTAGATCAAACAGAAGCACATCTTATGTCCCACATGCTTTGTAGCTGCTATTTCTTTTCTGTCTGCTTTTTAACAGTTATGTTATTTCTATGGTAAGTTCATGGGTGTATGTCCCCATCCACCTCCCGCTGCCCTTCCTCCCCCCCATGTATTTATGCAAAATGCCACGCTCAAAGACTGAGACTCCTTAATTCTGCTCTGTTTGTTGTTCCAAACACCTGCTTGTATTCTCTCACCCAACTTAACCTTGCAACAGATCCATATTTTCATCAATTCTCAACAAAACACACAAATAAAGCCACACTGACATACGAATGGATGTTAGAAAGTCTACCCAATGCACTTCATTTGCTATCTGTGGCTTTCAGGGGACCCTTCAGAGCACTGGGGCTTGCTGGAATCTATAGCAAACCAACAGGATGACATTTCTAGGCAAAAAAGGAATCAAGGCTAGTATTTATTGATGTCCCTCACTATTCCAAATGTAGTGCAGAGTGAAATCATCATCTGCATTTTAAGATAATACATGAGTCTGCTAAGAAATTTCTCGCTCCCAGTGGGTATGCTCTCAAGCCCCGGGGAATGTGCTCTTTTCCGCCCCTGGAGTTTGCCAGTGGAAAGTCTTCGTCTTCTCAGCACCCTGGCAAGGCCACTGTCATTGTCACAAGTTAGGAGATGAACAGGAGATGAGCAGTTTGCCTGGAGACCAGCATCTGGTAAGGGGCAGAAGCTGAATGCAATGAACTCAGCAAGTTTACCAACCACAAGCAAGCAGCAATATCCTCACATAATACTTCAAGGGCTCTAAGGGATCTCCTTCATCCCAAATTCCCTTCCTGGAAGTTTCTCTCCCCCTCTCTGCTTTGTCCTACCACAGAAATGCCTATGTATTCCTTCGCCCAAGTTCTAAGCTGCTTATTAAAGCCCAGCTACCTTCTGAACAATTTTGATCTTGAGCGTTTCATATTTGCAAACTTTATCATCCCTGCATTCAAAATCCCTTGGGGGCCATCCCCTGGGAAATCTTTTACATCCACCCATTTCTGTCCTTCTGCTATCTGATACTCCACAACAATTTTCTTTTTTTTTCTTTTTTTTTATAAAGATTTTATTTATTTATTTGACACACAGAGAGAGATCACAAGTAGGAAGAGTGGCAGGCAGAGAGAGAGGAGGAAGCAGGCTCCCCGCTGAGCAGAGAGCCCGATTCGGGGCTCGATCCCAGGACCCTGAGATCATGACCTGATCCCAAGGCAGAGGTTTAACCCACTGAGCCACCCAGGTGCCCCTCTCCACGACATTTTTCTTTTCTTTTCTTTTTTTTTTTAAGATTTTTATTTATTTATTTGACAGAGAGAGAGAAATCACAAGTAGGCGGAGACGCAGGCAGAGAGAGAGGGGGAAGCAGGCTCCCCGCCGAGCAGAGAGCCCGACGCGGGGCTCAATCCCAGGACCTCGAGACCATGACCCGAGCCGAAGGCAGAGGCCTTAACCCACTAAGCCACCCAGGCCCCCCTCCACGACATTTTTCAATCGAAGTTCTTAATACAAATTCATGTGCCATCATAACATGCGGCCAAGGGCCTGTGTTCCTGCTGCTCTGGGGAAGGAGATGCCTTCTACACCTCCCTGGCTTTGCTTTATTTCCAACACAGATTACACCTTGTGCTGAGTCAAGTGTTTGTGTGCAAATGTCTTCTTCCATATTGAACTCCAGGTGCACGGGGACTGGAGAATGAGCCCTCTCCTAGAGGGGACAATACAACCAGTCCTGCCTCCTGCCAAAGCTCGCTGCTATAGACAAATCTGCACAAAAAGAAGGGGGGAGGGGAAGAACTAAAAAGAATGAGAGTGCAAGTTTTCGTCTGCTGCCAAATGTGTCAAACAACAAGACCGGATGTTCTTAGGGATTCTGAGGATGGGATGGAAAGGACAATTTTTTTTTCCTCTGCTGTGCGACTGTTTAAAAATGTACCTGGGATGTGTTTTTGTCAGGTATAGTGAGGTGACAGACAAGGAGACAAGTGTCTTGAAAGAAGAGTTTCCTGCTTATGGCTTCCAGGATGAGGAGACGTGATCCAGCACGCAGGGCCATGTGGGGAGGCACCAGAGTCACTCGGGGCACAGAAGGAGGGCAGAACATGGGCCAGAGCCTCTTCTGGGGCTTCATGGGACCGAGCGGGCCGGGCAGTGTAGGCGAGTTTGAGCAAGGACTGGACAGCTAAGATCGGATAGCTTGAAACATTTCGGTGGGTCTGGGCTAGCGGGATGGGTCACCAGTTGTCTGTACCTGGCCCTGGGGGGATTTAGGGCAGGTGAAAGACTGGTTTGCTTTGTGAGGGTTACACCCACGTGGTAGTTGAGAGTTTGGGGCTTTGGATCGGTTGGTTCACATATGAAAGTCATGCCTACAGACAAGAGGTGTTTGCTATTCTAGAACCGAACTAGCCCTAGAAGAGGCAGTCTCTCCGGGATTAGCAAGGCCCGTAATATGTGACAGCATCATAAAATACAGAAAATTAAAAAAATAATAATGCTACAATAAAGAAGATTTGGTATATATATATATATATATATATATATATATATATATACACACAATGGAATACTATGCAGCCATCAAGAGAAATGAAATCTTGCCATTTGCAACGATGTGGATGGCACTAGAGGGTATTAGGCTAAGTGAAATAAGTCAATCAGAGAAAGACAATTATCATATGATCTCTCTGATATGAGGAATTTGAGAGGCAGGGCAGGGGCCGTGAGGGGTGGGGGAGGGAAATGAAACAAGATGGGATCAAGAAGGATACAAACTATAAGAGACTTCTAAACTCACGAAACAAACTGAGGGTGGCTGGGGGGTAGTGGGGGTAGGGATAGGGTGGCTGGGTTATGGACATTGGGGAGGGTATGTGCTATGGTACGTGCTGTGAAATGTGTAAGCCTGATGATTCATAGACATGTACCCTCGGGCAAATAATATATTATATGTTAATAAAAAAATAAATAAATAAAAATAAAATTAAAAAGAAAATAATAATGCTATAGTACAGTAGTCTATCTACCAAGTTCAACCCAGAAATAGATATAAACCAAAACTAATCAATCCCACTGAATCCGTGGGCCCACGGTTTGTGGCCCACGCACCCACAGCATACACCCACACACACCAAGGAATACTATATCTTTTTTTTTTTTTTTAAGTAGGCTCCATGTTGAGTGTGGAGCCCAAAGCTGAGCTTGAACTCATGACCCTAAGATCAAGACCTGAGCCAAGATCAAGAGTCGGACGCTTGACCTACAGAGCCACTCCCACTTCCCAGGATACCATATCTTAATAAGCCAAAAGCCGTGTCTTATTAACATGGAAAACCACGCCGGCCCTGGAATCCAACCGACAGGGAATGACATCATTCTCTAGGCCATATTTATGATGACACGGCCAAGGCCATTGGTGTGAATTACATATTATCTTGTTTAACAACAGAGCATTCTGTATTATTTTATAGGCTATTCTTAACATTGAGTGATGCACTCATTAATAAAAATTAGGATTTTCCATAATGATATTCTATTGAAAAAGAACTATTTAAGCAAAGGAAAGGCTCTCCTTCGAGTTGATATTAAAATGACTAGTTTTAACGACTAGTTACTTTTGGACAGTGGAGACTGAGCTGTGTCTGCAGCTGGTGTAAGATTCAAAAGGGGGCACTCATAGGAGGGAGCCTCCCCTCCAAAGCCCAGGTCCAGTGAAGGGTTCCAGCAGTGGACACCACGACTTCCAAGGACATTATCTGTCGCTTCGTAATTAGCGTTGAAGTCCTTAGGTAAGAACTTGTAGCAGAAAGGAACAATAAAATAATGAATGAAATGTTTTAGTCTATGTCAGCTCCCCACATTACAATGAATCAAGTCATACATTGTGGAACATTTGACACAGAAACACTTTGGCATGAAAGTTCTGCACGAGATTGACTGCCTGATGATCAAAACGCAGGGCTGAACAAAATTCACTCATGAAACAAATACATAGAGTCTAACTTGACAATAGCCTGTCTGATGAAGACTGAGTATCAAACAAGACTGATGTGGTTTGTCCCCGGAGCTTCTGTTCTAATTACTATTATCTAATTATCAATACCATATATTGTAATATAGACAATATTACATTGTACATGTAATATATACAATACCGTAATTGTAATAATACAATTATTTTTGTGGATACCAAACAATCCACAGAACCGTTTCAAATTTTGCCAATTTATCACAAGTGGATTCAATCCAGGACCGTGCGCCATCCCGAGACGTCATATGCCCCCAGTCTCCTTTGACCCAGAACAATTCCTCAGCTCTTCCTTGACTTTCATAACCTTGTTATTTTTTGAGATTTTATTTATTTATTTGAGAGAGAAAGAGAGTGAGAGCACGAGTACGAGCAGGGTGAGGAGCAGAGGGAGAGGGAGAAGCAGGCTCTCCACTGAGCAGGAAGCCCGATGCAGGACTCAATCCCAGGACCCTGGGATCATGACCTGAGCTGAAGGCAGATGCTTAATGACTAAGCCACCCAGGTGCCCCATAACCTTATTATTTTTTGAAGATTATGGGCCAGCTATTTAGTAGAACGTCCTTCCATATGGATCTGTCTCATGTTTCCTAAGGAGTAGATTGGGGTTGGAATCTCATATCAGAATATCAGAAGGGATGCTGAGACGCCTGATTCTGAGTTGCCCCATTCCTGAGGGTGCTTACTTTGGCCGCTCGATCATGGCAGGGCCCACCACATGTCTTCACCATAAGGTCCCAGCTTCCCTGTCCTAACTAAGAAGCCTTTAATGGGGATATACTTTGAAACTCTGCAAGTATCCTGCTCTTCAGCAAACTTTCGCCTGCTACTTCTAGCTGCCATCAGTAACTGGCCCGAAGCAACTATTACCATCATGGCTGTCATATGGTGGTTTTCTTCTACATTAGTTGGCACAGTACTGAAAGGAAGAACTTTCTCTTCTTCGTTCATTCATTCATTCATTTATTGATTTACCTATTTAGTAGAGACTCACGGATTCCTATTTTTTTCAGTGCGTTATAGCTGTTTCTTCTTCTACTTATTTTGATGCTTAAATTCTACCAGTTATGGCTGCTGGGAGCACCTCCAAGCCAACTTCCTCAGTCTCCTGCCTGTCCCCATTTAGAGCTTCCCTAATTCATTACACAATGAAATGTTCCAGGCCCACCTTGTACTATCTCTGCCTCTCCCCTAGAATCAGGCTTTCCCCCGAAGGATTCCTACTTTCTTCTAGTAGAGAATACTATTTAGAAACCAAGATCTAAATGCTAAGCACGCTCACCGTTACTACAGAATTACTTCTCCCAGACCTTCCCTATGACGGAGCTTGAAAACACCACACACACACACACACACACACACACAATCTTCGCATAGATCTCTCTCTATAAAAAATCTGACTTCGCTCCAACACCTCAAATGTCAATCCATATCGCAGATTTATTCTCACTTTTCCCTTTTATACTTGTAACCCCCTTCGCAGATGGTGAGAAACCTGGTTCCCAGCAGCTTCAATACATTTACAGTATTTGTTCAATTCCCCATGGGTAACAAACAGCCCAACCCTGCTGGCCCACTGCCTCCCCGACCACTCCCTCACTTAGCATCACACCTGCTGCATTCTCCTAATAGCATTGAGGGCAGGCAAAAACGGAGGGTGCTTTTACTCTTCAAAACTATGACTACGGCTGCTGTTGGACAATAGAGGTTAAGACGGAATGAGTATGATCAGGGAGAAGAGTCCGGAAGCCACCTAGTCGCCAATTTAGTCAAGAGACAAATGACTTAAGAAGATAAAAAGAAGTAGGAGAATCCACAGCATGTCTGGGGGTCGGAGTTTGGAAAGTGGCTGACGGGGTCGGCCGCCCTGGGAGGAGGGGGCTGGTGGGAGGGGAGAGGAGGGAGCTGGGTGATGCCCAGGGTTCGATCTGAGCAACCGAGGGCGAGGACTTTCAGATGGAAGAAAACATAAGGCAGAAGAGATTTGTAGAGCGCTGGAAGTTATCAGGAGTCCTCTACTGGAATTTTAATGGAAGGTTCTCATTAATTGAATGTTCGAGTCTGGAGCTCAGAGGAGGGGTTGGAGCTGAAGGTGCACGGATTCACAGCCACACACTGAATGTGGTATTGAATATCACGGGGGTAAAGAGATCCCCGAAGAAAAAGAGGGAGCCTGAGGTCAAGCCCTAAAGCTGAGGTGGGGGGGGATGAGTCAGCGAGGAAGACAGAAGGGGAGCTGCGAGACAGAGTGTCCTCAGGAGATGTGGTGTCCTGGAAACCGAGAAAAGAAAGCATTTCAAGTGGGAGGGAGCACTTGACTGTGTCAAAAGTTGCTGACCTTGTCTGGGGAGGCGCCCACTGAGCTTGGCTCACGGAAGTCATTGGTGGACCTGGACAAGAGCATTCACTCCTGTGGGGTGGAGGATGGCTGGAAGGAGCTAGAAAGGGAATAGAAGGGATGTTTTTCTGGCAATGGGGGGAACTATTATCAGGACCAATCTTCCTCACAGGAAACATACAAAATGGTCAATAACATATTTTTTAAGGTTAGCGTCTTCATATTAAAATAGATACAATTCATCAACAGGAAAATAAAAGAATTATACGTATTTCACCAAAGGAAATATTGACGTTTATTCATTACCTTCAAATAGATTCTACACCTGTTGTGTTAAATCTCGTCGAGGCTGATAGGTTTCTAGCTAGATATTTACAGGCGTGAAATTGTTCCTCTTAAGTCTGAAGTGATAGCTTTGAGGGCAGAGCTGGCTTCTTCAGAGAAGGTGTGATGGCAGAGAGACCAACGTGGGTGGTCTCCCAGATCTGGGTTGAGCACATGGTCCCCTGGCCCCTGCTTCTCACAAGGACAGAACCTGCTGGAATTAGCCATTCGCTTAGTCAGGAGTCCCACGTCTTGTATCTTCGGTTCTCGCTTGCCACTTGTTAGCAAGCTCTTCTTGGGTTCTCCCCTTTGCTAATTCTATCTCTTTTCTAACTTTCAAGTCATTTGTATCTTTAGAAAGTTGCTCTAGGTACTGCCTGCTCACTTCCCTTTTCCTTGTTTTTCATTTACTTTTTTCATTTACTCGTTTCCCCATCTTTTCCTTTTCAGGGGCATCTACTTTCACCAAGGTCTATTTTCACAATTTTTTTTCTCTGTTTTCTGTTTATTTTTTTCTTTTTGTTACTGCTCCAGAAGCTTCTGCCTCTGCTTTTGTCTCGTTTTATCTTTAAATGGAACTGTCTGCTTCCATTTCCATAAACACAAAATCTGCTAACAACTTTCGCCTGCCTTGCAGCATTCTGGGCATCCTTAGGAGGACAAAATCCTGCCAAGACTGAAAACCTCAAGGTTCTTGAATTTGGAGATGTTGTCTTCATGCTTTGCATAATCTTAAATACGCAACACAGAAAGCTTTCCTCGCTCTCCTAAACACAGCTCTGCCTTCAGCAGCCATGGAATGGCCAGGCTTTGTTGAAAGACTCACTGTGTTTTGCTGAGGTTTCTTCCATGTATGTTTTGCTCTGCCTGTTTGTTAAAACACAAAAAAACTGATGTAGGACTCTTCCTGGAAAGTAAAAATCCCAAAGCTTGGCTTCCCCTATCATACTGGAATTGTCCAGCCACACAGGTGTAGAACAAAAGCATTTGTGGGGCATCTGGGTGTCTTGGTCCGTTGAGCATCTGACTTTTGATTTCAGCTCAGATCATGAGCTCAGGGTCTTGGGACTGAGCCCTGCATTGGGCTCCAGGCTTAGCTCGTAGTCTGCTTACGATTCTTTCTCCCAGGGCACCTGGGTGGCTCAGCCACTGAGCATCTGGTTTTGGCTCAGGTCATGATCTCCAGGTCCTAGGATGGAGTCCTGCTTGGGGCTCCCTGCTCAGTGGGGAGTTTGCTTCTCTCTCTCTCTCTCTCTGCCTCTCCCTACCATTTGTTCTCTCTCTCTCTCAAATAAATAAATAAAATCTTTTTGAAAATTAAAAAAAAAAGATTCTTTCTCCCTCTCTCTCTGCCCCTCCCCTGACTCATGCTCTCTCTAAATAAATACATATACACATACCTACATAAAAAAATAAAATCTTTTTTAAAAAAAGGCATTTGCATTGCTAGTGGAGTCCACTGCAAAACTCAGTTTGCTTTAGGATATGGCTATTTCCTGAGCCACCACATCAGTAAACTTTAAAATTCCACTTTGCAATTTCTAGAATCTGTGCTTGCATTTCATATTATCTTGACCATCCAGGTTTCCCAGAGTCTTTTCCACAATATTCCCACCAGTCACAAGCACTGAGTGATAACAACATGATTTTCCTGGTTCTGATTTTGAAGAAAATGTACCATCACGTTAATGTTCTCTTCTCCCACACATACTGTGTAGTAAGGGAGAAACCACAGGTGGGTAGGGTGACTGCATCCCCTTCTTCTCCCAGAGGTCCAGAGTGGATCCCAGATACTCCATTCCTGGGTGCTAAATAGCTGGGAAAGACTGCTCCCTTTGCTTCAGCAAAATCTCCAGAATGATACTTACATCAGCTTCCACGTTCATGTCCAAAGGTCTTCTCACTTCATCAAACACCAAGACTTCAAAGGATTTCATCACTGGCTAAATCCAATCCCTCAGTCTTCCTTCAGAACATGCCCTCCAAGCGGCTTGAAATTTCATTTAACTGCTTTACTCCCCTGTGTTCGCTCCAGGATTCCTGCCTCCTGTAATAATCTAAGCAAACGGAGGCAAGTCCCTTGTCTGTCTGAAAAGCCAGTTTCCTTATTGGTATGATAATTTTGGTTACATCCTATTTTTTTTAACATTCTTTTTCTTAAAAGAATTTCTAGGATGGATATAAAAAATGTGACTTACCCTTTGACTCAGAAATACTCCCTCTAGGAATCTACCTTGCAAATGTGCTTTCCAAAAAGAAACAATACACACAAACATTTTTCTTGTGGACTTCTCTGTAGTAGTACAATATTGAGGGGGGAAAAACACCTATCAGCAGGGGACAAATGGAATAAACTGATGACATACTCACACATGTGACACTATGCAGCTTGAGAAAGAAAAAGATTTCTCCGTACTGGTTTGAAAAGATCTCCAGGATATAATGTATACTGTGGGGGGAAAAAAAGCAATGGGCTAGGCAGTACATAGGATATGTTGCTTTTCGTGTGTAAGAAGGGAATGATGGATAGAGGCATGATAGCGTATGAGAATTCTGGAACTATCTCATATATGTTGTAAGATAAAGCAAATAGGATACATGTTAACTTCTAGTGGTGTGCAAGTGGGGGGAGGGGCAGAGGGCGAGGGAGAGAGAAAAACCTCAAGCAGACTCCCAGCTTAGCAAGGAGCCCACTGTGGGAATTCTGAGAGCACAACCTGAGCTGAAACCAAGAGTCAGACACATAACTGACTAAGTAACCCAGGCATCTCCCCCATGTTAATTTTATTGAGAACTAAGATTTTAGATGTAAGAGAAAAGAAGTGTAAAATCAAATAACTTAAGAGAAATTCTTGTAATGTTACAGGTAAAATGGAATATTAAAATGAACTCATGAGTCTTAAAAACATACACCCTGGGGCGCCTGGGTGGCTCAGTGGGTTAAAGCCTCTGCCTTCGGGTCAGGTCATGATCCGAGGGTCCTGGGATCGAGCTTCGCATCAGGTTCTCTGCTCAGCAGGGAGCCTGCTTCCCCCTCTCTCTCTGTCTGCCTCTCTGCCTACTTGTGGTCTCTTTCCCTCTGTCAAATAAATAAATAAAAATCTTAAAAAAAGGGACGCCTGGGTGGCTCAGTTGGTTAAGCAGCTGCCTTCAGCTCAGGTCATGATTCCAGGGTGCTGGGATCGAGTCCCACATCAGGCTCCTTGCTCGGCAGGGAGCCTGCTTCTGCCTCTGCCTGCCACTCTGCCTGCTTGTGCTCTCTCTCTGACAAATAAATAAATAAATACAATCTTAAAAAAAAAATCTAAAAAAAAAAAATACACCCTGGTTTTATCCGACAAAAGGGCCTAAAACGAATGCACCCCATTATTCCTTGGATAAATGGCTGATTTGTGGTTTTTGAGGTTGGAAAAGAACAAGGTGAGCTTAGGGTATGCTTTGCCAAAGCAAGGAAGCCATCAAGGATCACTGAGGACAGGACTAACAGACCCAAGAATATTCTCTTTGTTTGTCAGTTTGGTTTGTTATTTTTTTTCCCCAAGAACATTCTTCAAGAGGTTTCCACTGACCAAGTTTAGTTGAGGAGCAAAAAATGATAATAATTATAACGTACTGCAAACATTGACTAAATTTTAAAAATCTATTAAGTCCCACAGTAATAAAGAAACAGAGGGAGAAAAAAAAACCACGAATTTTCCATTGCTGACTATAATTATTACATCAATTCCTTATTCCACAAATTGACAGTTAAAGGAAAAGTATGCATTTACCCTAACTCCTCAGAAGGAACGGTAAGAAATTCCTCTATGTCCAGATGATGAGGCAAAGCTTTTAACAGCCACACTCCCTCGGAAGGAGCAAGGGAAGATGTGTCCAGGAGACTCGCCTCAGCTCATGGATGGACCTCTCCTCCCTGACTCTCCTCACGATGTCTTCCATGTGCACACCTGCCTCTCTGTCCAAACCCCCTTCCTATAAGGATCCCAGTCAGGCTGGATCAATGGCCACCCTAGTGACCACATTTTCACTTGATTACTTCTGTAATGACCCTGACTCCAAATTAGCCACATTCTGAATTACTAGGAGTTAGGACTCCAACATAGTTTTTTTTGGGGGGGAGGGGAAGACACAGTTCAACCCAAAAAGCCACTTTAGGGGTGAAGTTGATTGCTCATTTTAAATGCAAATCTATACTTTCATAATAAAAAGACTTGGTGGGGTGCCTGGGCGGCTCAGTGGGTTAAGCGTCTGCCTTCGGCTCGGGTCATGATCTCCGGGGGGTCCTGGGATCGAGCCCCACATGGAGCTCCCCACTCGGTGGGCATCTGCTTCTCCCTCTGCCTCTCCCCCTCTCCCTGCTCGTGCTCTCTCTCTCTCAAATAAATAAATAAATAAAATCTTAAAAAAAAAAAGACTTGGTGATCACGAGCTTCACCAAGGGACCCACACTATCATCGTAATGGTGGGACAAGCTGGCCACCCCCACCGCCTGCTGTGACGCCCAGCACAATGAAGTCTGCTGGCCAGGTGTGTCTACACCAAGCCCGAGCCAGCGCTCGGACCTGCTTCCATTTACAGCAGGGAGAAATGAGGCAAATGGCATTCACAGTATCGCTTGGTCATATGCAGACAAATTCAGGCTACAAAACATTCCACGGTACATCTGACCTGGGGGAGTTAATGCTGTGAAAAGCAACGTGTCAGGACTTGTCTAGGGTAAGATAGGATAAGAAGACATGTTGATAGGAAGCAGTACATGATCCTTGACTGTGTACGTGCTGGAGGAAATAAAAAAAACCAAAGCTCTAAAATACAGTTTGGAGACAATGGAGATTTGAGTGCAGACTGAATATAGAGAAGTCATGGGCTGTGTGCTTCCCGATGAGACATAACAGATACGGGCCTGTGTTGTATGAAGAATTCCTTATTTTTCAGGGAAGGGGTTCAAAGTGACATCCACATGGTGTCTGCAGTGTATTTTCAAATGGATTCAGATACACTAATTTGTCAACACTGGAAGAGATTGTTATTTACTCCATTCTACTCTGAAAATTGATAACCCAAGGGGAAAAATTAAGCACTGACCCTAACTTTTCAGGAAGGACAGTCATAGTCACAGCAGATGTAGCAAACCTTAACAAATACTGAACTTAGGTGGTGTGTACGTAAGTGATCATTCACCCCTTTCAAAAAAATCTCCCCATAAGAATTTGAAAAAGACCTAATTAAATAGAGATTCACGTGTCTGTGAATAGGAGGACCTATCTCAAAGGCACTAGAAATGGTCTGTTTTGTAAGCTGGGTGATGCGTGTGTAAGTGTTCAACTCATTCTTTAAATAGCACATACATACTATATACACTCTTGAGTACATCACAATAAACAAAAGAAAACATATGGCGTAAAGTGCTCTCCCCAAAAATGCAATAAAAAGCATAGAAAACTCTTTCACAAACTTTTGTTGTCAAAAAAATCAAAATCAAAAGCAGAGTATTTGAACTCTACAGACAGCCTAAGAGAGTCGAGTTTGGTTTCTTTACCTGTTTGCTGGCATGTTTACTTACTGTCACAAAAGATGCTGCAGAAAGGGAGATAGTGATCATGCAAGAGGAAAAGGCAACCATCCCGGGAGTGAAGTTCCTGCAAAAACAAGAGAGAACGGGAACCAGACACAAACGTGGGGCTGCCTTGGACCAGATGAGGACCATCTCCGGAAATCTAGGACAGCAGGAGACACTGTCATGAAGGTGGAAAGTGATTCCTCTCTGATACTGGGAGGAGGAGAGCCCTGGGCTGTCAGCTTCTTCTCCCTCAGTGAGTAGCAAAGCCATGAGCTGAGGTGGAGTGATTGCAAAAGGCAAGAAATTTAGAAGGTGGAGTGATTGCAAAAGGCAAGGAGGTTTAGAAGAAGGCATAGGAGGCCCTTTCCAGGGCGCCCCAAAGTCAATGCTGCAGGGAAACGCAGCAGGATCTCTGTGCCTTGATGAGCGCTGATCTGTATCGTGCGACTATGAATTCGAAATGATCCAGGTCAGCACAGCTGGGCCATCTTCTCCAGCTACTTCCACCTTAGAAGATGTTAGGGGGGCTCTGCAGGTGCAGGTCGAGGACTCCGTCAAGGCTGCAAATACAAAGATGCACCTTGGTATCGAGGATGGGCAAGGCGGGGAGCAGAAGACAGAGCGGGTGCTGGCTATCTTTAAAAGCAGAGGGCGGAGGTCTGCGCGGGAGGTAAGAATGACCGAGGGGCTGACGATGAGCCGACAAGTAGCGAGCAGAGTAGAGAGAACACGTGCGCTCTCATGGGCGATGCTGTCAGTGCCCGCCGTGAGACCTCAAGTGCGATTGCGGGAATGGGTGCCCAGGAGGGAACCTGCAGGGAGCCACGACTACGAAAAATCACGAGGAAGCTGTTGGGCAGGGCTTCCAGACTGAGGCAGAGGTCACCAAGGAAAACCACAGGAGCCCGGAACAAGAGGAGATTTTGAGAAACCGCAAGCCGCTTTTCAGATTTGGGTAATGACTAATGTCCTACTCTTGTAGGTAGATGAGGGCCTCTCAGAGTGTGAAAATATAATTATTCACACTTTGAAATTGTCAACCCCTGGAGTACATGCTCCATTGTGACCAATTTCCTAATTCATCAGGGGAGCACTTGCAATGGAATGGCTATCTTGTAATTGCCTATGCTCCTCAAGGGTTTTAAAGATGGACACCCACCATTTTCATAAGTGGGGTTGCCCATATAATAAGTCTATTTATTTCTTTCAAAGGACTCGGATTAGGTATCATTTATGATACTACCCTGATAAGATGTGGCATCTAAAACAATATCTAATAAAATCCCCTAGGGGGCCCCTCGGTGGTGGAGTGGATTAAGCCTCTAACTCTTGGTGATCCCAGGGTCGTGAGACGGAGCCCCTCCCCCCCCCCCAAGTCTGGGTCCAAGCTCAGCACAGATTCTGCTTAGGACTCTTTCTCCCTCTCCTTCTGCCCCTACTCCCCCTCTAAAAAATAAATAAATAACTCTTAACCAATAAAATAAAAATAATCAATAAATTTTATCATCAATAAAATCCCCCTAGAAATAGTAACTACCTCGCTTTGCTAGGGGAGGAAAAAAAATCCCCTGACTACTCTTTGAAGGAAAAAAAAATCACAAAGATTTTGTGAGCTGTATTGAAGCAGCGGACTGGGAAATAAATATGCCCCTTGGATTCGTTAGGCCCTTCCCTGGATAATATAAAATGATGGATGACTCAGGCAAAACGGACTTGAAGAAGAGACACTCATTCTAGCAGTCTCTCTACAGTGTTTCACGGGAGATTAATATAACACCAGAGGCGCCTGGGTGGCTCAGTGGGTTAAAGCCTCTGCCTTTGGCTCAGGTCATGATCTCAGGGTCCTGGGATCGAGCCCCACATCGGGCTCTCTGCTTGGCAGAGAGCCTGCTTCCCCCTCTCTCTCTGTCTGCCTCTCTGCCTACTTATGATCTCTCGCTGTTAAATAAATAAATAAATAAAATCTTTAAAAAAAAAAAAACAAGATGATAACACTAGACCCTTAATGTACAAAAGCATCCCCGATCATAGCTCCATGGAGTTAGAGAACCCATTGACCTGGGATGTTGGCTACTTTGTGATTTTATGAGCCCACAGAGGCCATATCATGTCATCTGCAGCAGACGTCTGGAGTTGGGCAGGTTCTCAGGGTCTGCTAGAATGTGTAAAAGGGGTGCTGCCCTCCACGAGGGATAACCCTGTGAATTACTGAAGTTCCTGCTTAGGGCAACCCGCCCAGATAAGCAGAGACCTTGGTCAAGTGAAAGATCCGTGGCGTAGAGCTCCTTAAATTGGAGTTACGCAAAACAGAACAAGGAGAAATACACTCAAATCCTATTTCTTTCCTGGTTCTCTGGTTGACCTCTGGCTTTGAACGCTCATGCAATTCTTCTTCTTTTTTTTTTTTTTTTTAAGATTTTATCTATTTATTTGGCAGAGAGAGAGAGAGAGATCACAAGTAGGCAGAGAGGCAGGCAGAGAGAGAGGGGAAGCAGGCTCCCTGCTGAGCAGAGAGCCCGATGCGAGGCTCGATCCCAGGACCCTGGGATCATGACCCGAGCCAAACGCAGAGGCTTTAACCCACTGAGCCACCCAGGCGCCCCACTCATGCAATTCTTAGATTCCATCTCTATAATTGCTCTACTCTGGTGGCAAATAAAAGAATATGCTTTCAAAGCTTTCTCATGGGCAAAGACCTGCAAAGCATCGGTGATTTGAAGCCAAGGTCAAAATGACCCTGGTGCGATTGCTTATTCCGAGGACGGAGAGGTGGAAAATGATAGTGATGGCGTGTTCACAGCTGAGGGATAAAGGAACAAAATTAAAATATCTGATTCCCTGCTGGTACCATCAGAGTGAAAACACAAAGTTTCTGCATTTCACCATGCCGCCTGCTACAGAATCAGTCCTCAGTCAGACCGACTAGAAGAATGCCTGGCTTAGCCCGCAGGAAGATTATCTTCTTCCCAACAAGATGATCTCCACCCCTTATGTCAAAGACCCTAGAAGGGGCAGGGAAACGTGGGAGGACCTGGCATGATGAGCAAAGAATTAGGTCGAAGTTTCTCTCGTGGTCCAAGGTCACGGCTCCCACTTTAGGATTTGTGTCTGGTTATAGGACGATCACCTCACAGAAGAAGGGTCTTGGTGGCATTTTTTTTTTTTTTTACAGTTTCGCATGGGGATTTATTGGAATAGGGCGATCGTTATTTCAGTATTACCATAAGGGAGCAAAGTAACACAAACGGAAAAAGACAAATGGGGAATTTCTAAAACCGATTCTCAAAAATAAGGTATGAAAGATATGAAAGTCAGGGGAACGATGAAAGTATTGTTTAGGGAGGGAGCCTGGAGTATGGGAGGAGGGATAGATATCAAGAAGTTATTGTACAAAGGTTTGCCTTCTCTTACCCACATGAGTCAAGGTTACCAAAAACCAAGAAGCAATCTGACCAAATAAAGGTTTCCGCAGGGATGCCCAAAACCTAGTCCACATCTGGTTGTCCTAAAATCAGGGTATCTACCTTATGGAAAAAAAAAAGAGTTTAAAGCAAATAGTAATCAGAGTCAGGGGCACACATGGCAACCTTGGCTTTGCCTGGGGGATGTCTCAGGAGGCGTTTAGGAGAATTATGTCCAGCCATCAAGGAGCAATGCCACACAGAGGAATAGCAAAATATATCATTTGAACTTAAACATGAATGTGAGCCTTCCAAGCTCCCTGCCTGTGCTGACCTGGGGCAGAAGCAGCTCTGAGCAAAAGGGTCTGTTTGCAGGGCACCTGCGTGGCTCAGTTGGTTAAGTGACTGCCTGTGGATCAGGTCATGATCCTGGAGTCCCGGGATTGAGTCCCGCATTGGGCTCCCTGCTCAGTGGGGAGTCTGCTTCTCTCTCTGACCCCCCCTCATGCTTTCTCTCTCTCTCAAATAAATAAATAAAATTTAAAAAAAAAAAAGGTCTATTTGCAGCCATCTGCCTGTAGGGCCGGTGGGAGGGAGGGAGGCAGGGAGAAAACCCACAAAGTCACCTTGGGGGTTTTGGTAAATAAGAATTCTGTCAGAGAAGTCTAAAAAACCTATGGGGATATTTTGCCCATATTTTCTCTCTTTCATTGGAAGTTCACCAGGAAGGAATGGAACGCATGCTGTGGAAAGTTAGCAATAAAAAAGCCCAAATTAAAATACCTTACTGAGGGCGCCTAGGTGGCTCAGTCGGTTAAGCTGCTGCCTTCGGCTCAGATCATGATCCCAGGGTCCTGGGATCGAGTCCCACATCGGGCTCTCTGCTCAGCAGGGAGACTGCTTCTCCCTCTCCCTCTGCCTGCTGCTCTGCCTATTTGTGCTTTCTATGTCTCTGTCGAATAAATAAATAAAATCTTTAAAAAAAAAAAAAAGAAAAAAATAAAATAAAATAAAATACCTTACTGAGAAATGTTCTCATTTATTTACCTCAAAATTAACTTTAAAATTTGTCTTCCTAGGCCACAATGAGCTTTCACTATATTCAACAGGCATTTGGGGGTTATTTCCTCACCCCTTTTCCAATGGGGAATTGGTTTGCTTTCTGTTTGATAAATGGATTCCATTTCTTCTTGCCCGAATACATGCTAACTACAGTCTGCCCTTAGTTAGAAATGTAGACAAGATGGGGATTTACACCGAACTTTGTCATAATGAGTGGTTGCTGGCAAGTTTTTTTGGAAGAATCGCTAGAGAATTAAGGCTGAGTCAAAGAGATATGATCAAATGGAAACCTGAGTCCCAGTAAACAATGTGTACTCTTGGAGATAAGATAAGGCTCAGCAGGCTCGGAAAGGAAATACT
Organism: Potos flavus; assembly: GCA_028534135.1. Classification (NCBI taxonomy): domain Eukaryota; kingdom Metazoa; phylum Chordata; class Mammalia; order Carnivora; family Procyonidae; genus Potos; species Potos flavus. Next base: position 5,700,308 of record CM052893.1, on the reverse strand, counting down.
GAAACTTTAGGGCTTTCAGAAGAGAAGGATCACTCTAATTTTCCTGGGACCACAGAACACACAGAGATAGATCCTGGAAATGAACAGAAAGGAGAGTAAGTGTGGTTCACATAGCAAGCAAGGAGGACTGGCTAGATAAAGGTGAAGTTACTAAAATCACTGTAACATAAAAGTTGGTCATGGATGGAGAAAAGAAAGAGTAGGGAGCTGGATGGATTCAATAACAGAAATGTCTACAAAATGTTTATAAAATAAACACCCTCCTGATTCCACTTTCCCCTCCGGCTACTATCTCATTATTCTTTTCCTTTCACAGAGCACTTCAAACTGTGCCTGTCCTCACTGACTCTAATTTCTGCAATTCCATAGAAAATTCTCTTAAAAAAAAAAACAAAAAAGAAAATTCTCTTATCAAGGTCATCAACAGCCTCCCTGTTGATAAATCAGCAATCCATCTTCAACGTAAGTGATCTCCAGTGGCATCTTCTCCTCCTGAAAATTTGTCTCTAGCTTTGAAGACTGAACTCTTGATTCCCTTCCTTCCTGTATGGACCCTCCTTCTCTGTCTCCTTCATCAGTTCTTACTCATCTTTCACATTTCTAAATGCCAAGAGTGCCTCCAAGAATCGGCCTGCGGACATCTTTTTTCTGGTCCCACTGATGATCTCATCCAATTTCATGACATTAAATACCACTGGCCCTGACATTGATTTCTCTCCTGGGACCTCCCTGGAGGTCTCTCTCACCCCAAACTCTAGACTCAAAGAGCCAAGTGAATATCTAATAGCTATCTCAAAACTCACATGCCTGTTCCTCCCACAGGCATGTAAGTATCAACTCCATGGTTTTGTCTCTTGAACCATACCCCTAACTTCTCTCTCTCTTTTTTCTTGCATCCAATTGCTCAAGTCCTACCAGTTCTATTTATTTATTTATTACAGATTTCTGTAAAATATTATTTTATTAAATTTTCTATTTTTTATTTTTTTAAATTTTATTTTATTTTTTCAGTTCTAACTTTAAAATCAATGCAGAGTCCAATCACCTTCGCCTTTTCTCCAGTGGTATCATCCTGGTCGCGATCACCGTCATTAGAGAAGAAACAAGATACAGCAAGCTGTGGGACATGACTGAGAGACTGAGAAATGATGACCAGCAATATTAATAAGGGCCAAGACTAGCAATTCCTCCCTGACATGGGCTCTGTTTCAGCAGGGATGAGAGAAGATTAGAGATCCTACTAATAGGTCGAGCTAAGGCTCAGGAGAAAGAAGTTCTTCCCACAACAAAATACTCCCTACCTAATCTTCTTCTTCTTTTTTTTTTTAAGATTTTATTTATTTCTTTGACAGAGAGAGAGATCACAAGTAGGCAGAGAGGCAGGCAGAGAGAGAGGGGGAAGCAGGCTCCCCGCCGAGCAGAGAGCCCGATGCGGGGCTCGATCCCAGGACCCTGAGATCATGACCTGAGCCGAAGGCAGAGGCTTTAACCCACCGAGCCACTCAGGCACCCCCTAACATCTCTTTTTCTATGAATACTTCTTTGCCCTTCCCGACGTGGGTTTCTTTCTTTCTTTCTTTTTTTTTTTTTTTTTTTGTATTCTCAATATCTTACAGAGTTCCTAGACTAGAGCAGGAACATGTACAAATATTTACTAAAAGAAAAGAAAGAATGAGCACATTATTGGCCAACTCAACAGGTGTGACAATGGCTTGAAGAGCTAAATTAGAAACATGACAGAAAAAAGTCCAATTCTAGAGATATTTAAACTCAAACGCCTTTCCTGAGAAGACATCTAGAAGTGTATTTTCCAAAATTAGGCCTTCCCTAGGAATGGCAGAAAATGAAAAATTGCATGGATTCAAAAGAAATGGATAAATCAAGGCCACAGGAATAAGGTTCAAATAAGGGCAACTTACGTAATTATAACACAGGTGCGTAGAAGACCCAGCAAGATAGCACTTACATGTGCAACCCAGAGTTACAGGGGGGAAATTAACCTTCCATTCCACAGACTTAATACAGCTCATCCATAAGGATGTTTTTAAGGCTATTTTTCCAGGGATACTTCTCATTGCTCAACCAAAACCCTGAGATGTTTTACAAGAGGAACAAGCTTTTCCACTGAGGATTCTACTATCTTGTTAAGAACCAACCCCTCCCCCCATTGTGATCACCCAGCCCATGGCAAGAAAGAATGTGCCTATTACCCACTTCCACAAAACCCCTGCCAAGTCCGACACGTTCTGGTATCTTGCCCCACATTCTGCTTAGACAATGTATTGGGCTATCGATCATGAAATGCTTTCTGAAATGCTTTCTGAAGTCACAGATGCCATTGCTGGGTGGAACGAACATATGTTTTGGAGTTTCAACTTCAGGTTGTAGATTTCTGCTTCGCCAGCTGTGCAACCTTGAAGTGACTCACTTAACTCTCAGACCCTTTTTCCTCCTCTGTAGAATGGGGAGCATAATGCCTATCGCTCATGATTACTGCAGAAAGAAGAGATGCGAAAGCCATTTGCACACTTCTAGCATCGCACAGATGCAACTTATTCAGACAGAAGGCCCTTCTAGAGATCTTCAAATTTACATAGGCATGGCATCTGACGGAAAGACCGAGCGGAAGCCACAGAGGAGGTCTCTACACAATATCGGGACGTGATCTGAACAATCGAAGTTGTCCAAAATTCCAGCAGGAAACCTAGGGAGGTGGTGAGTCGCTCATTAAGAGGGGTCAAGAAAGACAGATGAGGGCGTTGGGGGTTGCCATGGAAGGGGCACACGCATTGAGCAACAAGCGGAGTTCTCTAGTTCCTCTCCAGTTCCTCCCAGTCTTAACATTTCTGGGACAATTCTCCTTTTTCCCAAAGTGAAACCTCCTCTCGGTAATTAACTCACAAGCTGGAGAACAAGACTGTGCATAATACATATTTGCATTCGTCACATGCTTAGCACTATGTTCCACACGTGGTAGGGGCTCAGTGAATATTTGTTAATTGACTGCGAAAAGCTGTAATAAGTGTCCCTGCTCTGGCGGTTTTCTCAGCACGAGTAGAGAGAAGTTATGTGAAAAGAAATAACTAAATCGCATGCATCCGACATAAACATTATCAAATCCAATTTTGTATCTGAAAAAGATGTTGGCACTCACTTTCGCATGTCTTGGGAATGCTTCCAAATCAAATGCATTCTGGACAAAAACACAGGACACAATGAAGAAAATGCCGAGTATGGAAAATTAGCTGAACCTCTTCATTCTCTCCTAGAAGTAGAAGCCATGCTACCAAGCGCGTAAAGCCATATTTTGTCTCAAAAATAATTTTTTAATCATCATAAAACAGAAAGAGATCTTCTTTTTTTTTTTTTTTTTTTTTAGAAAGAGATCTTCTTGATCAGTGTTCACTGTTGCCTCCAGGCTTCATGGGGTGGGCAACAGAGGCTAAAATGTAAACAGTAAAAAAAAATATTGATTCTCATTGTTGTCCAATATATATTGAATGACTGAATACTGAGGCTTTAATGGAGGACAAAATGAAGAAACTCATGGTACCTTGCCTCTGACAAAAATCAAACTTGTCCAAAAGGTCTCAACTGCAGAATGAATGCGTGGGCCGTACAATTACAGAGAAGGAGATTAAAATTCTGTTTTAACCCCCATTTCTCGAGCACCTACTACACATTGAGTCTATTTACATCTATATAAATACACAAAAAATCTCATGTCATCACAGGAGCTGAATATTATTATTACCACTATTTTTCAAGTAAGGAACTTGGAGCTCGAGGCAAAAGTGGCTCATCATGGACCTAAAGCGAATGTTCTCGAATTCTGACTCCCAGGATGCCTCCCTGGGCTAGGTTTCCAGGCCCAAGAGCCTTCTGTCCATGTTTCCATGTGCATATGTCTCTTCTGCGGTCTGCATAGGGAAGAAAGACCCAGCCGAGGCATGAGCCCGGTGAGGTCAGCCCGGTGGGAACCCACATTCATGGAGCCCGAAGGAGATTCTGGAGTTAGCAGAAGCTGCGAAGTAAGCTCAGAGCGAAAAGAACCAGTCCTAGAGTTAACCAGACCTCAACTATCATCTCCATGTCAGTGACACCTAAAGATTTATTTCTGGCCCCGCCCCCTCCCCTGAGCTCCAAACCATTATCTCTAAGTGCCCACCCAACGCCACCACTCCAGTGTCTAATATCCAGCTCAAATACAGAGGCAGAGCACAATTCGTGATACCCAACCTCCCAAAGCTTGCTCCTCTCCCCACTGATGACATCATCGGTCCCCACCAGCAGTACCTCCAAAATGCACTCTAGCTTCGCATGTCTCTGCACACCCCCCCCACTGGCATTTTTGTGCAAACCACCCCGACTCCTTCCTCAAGACGGCGGCAAGAAGATGGCTTCTGGGCCCGCTCTCGCCCGCATGGTCTTTCGTCCACCCAGCAGTCAAAGTGGTCTTCTGCAACCAGAAACAAAGTCCTGTTGACCTCTCTCCCCCTCCAGAGACTTCCTGATACACCTGGGATGACACCCAGACTCCTTCCGACGATCCGGCCTCTGCAGGCTCTTCGAGCACACATCCCATCCTGTTCCCCACCTCCGGACCCCGGCACACTGTCGCCCTGATCTGTGCTCCAATGTCACCTCTCAGAGAGACTGCCCCGAGAGTCCTGTGCAAATGGAGGAAGCCCGCACACTGGCTCAGCATCTTGGCCCTGCTTAATTTCCTCCACAGCTGCTGCTGATTGCTCCTCATTGGCCCACCTCCCCCATCCACCTGTCCCATTCATCAGTGCATCCCCAGTGGCCACGGCGGTTCCCAGCACAAAGGGGTGTCCAGTAAACATCTGTTGAGGAGTGAATGAATCACATTCGAGTCCCTGTTCCAAGGTCAAGAGAAAAGAACATATTTGTTTTCCCCACATAGAATATTCTCCAACACAGGGCTTCAGCCTGGGTCGTATATCTGCTCTTTCCCCATGCTTTCGTGCTCTCCCTACCATCGAGGTTGCTGAGAAAATGACTAAGAGATTTCAAGTCCATTCATGCCGAGAAAACGGTATGGAATGCATTTCAGAAGCAAAGTTAGTCAATTATGTTAGTGACAGAATCCCCGCAGGATGTAATTTATATAAACTTGAGAATAGCTGGAACAAAGAGGATTATTTGTAATTTTATAGCTCCCATAATAAAAAATCGAACAATACAAATAAGATACGTTCCTTTAGCACAAATCTTTACCAAATTGACTTTTACCACATTAATCAAAAGTTTTCCAAAGAGCTCTTTTTTTTAACTTAAGATTTCTTGTGCATTATGAAAAGATAGGAAATAAAGAGTTATAAGAAAAATAATTAAAATGCCAAGGTTGCCCGATTTACATAACACAAAAGAAAATAACTTAAAATGTGAATAACAAAACAAATGATAAGGTTGCCTACTCTATATAGCACTGATTTACTGAAAGCTTTATGGCATTAATTTATTATTTAGCTGGCTAAAGAGAAAAAATATCCATTTTTGTTGGTGCTATTCCATAAAATACGGACTTAATGGATCTATTTAATACAGGTTTTTATTTACTAAGCCCACCCCTGGGTTAATTTTTCCCCATAAACCAGTACATTCTGTCCTTTAATGTCCAGGCTCATTTTCTTCCCCTCTAATATGAACGTGTACAAGAGCAAGTTTCCCTTAAAAGTGAAAAATGGCACCGTATATAGTAGGCAATGAATACAGGGCAGACTGGAAAAATGTGTGGGAGAATATAATTCCCGCCGCATGAATCAATAATGCTGCACTATGATTAGCAAACGGAGAGAGATCCTTTAAGATCCAGAAAGGATGCCAGGAGTTACGAGCAATTTACAATAGTAATAAATTCTACAGTGATGAGTCCAAACCCCAGGAGAGAACATTAAAGGCTCCACTCCCCACCATTTCTAGAAGAGTATCTTCTAGAAACCTCCTGTCATCCTACCCACCCAACCCTCCTAGCACCAGATTAAGAAACAGAAGACATGTGGGGGTAGGCTGCTCTTTCTTTTTTTTTTTTAAGATTTTATTTATTTATTTGTCAGAGAGAGAGCACAAGCAGGGGGAGCAGGAGAGGGGGAAGCAGGCTTCCCACTGAGCAGGGAGCCCGATGCGGGACTCGATCCCAGGACCCTGGGATCATGACCTGAGCTGAAAGTAGATGCTTAATGATTGAGCCACCCAGGTGCCTTAGGTTGCTTGCTTTCCCTGAATCATGCTCAATCTCCCCCCTTCAGGGAGGGTAAGGCAGTGCCCCGGGTGTGGTGCAGGATCCCTCAGTCCCCTGGTCACCCGGCCCTTTGCCACGGTGGGGAGGCTGATCACTGCCCGGACCCCTGGCTCACCGGCGGTGGGTCTCTGATTCTGGCTGTGTGTTCCTCACACAGCATCTCCCTCCGGCACACCAGCGGTCCCAAAACCCGTCCTGGGAGCTGCCCTGCGGCACAAGGGCACAGTTATAAGTGGAGATGCATGAAGAGGGGCTCATGCCCCAAGGCAGCTCTCCACCCCCAGAGCCAGGCGGAGGTGGTTTGGAGCATGGGGCGGGGAGCAGGGTGGGCGAGTCTGAGAGGCATCCGTCCTCCGGATCTAGAAGCCCCTGGGTGAGAATGAGTGCTATCTGCCCACAGGGGAGACTTCAACAACTCGGATGGCCTTTTCCGGGAGTCTGAGCTAGATCAAGTGCAAGGTTCATTCCAAGTCTCTGTGTTAGTAAAAGAAAAGAAAACCACATTCCAGGAGTAGAATCAGGCATCTCCAACCTCTCAAGGTTTCTGAAATACACCAGAATTCAAATAGCTGGTGCAAGCTACTTCTTGACTGTAAATGGCAGGGACTGAGACCGAGTTGGGGGGCAGGATAGACAGGCCCTCCCTCAGGGAGCTGGAGGCTCAGAGGGGAGAGGGGCTGTCACCAAATGGTTCCTAATAGGAAAAACACTACAGAAATACCAGATGCCGGGGAAGACTGAAAGAGGGGGACCTACACCAATCTTGGGGTGCAGCGAGAGGTCTCAGAAGGTTTCCCCAGTGACTTCTCTTGAAGACCTTTAGGAAAAGGGCAGATGAGGAGAGATGGGAAGGGATTACCCCTCAGAGGTACCTCCTGGACTATCCCTTCCCCCCGGTGAATTTTCCTTGTTCCTTTTCCAATGCTCATTCAATGTGCACAATCTAATCATGCTGGAAGTCCACTGCAGGCATGCATAGTTTCTAAGCTGTGGCCACTGTCACCCTCCGCCAGCAGGAAGGGGTTGGGACTGGGTGGGGAGACGGAAGCCGATGCAGCTCAGGAACACTTCCAATGGCTACGTCTCCATCCCATATACAATTTCGTCCGACTCCATGTCACTGACAAGGTCACACGTTGTCCAACTAAGCCCTGCAGGCCATTATGGTCGCTACACCGTCACCCTCACAACCTGTGCTGGCATCACGATAGAATCCCTCTTTGATCGCCTCCCACCTCCCCACTCTCCCCCCCAACGCTCACACACGCTCACATAATTCATTGTCCCTCAAACTGTTCCTTGATTATTGCAATAGATCCGCACACATCCACACCCTCCTGTCCATTCCCTGCTCGTCCATTTTATTTCAGAGCAAATCTGGTATCTCAATGAATGGCTTCAATGCTTCCCTGTGGGGCGAGTTTTACCCCCACATGGGCCAATGTCTGCTCCAGTCAGAAGGAACTATTAGGTGGCACATAGGAACTTGCCAACATTTGGTAATTTTGACTTTAAAAAAAGAGCACATTCCAGATTTCCACTCATTGCCCAAGACACTGCTGGGAGAGCTAAGAGCGGTGCTAGCCTACTAAAGAATGTCTCCCACTGTAATTAGAGTGAAGCTAAATAACCAATATTTTCTAAAGACTAAGAAAAATGGGCTTCATATATACAACCTGCGATTCTGTGGGCCCCTAAGTACTGAATCACAACAAGGTGTGCCTTCAGCAGAATAAAACTAACCGTCCAGGGTCCAGGCTTCCTGCTGGCTGCCAAAAAGAGCTTTCGCTAAAAAGCTTAGAGCCACCTGGGAAAGGTTTCAAGAAACCACCTCTGACAGTTCTTTAGAGAGAAATGCTCGGTTTCATCAAGACTTTGGACAAAGACTTAACTGCTTCTGGAACAGTGTGCAACACTGTCCAAATTGAGAATTTAACGCAACTTGAAAATAATGCTTATTTGATAAAATTTAACCAGAGGGACCGAACTAGGATTAGAAAAAAACTCCTAAGTGCTTTCTGGTTAGCTAGGAAATAAATAAAAGCCTTCAATTAGCTGTAAGTGGGTTAGAAGGACATTCACCGTTTGGAGCAGGCATCTAAGCGAAGGTACGTGCACTGTGGTCTGTTCTCGGATTTGGGTTGTTAGTCTTTGTTGTTGTTGTGGTTGTTTGGTCCACTTTTTGGTCCTACAGTGTATTTAAAAAATTCTCAAGGAATGTATTACACATTTCTATTTTTAAGGACTGAAACGCAATCTACTGTAACATATAGTAACCACCAAAATTCCTCCTAGTCCATCATGGCCTCGCTCTCCAGAGATAATCACAGCTGATGGTTTGTTGTATTTCTATAGAGATCTTCATGCATTTTTTAAAAGATCTTATTTATTTGTCAGAGAGAGAGAGAGAGAGAGCACATGAGGGGGGGGGGTGGCAGACAGAGGGAGAAGCGTCCCACTGAGCAGAGAGCAGGGAGCCGAGTGCGGAACTTGATCCCAGGACTCTGGGATCATGACCTGAGCTGAAGGCGGATGCTTCACCGACTGAGCCACCCGGTGCTCTGATCTTCATGTACTTTTATACATCTATGTTCCCATGTAAATAGAGAGTTTTGCTGGTGTTTCTTTTTTTTTTTTTTTAAGCAAGATAGAATCAAACTCTACACATTTTTTGCTACTTGCTTTTCCTCCTTACTATGTCTTTGAGCTTCTCCTATATCAGTACGTGCCCCTATCCGTTATTCTTTTAATAGCTGACAAGTACTTCAAAGTAGAATGGAACTTCACAATTTCTTTTAAAAGATCAAAACAAGCTTTGCGCAGTGGCAGTATTGTAGCCAATGAGGTTTATCCAAGGCGTGATTACTGCTAATTAAAAGATCAAAACATTTAAAAAACATTCTCCAGTGACTAACTTATCTTGTAAATTTATTTACAACCATAAATTGTGTGGAAGCGAGCATCCTGCTCTTCCTACTAGAAGAGGATTAACATGTCTTGATGAAGGATGATTTCATGCTTCTGGAGAAGAGGGAGGGAAGGGAAGGACAGATGAAGTTCGAAAGTCAAGAAGATTTTCCTGACAAGGAAGGATTAATTATGGAGACTAGTCAGGAAAATGGCAGTATTTCTATCCTTTGAAAATGTTTAGGAAAAGGACCTCCTGGCCCAGGCTTACATGGAAGGAAGTTCCAGCCACAGGTTCTAGACCCAACCTTGTCATCACTACCTCACTGACCTTGAGCAAAACAACCTTCCCATGCCTGTTTTTTTTCATCTGTTACTTATCTTAGTAGTTTTCTCAATATCAAGCACAATAAATACTTTGAAAAAAGACGAGTCCTCGTATAAGTTTAAAATTGGGGGGCAGAAAATTGAACTAGATGATTCTTGACATCCATTTCGTTTAAGATAATGGCACATCCCAGCAGTAATTAAAGATGCAGAAGTTCCTGTCTCACATTCACATTTAATATATAAGAAAAAAATTGCTTATTGGTACAAACAGAAGCTGAACGCATTTGGCAGGCAGGCAAAGCTGAAATGCAAAACTCAGGACACACAGCCGTGTACCTAACTGAGGGGCCTTACGGAGGAATGCGCAGCTGAGTGTTATCCCAGGTACTATAAGAACCATCACGAACTCAGCACCCAAGGGATCTGCGACTACATACGTAGGTCTTCTTGGGTGGACCCCATTGCAAAGCCCATTCACCTTCTGAAATATGCTCTCTGGAATACGATGTCCTCATCTCCCAATCTCTAGAGATACTTCTTTGTGCCTCACTCTGTATTTCAAAGGAAAAAAAAAACAACATAACTAATTGACATGCTGGAAAAAGAAAAGGAGTTAAGAAAGCTGTTTCGGGTTTTTAGATTGTTATTTTAAAAGACAATTTTCTTTCTCTCAGGGACTAAGGGGAGTCAAATGAATCCCACTAAATAGTCACCAGTGACTTGTAAAACCCTGCTTTTGGATGCCTGGCATGCTATTTTGAGGGGGGAGGGGCAGCTTCCAAGGACCCTTAATGTCCTCTTTGATGCTGTATGTCTCCGGCGGTCAAACACCCGGGACTAGCAGAGAATGGAAATCAGTGAATCAGAGCTGGAATGTTGTATGGCATTTTGTTCTGTGCTCAATGCCATCTTTACCAATAATCTTTTTTTTTTTTAAAGATTTTATTTTATTTATTTGTCAGAGAGAGAGTGAGAGAGAGATCACAAGTAGGCAGAGAGACAGGCAGAGGCAGAGGGAGAAGCAGGCTCCCTGCCGAGCAAGGAGCCCGATGTGGGACTCGATCCCAGGACCCTGGGATCATGACCTGAGCCGAAGGCAGCCGCTTAACCAACTGAGCCACCCAGGCGTCCCTACCAATAATCTTTAAAAAATAAAAGAAAAACAAGTATTTTTAAAAGGCCACTTAAGAGTGTCAATTACTCCTATATGGATGATGGATGATTTTGGCACACAAAATCACAGTCCAAGGTAACTCAGGTAAGTAAGAGAAACAGATTACAATTAACAGAAAGAATCATAAAATAAGAGGTTCTTCCAGTGGAAGATGCTTGAGGGTTAACCATCAGCTCTCCCAACAGACTCCCCGAGAAGGGACTGCCCCACTGTGCTTGTTTTGAACTTCCAAGATTGTGTTTCGGTCAGAAGCTGAATTTTCGCCCCTAATGTGGAGCACAAGTTCAATATAACCCATTTCATAATTGTTTTAGGGATTTTACAGGAAAACTTAGACTACTGGCAATGCTTTAATTGGAATTTTTATTGAGACAATTGTAGATTTGCATGCAGTTATGAGAAATAATACCGAGGAGGCACCTGGGTTGCTCGGTCAGTTGGGCATCTAACTCTTGATTTTGGCTCAGGTCATGATCTTAGGACCCTGAGATCGAGCCCTGCCTGGAGCTCCATGCTAAGTGTGGAGAAAGAGATCTCTCTCTCTCCCTCCCTTTTTGCCCCTCCCCCTTAGTCATGTACTCGGTCCATAGACTACGTAAAGCAGATTGCTCTCTAGTGTGGGTGAGCCTTATCCAAACAGCTGAAGACTTGATAGAACAAAAAGGCTTAATAAGAGGTAGATTCCCGTGCCTGACCATTTGAGCTGTGACCCTGGTCCTTTTTTTTCTTTGGACTTGAAATGAAGCAATCGCAGTATCAGCTAATCTTAGCTCTCAGCCTACGGTTTTTAGACTTGAACTATACCTTCAGCGTTCCTTGGCCTCCAGCTTGCCAATTTAGATCTTGGCACTTCACATCCTCCATAATCACATAAGTTAATTCCTTGTAATAAATTTCTCCTGGGCTTTGTTTCTCTGGAGAACCCTGACTAATACAAATGGAATGGATATACCATCATGTATTTAACCATTCACCTCTTTGGGCTGATTTCAATTTTTGGCTATTACAACTTCAGCTGCTAAAAACCTTTATGTATAGGTTTCTGGGTGAACATTAAGTCTTCATTTTTTTGATACAAATGCCCAAGTGCACAATTGCTGGTCATATGGTAAATGCATGTTAATTTCATAAGAAACTGTCAGGCTGTTTTCCAGGGGGGCTGTCCCATGTGCCGTTCCACCAGTCCCATATGAGCGATCCAGTTTCTCTTCTCCCTACCAGCATTTGGTGTTGTCACTATTTGTTATTTTACCCATTCTGGTGGGTGTGTAGCGAGTTCTCATTGGGATCTTTGCTCAGGCTTTTCTGAAACCCCCAGATACAAGCCTTGAAAGTCCTCAGGACAAGAGAGCCTTTTGCTTCCTCTCCATGGAGCCCAGATGTGTCCCTCTGCCCCTTCCCCCACTGACCCTACTTCTCTCCCGAACCCCAGCCCTCTCTCCACGACCACGCCTCTTCTTCCCATCTTGGAAACGCTTTTTTTTTTTTTCCTGAGGCTGGCAGTCTCAGTTATTTCAATGATTTCTCCAAAATCCTATTTTGCAGGTCTCCGTCATCATGATCTTTCTTTTCCTTTCACTCAACAGCAGTCACTTCTTGAGTTCCTATTTCGAGTAACAGACTCTCTCCTGGGCTTAGGGATATACCGACAAATCAGATGAGATTCCATCTCTTGAGAGGCTTGAGAAAGGAAACAAACACAAAAACCAAAACTACCTACCCTAGACGATACAGTAACTGTTAGCACACAGATGTATACCAAGAACAACTGATACTTTTGTTTTTCCTCACTGAACACCAACATCACCATTCATGAAGCCCGAGTTACCACACACAAGCCTTACAGTGAAAGATACATGCGTTGATGTAATTTTAATGCAGTTTGAGAGCATGGGGGCAGGGCTGGCATTGGGGGGGTGGCCAGGAGGGGAAAGCGGTGTATATTAGAAGATGGCTCATATGGAGGCACAGGAAGAGGTGGGCACACACTGGGGAGAGATGAGCCTCAGGAAGGAGGAGGTCTGAAGTCACTTGAAGGATTCTGGAGTCTCAGATAACCGACAGGGGGTGAGGGACTGTTGGAGCCTGACTTGGGGGGGGGGGGACAAAGGTCAGACAGTGAGGTAGAGAGGGAGCTGGGAGCTCTCCCGGGCTTGGTTAAGGAAAGAAGCATCTGTTCTCCAGATGGTGGAGTGTTGAAGGCAGAATGGTCCCTGTTTGAAATAGATCCCTTGGCAACTATGAAGAAGGTGAAGCTGAGAGGGAGGAAAGAGCAAATAGAGTGCCAGGAGGAAAGCCATTAAAATCGTCCTCCTGAGATGTGCTAAGGCACTGAAAGGAGGAAAGGATGGGATGCAAGACCTGGGGAAACAGAAGGCAAAAACTGCAACCATGTGCTGGTTAAACAAGAGAAATAAAGAAAAGGGAGTTTACATTAACAAGAAAATAAGATTGAGAAATGTAAAAGGATGAAACTTCACCTTGTTTAAAGGCAGAGGGATTAGCGGTGCCTGGTGGCTCAGTTGGTTGAGAATCTGACTCTTGGATTTGGCTCAGGTCGTGATCTCAGGGTCCTGAGATCCAGCCCTGCGTGGGGCTCCCCACTCAGCAGGGGGTCTGCCTTTCTCTCCCCTTCTCCCTCTCCTCCTCCCCCTGTTCATGCTCAGGCTCTTGCACTCTTTCTCAAATAAATAAATAAAATCTTAGGAAAAAAAAAAAGGTAGAGGGAAGAGATTTTAGAAGATTAAAATCTGAGATTAAGTCTAAAGGGCAATTTGACTCTGACCCTCAGTCCTATGGAAAAATTCCAGAATGAAGACCATAGCCACACCTCTATCTACTTTTCCCAGAGTAAAAGGCTCATATGATCATGTATGTGAATAATGTTCGAGTTAATAAGAACTAGGAAGGTCTATTCGATTCCTGATGTGAAGTTAGCACACGATAAAGGCTGCATCTCACAGAAATTTGGGGAAAGGGAAAAACTTTATAATGAACTGTACTGGGAAAGCAGGAGAGCGGATTTGAAAAATTTTTCAATTGGTTCTTTTCCTTACGGCATACATCAGGATAAATTCCAAATAGATTAAAGATTTTGATGTAAACAAACTAAACTATACAAGAACTAGAAGAAAATATGTGTGAATTCCCTTATAATCTAGGAGTGGGAACAACTTTTCTAAGAGCAACTCAAAATCCAGAAAGAACAGGAAAATGGTAGATGGATTTAATTACATAAAAAACCCATTGTTGGCAAAAGTTATCGTAAGTCAAGCAAAAAGACAAATGGCTAATTGGGAATAATATTTGCTACTGGCATCACAGTTGAAGGAGTAATAAAATAGGAAAGGGAAAAGATCAATCACTGGGGAAAAACGGGCTGGAGAAAACATAGTTCACAAACAAAAAGAAATATAAATGTCTCTTAACCACATGAAAAAAAAAGTTCAATTTCACCCAAAGAAAGAGAAATTCTAAGTAGAACTACACTGAGGTACAGTTTTATCCAAGTTAGACTGACAAAAATCCCAAAATCTGGTGACAGATTGTTGGTGAGGCTGAGGAAGCAGTCACTCCCACAGGCTGCTGAGAGGAAAGCAAAATGGCGCATGTATTTCCCATGGAGGAGAATTTGGTGATATCTAAGTAAATGTACTTATGAGTTTACCCTTTTACCCACTCATCCCTCTTCTAAGAAAATCAATGCCAAAGACTCACTGGTAAGAAAAGATGAATGTACGGAACCCCAAAACAGCAATAACTGGAGCGCCTGTGAGCAGGAGGCCAGTTGATTCAATCATGGAGATTCACCAATGGATGTATGTATACCTTACTCAAAATTACCAATCATGTGTTCACTGACTTCCCATCCTACCAAATATCATGTAGCTGTAAAAAAGGAATGAGAAAAAATAAACAATGAAAGAATAAACCATAAAATTATTTTAAAAAAGAAAAAGGAAAGAAAAAGTTACCTAAGGAAGCGGAAAGTCTAGGATAGAGTGGTCAAGACTAGAAGCTAGACCTCTTTGAAAGTACTTTGTTTAGTGGATTTGACTTTGGCTCTATATAAATTTTTAATAATTAGGCAGCAAAATTCAATTTTAAAAAGCAATGCCTAACAATTAAAACGAACCAAAAGAATGAAACTAAATGTGTATATGCTTGCATGACTGCACTAAGAACGCCTACTACCAATGGTGATAAAACACTGTGTCTTTGTGCAACCAAGAGGGATGTATCCTATAGACAAAGAGAACAGCAACTCTTCAACCTCTAGGAACTACATTGTTGCTGGGTTTTGTCTTCTGAGACTTGCTCAGGTGTATCTGTGAGATGGCACCAACAGGTAGTTATGTAATATTCTAATTATAACATTTCCAGTGTTGCTGAGAACTAAGATTCTCAGTGTGGGAGAAAGAAGACAGAAGATTTTAAGGAAAGGTTAAAGGAAATTTTAGACTGGCCATGTGTCAATAAATTTTAAAGTTGCATTATGGGTATGCAGGGTGTTCATGATACTCTACTATCTACTTTGGTATGTTTGAAATCTTCTACATAAAATGTTAAAAAAACAAAAAAAGGAGAAGAAACTACCTCCAATGGAGAAAGTATCATTTTCTAGAATGTCCTAATAAGAAAAGCACTGGGGGGGGGGGGGTACATGTCAGTTTCATATCAATACAGCACTCATTCATTCATTCACTTATTCTTTCACTTGGGAATGGGGGCACCTGGGTAGCTCAGTAAGTTAAGCATGCAACTCTTGATTTTGGCTCAGGTCATGATTTCAAGGTTGTGAGATCGAGCCCAGCATCAGGCTCCACACTCAGCAGGCAGTCTGCTTGGGATTGTCTCTCCCTCCCCCTTCTCAAATAAATAAATTAGTCTCTAAGAAAAGGATTCAGGTATGATTATTTGACACAGAACATGTCAACATGAAAGGCTGAAGGCTAGGATCTCTCAGTTTTTACGAGTCTATGATCAGTATTATTGAAACTTCAAGTCAACAAATTCAGTTAATAATGTGAGCAGGAGGGGTGCCTGGGTGGCTCAGTGGATTAAGCCTCTGCCTTCGGCTCAGGTTATGATCTCAGGGTCCTGGGATTGAGCCCCGCATCGGGCTCTCTGCTCAGCATGAAGCCTGCTTCCCCCTCTCTCTCTCCCTGCCTCTCTGCCTGCTTGTGATCTCCCTCTCTGTGTCAAATAAAGAAATAAAATTAAAAAAATAATAACATGAGCAGGAAAGGATGGCAAAATAAATACAATTACCTGATTAGAAATAACTACCCCAACTTCTGCTAGAAAGAGCAACTTCTCGGTTTCTGGTCATTGCTCGGAAAATGCTATTTTATTTGCAGCAATGTCCTATGTTATTACATCACAAAAACAGATAGCATGAAATGATTCTTGAGCTAGAGACAACTCTGCCTATGTTTATACAAGGTAATTTATACCTTCAACAGTCTGAAACGAGTCAATAGTGTATCCCCTTTCCTTTCTCGGCAGGTTCCCAAATGGTTTCCTAATGAGCCAGAGTGTTGGCAGCCCCGAAAACAAACACCTTCAGCTCCACAGAGTGAACCAATTCATTTTCTAAAAACCACCACCCTTGTTACACTGAAAACAGAAATTCCCATTTGTGAACAAAGACGTTGATTGTGTAGATTCCCCTGATAACTTCCTTGGGGAACAGTTTGCTCTTGAATCCAGAATGTCAGCCCCATTAGTACATGTCAGTTTCATATCACTACAGCACTCATTCATTCATTCACTTATTCTTTCACTTGGTAAACACCTTCTGGAACCCCTATTATATGTCAGACAGTGGATAGATAGCAGCGAACACAACAGGCAAACATGTCTGCTCCCTTGTCATGGGAAATAAATTTTAGAGGTCAATAAAACACACATAGTTTCATGTGGTTCTCAGCGCAATCAGAGGAAGAGTTGTAATTTCAAAAGATGGCTGCAGGCAGCTACTAAGAGGTAACGCCAGTGTAAAAATGTGGGCCTGTTGAGGAAGTTAGCCACGGTGCTCATCCGCGGGAAGAATAGTCCAGGCAGAGAAAGAACAAGTTCCAGTTCTGAAGCAGGAGCATTCTTGACATTTCTGTGGATGAAGGGGGTGGTGGACAAGGGCTGAAGCAAGAAAGAAAGAGAAAGAGAGAGAGAGAGAGAGACAGGAAAGAAGGTCAGCAAGTGGATGAGAGGCCACACCCTGGCGGACCAAGGAAGGTCACGACTAGGACTTTAGCTTCCCTCTGAGTGAAATGGCAAACCAGCCACTGAAGAACTATTGGCAGAAGGGCGACCTGATCTAAAGCAGCCACCACTCGAAAGGACACTCAGTGAGAACAGCTCAGGGGACAAGGGCAAACGCACAGAGCTTTGGCCACAATCCAGGGGAGAACTGGAATGGAGCTCAAACCAGCTTTGTCCTGGATAGGTTGGGGGGAAAGCCCATTTGACACACAAATCAAGCATCACACAGGCAGCTGATTGTGAGTCTGAAGTTCAGGGACAAAGTCTAGGCTGAGGACATAGACGTCTGAGCTGTCCGGCAGAGGAGTTTGAATAGGGAGGAGTTTGAACAGGATCACCTAGGCAGTGAGCACGGGTAGAAAAAAGAAGTACCTCCGGCATGTCAGTGTTTAGCTGCCAGCGCTACCAGGCGAAGGCAGCAGAGATCACAGAAAGGCCAAGGGAGTGAGGTCACCAGCAAGGCAAAGCATGCTGGCTGGGAAGGGGGCTGATTTACTAGGTCAAATTCAAATGCTGTCGGTAGATCAAGCAAAATGACAACTGAGAATGGAGGAGGGGGGTGTGACCCCCATTGCCCACTTGTCCCCGGTGTATGATGCTCCCTAAACAGCCACAGGTCATACCTGGTGGTCAGCCGGGGGCTGGGTCTGAAGCCACAGCTACATGCCCTTGACTGAGAGTCCAAGGAGGAGGCATTCTTGATCCCAGACTCATGTGACAACATTGCCACCGAGCTGGAATGGTAATCTCCAAGTAAAAAAGTTTCACTGTGCTCTAGATTTTTTCTCAAAGAACTGATATTTTAGTTCCCCAGCTGGAGACAAAAGCGGGTCCTTGTTCCTCTGAGTGGGACTTCACACAGAGCTATGGACTCACATAGCGTGGGTAACACTAAAGCCAGCTTTAACGCCACCACAAGTCCTGGGCCTTGTCCTCGCCATGACTTGTATGTCCGCTCTGTCCCTCCCGGAGGGTGTGAGGGAGGTCCCATAGGCTATGAGAATACTCCAGCCACCCATGTTCACGTTGTGAACATGTGCCAAGCCTTGCCCAGAGGGGTGAGGATTGAACTACTATCTTTGGTTACAGACTATCTCGGGACCCAAAGATAAGACTGTTTCAGGGACACTTGGCAAAACTCTTCATTCGAGTTACTCGATCTGAAACTCCTGCTCATTGCTACGGAAAGATCTTCCGGCCCTTCTACCATGTTGCAAACAATACTATCTTGTACTGAGCCCTTGCAGTGAGTCAGGCACCATTACAAATGGTTTACGTGCATTATCTCATTAATCCTCACTAAGCCTTTGTCGGGGGTGGGGGGGGACATATCACAGGGACGAGAAAACCGAGATTAAAAAGGATTACGTGACTTGCCCAAGCTCTCCTGATTATTAAGCAGTAGAATCAGGATCTAAACCCAGGTGCTTGGACTAAAGCCCACATGGTACACCTCCTGGGAATTGTTTCATGTGCTCAAAATCAGTACGTATTCTTACAGCTCCAAACTCTACAAACGGGGCGTATGATTCTGATGCTGTGTAACTTGCTACTCCTATGTCATTACTTAACTCTTTCTTTCAGCTACCTACCTCAACAAGACCCCCCAAAGGTTTGTTTCTGCACCACTTCTTAGGACGCAACTGGATGGAAATGTTAGTGACCTTCACCTTCATAGATAGAACTATGTCACCGGAAGCATTGGAAGGTTAATTATATGCACTCAAATGCCTCCAATTTCTCTATCTTTCTACTACTCCCATCTGGGCCCATTAATTACCCCAGCCTCATCTACGTACCTTCCAGCCAATGCTTCCCAAACTTCCTTATGGAGATGGTCATAATGGTGTGTATATCTGTGGTTTCTCTGACATGGACCACCAATCAGAACTATGAGAGTTCTCAGCATGCTAGTACTTTCCCTTCTAGAAAAACCAAAGGATGTTGATTCATAATTATTCATAATTATTTTAGTCCTTCAAAGATTTTAAGTTGCGTAATTTCAAGCTGAATGAGAATGAAGACCACTGCTTCATTCTCTTCTCGTATCACCAGTGTTTAGGCATTTCTGAAAGATTTACTGAGGAAATGAACAAGTAATTGGTGGTCCCAGGCTGCAAGTTGGGTTCAGATCTTCTAGAAGCCTCTTCTTATTCTGGGATCAAGGTAGAAAGAATAGTTCCTGTCCAGATACAACCTCTCGTGGCCTCTCATAGCCAAGCAGTCCTTGGCAGACGCAGAAGTGCAAGTTGGAAGTTTTCAGTTAAGTTTCCAGAGGAAGCTTCTAGACCAACGACAGTCAGGAGGGTTTAGTGTTATCCAGTTGCAAAAGTTGTTTGTGTATACTTTTGTTGATGATGTTGGTTTCAGTAAATTTAAATATATTCTGAACATATGAAAGGAACTCAACATTAAAGAAAATAAGATAATTCTTCTGAGGAAAGGAAGAATCCTCATGAAATGCTGATATTTTCTACAGTGAGTGTTTTAACAGTTTGGATTCGGGGGATACCACATTTTCCTAAAGCGGAATACCCCGACCTGTCTTTAAAAGTGCCATAGAATTCAACTGGAGAGGGTGAAGTGATGTTACTGGTGCAAAAGATTCACTGTCCATCAGTTTTCACACAACATTCTAAGATCTAGAAGATCTTGAAGGTTCTAGAAGGTCTTCAGTTTTCAGCCTGCCTCCTAAGTCTTCATAGGAGAAAGTCTGTCCCTTTTTGCTAGAGATACTTAGTTTTCATGCAAGGCCCTTGTCCTGTCCCAGATAAATGGAAAGCACTAAATATATATGTTCTTCTCCCTCCATGTTTACCATGGGGAAGGGGGCGGGTGGGAAAGAGCACGCACAGAAAGAGGACATCTGCTGCAAAGCGAACTGCCAGATTCATGGCGAGGAGGGTTTGGCTGGTCTGCCCCACTTGTCAGAGAGCTGCTCCCTGTACACACAGGCCACACATCTTCCTGGGATAGGGAAGACAGGTGTAGCTCATGACTCCATGCAAGACAGACCTCTTGAGAAGTGTGTTTATAAAAGCAGATATGCATAGCAAATAATTATAAGGTAAATTTCCTAGCAACGACAAGATTTTCAAAGTGTTATTCAAATATATATTATATTATAATATGTTATATTCCCTCTCTATTGCAACCACAACCATTCATTAGGTAATCACAGAATTTATTTTTTTTTTGTTTTTGGTTTTTTATTTTATTTTGTTATGTTAGTCACCATACAGTATATCATTAGTTTTTGATATAGTGTTCCATGATTCACTGTTTGTGTATAACACCCAGTGCTCCATGTAGTACATGCCCTCCTTAATACCCATCACCAGGCTCACCCATCCCCCACCCCCCTCCTCTCTGAAACCCTCAGTTTGTTTCCCGGAGTCCACAGTCTCTCATGGTTCATCTCCCCCTCCGATTTCCCCACCTTCATTTTTCCCTTCCTTCTCCTAATGTCCTCCATGCTATTTTTTATGTTCCACAAATAAGTGAAACCATATGATAATTGTCTCTCTCTGTTTGACTTATTTCACTCAGCATAATCCCCTCCAGTTCCATCTGTGTCAATGCAAATGGTGGGTATTCATCCTTTCTGATGGCTGAGTAATATTCCATTGTATATATGGACCACATCTTCTTTATCCATTCATCTGTTGAAGGGCATCTTGGCTTCTTCCACAGATTGGGTATTGTGGACAATGCTGCTAGGAACACTGGGGTGCCTATGCCCCTTCTTTTAACTACATCTGTATCTTTGGGGTAAATACCCAGTAGTGAAATTGCTGGGTCATAGGGTAGCTCTATTTTCAACTTTTTGAGGAACCTCCATACTGTTTTCCAAAGTGGCTGCACTAACTTGCATTCCCACCAACAGTGGAAGAGGGTTCCCCTTTCTCCACATCCTCACCAACATTTGTTGTTTCTTGCCTTGTCAATTTTTGCCATTCTAACTGGTGTGAGGTGGTATCTCAGTGTGGCTTGGATTTGAATTTCCCTGATGGCTAGTGATATTGAACATTTTTTCATGTGTCTGTTGGCCATTCATATGTCTTCTTTGGAGAAGTGTCTGTTCATGTCATTTGGGAAAAAGAGTTAAGTTTTTCTCCACATCACCTCATGCTCTTGGAAATGTTTTTGCGATGACAGATTACAGTAGAATCTGGATACCTCGATCCACCAAACAGGATTGAGAACATAGTTTTGGGGGCATGATATTGGCAACAGAAAATCTAAACATAAAAAAAAAATGACCCCAGGGGCGCCTGGGTGGTTCAGTCAGTTAGGCATCTGACTCTTGGTTTCAGCTTGGGTTGTGATCTCAGGGTCCTGGGACCCCGGGCTCCCCACTCAGCGGGGAGTTGGCTTGTCTCGCTCTCCCTTGGCCCCTCCTCTGCTCTCTCTCTCTCCCATAAATAAATAAAACCTTTAAAAAAACCTCACCCCAGTTTCTGCATTCCAGTACTAAGCCCTACAGACTGAAAGAAGCACAGGCGAAGTTCCTGCCCACGGTGAGGGGACAACCTAGGCAGGTAGATAAAGCAGATTTCAAAACAACTGGTAACCAAGGGTATCCGTGAAAGGCTAAAATGTGCATCCACAACAACTGAAAACTACGAAAGTAGAAAAATAAGGAGTGGCTAAGGAAGGCAGCCAAGAAACACAAAGGCATCAGAAAAGCGGGAGGTGAAGAATGTTCTAGAGAAGAGCCTTGATGGGAGCTGGAAAGTAAGATGGAAACACAGAAGTGGGAGAGGGTGAAGGGCACGAAGCATCACATCAAGGAGGACAGGACAGCATGTCAAAACATCTGAGTGATTAAATGTACCCTGCAGCACCTTATACTGACCCACTCAAGACTACAGTGACCATGGGCAAGGCTCCATGGGCCTCAGTTTCTCCATCTATATAATGGGAATGACCCCAGCAGTTGGTAATATCAGCAGCACATTATAAATGCCTCATCAGAGAGTCACTCCTCACTCTGGCTTGACATGCCCAACATTTCTTGGAATGCTAGGTTCCATGAGAAGGGCACTGTCAAGGTCACTGCCCCCTACTCCCATGCCCCGCAGTGTGCCCAGCACATACATAACAGAATTCAAAGAATACAGATGAAGGAGCCCAAGAAAAGACACTGGATCATACAAGCAATTGTTCCTTCTCCCCCTGCCAGCTTTGTCTGCTACAATCTTACTCCTGCTGGTGCTGTTTAAACATTCCTCCCTTGGGTGGAAGTAATGTGGACAAAGTCCCTATTACTTTATGTTACATTATATGTAAAAAGCAGAAAATAAACTATAAAACCATAATAACACTACTGGGTACTGGCTGCATTCCATTTTGCTTCACTTTGCCTTACAGCTGATCATAAGAAGGAAAATAAGTGTTTATATTCCTTTCCCTACAGCTACTGCATTCTCTTGCCCCTTTTTTATTTTCCATTTATTTTACACCCCCTTTACCCTGGCTTCAGCCCCTGCTGACATCCTGAGCATCATGGGCTTTCTTCCAAATGCAAACTTTAATGGCTCTTTTTAGCCAGCAGTCTGCAGGGACCTCTTCTTGCTTTTTCCTGGGTGAACTGAACTTAGCTCAGGACATCAAAGACTTGGTACCCAGGTGACAAGCCTCTTCTCTGCCATCAGTTACAGATGGAATTTCCTGATGTTTCCAGAACACGCCCTCCAGCAACCTTGAGTTGCGTATGTGTAAGCCTGAGGGCACTGTCCCACCTTGTCCTCTTCCCGAAGTTACTCCTAATGTCTGCTCATTGGTGTGAAAACTTCAGAATGATCCTTCCCTCTTCTCTCTCTGTGACACTTCAAATCTGTTGGCGTGTCAAGTTCTGTCCATTTCACCTGAAAAATCTCTCTCCTATCAGTCCCCTCTCTCCAACCCACTGCCACTGTCCAAGTATAGAGACCACATTTACTAAATCCTTTTCAGAACTGACAGAATAAGCCTGTAGCTTCAAGATGTTTCCAAGCAGTTCCCAGACATTTCCCTTTCGAGCTCTCTGACCTATAGGAAAAAAACTCCACGGACGAAAATATCTCCTAATATTTTAAAATAACTATAAAATGGGAGGCAAATCTCTTCCACTGAAAACTCAGGACATGCAATAAAACCAGTAACAACACAACAAATCCATTTCTGTAGCTCGCATCGGTCTCGTCTCAGATTATTAGGGCAGAGACTGACCCATTGTTGACCAAACCTATTTGCTCTTTGTGGGAACACGGCTGGGTTGTACTTCCCCCCAACCATCCTGGGAGTGAGGTGTGCCCATGTGCCTGCCGTATGCCTGGGTTCCAGCCTGTGGAATGTGGGGGTACATGCCACGGCCAGCCCTAGCAAATAAAACCTTGGCATGCATGGCCTTCTGTGTTTTTTACCCTTCTGGATCTCAGGGAAGTAAGTGCCTGGGAAGCCCCATGTTGAAGGACACAGAGCACCTCGATGGAAGGAGTCTGGGTCCTTGAATGGCTCATAGCAAAGGCACCTGCCAACCAGAAGACACATTTCGAACTTCAGCTGAACAAGAAATAAACGTCTTTCTGTGAATCTACAATCGGTTCAGTATAACAAAACTTAAACAATAACTTGCATCATCTTTCGGCATGATGATAAATTAACTTTGGGGAGGGAAAAATAAAATTTACTGTATAAACTCATTGAGATTTTTTTTTAAAGATTTTATTTATTTATTTATTTGAGAAAGAGAGAGCAAGAAATAGCACAAGCAGGGGGAGGGGCAGAGGGAGAAGCAGGCTCCCCATTAAGCAGGGAACCCAATGCAGGACTTGATCTCAGGACCCTGGGATCCTGACCTGAGCCGAAGGCAGATGGTTAACCATCTGAGCCACCCAGGCACCCAGAGATTTTGAGTTTCATATGTTGCAACAGCTAGAATTAGCCTAATTAACACATGATTATAAAGTAGAATTATCATTATCCAGCACATTCAGTCATTCATTTGGGGGATCAAAGGCCACAAGGATACCCTAACTATAGAAAGCTTCTAGAATTTAACCCCAGAGGATACTGTCAACATGAATCATATCGTTATTAATAATTAACACAATTATTAACATTACAAAGCAACACTGTCACCGTGGTGCCCTTTCTCATACTTTCATCAGAGGGAAGGAGCACATCTTCTAAAGTCTCCCAACTATCACGTGTCCTATGTGCGAACAAACAGAAATCTTGTGAAGGTTCATTCACAGCAATCAGATAACTACTTCCGACGACGTTGAATGGAGAGCAAGTGAAAAGCACAATGAAGGCAGAGGGGCACGTGAAACACTTTCTAGCTCATCTTAATACTTTTGGAACCCCGGGGCACCTGGGTGGCACAGTTTGTTAAGCGTCCGACTCTTGGTTTCAGCTCAGGTCATGATCTCAGGGTTGTGAGACTGAACCCCGCATTGGGCTCTGCACTCAGCACGGAGTCTGCTTGAGATTCTCTATCCTTCTCCCCTCTGCCCTTCCAGCTCGTGCTCTCTCTCTCTCTCCTTCTAAAATAAAGAAATAAATCTTTAAAAAAATACTTTTGAATCCAGCAAGGTCTTAAACTCCTGGAAATTTTACAAAGCAGAAACTCCATCACCGCATATGGAAAGCTAATTGCTTTCCTTTTTAACATACTTATTCTTAGACCAGTCTGGGCAACACTTGGAGCAGATTGACAATTAGCTGACAAAAGTGTTTCATCTTGCCTACTAGAACCAACAGGCAGCCCAGAGCCTCTAGAGGTGACCTTAGCCACCCTTTCCCACCAGAAATGATATGTGCTTTAAAACAGTTGTCTTTGGGGCGCCTGGGTAGCTCAGTGGGTTAAGCATCTGCCTTCAGCTCAGGTCATGATCCCGGGGTCCTGGGATCAAGTCCCACATCGGGCTCCCTGCTCGGCAGGAAGCCTGCTTCTCCCTCTCCTACTCCCCCTGACTGTGTTCCCTCTCTCGCTGTCTCTCTGTCTGTCAAATAAATAAATAAAATCTTAAAAAATAAATAAAAAAATTTTCCCATCCTTTTCCCCCCAAGTCCAACGAGCAAACCTGACTAACAGACATTCTTCAGTGCTCTTGAATCCTTGTTCTCTGGTCTAAACAGAAAACCATGAGCAGTAAAGACGGGAGGACCAGGGGGGAACGTTGTCATCATCGGACTGAAACAGAGCTGCATCCCTCTTCATTCTAGAACATGAACTCCCCTGGAACTAAAGGGCCAGAAGTTTTATCCTAGAAAAATTCCAGAAACTTCCAAATATTTTCCATCTCATTGTCTCCATTTTAGGCAGACACACTGAATTCTAACAGACTGTTAGGGAAGGGCAGGGTGTCACCAAAACCTCCTCTGAGAAATAGCTATTTTAGACAGCTTGATACAATGAGCGTTTAAAAGAAATGAAAATGCACTCTGTGGACGTCTGTGGGGACAGAAACGAAAGCCAAAATCACTTCCTATGTTGCCTGCAACTGCCTTGGCTTACAAACCAAAAATTGGAGAGTCTCACAGTTTTGTTCTATATGAGGGCATATTTACTCTCCGGCGAGAAAAATAGCTCAGCTACTCTTCCAATGTTTATTCTTAAACAAGAATTATTTTTACTAGGTGCAGTTACCAGCGTACCGTGGTCATTAGAAGAAGGGACCGGCATTTGGCCCTGGTTTAGTAACTCCTTAAAATGGTTAGTCAGGCAAGTCTATCTGTGCAAAATGTCAGGTTATCTTTCAAACCCAGAGGCATAGCACATGGCCTGAGTGAGCTCAGAAAACTCAGTGGCAGGTCACCTGCTCACTAAATGTCGCACTTAACGCAAGCAGCTGCTGCCACAACCCACAGCTCTCTCCCCTACATTTTCCCGGTATTTTATAATCTCCTATGGTTCCGCACTGGGAAAAAAAAATGTGTGCCACAAACTTTTAATTATAAATTTGCATGGTTAGAAGAAGCACCGGGGGAGAAAAGGGAGTGGAGTAGGTGAAACCCCAACTATCGAAATATAAATGGGAGAGCAGGTGGAGAAATGTTTTCAGTATGGCCAAAGAAATGACAAGAGTGTCCATTTCATCGGGGCCAGCAGTCACCCTCCTCCTGGAGGCCTCCGAGCAGAGGTTCTCAGCTCCCTGTGTCGGGTGAAGGCGGCCACCCTCCTCTGAGGCTGGACGTGGTCTTGCCAGGCTCATGGTACCCCCCAAGCCTCATGATGTCACGGCTCCGTGAACAGCAAGCCACAAGTTCAAAGGTGAACGGCCACGACAAAGTCATCCAATGAGAATTAAGACGTCACACATGATATTACATTGAAAAGGAAAACCTGATTTTGGAAATGTTCAAATAACCCTCAAAGCCAAACAGAATTTCCTTTGATGCGGATCCAATTTTAATGTCAGCCAAAAACAGTTTAACTTCAGTTTGGCAGGAAACTTTTGCATTTAGCTCAGGATCGAGAACCCGAGCTTTCTGGAAATTATTTAACACGGAGGAAAGCAAACCAGCAGCCTCAGTTTAACTGTGGGGACTATAACCAAGGCTGGGAATATTCTTCATGCATTTTCATCAGGGCTCCAGTTAAATTGCACAAAATATGTTCATTGGTTTCCTGACTGATGACCGTTTTTACTTCTTATCATGAGCATATTCCCAGCAGCACCTAAATCACCTTTCTACATCCAAGATTAATCACTACATCTGCGTGTTTAAATCACTGTGAGGATTTGGCCATAAAATAAAAGCAGAAATCTGAATTTGCGGATTAAAATGTTCATTGACCACACTCCTCCAAGCAAATAACATTTATAGGTACAATAATGAATGAATATATTTATGATATGAATACAATTTTCCTCCTAAGGAAAATTCAGAATCCATTTTTAAGGGTTTTGTTTTAAGAGAGAGAGAAGGTGAGCTGGTGGGGAGGGGCAGAGGGAGAAGGAGAGACAGAATCCCAGCTTGGAGCCCGACATGGGGTTCGATCTCATGACCCCGAGATTATGACCTGAGCTGAAATCAAGAGTCGGACACTTAGCAGACTAAGTCACCCAGGCATCCCAAAGTTTTGTTTTTTTGAGCTAACTAATCCTCCCACACTTAGGTCCCCACCATCCCCAATACACACAACACATGGAGCTCTTGCCCCCTGCTCCCCAGTGAGGCCACAGAAAGCTTCAACATGGCTCGGGCCCATGTGACCAGACATGACAGCCATGGGCTCTCTGCCACTTCAGGCTCTGTGGGTCCCTCAGGGACCAGGAAGCCAGGAACCACACTGAAATCCCACGGAGCTCTCCCCGGTCTCCGGAATGGACTTCAGGCCCGGTACATCTTAGTCCCCTCGGGCTGTCACGACAAAGAACTGTATTTTCCCATCATTCCGGAGGCTGGGAAGTCCAAGATCAAGGTGCTGGCTAATTTTATTCTGGGTGGGGGCCCTCTTCCTAGCTTGTAGAGAGCCACCTTCTTGTTGTGTCCTTGCATGGCAGAGGAGAGAGCTCTGTGTCTCTGCCTCTCTTATAAGGACATTAAACCATCATGGGGGCCCCAGCCTCATGATCTCATCTAAACCTAATTACCTTCTAAAGGTCCCACCTCCAAACTTCATCAGACTGGGGGTCAGGGATTCTAGATATGAATGCTAGGACACAAACATTCAGTTCACAATCCCCAGAAATGACCACAAACGGTCCACACACCTACCCTACACACTCCCTGCAACTCAGTTCCTACTCCTAGTGTCCATCTGGGTCCTCCCTATAGACCTTCTGTCCCTTGCAACAACAGAGTCCTTGCCCTAAGCTGGATAGGACCCAAAGCCCTGCCTCCCTCCTGCTGTCTGGATCTTTCCACTGCAGCCCCTGCCCCAGCCCCTGCCCCAGCTCCTGCCCCAGCCCCAGTCCCCAGCCCAACCCCAACCCCAACCCCAGTCCCCAGCCCCTGCCCCTGCCCCAGCCCCCAACCCAACTGTAGCTCCAGCCCCAGCCCAACCACAGTCCCCAGTCCCCAGCCCAACCCCAACCTCAGCCCCAGCCCCCAGCCCCTGCCCCCAGCCTCCAGCCCCAGACTCAACTCCAGACCCAACCCCAGCCAGTGGTGGTAATCTCTCAGAGGTGCATGACTTTCCTATTCTCAGTTTGGTGCCAGGTGTCCTGTCATTGCTCCAATCCACTGTTAAGTCTGGACAGACTTGGAAAATGGCTGGACCCATGAGCATCACACCCTTGCCTGCCCCACAGGTGTCTGACCTCGGGTCTCTGTGTTCACGCCTCATTACCTGCTCTGCTTCCCGGGGCAGGTTTTGTACCTGGATCCAGCACCTCCCCCGGCCCTCCCTTCCCCGTGTGTCCTCAGGCTGAGCCACATGTCTCAGCCTGCATCTCAAGAAATGTGGCTTTGATTTAAAAGCGGCTGCGTGAAACAAGCGTGGGTCATCTCAGAGGCCTTGAAGAACACAGATATCTGTCTTGTGCAGCCACAGCCTCTTTTAAAGGAGAAAAGAGAGTTCCTGGGATGATCTTTTCTAAGAGATGGACGTCAGAGGTAAATCAGGGTAAGAGTAACTTCAGGTGTAATTAAATCTCTCACCAGGGTCACACCACCAAGCCCTGCACATTCCACTCTCGCCTGGAGTGTGTAACTCCCACTCAGAGCATACCGTAATCCTTCTCATTCTTGCCTTATTTGCACTCCTTTTGTCTTAGCTGCTTCCAGAGGAAACAAATGCAAGGGGCAGAGGAACAACCCTGATCAATGCTGGCTGTCCCTTAAAAGATTTAACTCCGTCAGCAAGGTGTTGGAAAGTCAAGTCACGTACATCAGAGTCGAGCATCGGGCTATTTTGAAGATAATATTTATCCCTTTGGTTGTGTTCACTTTGGCTCCAAGAGCCCTCGAAAGCCCTAAATCTTAGGTATTCCTTTGTCACTCAGTGCCAGGGGAAATCAGACCACCGAATCACAGCTATACTTGAAGGTCACGAAGTTAGGGGCGTTTCAAGTCAGAAGGCTTGGGGAAGCTCTCTGTGCCGCTGGTTGTGTAGGCTCACGTAGGGGGGCCCTGATCCCAGCCTCGGAGGAAAGACATCGCCGGTCACAGAAATCCTATGCAGAAATTGGAGAAGCCGCCTGATCCGTGTCACCAGCAATAAGAAAGGAGCGTCTGGAAGTGGAAAGTGGGGGCTCATGGAATGGTGAAAGCTATGACACTTCATGCTGTAATTAGTGCTGTAATTAACACTGAATGATAAACATTTAATGAGCGCCCACTTCCTGTGGCTAAGGCGCTGGGGGGGGGGTGGACTCTGGTGGCTATTCTATGGCATAATATTTTTGTTGTGTTTTACATCGTTCTAGGATCCCCTAATACACCTACAAATCCAAAGATGCCAGTGACTTTGGGGCAGGACAGCAGGAAAGAAATGGAATAATATGAAAGGGAATGCTAATATTACCAAGGATAAATGCTAGCAGTGAGCCACTGATACCTATTGGAAACCGAAGAAGTAAAATAGCCCTATCATAAGACAAGACCACAACGGAACCTGCCCAAGTAGGGAATCCCTCGTCAGGTCTCAGGGACCACGTGATAATATAGGAGGGGCCTTCCTCCACCTCTGTGTGGCCTGGGCCTCTGCTCAGGGCTCGTCAATGGAAGCCATGTCTTTAGAAATCTGTCCCCTAAGCCTGAAACTTAGACCACTGATACATCTCCGAGAGCTTTACCCACAGGACACACAGCCACACAGGAACAAATGAAATTCTCCTCCTTTTCCAGGATGATCCCAGGAAACCTCACCCTGGCACAAAGTCTTGTGGGCTGTTGAGTGTTTTGGGCTGGGTCCCATGGGTGGGCCGCGGAGGGGGGCCCAGAGCAGAGCGGGGACTGGGGCTGATGGAGGACACCCTCCTCGGCACTTTTGTCTGTTTTTCTAAATTAGAATTCTGACTAGATTTTGGTGCAGGAAACGCAGATGGAAAAACCACAGGGGAAAAGCCAACCCGGGGCGGGGGAGAAGCCAAAAAGACAACAGCCAACTTCACCGGGAAGACGTGGCCATTTAAAATGGGATTGAGATAGAATTGCAATTTTTCAGATTAAAAAACCTCACTCGACATGCCGCCAACTTGACAGTGTGCCCATCTCATCCCCGTGTCAAAATTTCCGTGGCAGATGGCAAGGAGCAAAATGACCTCAAAATGTCAATCCTTTTTTTTTCTTATAATAAAGAGGAGCTGTAAAAATACACAACACATTGGAGAAAAAAGGCAAAAAGAAACTGTGACAGCCCTTCCTTTACAGGAATGGAGCAATGCATACTAGTTCCCAGAAGCTCTATTCCTTTGACAAAATACAGCTCATGCTCCATAGAGGGGTTTTAAGTAAGATGCTCTCTTTAATTTTTAGTTGGCTTGTGCCCCAGAAATTCATATTTCATCCCAGGACAGAGAACCACGCATGTTTGTATCATTCTCCCTTTTTAGGCAAATGGGATGATCTAAATATATTGTGCTGCACCTCATATTTTTTTTGTTTATATATTGAGGGTATTATTTTATATTTATTCTTTTACCTATTCATTCATTCAACAAATACTTCCTGAGCCCCACTCTTTTCAAGGCACTGGTCCAAGTACTTCATACAGCAGTGAATGAACTAATAGTATCTTCGCTCTGAGAGGGCTTATATTTACTAGAGGGAATCATACCAAAAAAATCAAGTCTAATAAATATGTATTATGTCAGATGGTAATAAGCATCATTTAAAAAAAATACAGCTGGGTGAAGAGGCTAGAGTGAGGGGCGCCTGGGTGGCTCAGTGGGTTAAAGCCTCTGCCTTCGGCTCAGGTCATGATCTCAGGGTCCTGGGATCAAGCCCCGCATCGGGCTCTCTGCTCAGTGGGGAGCCTGCTTCCCCCTCTCTCTCTCTGCCTGCCTCTCTGCCTATTTGTGATCTCAATATCTCTGTCAAATAAATAAATAAAATCTTTAAAAAAAAAAAAAAGAGGCTAGAGTGACAGTGTTAGTAAAGGGGAAGGAGGAGGGACGCCTGGGTGGCTCAGTCATTAAGCGTCTGCCTTTGGCTCAGGTCATGATCCCAGAATCCTGGGATCGAGCCCCGTATCATGCTCTCTGCTCAGTGGGAAGCCTGCTTCTCCCTCTCCCACTCCCACTGCTTAAGTTCCCTCTCTCGATGTGTCTTTCTCTGTCAAATAATAAATAAAATCTTAAAAAAAAAACTATTAAAGAAAAAGGGGGGAAGGAGGAAAGTTTGCTCTGTGTGATGACGTTGCAGACCTCAGAGAAGATGCTGTGGATGTCAGAGGGATAGCTGCTCAGACAGAAAGAAGAACATATGCAAGGGTCCTGAGACAAGTTTGTGATGATCCCAACTGAGCAGCAGCAAGAAGGTCACCATGGGTCACACAGAGTAAGCGAGCGAGGGAGTGATGGGAAACAAGGCCACAGAATGAGGAAGAGAGCCAAACAATGTAGTCTCTTGTAGCCTTTGGTCAGATATCTGGCTTTGGCTGTGAGTGACGCAGAAAGTCACCAGCCAATCTGGAGCTGAGATGTGACGGGCTAGACGTACATTTCAGAGTGATCATTCTGACTTCTGTGCAGAGAAGCTGCCGAAACTGCTGGACACAAGGAGATGGTGGGAGTGGTCCAGGCACAAGGTGATGCTGGCGTGGACAGAGCAGAGACATGGAAACAGAGGGTGGTGGCCGGATTCTGATGCCTCAGGAATGCTGAGCTGCTGATGAACTGGGCGTGAAGAGGAGAAACAAGAGAAGTGCCAAGGATCACTCTAGTAAGAGTCCCACCCTGAGCCACGGAAGAGACACTATTTATGTGTCACATAAATAAGAGACACAGTTGCTATTTACTGTGGCGGGAGCAAGGCTGGGAAAGGGGAGGCGATCAAGACACTGATTTCAGACACAACAGTGTGATATGCCTAGGGGATCTCCAAGAAAAGGAGGCCACGGGATCTGTGAGCCTGAAGGTCATGGAGAGGCTGGGTGTGGGGATGGAGATGTGGGAGCCGTCAGCACATGGATGGTGTCCTGAGACATAGATCCGCTATCAACACATATTGTCCACTCAGACTTCGCTCGCTCTTTCTATCCAGCTTCCTAATAGGAAACTTCACATTGAAATGCAGATCACCACCGGGAGAAAAGATCAGGATACACAATACGGGTGATTGATTATTCACCGATTCTATATTTGCAAATTTTGCCTACTTGCTAAAATTTATTTGTACCCCTAAAATCACTACTTGCAGGGCTTTCGCAGGCTCTCGCAAGGGGCTGAAAACTTTGAGTCGTCCGACACACACATTCCCAGCTCAGGCTGGACGAGCAAGATGTTCTGCATCTTATTGCAGCTTTCATATGGTAAAGAAGTGTCCTCCTTTGTGGTCTATTTAGTGCTGCGGTTTTTTGGGTTTTTTGTTTTGTTTTGTTTTTTGGGTTTTTTTGCATTTTTGTGATTTTGTTGGTGATTTCACTCCCCCCCCCCCCCACCCACTCACCCAAGCATACTGTTGAAGGGCTTTCTGGCTTTCCTAAACACAAGAAGTCTGTGATGGGCCTTACAGTCCAAATACGTGCATTAGATGAGCTTGGTTCAGGCATGAGTTACAGCACAGTTGGCTAATGTTAATGAAGTCCAATGTGAATGAATCAACAATATATATTTAAAAAGGAGTCTTTAAACAGAATCACACATCAACCAAAGTTACATGTTGATTGGTTGAAGAAAATAGAGGGACCAGAAGTTTGTAGGAACCTGACCTTGCATTTCCTCTAGGAGCACCTGGTCAATAGGCACTAATTCAACATTCGTGGTGATTCTATAGAACATAATGGCCGTAAATAATGACAGTCAACCAATTTGCTTTTTAGATCTCTTCTACCCTTGACCTGGAGACAGAACTTACTTAGAGGAATCATCTACCACTACTCTACGTCTTAAGGTAAACCTCACAGAGGCCAAACCAGAAAGGTAGGGCTTTTTATTTTTAAAAAGTGCTAGAGAAGAAAACCAAAAAACAAAAGAACTCCATTAATAATGATGTAAAGGTCAAGGGGAGACCACCCCAAAATGGGCCTCTTTGGCATAAAGATTATTTTGAGTTAAAAGCAACCAAGGCCCAACAGATTCAGAGAAAGCTCTTTACACCCCCCACAACCACTTAAAAAGAATTTAGATAGGGGCACCTGCCCCAGGAAGAGAGCCTTCCACCATAGATAACCTCATTATGATATGAACAAGGTATGGTAGACAGGAAGAAATCCAGCTAGGCTACTTGGATCAGTCTTTTCTTTGTCCCATCATGTCCCAGGGGCAGCAAACATATGTTTACCAAACACTTATTCTTCTTCCTTCCTCCTGAGGATTCCATTCTTTCCCTTTGAAGACCCAGACCCCCTTCCCGCTTTCTCCTTAGTTCCAAATGACATACACACCTCGTTTTGCCTGGCTTTGGAATTTCCACGTCTGTGTGGATTCCCCATATGTACACTGTTAAATTTTATTTTCTCCTGTTAATCTGTCTCCTATCAATTTGATTCTTAGTCTGGCTAGAAGGACCGGGAAGGGGACAGGAATTCTCACTCCCCAACCAGTACAATGATCCGTGCACAGTGGACCCTCAACAAACATGCTGACTGACAACTTTCAAAACCCACTAGAAGTATCTAAGAGCTCTACGTCAGAAAAATACCCTTGCGTCTTACCCAAATCCCCCAATGCAGCTTAAAACTCCATTCATTCTTTGCGCCCACGGTAGCAGTGAAGACTTGACCACTAACTTCTGTTAGAACAGTCCTTCATGCACTCCAACACATCTTAAATTGCCCCTTGCTCTCCCATATTATAAGTAAAATAATCCCATTTACTTCACAAGTTCTTAGGTGTTATTTTCTCCTTTGATCACGCAAACAGCATTCATTCTGCTTTCAAATATGGACAATTGTGTCATCTTTTTTACCCTGTTCAATAATGAATCACAATTTCCATCGTGTTGCCTCCAAAGCCCACATGTGGGTCATAAACGTTTAACCTCAAGATCTCCATTAGCAACGGTTTTAATGTGTAATTGTTCTACTGATCCTTCTGCTTAGGGATTCACCATTTTTTTTTGATTATAAAAATATCTTTACAATGAAGCCACGTTAATTATTAAAGACAACAGCTCAAGTGAACACAGAAAGCTTTTTATCTAAAAGAAAACAAAGACAACAAAGTAGCACTGAAGACAATTAGCCTATAAATGGAAGCTGATTATAGACAGCTTTAATGTTTATTGACTTGTGTTTTTAGGACATGTGCACCTTGGCAGGAGTGGGCATCTGGATGCAAGCTCAGCTACAGTTTGTTTTCAGTTCTCATCGGCCACGTGTCTTGTCATCAGTGTAGTGTCCAACCTTTGAAGAAAGCACTTCTATAAGAGGAAGAACTCTAAGTTTGGACCAGCAGGACTTTACACTATGTTCTACCCATGGCCACATGGTCATATATTTCTACTACATTGAGTACCTATTCTAAGAATCTTTGTAAAAATTAATCCAGGCATCTAAAGGAACAAAGAGAAGCTTCACTGGGTTGTGAAGATAAACTAAGCATCCTTCTGAAGGGCGGCTGCTAGGTCCTCTTCCAGACCTCCATGGTTTCAAAACTCTGCGTTTACAGCTAGCACAATTAGTTGAGGCGAGAAGATCAGTGACAGCTCAAATTCCCACATGGTTACATCTAAATTAACTGAGGGTGGAGATGGTATTTTATTTGCCTGTCGTGCACACACCCCTCCATATGGCCTACCAAGGATGGAGTATTCTGCCTGGACCACTACCCATCAGAGATGCTCCCAAACCCTTCCCTCACCCCCATCTGATAATTCTCTAGAATGACTCACAAAACTCAAGAAAGCACTCCATGTGTGATTATAGTTTCATGATAAAGGAGACAGCCCAGGACGGGCTAAAAGAAAGAGATGCTTAGGACAAGGTATTGGGGGGCTTGGTGCCGAGCATCTATGCCCTCCCGGGGCATGCCAGCCTCTCACTGCATTATTGTCTTCATCAGCCCAGAAAATCCTTTCGCCTCCCATTTCAGGCTTTTTGTTTGTTTGTTTTATCGAAGCTTCATTATGTAGGTAGGACTGATAAAATCACTGACCACTGGTGATTAAACTCGATCTCCAATCTCTGTTCCATTCCAGAGGTGGGATGGGCTTAGGTGGAGATGAAAGTTCTAACCCTCTAACTTGAAACCATAAAACTCCTAAAAGAAAACATAGGCAATTCTTGGACAGCAACTGTAGGAACATATTTATGGATATTTCTACTCGGGCAAGGGAAACAAAGGCAAAAATAAACTATTGTGACAAAGCCAAAAGAAAAAGCTTTTTGCACAGCAAAGGAAACCATCAACAAAACAAAACGGTAAACTACTAAATGGGAGAAGATATTCGCAAATGATACAGCTGATAAAGGGTTAATAGCCAAACTATATGGAGAACTTAACACAACTCGACACCAAAGAAACAAACAATCCAATTAAAAAATAGGCAGAAGACATGAATGGACATTTCTCCAAAGAAGACATCCTGATGGCCAACAGACACACAAAAAGAGGCTCAACATCACTCATCATCAGGAAAATGCAAATCAAAACCACAATGAGATACGACCTCACACCTGTGAGAATGGCTAATATCAAAAAGATAAGAAATAACAAGTGTTGGTGAAGATGTGGAGAGAAGGGAACCCTCGAGCACTGTTGGTGGGAATGTAAATTGGTGCAGCCACTGTGGAAACAGTATGAAGGTTCCTCAAAATAATCAAAATAGAAGTACCATATGACCCAGGAATTCTACTACTGGATATTTATTTACCCAAAGAAAACAAAAACACTAATTCAAGTCTTCTATATGCATCCTTATGTTTATTGCAGCATGAATTACAATAGCTAAGATATGGAAGCAACCCAGGTGTCCACTGAGATATATATATATATATATATATATATATATATATATATATATATGACATATATATATGGTGACATCTTCATTATGTATGGGGGGAAGGGGGAATATTTATTAATATATACTCAGCTGCAAGAAAAGAATGAGATCTTGTCATTTGCAACAACATGCATGGACCTAGAGGGTGTAATGCTAAATGACATAAGTCAGATAGAGAAAGACAAATGGCACATGATTTCACTCTATGTGGAATTTAAGAAACAAAACAAACAAAAAAAAAGAGACAAACAAAAAAAGACTCCTAAATACAGAGAACCCTGGTGGTTGCCAGAGAAGGTCAGGGCTGGCAGTGGGCAAGATAGGTGAAGGAAATTGAGAGGTACAAACTTCTAGTTATAAAATAAAGAAGTGAGGCAAATGAAAAGTACAGCAGAGGGAATAGTCAATAAATATTATAATAACACTGTATGCTGACAGATGGTGACTACATTTATCGTGGTGATCACTGAGTAATGTATACAATTGTCAAATCACTATGTGATACACCTTAAACTAATATAACATTGCATGTCAATTATATTTCAATAATAAATGTATATTTTTCATACATTTATATGTGTGTGTGTATATATACATGTGTACATATACATACACACATATATATGAGTGTATATATATGAAGAGAGCTCTAATCTAAATGCCTTGGTCTTTCTGATACTTAGCCCCCAACCTGCAGCTATGCAGGGACCCTGCCTTGAGTCTATTAAGAGTCTAACCTATAACATAGGTAAGTTTATAATTTCAATAAAAGCCAAAGTCCTGATGTTAGCATATGAAGAATTACCTCTCTCCATTCCAACTCCCCACATCGCAGGACTGAATTCAAACCGGAAAATAGTAACTTACCAATTTTATGGAAGTCCCTTGGATAATCAATGATATTTTTCCTTTGATCTTTAAAGGTATCAAGAGGCACAAAATCAATGTAAAGTCATTAGGGGCCACTAAGAAGAAATCCTCTCTGCTTTTGAGCTCTTTAAGAAAACCCAAGGACACTCTTTCAAACCTCGTGCTAGGATGGTCTTCAACTCATCAGAACACTATGATCTTGGAAATTTTTTGGAATTCTGTTGGAAATTCCTTACCACCCACAGAAACAGTGAGAAAAGGGGAGTCTGTGGTGCTTCCCTGGTTTCTGTGATTTTCCTACATCCTCCTTTAATTGATAGTTATTGTCCAACTTTCGGAACTTAACCAACAATCCCTTTTTAGGGTTAAGACCTACGCTTCATTCAAACACTATAGCCAGCACCCCTACCCCCAACATGATGCTCTTACCACCCTGTTAATTTCCTTCACAGCTCTTGTCTCTAGATGTAAAGTTCTAGTTTATTCATTTACATGTTGTTTATCTCCCTCATTAGAATCTAAGAAGTAAGCAGGGATCTCAACTAGCTTGGTCACCACTATATCCCCACTACCTAATACAGAGCAAAAAAAAAAAAGCTAGTAAGACCTTGATAAAATTAGGCTAGCTCACTGCTACCTGTTCTAAAATATAGCCCAAAATGTAGAAAGGCTCAAATACAAGCAAAGTGCATTTTGGGCTCATGAAAAGTCTAAATCAGTTGCATGTAGGGACAGGGAAGGTGCCTTTGTTAACAGGGTCTTCCTGAGACCAAGGGTGATGGTATCTCTCCCATCTTCATGTGGCTTCCTAGGACCCTGGACGTTAACATTCAGACAGCAGAATGGGAATGACAGATAGAGTGGGGATTACTTACCTGAGGCTGATTGTAAGCCTGATCGGGCAGACTACAAAGCCTATATATCTGGCCGATTTCAAGGGCCTGCTGGACCCTACCAGGAGCAAAGGCGGATAGGGGCTCCTTGCCCTACAAGGGGGTCTAGGCTCTCAAAATTCAGAATTTAGTTGCAGATTTCAGCTACCAAGGAGGTGAGATGTTGCCTTGCTAGATTCATCCACATTCTTCTTTTCCTCTACTTCCAGCCCTCTTTCAGTCCAGACTCAGTACCGAACACAACAAGCCAACCTGGAGATATTATAGGTGAGATACTATAGGTAAGAAATTAAAGGTGATATTTCAGACTACCGCAGTAAAGCGAGTATCATCATAAAGCAAGTCAAATGATTTTTTTGTTTTGTTTTGTTTCCCCAGGGCATCTGAAAGTTACGCTTACACTCTACTGTAGTCTCTTAAGTGTGCACTAGTGTGATATCTAAAAATACAATGTACATACCTTAATTTTAAAACACTTCATTGCTAAACAATGCCAACCATCCTCTGAACTTTTAGCCAGTCGTAATCATGGATTCCAGATCAAAATAAACACAACAATAATGAAAAAATTTGAAATACTGTGAGAATTACTAAAATGTGACAGAGGACACCAAGTGAGCAAATGCTGGTGTGAAAAATGGTGCGTCAGAGTTGCTTGACGCACAGCTTCCACAAGCCTTCAATTTACAAAAGTTAAAAAAAAAGGCAGTATCTGCAAAGCACAATAAAATGAATTACGCCTGTATATTCTTTCTGAAAACACTCTCCCATCTTTCTCCTTCCCTTGCTTCCTTCCATCGCTCTGTCCATTACTCTACTTAACACTTTTAAAATTAGGTCATTTATCCCCTTGATGTTATGTAGTCAAAGAGCAAAAGAACTGGACCGGCAATTACTTAAACCTGAATGCGCAAAAATGCTCACTCAGCATATTGCAAACAACGATTTTGCAGGAAGATTGGAAATAACATCCATGCCCATTAAAATGGTGACAGAGAGTGACATGTATTGGCATGGAGTGATGGCCACGATAAATTAAGTAAAAAAAAAAGAAAAACATAGAACAAAATAGCATGTTTATGAATAATATTCAGAGATGAATATTTACTTGTGAACCTAACAGAAATATTGTTTTTTTGCTCTTTCAACACATATTTAATACGCTGGGCACTGGTGTAGCCATCAAGATTAGGATGGGAAACACGGTTCCGACTCATGAGAGTTTATAGTCTGTTGAGGAAGTAGACGTTAATCAAATCATAGTATAAATAATTTAAAAGTGTGATGAGTGCTATGAAGCAACATGCGGGATATTGTGAATATATAATTAAAGAAAGACTTATCCTACTGCTTTTAGTAAAAATTACACACGTGTAGTGTGTCTATGTGAGTGTGAGCATATGTACGCATATAAGAAAGGCCAGAATTATGCACATTTAACCCACAGGGATTAGCCTGAATGTCTGTGCTTTTCTTCTTTTGTTTTCAGCATGTTTTGAATCTTCTTCAATTGTCATGAGTTCCTTTTGTCATCAAAAAGTCAATACCCAACTTTTGTATCAACATGGATGGGACTGGAGGAGATTATGCTGAGTGAAGTAAGTCAAGCAGAGAAAGTCAATTATCACATGGTTTCACTTACTTGTGGAGCATAAGGAAAAACATGGAGGACATTAGGAGAAGGAAAGGAAAAGTGAATTGGAGGAAATCAGAGGGGTAGATGAAGCATGAGAGACTGTGGACTCCAGGAAACAAACTGAGGGTTTTGGAGGGGAGGGGGGTGGGGGGTTAGGTGAGCCTGGTGGTGCGTATGGAGGAGGGCACGGATTGCATGGAGCACTGGGTGTGGTGCATGAACAATGAATCTTGGAACGCTGAAAAAATAAAATTAAATTAAAAAAAATCAAATAAACTTTTAATTGGGTTTATTCTTTTTTTAAGTTTTTATTTAAATTCTAGTTAATTAATGGTGTGATATTAGTTTCAGGTGTGCAATAGAGTGATTCAACACTTCCACACCACACCTGGTGCTCATCACAAGTGCAGTCCTTCCTCCCCGTCTCCTATTCCACCCATCCCTCCCACCATCCCTCTAGTGACCAGCAGTTCTCTATAGTTGTGAGTCTGTTTCTCAGTCTGTCTCTCTCTTTGCCCCCCACCCTTTTCCCCTTTTGTTTTGTTTCTTAAGCTCTACATATGAGTGACATCATAGGACATTTGTCTTTCTCTGACTTATTTCACTTAGCATAATCCTCTCTAGCTCCATCCATGCTGTTGTAAATGGCAAGATTTCATTCTTTTTTATGGCTGAGTAATATTCCATTGTGTATCTATAGCACATCTTTAAACATTCGTCTGTTGTCTGATTGCTGTGGCTAGGTCTTCTAGCACTATGTTAAATAACAGTGGTGAGAGTGGACGTCCCTGTCTTGCTCCTGATCATAGAGGAAAAGCTCTCAGTTCTTCCCCATTTAGGGTGATATTAGCTGTGGGTTTTTCATATATGGCCTTTATTATGTTGAGGTATAGTCCCTCTAAGCCTACTTTGTTGAAGGTTTTTATCATGAATGGATGTTGCATTTTGTCCAATGCTTTTTCTGCATCTATTGAAATGATCATATGGTTCTGATCTTTTCTTTTTTTAAGGTCATGTATCACGTTGATTGATTGGTGAATAATGAAACACTCTTGCAACTGAGGAAAAAAATCCCATTCGATTGCAGTGAATGATTTTTTTTTGTTTTAATATTGTTGGATTCAGTTTGCTATATTTTATTGAGAATTTTTGCATCATG
This sequence comes from Potos flavus, assembly GCA_028534135.1. NCBI lineage: Eukaryota > Metazoa > Chordata > Mammalia > Carnivora > Procyonidae > Potos > Potos flavus. Next base: position 5,659,763 of record CM052893.1, on the reverse strand, counting down.
TTCATCAATGGAGAGATCATCTAAACAGAAAATCAATGCAGAAACAATGGCTTTGAATGACATACTGGGCCAGATGGACTTAACAGATATATTCAGAACATTCCATCCTAAAACAGCAGAATACACATTCTTTTCAAGTGCACACGGGACATTCTCCAGAAAAGATCACATATTAGGTCACAAAAGAGCCCTCAACAAGTACAAAAAGACTGAAGTCATACCATGTACCTTTTCTGACCACAATACGATGAAACTTGAAGTCAACCACAAGAAAAAATCTGGAAAGACCACAAATACATGGAGGTTAAAGAACAAATGAAAATGAAATATAATGGTACAAAAACTTTGGGCTTCAACAAAAATGGTCCTAAGAGGGAAGCATATAGCACTATAGGCCTACCTTGAGAAGCATAAAAAATCTCAGAAAAAGCAACCTAACCTTACATCTAAAGGAGCTAGAAAAAGAACAAATAAAACCCAAAACCAGAAAAAGGAAGGAAACAATAAAGGTTAGAGCAGAAATAAATGATACGGAAACAAAACCCATAATAACATCAGTGAAACCAGCACCTAGTTCTTCGAAAAAATTAATAAAATTGATAAGCCTCTAGTCAGGCTTATCAAAAAGAAAAGAGAAAGGACCCAAATAAATAAAATCACAAATGAGAGAGGAGAAATAACCAACACCACAGAAATACAAGCAATTACAAGAAAAAGTTATGAAAAACTATATGCCACCAAATTGGACAATGTGGAAGAAACCGATAAATTCCTAGGAACAGGGACACCTGAGCGGCTCAGTCAGTTAAGCATCTGCCTTTGGCTCAGTTCATGATCCCAGGGTCCTGGGATCGAGTCCTGCATCAGGCTCCTTGCTCAGCAGGGAGTCTGCTTCTCCCTCTGCCTGCCATTCCCCCTGCTTGTGTGCTCTTTCTCTCTCTCTCTCTGATAAATAAACAAATAAAAATCTTTAAAAAAAATTTCCTAGAAACATAAAAACTACCAAAACTAGAGGCAGAACTAGTTTTAGGAAGAACTAGAAAACGTGAACAGACCGATAACCAGCAAGGAAGTCGAATCGGTAATCAAAAAACTCCCAACAAACAAAAGTGCCTTTGTCTTGTTTTCTCAAGTACATGTCAGGCTACCTGTAAATTTCGGATTGGTGCTCTGTTCTGTCTTCCCTGAAGATAAAACCAGAATTTAGATTTCCTGACTTTAGGGTGCATAAGAGTATATTACTTTGATGCATTTAAAAAATGGGAAAAAAGCTTTGCGAAAAAATGGATCAGGCAGACATCATTTTCCCAGGGGACATGGTTGGCCATGTAAGACAGGGGGACCATGAAACTCACCTTCCTCCGGCGCCCGTGGGAAATTACACTTGTTTATGGCAACTCGGCCATGAAGTTGAAGCATCAACTATAGCTCAAGATGAAAATGCTAGCAAGACTATTATTCCTGATGAGACTTATGTCTTGCAAAGTATACAGATAATTAACTTGCAACATATTCTTTTTTTTAAGATTTTATTTATTTATTTGAGAGAGAAATTGCGAGAGAGAAAGAGAGCATGAAAAGAGGGAGGGTCAGAGGGAGAAGCAGACTCCCTGCCAAGCAGTTAGCCTGATGCGGGACTTGATACCGGGATTCCAGGATCATGACCTGAGCCAAAGGCAGTTGCTTAACCAACTGAGCCACCTAGGTGCCCAACTTGCAACAAATTCTAATCTTTGCCCTTTGTAATTTATATTGCTATTTATAACTGTTTCTAGTACTTGTAACAGCTCCTTAAACTTCGGTGGGAAGCAAGAATGAAGGGTTTCGCCGGCCACCTCTTACTGACATTCAAAGAACCTCCGATGGGACCACAGAAAGCATCATGTGCTTTGACTTGCCCTTCAGGTGACTTGAAAAACGTCCTGACTGATGCCCATCATAAAACATTTCAAAGGCTTACGTTGAGGCAACATAGTTTCTTTTAAAAACTGCTTACGTATTTTCTGTAAATGGCATACGCTCGTTTTTATAAAGAACACTGCTCAAGTAAGGAAAAGAATGAAGAAAATGTGGAATTATCCCCCACTGTTAAGTGTGGTGAGGCTATTCCTCTCTATCCTTACCCATACACAGAGATCTACTGAGAGAAGTTTAGGAAGGAGGGTATATAAAGCTTAAAAATAAGTAAAACTTGATTTGGAGACTGTAAGTCAAGATCATGAAGGCTGGATAAAGGGACCTCCGGTGCCAGTGATGGTCTACTCTTTGAATGGGTGCTAATTACAAGACTGTGCTCATTTTGCAGAAATATGCCTTGAACAACTACGATTTATGCACTTTTTCCATTCGGAAGTTACACTTGAGTAGAAATTTTTACTTAAAACTCCTTGATTAAGGAAATCAGTACTCCAAACAGAGGAAGGAGAAAACTGGGGAGAGGAAACATATATATTCCCAGAACCAACTCAGTCCATTTTAAAAGTTCATCCACTCCATGCCAGTGTACTTTCACACACGCTTACCAGGTGATTCTGAGTCCCAGACTGGGTAAATGGTATTCATCTTCTTCAGTGTCATGAGACATACTTTATAAACACAGTTTTACGAAGAACTTCTAAGCTAAGTAAACACAAACTGGGGAAGTCTTAGGTGTAGCAACATATTACAATGTAGTCTGCCCTTGAGAAACTACCAAAGCCGATGAGCTACCCTTCTCATGAACTGATTCATCAGCCATAGTCGGAAACATACAAAATCATATAGATATAGAATAACAGTTAATTAAAGAGTGAGATTGATTAAGTATATAGTGGTGTGATTTCTGCCCTTTCTGTCTACCAGAGACTTCACCCATTCTTAAAACATTTCTATACATGCTTTCCTCTATTTTGATTTCCCTACTGAAACCAAAATAAACACAGTAACTAACCAAATAAGGAAATTAATCCAAGTACTTTTATAAAACAAGCTTTAAATTCAAACCCAGAGAATTTCAGAATCCAAATACCCAATGCCTCCAAATACACTTGCCCTTCTGGGTGGGGTCATGATAAGGCAGGGGGGCTGACTCAGGGTGGTGGGTTTTGGGGGAGTCTGAGCCCTTCATAGACCCAAAAGTCCTCAGGGGTCCAAGACATCTGGGCAGCTAATCCACACATTGGATTGCTAAACCCCAAGAGTAAGACGGGAAGGAAGAGAGGAGAGACAAACACCAACAGGCATCTGGGAATACCCACGGAAAGGGGAGGAGCAAGAGAATCAGACAGTGGGGAGGGCGAACCTGCCGGTCGTGAGCTCAGCCGGAAGTACTGGACTGGGTATACATTGGAGGATTTTCATGCTATTCTCGCGTCCACATTTACACGAGAACATTTAAATTTGCAGTTAAGGGTGACAACCTGAACTACCCCATTTCTCCCGTAATCCTCTGAGCATCTGCCCATGGAACATCTCCTCCCAGGAACCTATTTAATTTCTAGGTTACCTAATTAGTCTCTTTATCCCAGGTCTTTCTTCTCTCACATTGATTTTACAATCAACATTAGGCTTGATCAGCAACAACTTCAATGGTATTTTATCCATCATGCCGTATACACCTGCTCTTGTGTCTTCTCAACAAATGGGACCTGTCCGGCATCCAATGTGAACCATCTGGACCCACGAGGCTGACCAACAGGATGAAACCTGAACCGAGCTCACATTTGCTTATTTTCAGCTTTGCACTCCCTTGAGCCCATCAAAGGCAGCTCCTTCACAGAAGACCACAGAAAGCACAAGAGGAATGATTCATCTTCATTAGATTACCAGTACTGCAATTTATAATTTTTAATGCTCCTGACACACTTTTCAAGGAGAGACTTAAAGCCAACCGACACATTCAAGTCCCTAAAATTTGCCCTCAAAATATCCCCCTTCCTGACAATTAGTATCCTACCTATTCTAATTAATAAGATACTTTTATTCTGTGTGCTTTTTTTTTTCCTCAAGGGGAGGGGGCTTCATTATCCACTTATTTTCTTCCCCATCTTCTCATTCATCTCATCCATGTGATGCCAGGTCATCAGTTAGCAAGAACACGGCCCTGAAATCAGTAGTCATTTCGAGCTATCTCCAATCTGCCCTCTGTGTGTCACCTTCAAACTCCCAAAGCCTTCGGATCTGTACATCTGGGTGTAGGCACACGTCACCTCCCCTGACCCTCTGAATCCACCTGCTTCTCTTCGGGAACATAATCCAAAGGCCACTTAGCATCTTGAGCTTCCACGTTCGTCCCAGAACATGCTACACTGTCCCTCACCTCTAAATACCTCACTGGACTTTGGGTGACAGGCTACAAAAGTCATAGGTTTATACGTTCTGACTCTTGCACTTTTGCTTCCTTGCCGGGTGTCTTTTTTATTCCTTCCACAACACACACAACTTACTGGGTACAAGGCGTCATGCCAGGTGATAGAGGAACTACAGTCACGTGACTCTTCCTCACTCTTCTCGAGTTCGTTGCTTCAGGGGAGAGGCTGTGTTTTCCTTTTTCAAGTTCACATCCAATCGGTGGCCAGCGCAGGTGAACTGTTCCTGCGTCTGTCCTCCTACTTGGATTCTTTTTCATTTTCTTCCCGCCATCCTCACGGAAATCCTGATCGCCTGTACTCTGATAATTTCAAAAGCTTCTTTGCAATTCATCTCCCCGCCATGATCTTCAGCCTAATCGGACATCTGACTTTACACAAACGCAATCATCACCGTGACCCAGAGAGGTAAGAATCATGAGTCCCACTTTGCAAATAAGAACGGTAATTGTAGGGGCGCCTGGGTGGCTCAGTCGGTTAAGCACCTACCTTCGGCTCAGGTCATGATCCCAGGGTCCTGGGATCAAGCCCTGCATTGGGCTCCCTGCTCAGCAGGGAGCCTGCTTCTCCCTCTCCCTCTGTCTGCTGCTCTGCCTACTTGTGATCTCTCTCTGTTAAATAAATTTAAAAAATTCTTAAAAAAAAAACAGTAATTGTTAAAGAGCTTAAAAAAATCACTGCTCCCAAACCACACAAACGGGTGGGTAACAGAGAAATTTAACTCTAGGTCTGATGCATTTAAACCCTCTTTCCATTAACATTAGACTCTCCCCCAGATGAAAGGTACTGTTTAAGGGAAGTTGGCCACAGCGGGAACATAAGGTAAGAATTATGGTGTTGGCACGCAAATGACAAGATAGCCAAACAGAGGATGTGAGAAAGAATAGACCTGTCTTGGGAGTGGATTGGATATGAGGAAGAAAGAGAAATGTCAAAGATTATTTGAAGCTTTAGAGGCTGGGTCATCAAAGGGGTGGCTTGGCTTACCTTCCTCTAGACCTTAAAAGGTTGAGGTGGCTTAGGAAGTAAGGTCCTTGAGGGGTGCCTGGGTGGGGGGTCTGTTGGTTGAGCATCTGACCTGTGGTTTTGGCTCAGGCCCTGATCCCAGGGTTGTGGGATAGAGCCCTATGTCTATGGAGCCCTATGGAGCCCGCTTGAGATTCTCTCCTTCTCCCTCTGCCCTTACCACTCGTGCTCTCTCTCAAATAAATAAATAAACTAAAAAAAAAAAAAAGAAGTAAGGCCCTTGTAATTGTTCCTGCCCTCATACTGCTTTTTACTAGCTGTGTGTCTTTAGAAAAGTATTTAACGTCTCTGTACCTTACCTCAGTACAGTGGTAATAATAATAATAATAATAATAATAATAATAATAATAATATCTGCTTTAAAAGGATGGGGATTATTAAAGTATTTGAAACACTTGGCATATAGCACATATAGCCTCAGTATTTGTAACATATTCCTTGAAAGCATTCACACATTTCCTTTGCTTTGAAATAACATAGAGTGGTTTGCGATTCTGTGGGATGGGTTTAACTCTTTGCATTTTCTTCTGATCTGTGAATAAAATGAAAGCAGGAGATCTGAGGCCAGAGCCCGCAGCGGGCTGACTTACTCGGTAGAGCATCCAGCAAGTCCGGACATGCTCCTGATTCTACTAAGAAGGGTTTGAAGCACAATGACGGTCTTTTCTCTCAGATAAGTAAGATAACGGACCACATCTGCACGATGAGAAACATGATGGGTTTCCTTTTCATCATGGAAGGGACTTCATGAAAATCTAACCTATATACAGACTCCCTCCCCTGACCATTAAACACCAGTTTGTCAAGCCCTTCCTCTCTGGACGGAGCTCTCACTACAAGGAAAGGTAAGCACAGTTCCCTTCGCAAAAGCTGGCTGGTTAGACTGTCTGCCTTACAGCACTGTGGCCGCTATAGCATTTGCAGTTTGGAAAAGCTCAGTTAGACTAAAGGTTTCATCTTAATGTACAACTGGGTAATGTGTCTAACTTTTTTTTTTTTTTTGGTGCAATCCAAAAAAGAGGTCCACATCCCTTCCTTAGGTTGCACTACTGCATTTAAGTGACTCGGTCCCTGGCAGGCTCCTTGTTGTCTCCCTGAATATTGTACAAGATTGTCGCTGAGCTTCAGTTTATGCCCAGGCTTCAAGTGCCCGGCCAGGAACCCTGTCTGCATTTCAGCTCCGTCCTTTTTAATCCTTAAAGGAATGTTCTCAGGCTAATAAAAAGAAAAGAACTGGGCGCCTGGGTGGCTAGGTCATTAAGCTTCTGCCTGCAGTTCAGGTCATGATCCCGGGGTCCTGGGATGGAGTCCCATATCTGTCTGGCTCCCTGCTCAGCAGGAAGCCTGTTTCTCCCTCTCCCACTCCCCCTGCTTGCGTTCCCTCTCTTGCGGTCTCTCTCTGTCAAATAAATAAATAAAATCTTTAAAAAAAATTATTATGCCTCAAGAATTGAGGCAAAACATTCCAAAGCACTAAGGAGCCCCCCCTTAATCCTCATGCCGGGTATACTGATAGTTGCCCACCCCGCTGGGCAAAGAGAAATAGGTGACTCTTTCATGGGACGTCTCCACGGGTTAGAAGAGCTCCTAGCCCATCAGTTAAGGAGGGAACAATCTGACCCTGAGCTTTGCGGTTCTGTTTCCAGTGTCTGCTTACTCTTGAATGAGTGATCGAGGATGGAGGGTGAGGGCAGGAAGGGAGATGAAACAGTATCATCAATCTGGTTCCCAGTGTCCCCTTTTCTGACTTGTCAGAGTGGCAGACTTACTTCTAAAAATTCCCACATCCCTCATCAGCACTCTCTTCATTCATCTGGATTATAAACGGAATAATCATTTCCCACACATCAGCTGTGCAGTCAAATAAATGTATTTCAGGCATTCTCTCTATACAGTAATAGGTTATATTTTCTCCTAAATGTTATATAATCTTATTATTACCCATGTCCTTCGTGGCTGGATTCCTTAAAGGAAATGGGTGGCGGACTCCCTGGTCCGCCGCAGGCCCTGGGGGGGCTCGGCACACTGTCCCCCCCTCCCCCATGGGCCACCCTACACCTCGTCCAGAGACCTCACACTCCCAGGAAGGCATGCCTCCCCCTGGGCAACCTTGGCTCTGCTAGGGCTAATCCAACGGACCTCCTCCAAACAAAGTCACTGACACTTTGTTTTAGAACCTGGGCTCCTTTGGTCGCTGTGCGTAAATGACAGTTTGGAAGGAAAGAAAAAAAAATCACTTAGAAGTTTGCTCCAGTCATGGGTAACGTGCCAATGCCTCCAATCAACAGTGACACTTGCAGAATTGTGACACTTCCCTCGTCAGGCAAGAGAGCTGCTTCCCAATGAATGGGTTTGTAGCCCCGCATGAAAATATTGAGAAAGCAAGCCATTATTTCTTTGAGGCAGCCTCTTGGAAATCACAATTGCATTCAGAGGACAGGCACACATCAGGGGCTGCGTTAATCGGGGCTCGCATCTGAAGTCACCGAGGGACCATCCTTCCCTAGCACAGCCCAGCAGACGGTCCTTATTCATTACAAGGCTCCAAATCATTTTTCCCAAAAGTCAGAGCTTTCGTGCCAAGGAGGGGTCCCTGCCTTTTCTAGGAAGAAGCTGACAGCGCCCCAGAGCTCAAGTTCAGCCTCCTGCTACCCACGGCCACTGCCATGGGCAGATGCCAGGTCACAAACCAGCTGTACAGAAAACTCTGGAGGTTCTTACCATTGTGATCCAATCTTCCCTCCCTGCAGAGGCCAGCAGCCAAGAGCTGTTGCTGGTGAGCCGGTTCCACAGCCACTGGAGGCTTTGGAGGCAGAGAATGTTTCGTGTGGTGCAAATGTGCCACCACTGATTATATTTCAGTCCCTCAATTGCTGGCCTCGATGCTTTGGAAATCAGCCAAACCAAGCGCGGGGAGAAAGGGCTGCAGCTTGCAATTCCAGAATTTCCCCAAGAACCTGCTCTTAACGACCTGGGTCTCTCGTTTAGCATTTTAACCAAATACCGAAGGCTGCTACATTCAATTAGATCTCCCTCCCTCCCTTCCTCTCTCTCTCTCTCTCTCTCTTAGATGGGGTGTGTTGCTTTGTGGGATGAAATTATAGCAGGAGCTCAAGCTGACCCAGGGGACGCAGGCACTCTGCCAACCTCTGCACACCTCCAAGCTGAGCAGAAATGCCACTCTTCCAATCACAGAGGAGAGGGAAAGGCCATACTGGCAAGCCCCGGGGGACACCAGGATCACGGCAGCCCCGTAACTGGTGGGAATCTCCAAAGCTAGCCCAGGACCAAACACAAGACCTAAGTCTGGGCTATACCATTTGCTGTCGCGCTGTCAGATCCAAACAGGCAGGAGGCAAAGTTCTTGGTTCATCAAAGGGGTCCGTGAAGCAGAGCTTTATCCTACAAAATAGACTAGAAGTTCTTCATATGCAGGGACCGTATCTAAGATGCTCTAAATCTAGCCACGTCTGCTCAGTCATAGGAAACCGCTGGGCTCTTGGCTCGTCCTATGTTTTGACAACATTTTATGGCTTAAAAATGTTTCCCCCTCTCAGAAGGGTTCAACCACAAAACTAGCACACAGAAGAGACAGGGTGGCAATCAAAGCTCAGGCCAGGACTCCTGAAAATAACAGCACCAATAAGCAAAAGCAGCTCTTAACTGCTGAACTGTTACCTGCTTTTCCTTCCTCACGATAAATTCCAGTAAAGCCGCTGCGATGTTGGATTTCTTCCTTTCTCTCTCCCTGATATGGGTCCCATATGTTGTATAGTATTTATTGGCTGCATTCGTTAAATTTCTGTAATCGTTGGAAGTGTGGGCAGTCCCACAGATTGGTAAAATTCCTCTTACTTGGAGCCTGATGTGTGCGTGACTGCTTTTCCTCATACCAAAAGAGAAAGGCTCCCATCCTCTAATAGGTTAGGGCTACAAAGGGCAGGAATGACTTCCAGTAAAGCTAACTATTTGCTCCAGGGCAAATTCAACCCAAGGAATAAAATTCATGCTCATGGCCAAGGGTTCTGATTTCTTAGAAAGAGTCCATGGCAGTTAAGGGGCCTGGTGGGATCAAGATGTAGCTATAAATGAATAGAGTCCAAGAAAACTACTCCCATCTTGCTCCCTAAAGGGAACTGTCTCTTAGAACAGAAAAGCAGAACTGGTAGGCAAATCCGGTGCCCCCAGTGAGACAACAAAGCCCACTTGAGTGGCCAAGACGTAGCTCAGTGCCTGCACAAAGTACCTTTTAGACTCTTCTTGAATTCATATATACCCTTAAAGGACTGCTCTGGAACCCTGGAATGTCTGACGCTTTTCCTCAAGCTGGGAGGGGACAACACAGCCTCATGTGGGGTCTCAGTTCATTCTGAACCCCATTCGTGGTCCCACCTCTGGAACCCTCCTCCACACTGTGTCAGCTCTTCCCCACACCGTGCCCAATGACGCTCGTCCCCACATGGAATGAGGTGGTGACATCGATGGCCGTGTGACCAGCCAGAGAGCCTTGTCTCCTCTTTTCTGCTAGCCTCTGTCTTGTAAACAGTGGACACCCCCTGCCTGGGCATCGGTGAAGCACCTTCCTTTTCTTCTACCTGTTCTTCGAAGTGCGACGTCATTCCTCCCTCCGTCGAGACGACGCCCCTGATGGCGACACCTCCCAGCAATTCCTCCCCTCCGCGACTGCTAACCATGCTATTCCTCCACAAAATCTGTGAATGGCATCCCACTGGCACAGAGAAGCGAAGAGTACTCCCCACGGTCATCCACGGGCTTCGGAAACGGGGCCCCCGAGTCTGCTCCCCCACCACGCCCCGGCAAGTCCCAGAGAACCCCGTGCACGCCCCTCCAATCGCCGTGCTCGCTCCTGCTCCCCGGCCTCTCTGCGCACACGCGCCCCGCGCGCGCTCTTCTCGTCCCTCAGCCCTCGCCGTAGAAACCACCAGGGACCGTCTGCCTGGTGGAACTGATTCAGGAGTCTGTCGATGCCAAGAATTGTTTAGAAACTTGCGTTCATCAGAATTGTTAGACTTCTTGGCTCGATTTTGTCAGGGCACACTCATCACTGATACCCAGCCCCAGCCCCCACCAGCGGGAAAGTTAGAAACATCTGGTGAGAAGCGGGGGGTAGGGGGAGGAAATTGTTCTAATTTTCTATCAAACAGTAAATTCTTTCATGAAAAAATGGAGACATCCAAAAAGCCAGTCCTTCCCTCTTGCACGCCCCGGGCCCCATCCTCCCACACACCGTCTAACAGCTAGATATTCTAGCAATGGAGAGTCTCAGACCCAGGGGCGGAAGGCCCGGTAGAAAGTTGCCCCCTACCCCTTTGAGCCTGGAGGATGCAAAAAAAAGAGAAATTCTTTTACACATATATACAAATAGCTACACTCTTGCATTCAGTGTTTTCTGAATGGAGCCCGTCTGTTTTATCGTCTTCGTGAATTCTTTATTACATCTTTAAAAGCTATTTAAAATGTATAATATGAGAAACCTACCAAGACTACTTTCCTCCAAAGAGGGCTCATTATTCACTGGTCAGTATTTGAAATGCCGGACCTCCCTTAATAAAAATAAAAAATTAAAAATAATTAAAAATAAATAAATAAATAAATAAATAACGGAGCCAAGAGAGGCAGGAAGCTCCTGCAGGCCCCGCGACCCCAAGTCCCTGCTGCCACGATCCCCTGTGGGTAAGAATCCGGAGGAAATGAAGAACGGCAGACTCCCGTTTATTCCACAGCAGCAGAATGAGGCCTGTCCACCGCCCCCCCCCCCAAGAAGAGCAGAGAGAAGGGTTGGCAACTGTTTATCTTTCCCCCGTTCTCCTAGCTCCAGTTTTATCCCCCAAACCCTATCCTCTTGCATTGCTTTGGGGTTTTGCTGTCTTTGGACACATGTGTCCTCATCCACACCCCTGCCCAGCCCCACAGCTGTAGCCAATTCAGGAGGGAGGGCTCCAAGAGTTCAAATGGACCAGAGATGACAGGATCCCTTAGAAATAAGCAAACAAGATCACTGGATCCCTTAGAAATAAGCACACAGGCAAGAAGGCGCTTTCAAATTTAATCTCAAGCAACTCTACTCAGTCTAAGAATCATAAAGCATGTAGCAATGTCCTTCAGCTTCTAATAATGTTTCAAAGGTTTCTATTTCAATAGTAGGAATTGATGACGGTAGAGGGGAAATTAGGTCAAGGCAATGAGAAAAAGAACCCATCACTTCCTAAAACCACCCAAGATTGCCAAGTATTTATACCACGAGAACAGTCACCCAGAAGACAACATGTTTTGGCAATAAAATATCGACATTAACTTCGATCACGGTATTATTTATGAGCTACGAAGTCATACGGGACAGTTTCTAACCATGAAAAGTGGATACAGTAGGGAGGAAATTAAGGAGGCACAGAGAAAATGTGAGTGCCCTCCAGGAAAGGGAGCACCAATCACATACAGAGTCCTCTTCTAGTGGAAGACATGGAACCTGCTGCACCGAGGATCCTGAATTCTAGAGACCGCTGACTAGAGCGCGGAATGTCCGGGTTCTGTGCCTGGGACCTTGATTTCCTCCACGGGGCACGGATTCGGAGCCTGTTCTCCCTTTTTACCACAAGAGGGAGCTGCTGCATAACAAGGGCAGGGCTCTCCAGCTTTCCGAGAGGTGACCAGTGTTCATTCCCAGGTCCAGCCCCTGGTGGAGATGCTTCCAACCAGAAGAGAAGGTGAGCAATCCATGGTTCAAAATCAGCTTCCGAAGCCCTCCCCCAACTGACCCTGCTCCGGTGTTCACCTGCAAATATGTGCTCACACAGGGCAACGACTACGGGTTTGGTTTTATTCCCTGTATCTACTTGAATGTCAGATTTTATAAATCATTTGAAAGATGTTATTTCAATGAAGATAATCCAGGTCCACATCTAAGCATTAAGATACCTGATTTTTTTAGCTAATGGCCTTAATCACATGGAACTCACTGGATTGATTTACCCATGGATTGAAAGCAACCTGTAATCGATCTCCGCCTGCCCGGTTCTTTGGCCGTAAGTGATCACTCCAAGTAGGAAAAGTCTTCTGAGGCAAATTGCCAAAGATGATTCCGTGATGGTAAATAAGCAGCTTAATGAAGTGAACTCTCCTTATTAACCTCTGGCCGGAGTCACATCTGTGCCCATTCCTTGTTTCGGTTCTTAAACACTCTTTAAAAGCGGCAGCCAAGTTCAGCTCTAATTTGCCTCCAAAGAATTCAGCGCAAGCCCATTTAGCAAAGTGATTATCCCCCAATTGGGAGGCAACGAGGGAGGCGCTTCTGTGAGATCCCAAGAGGCGTCAATCCGATCGTGCTGGTCCCAGAGGGCGAGTCTAGACCCAGAGGAGCAGCGATAGGCACTTCTGCAAAGCTGGGTGCGGCGTCTCAAAGTCAGGTGCAGCTACAGCCCAAACCGGGAGGAGGTGGAACGCGCTGTAGGAACCGAAGTCCGCAAAGACGACGGTCCTGGCACTCCAGTTGGGTAAAGGTCCACTCTATCCTGGCTCCCTGGTCGTGCCATTAGTGGTGCGGGGCGGAGCGGGGCGGAGCGGGGCGGAGCGGGGTGGGGACTGAGGGGAGGGCTCTCCCCATGCCACCATGCTCCGAGGCAGGGACCCAACAGTCCAGGAATTCTAAATGGGAACCTGGCCTTCCAGGCCATTAGGAAGAAAGACCTGTACAGGTAGAAGGATGGACCGTATTTTATCTAAGAGTATATCAGCTTGATTTAGACGTTTCATATATTTAGCGGTATGAAACTTTGTTCAACCCCACCAGCACAGCTAGGTTTGTTCCCTTTTCTCCTTACTCCATTTTGCACATCAAAGATGTCTCTTGGTTGGGTTCCATTCAGTAGCTCTTGGCTGGGCTTCTGTGGGGATGAGAATTTGTAGACACCACAGGAAGGCTTGGCTATTGAAGTTTAAATTAACTGAAATCAACTAAAATTAATAATTCAGTTCCTCGGTCACCTTAGGCACATTTCCAGGGTCCCACAGTCCTATGTGGCTAGAGGCTACTCTGCTAGACAGCCCACCCAGAGCATTCCCCGCCCTGCAGGGCCTTCTATTGGCCGTGCTGCCCTAGAGAAGATGGGGTTGACGGGACATCTGTATACTGCAGGCGCAAGCCCCGATGAAGTTTGCACATTTGGAATTACAGTCTGGAGTGACCTTGGCTGTTCTTAAACATCCTAAATGCTATCATTGTTTGGGGACATTGAGAGGTCTCAAACTGGCCACCTGTGGAATGAAGATCTTCTTTGGTTTCCGTCATATTGTAAACATGGTGATATTAGTTTCCAACATTTAAAAAAAATCATTAAAATCTAGTTTTGTTTGTTTGTGTGTTTCTCTTGAAAACATCAGAAGAATTGGCCCCCCCGGGCCGCCAATCCCACGTAGATAACAGACCTGGAGCCAAGAACCTGCCGTCCCTTCCAAAGGACCCCGTGGCTTCAGTTGACCAACGTCCCCACTGGCCACGGCGGTCAAGGTCTTTCCTAATTCCTGCCACCTATGCATATGAATAGGAACAGAAATAAGAGTGTTGCAAAAAAGGAAGCATCTATAATAAAACACCATAAAGATGCCTAGAACACTCTTGCTTATTTTTTCTGCACATAGTTAAATAAATAAATCCCACTCACTTATCCAGAAGTACTCTACGATCTATAGAAACAGGATTAGGGAATTACAGCAGAGGTGAACTTCCTAATGTCCAGTAATGTCCAATAATTCTCTACTTAACACCCTAGGCTTTCACACTTGATGCAGGGAGAAGGGGGAGGACAAGAAGAGGGGATTCCTTCCTCCCTTGTCTACTGCCCACTCCTCCACAAAGAAATACACAACACACACATATGCACATACAACACACACACACACACACACACACACACACAAACCTGTGTCCCTCAGGTGTAGTGAGGCTCTAAAAAGATCTAATTATACATAAATAAAAATGAACCCACATCTGAATAAGATTTTAAATAATATTTGGGAGCCTAATAGAAAAGCATCTCAATCATGCATAAATCTCTTCATTCAAAAATCTAGCCTCATGCCCGTGAACTTGCACCCGTTTAAGCTGAAGCTCCAGGAAGAAGCAGGGACCTTGGCCGCCCCGTCCCCTGCCAGCGCGGACCAGGTATTCAGGTCTCAGGAAATATCTGCTCAACGGAATATGAGCACCCGCGGGGGGAACAGAACATTTCCTCAGAAATTCCAGGTCTCTGCTAACTTCTCCTTGATCTCAGCCTGACGTAACGATATTATATTCATTTATTCCACAAACAGTCGCTGAAGGCCTCTTGTGTGCTGGGCCTCTGCTGGAGTATTATTTTAGAATGCAGCGGTTTATTCTCCAAATCATAGGTCACACGCTTAGGAAGAGAGCTGCAATCACGTCAGAAGGACTTGAAAAAGGAGCCGCACTACCTTTTTAAAAAAAAAAACTGTATATGCACAAAACAATACTACAATGTGTGCATATCGGATCTATTACACGTTATCCAGATGTATTATATCTATTATAACAAAACACCCAGTATATCATCTGTATACTTTCCTATTATTATGTCATCTATTCCCGAACCTTCCCTTCACCTCCTGGTCCCCACAGGCACCTGGCTTTCCCCCGGGGCCGCTGCTTTCCCTGCGGTCCTCAAGGCAAAGCTGTTTTCCTCTCGGTCCCTAGACCACTGGATGAGGAGCAGGCAGGAGACATCCTCCCGGGCCCTTCTTGCCCCTCTGAAACCATTCCTTCTCCCTCCCTTCTCCCAAAAAAGGCCCCAGCTCCAATTTCATGCCATCAGATGAGATCTCCCAATACCCAGTGTCCCGAGTGTCCCCACTGTCCACTGACCCCCAGTCAGCTGTTTTCTCCCTTCTCTGCGGTGGAATGTCTCCATCACTGCTTGGGGCTTAACTATGGACGCATCATCACATGTGTAAGATCTTCCCAGGGCTCTGGGATCTCATTTCCTTGAACCATCCCTTTCAATAATCCCCACTCGGCCTCAGCCACGGGCTCCCACGTCATCACCACCAGCCTCGACCTTTTCCTGTCACTTTCTCTGCTACCCTGACACCAAGTGATTTCCCCCCCACCCCCACGAGGATCGGCGACCCATTGACAACAGAGCCGTGTCACCACATCTCAGCCCCGGAGGTCTTCTCCTCCTCTCCATCAGCTGGAAGTCACAATCAAGCTGGGTAATCTCTGTCTTCCATGCGCCCTCTAGTCCGTGCCCTTCTTGTCCTGCTTCCTTGAGCTTGCTTGTCCTCCAGCACTGGACACATGCCACCCTCCCCTCTCCCCTCCTGCCCCTGTGCAACCACGAGGGGCTGCAGAAAACCCAACCTCCCCTCACGCCTGCATCTCCATGGGATCCTCGGCTTCCCAAGCAATCGTTCTGAACCCTACCCAACTCATTCATCTACTTCTCCCAAAGGGCTGTTTCACATCTTCTCACCTCTCCCCAAACTTCCAACACCCTTTTGTCCCTTTGCACTCTCAGCTTCTGACTTTTGGTCTTCCTTCACTTCCACAGAGCCCAGAGCTCCCACTTCCCCCCTCCCCCAGGAGGATCTCCCTCCCCCTCCCCGCAGGCACCAAGGAGGAAGGAGCCCTGAAGCTATTTAAAGGCAGTCCCTCCAGGGGTCCCTTAAGGGTTTCTCATCTGGAATTACCCCCTTTTCTACAAGAAAAAGTCAATTTTTTTTTTGCTCTATACTGAATCGCTCCTATCAGCACACAAAGTGCTATTAATGTCTCCCACCTTCAAAAGGAACAAAAAAGACCTTCCCTTCCCCCATTTCCCCACCAGCCGCTGTGCCCTTTCTTTACTTCCTGCAATGAAATTTGGAAAGCATGACCTATGCTGGGTCTGCAGTCCCCTGACACTGCCCATGACACCCTCCCCAGCACCCCATCGCCAGATCTAATGTCCATGCTCAGGTCTAATCACACCTGACCCTCGAAAGCCTTTCAATCTGTCATTCGTCCTCCTCAGTATGATTTCTTCATTCGGCCTCTCAAGACATCAAACCTCCTGATTTTCTGTCCACATCCCTGGCTGCTGTTCCTTCTTAGTCTACTTTGCAGGTCCCTTCTCCTCGGCCCAACCTCTTGATTTTGGAATGCCGCTGGGTTCAGTCCTTGCTTTCCTGTCAGTTTACCTTCTAGCCCCATAGCTTTAAATAGCAATTAAACACCAGTGACTCCCAAATTGTATCACCAGCCCCGACCTCCTTTGCTAGCTCCAGACTTACTAATCCAAGTCGATGCAACAATGCCACTCGGATGTCCAAAATGCATCCCAAACTCAACCGGACCAACCGGAACACTGCTCATGGTGTCCCATCCTCCTCCACTTCCATGAAATATTGTTCACCCACGGCCTTCCTCATCTTGATGATGGCAACTCCATCCTTGCAGGCCACACACTTTGGAATCACACTCACTGGAGGGCTACAATGACTTTTTTACCAAATGGCCCAGCATGTTCACTCCTACGTAGATCCCCAAAAGATTGGGCAATAGATGTTCAGACAAATGCCTGTGTACAAGTATTCGTGGTGAGTCCATCCCAAGAGCTACAAAGGCAGAAACAATGCAATGTCCAACCTGTGAATGAGTGGGTCATCGACATGTGGCAAAGCCACGACTGAGCCCACCAGGCGCCCCAGAGAGACCATGTGATGGGTGATGAGCACTCTGTGGGGTGCACAGAGGTGTTGACTGCCCAGTGCTGGGATGGCCTTGAATGCCACTGGACTGTGTGCTTAGAAATGGCTCCTTTAGGTTCTGTGAACTTCATCTCAATTCAAGAACAAAAAAAGAGAGAAATCTCCTTCAACACCTTTCCTTCTCTGACACTCCCAATTTAATCTGTAAGAAACTCGCCTGCCTCCACTTTCCAAACACCTCCAGATGTGACCACACTTCTCCCCTTGACCCTGCGACCACTCTGGTCAAGATCAACACCATCTCCCTTCGGATGACTGCAGTCATTGTCCCCCCTGTGCCACGGCTGGCCCCTGGAATCAGCTCTCAACACAGCCAGGATGAGTGTGTCATCTGTCGACTGCAACCCTGCAAGGACATCCTGTTGACCGCTCAGGCCAACCTTCTAACAGTCCAGGGGCCCCGTGTGACCCTGTCTCCGGGGCCATCCCTCTTCATCAAGTCCACCTTGACTTGACCTTGACTCCCTCCAGTGCAGCCACACTGGCCTCCCCCGGTTTTAGTGGCTCCAGGCACATCCTCCACCACTGGCTTCTCTGCCCTGATGCTCTCCCACCTGGAAACTGCCGGGTTGCTTCCCTTATCTCCTTCCAGGCTTGGCCCAATCTCACTTGTCAAAGATGCATTTTTACCCACCCAGACGCATAACTCTGGTCCCCCTCATGTTGCCCTAATTTTACTTATATCCATTCATTTTTCTCTTCCAATGTGCTATATGATTGCAAAAAAAAAAAAAAAAAAAAGCGTGTGTCCCTTAGTTAGGGTGTAAACTCCATGAAGGGAAAGATTTGCAACTGTTTTGTTCCCCAATGTATCTCGGGCCTGCAGAATGGTGCCTGGTGCATAGCAGGAGGTCAGTAATATTTACTGAGTTGAATAGATCTTAAAAGCATAAAGAAATGAATGATAAATGAAGGGGCACGTGCACCCCAATGTTCATAGCAGCCATGTCCACAATAGCCAAACTATGGAAAGAGCCCAGATGTCCGTCAACAGATGAATGGATAAAGAAAATGCAGTATAACATACTGGGGCACAAATCAGAACTCAAGTGATACCAAAAGATTGAGATGATTCCCTGCATATTCTCAGACCACAATGCTTTGAAACTGGAGCTCAACCACAAGAAAAAGTTTGGAAGGAATTCAAACACTTGGAGGCTAAAGACCAACCTGCTCAAGAATGATTGGATCAACCAGGAAATCAAAGAAGAAATTAAACAATT
>CM052893.1:5527932-5640887 GCA_028534135.1 Potos flavus | reverse complement strand
AGACAAATGGCTCAAGAAGGTATGGTCCATATATACAATGGAATATTATGCCTCCATCAGAAAGGATGAATTCCCAACTTTTGTTTTAACATGGACGGGACTGGAAGAGATTATGCTGAGTGAAATAAGTCAAGCAGAGAGAATCAATTATCATATGGTCTCACCTACGTGTGGAGCATAAGGAAAAACATGGAGGACATTGAGAGAGGGAAGGGAGGGGTGAATTGGAGGAAATCAGAGGGGCGAAGAACCATGAGAGACTGTGAACACAGGGCAACAGCCTGAGGGTTTTGGAGGGGAGGGGGGTGGAGGGATGGGCGAGCCTGGTGGTGGGTATTGAGGACGGCATGTATTGCATGGAGCACTGGGTGTGGTACATAAACAATGAATCTTGTAACACTGAAAAAATAAAAGTATTTGGGGAAAAAAAAGATGTGGTATATTTATATACAATGGAATATTACACAGCCATCAAAAATTGAAATCTTGCCATTTGCAACGACATGGATGGAACTAGAGGGTATTATGCTAAGCGAAATAAGTCAATGAGAGAAAGACAATTATCACATGATCTCACTGATAACATGGAATTTAAGAAACAAAGCAGAGGAATATAGAGGAAGGAAGGGAAAAATAAAACAAGACAAAACCAGAGAGGGAGAGAATCCGTAAGACTCTTAATCATAGGAAACAAACTGAGGGTTGCTGGGGGGTAGGGGGGAGGGATAGGGTGGCTGGGGGATGGACATTGGGGAGGGTATGTGCTATGGTGAGTGCTGTGAATTATATAAGACTGATGAGTCACAGACCTATACCCCTGAAACAAATAATACATTATATGTTAATTAATTGAATTAAAAAAAATAAAGCTGAAAGAGATAGAGGTTCTGAGCTGGAAAGAGAGGTATAGGTGGAATGACACCAAAGGCCAGGTTCCCCTGCGCTGGGCATTTCAATCTTCACTGAGGGCTCTATTCTGTTTTAGGTCCCCATGCCCTTGCTCAGCTCTTCTCCACGGCTCTCAAGTCCCTCCCCAGTCTTTTTGAGCCACCAGGTGCATTTATCCTATGAGGTCTGGCCCGTCATCTCCTCCAGGAAGCCTTCCCTGATTCCTTCAAGCAGCGACAGTCCCTCCTTCCTCTGTGCATCCACGGCCCCTGGGCTGACCTCGACCTTCTCACCCTCGACTGCAACTGGTTTGGAGGGGTTTGTCTCCCACACTAGACTCTGAGCTCCTCAAGGATAGAGACTCTGTTTTACTGTTCTCTGTATCTATAGCAGGTAGAACAGGGCTTGGCATAGGGCTCAGTAAGTTTCTGTTAAAAAAAAATAACGATGACAAAAGAAATGGATCATAAAAATATTTACCAAATTGACAATAGTGACTGTCAGTGGGAAACGAGGAAGAGATGTGAAATTAGAGATAGATACAAGAGACTTACTTCATCTTCACACGGAATGTTTTGTTTATTTATTTTTTATTTTTGAAAGAGATTTTATTTATTTATTTATTTATTTGACAGAGAGAGAGCACAAGCAGAGAGAACAGCAGACAGAGGGAGAAGCAGGCTCCCTGTTGAGCAGGAAGCCCGACGTGGGGCTCCATCCCAGAACCCTGGGATCGTGACCTGAGCTGAACGCAAACCCTTAACCGACTGGACCACCCAGGCACCCGTTTTGTTTCTTTCAGTTAAAAGCAATGACGTGTATTCATCAGTTTCACAAAATCTTAATACTTGTCAATTCTGGATAATCTATGGGCACTGGTTGCAGGATTCTGTGCACTTTTTTGTACGGCTTAAATTCCTCAAAATTTTAAAGGCAAGTAAGAAAAAAATCCTTTACTGTTTTTATAGAGATTCTATAAAGAATCCTTTGCTCTTCCCAAAAGAACATGGGTAGTCCTCTTGGAATGTCTGCAACAATGTCTTTTTTGACTGAATATAGTCATTGGGCAATTGCCCAATCGAGCGGAGAAAGGAGCCAGCAGAGTTACAAATGCAGAAATATGATTTTCACCGACTTGCCCTCCACATCGTGTGATGCTAGGGGATGACCCAAGAGCAGAGCCTGCGTCCCTCTGGTACCCTCGCTGACATTACCTCCAGAGCCCACGAGGTGGCGCACTGGGTGGGCGTCACAACCACGGAGCAAGGGCTGACCAGCAGCCCCAAAGGAACCGGCCCTTCTCAAAAGGCCCCCTTTGGAGAGTTTTAAAGCTTCTCCGGCATGTCTCTGATTTCAGTACTCATGCTTAAGCCTAGAGCTCCGAAGAAAGCGCCCTGCCCACGTTCCCATGCTGCCCTCCTTCCCAGCAATAACCTGATATAGCACAACCCTACAACCTCCGGACAAAATTAAAATGTATTTATTTTGGAAAATAGAACTCAGTCATACACTCATTGCCTTTTCCAAGACTTTGCAGCAAAATAAAGGTTGTATTGCCAAGAGTTACAAAATTAGAGAGGAAATGAAAATCTGTTATTTTCATAATAAGGTCTTTCCACTTAGCCAAAGTATTCTGAGTTCCAAAACAACTCACATCCCCAAATGGTTGAGTTTTCGTAGTGACTTACTGATTTTAAGCCTTTGTCGTGGGATCTAACTTAACCAGACTTTAAACACAGCAATTTTTAAGCAATGCCCGGAACTACTGGATATACAACCTTTCCGATATTATATGAGATCAATATCCAATAAGCATACAAGCTGTATGTAATATGTTCATAATATACTGAGCAGAGAGGAAGATATCCTTATTTTTCACTGTAAAAGTGATGTAAGCTGTAGTAATATTCGTGTATTTAGAGGCATAGAAAATGAATACAATCATCTTCCTTTACCTTCCACCCCACTCTGTCCAAAGCCTTAAATTATTTAAACTCCTGTTAGTTTTTGTACCTACACTTGCAGACTTTTTCTTTTTAAGATTTATCTACTTATTTGAGAGAAAGAGAGAGAAAGAGCATAAGCAGGGGGAGAAGTGGAGGGACAGGGAGAGAAAGAATCCCAAGCAGACTCCCAGCCTGTAGGGCTCCATCCCACGACCCTGAGACTGTGACCTGAGCCAAAATCAAGAGTCAGATGCTTAACCAACTGAGCCACCCAGGCGCCCCACACTTGCAGACTTTTTCAGTATGATTTTATTTTTTCTTTTATTAAGTGGGATTTCACCGTACACGCTGTTCTGAAAGATTCTTTTCATCGCTTAACATTTTTACAGTAGAATACGTGGGTCAGAATATTTATTCTCCTTAGCGAATGAATGGTATTTCTCAGGAAAAAAATAATAACGGCAACAATAATAGTACTAGAAAACACTTCCACGGGGTTCACTGTGTGTCAGACTCAAAGCTCTCTTACGTCTGGATTCAGTCACTAACGACAACCCTCTGTGAGAGGGGCTAATCGTCATCGTGTTATCCCCCCTATGGATGATGAAACCAAGGCAGAGATGCTCAAGAACTTGCTCAGGGTCACACAGCTAAGAGGTGGCGCCATAATTCAAACTCAGGCCATCTGCTTCCAAAGACCACAGTCTCCACCAGCACACGACACTGACCACGCTGTAAACTGCTTACCAGTCTCCCTGGGAAGGGACATTTAGATCGTGTGCCTACTGTGTTATTTCATTCGTTATTCCGTTCAGTTAGCCACTGCATAGTACATCATCAGGTTTTCAATGTAGGTTCTGTGATTCATTAGTTGCGTATAACTTACTCTTTTAAACAACAGCCACAACAGCCACAATAACTATCCTCAGAAACAGGTAATCGCTATTTCCTGAAGACTCCTTTTTTCCCTAGAAGTGGGGTTGCTTGTACAGGCACTTCCAATTTCGGTACGTGACGCCCGGCTGATCTCTAGAAAAGCTTCATCGACCTACATTCCCCCCAGACAATGCTGCAGGCTTGCCCCCCACAGCCCCTGGAGCTTCTCAGTCGTTCCCCTTTTCCTAAGCAGATAAACACAGCGCAGACTCATGGTGTTGCTCGAATCCACAGGGCCCTGATCACTGGTGAGTCTGAGCACATTTCACGTAGGTATTGCCCATCTGTATTTATTGATCTCTGAATTTTGCCTTCTCACGCCTCCGCCCATGAGTTTGAGTTGCCTTTTCTAATGGATTTGGAGAGGCTCTTTACGTGTGCCCAAAACACACACACCGCTTTTGCCTCAGTGAACGCACGTCGACTCCACTGGGACCCCCAAGTAGCCCTCGGAGTCCGTTGCCCCCCAGTCAGAAGAGGCTCCTGACTCAGGTCCAGCAGCTGAGAACGGAGCTCATGAAATCAGACTTGCTTCCTCAAATCGAAATTCTCGGCATAGCAGAGAGACAACAAAGTTTATCTGAGGCTACAGCTCATGACCTTCCCATGTAAAATCACCATCCTTCGTGGTTAAGATTGTATTGAGCCCCCGTGATACATTAGGAGAACAAAGAAGGTGGGGGCCAAGAACATCTGGAGGGCGGGGGACTAGAGAACAGGACTGGCCTGGGTTTGAATTTGGAGCCATCACTAACTGGCTGGGGGGTCGATCTCCCCCAGCCGCCAAGCCTCCAAGCCTCCATAGACCAAATGCCCAGGGTGGAGTTAGAGGACTTTAGGACAGTCTATAATACTTATTATTATTGCTACTAATAATATTAATATTATCGATAGGGGCTAAGGAGAGGCAAACGTTCTGTTCCCCAAATCCGATTGACATGACCCGCTTTTCTAGCTTATCGGATGTGGATAAAACTAAGTCAACTTCTTGTAAAAACTCACCTCTATCTCCATGGACCCAATGAGTAAGAAATCAATCTTCCCTTTTGCCCTTCTCTTTCCATGTCCAGGAGTCCCAGCTGTGCTCAGGAGACCAACCCTGTGTGCTCCCATCTTGCTGTGCTAGTACCAGACTCCCCCTCTGCAGTTAGCAGGCTCCCCCACCACCAGGCTTTGTCCAAGACAAGGTGGCCAAGGCCCAGGCACCAACAGCCGCGGGATCCCCTTCCAAGCCATGGCGATTCCCAGGCGGTGTGTGTGTCCCATCACCATCCCTGCAGAGGACTAATCTCATTCAAGGGCTTGCTGGTGGAGCTGGACTGGGCTCAGCTTTTCATCTCCTCTGGCGCATCCCTTCCCAGATTGCTGGCCTCCCTCAGGGGGGCTGTGTGCCCCCCTCACCTCCCCAGGAGCGTTTACCCCTTAGATCTCTCCACTCCCACCTGCAGGTCCCTGCACCTAGCCCCAGCCCATGTCCTTTCTCTGCTGCAGATTGTCAGATTACTTCAGGAAAAAATAACGCCAGTCACTCAAAGATAAGATCTTTTACTCCTCCCACTCAGCTCTAGGGAGTTCCTGAAGATTCGGGCTCCTTTTAGCTGCTTACAGGAAGCAGGAAGTGAAGCAGGTGATGGCCCGTAACTGCGACTCACCTTGGAGCTCAGGAAGTTCATTCCTGAACAAAATGGGTATAAAACATATGCCCTGGTTGGCTGGAACTGCCAGGTCCAGTCATTCTTCCACGTCTAGGATCATAAATGCTACCCACGCTCAATAAACAGTGCCACTGGCTGGATTCCTGAAACAGAGTTTCATAGAAACTGTACCTGCTCTGGGGGGATCCGTTAGGGACAAACTGGGTCCTGAACTTTGAAGCCAATCAAGTGTGTTACGTAACAGGCTAGAGGACAAGCACGATGACGGTTTTTCTTCGTCTTCCCTCCCTCCACCACCCCAGGTTGTAGAGCAAGCAAAGTGGCTTAATTAAGTCGGTGATGAGATGGAAGCTTGTGGAAATCCTTTACTGAGCTGCTCTCACAAATCATCTTGTTTGAAATCAAAGGATGCTGAAAGACCAACCTGTTGGATTTCAACAGCCCACAAGATGACACATTTTCCTTGATGTTGCAAAAATAAGCACCCTTGAACTTGAAGTGGCCAAAAAAGAAACAAGATCGCCGTTGCCTTGTTCATGGACGGGCAGGTGCTCGTGCTTACACTGATGCGTTCAAAGAGCAGAAGATGGAAAGAGGAGCCTGTACCCATTCCCGCTGCTGAACTGCCCGGGGCCAGAGGAATGGCGGCTTTGATGACTACAGATGCGTGAGCTCCGTAACCTCACGACTTTCCTTCACCTCCCCTCCCTTGGCCACCCCAGATCCAAAGATACCCCCAATGGCTGGTGCATAAGGAACATGCTTTGTTTGCCTGGATGTGTCCAGATGTGTCTCAATGAACCGGCCTCTGGTTCAACGTCCCAGCGAGCTGGCAGAGCCCCGCTGTGAGTCTGGAGGTGAATTCCAGAACTCTCCTGCAAAGTCCACCTCTGCGGCCAAATGCTGGGCAAGGTGTGTGTGTGTACAGGGGTGTCGGATTGAAAATAAAATACTGTGTCGACCTACAGTCAAAATGTGAAGCTCTTCCAAGCTGCACACTTGGAACCAATGTAACACTGTGTGTCAACTCTACTCAAAGAGAGGAAGAAAGAAAAGAAAAACAAAAACCAAGAAAGAAAAAGAAAATGTGAACTCCCTAGCTGATATTCCCAATTGGAGACTGGCTCAGTCTGTTAAATGCAGGAGTCTACTTGGGCTTACGTAAGAGCCATCAGTGACAGTCTGATCGAAGGACTCAATCTTGTAATGATTATCTGACAAAAGAAAGGTAAATAAACCATCTATACCAGATCTATATTACACATATATAATGTATATATACATGGTAAGCCTAAAACATTTTCTTTTTCCTGGTTAAAAGTCTCCATTCACTTCATCAAGTATATGTGTTCCAAACATGTATGGATCTCAAATTATGGACCCCAACTAATAGGCAACTTAGATGTGACCCAAGATAAAAGTTCAGGTTTGATGACTCTTTAAACAAAACAGTGGAATTCTCTGAGTTTTAAAGAAGAGTTTAAAAGAGAAATTCAAAGAGAGAGATGTTTCATTTTGTTTCCTTAATCTCCAAATGTCTTGAGATCTGAAACGAGGAAGAAGAGAATCTAAAAAGAGAACAGAGACAGAAGACAACATTAAAAAAAAAACAAAAAACCACGAGTAATAATGTTCAAGCGCAAGCTAAAATAGAAATCTAAAAGTGCATTCAGGAGTACTCCAATGTTTCCTAAAAGCCCCCAAAGGATATTTCAATGAGCAGTATATTCCATGCTGTTGGAGTTCCCAAGTCTAGATTTGAAGAATAAGATATCGTCCTTTTGGGTTAAAAATAATAAAAAAATGGTACAGGAATTTATTTTTTTTTAAGATTTTTTTATCTGTCAGAGAGAGAGAGAGAGAAAGCATGAGCAGGGGGAGGGGCAGAGGGAGAAGCAGGCTTCCCGCCAAGCAAGGAGCCCGAGGCGGGACTCGATCCCATGACCCTGGGATCATGATGTGAGCCAAAGGCAGACGCTTAACCAACTAAGCCACCCAGGTACCCCTAGTACAGGAATTTAAAACAAGTAAGTAGAGAGAAGTAGAAATGGAAAAGCAAAGACAGTGTAGTCCAGGCTCTGCTCCAACAGAATTTGCAGTATGCCCTGGGGTAAAATGCAACCGCTCCCTTTTGGTCCAATTTCCAAATGGGAATGGTATGCACTCCCTCACGGGGGACCAGAGTGAAGATAAAAAAGATGGTACACAGTACTAAGAACGGACAGGATTGCTGTTACAGTGGCTAGCTGTGATCCTGATGCTATTAGAAAAAAATGTATTTGGTTTGTATTTCCACTTTTATCAAATAACAGTGTAGAATGTTCCATAACATAGCATGGAGTCTATTGAAATAAAGATAAAAAGCATTAAAAAAAAAGGTTTTCTCTCCAAAGGAAAATAATCTTGCAAATATATACAGGAAGGACTGTTACTACAAGCCATGGATTAGCTCCAGTAATTAGGATCCCAATAAGACCATCTAGAGTCCTCCTGGGAACTCCAAGGGAAGAAAATAAAAGATGGCTTGTGTGCATTAAAAGGATTCATGGGGCCAACAGGAGCTGGTATTTCATCCAAGCACTGAAAAAACACCTCTAGGAAGCAGGAAGAACTTAAAAGAGGCAGCCACAGAAACTAATGAGTGAGCCTGGTTTTCTAAAACGAGTTCCAACTACCGGGAACATCCCATCTCCCAAGACTGTAATTTTATAGAGCGTAATTACCTGGAAATCCGTTGAGTTACAAATACAGCTAAGTCCAGCACCAAATGGACTGCTAACCCGTGTGATAACCCCTTTATTATTTAGATACTACCAATTAATTCCAAGGAGATGCTCCCTAGAATTAGCATCTTCAGGAAACTAAGTCAGAGCTAAGAAATGAATGAGAGACACACCACTGTCTTTCCTCCAACCGCCACTGGCCATCTCCACCCAGATTCCTACAGAGCCTTCAAGCTGATGTGTGTGAAAGAGTAGAACTCACCCTCATCCTTAAAGCTGCTCCTCTTGCATGGTCTACACTCAGCACCGACTACCACCACACTCCCAGGACTCGAGCCAGAAACCTGAACTGCTGCCTCCCATCACTGCCCCATATTCAGTGTCACCAAGTCCCTTCTTGCATCCACTTCTAAAATCCTCTTCAGTTAGGTCCCTTTCTCTCAATTTCCACCACATGTTTTTAATTTAGCTTCTCATGATCCCCTATCTAAAACATTGCGGTAGAGTACCAGCTAGTTTCCGGTTTTCCTCAACCTCCACAACCACTCTACCACAAGAGCGAACTTCCAAACATAGAAGCTGGGCAGACTACTCCCCTGCGTAAAATCCTATAATGAGGGGCGCCTCATCCTATAATGAGTTAAGCATGCAGCTCTTGGTTTCGGCTCAGGTCGTGATCTCAGGGTCATGAGTTTGAGCCCTGCGTCAGGCATGGAGCCTGCTTAAGATTCTCTCCCTCTGCCTCTACCTCCCCCCAAAAATAAATAAAATAAGATAAAATAAAATAATAAAATAAAATAAAATCCTGTAGTGAAGGCACAGACACTTTCTGACCCAGGTCCTTCCGTGCTCTGTACTATCATCACCTCTGCAACTGGTCCTCTTTCATTTATATCCATAAATGCCATCCTCGAAATACATCGGGCAGTTCCCCCTGCATCCACCAAATTCCTGATCATCTTTCAAAAGCCACACCTGAGATCACCTTCCCCTTGAAGTCTTCTTCGCCTGCCCGAGAGTCACTGTGACCCTCCCCATGCTGCTTCTGGGGTTTGCCTACCACGCCCCCATGGTGCGTAACACACCGCATTGTCGAAGTGTATTTACACGTATGACACCCCATCATCGACGAGCTCTCAGAGGGCATAGCTGTTTCTTCGTTATTCCTGCGTCTCTCAGTCTAACACAGTGGCCGGTAAAAATAGTGCTCAAGAAATGAATGCTGAATTGCAAAGCGACGGTCCCTAAACTATGTCCCCTGGGTGTCAAGTAAGACTCTACCATGAGGCTCAAGTAACAATCAGGGAAGCACAAAAAAAAAAAAAAAAAAGAGAGAGAGAGAGAGAGAAAGAGAGAGGAAAGCAAAAGGAAGATCAGGAAAGTCATAAAAGACTTCACACTGATAGCAAATTTAAGTAGCTACCAATAATGTTTCACAGAAAACCTGTAACCGAGTTTACGAAGAACCCATCCATGTTCACTAGAGTCTCCTGCCCGAGAAAGTAGCTCGGAGCACCTTCAGCAGAGTGAACCAGACAGCGAGGAGAGTGTCCCCCATGCTGTGATGGGCTGGACTGAACCCCCAAACTTGAAGCCCCAACCCTATTCCCCAGAATGGGACCCCTTGGGAGGCCAGATCTTTAAAGGGGTGATTAAGTTAAAATGAGACCATTAGGGCGGGCCCTAATCCAGTCGGGCTGGCGTCCTTAGGAGAAGAGGAGGGGGCCTGTGTGGTCAAGGTCACGAGTGTGCAGCGGGGAGGCCAGGCCAAGAGGCAGGAAGAGGAGGCCTTCTGCAAACCAGGGAGGGAGGCCTGAAACCTGTCCTCCCCTCCAGCCCTTGAAGAAATCCTACCCACCAGCACCTTGATCTTGGGCTTCCAGGCCCCAGAATGGCGAGAAAATACACGTCTGTTGCTTAAACCACTCAGTCTCTGATGGTTTGTTCCGGCCGCCGCACCCCAGAATCCCAGAACCGGAGATTTGGTAAGAAAGAGGAAAAACCTGGTGGTCAGGGGAACTCTCTTCCGGTATGGGAAAGGCTGGCAGGGAGAAAAGGACTCAGGCACTTTTTCTAGGATTCCTATGTTCCAGCTCGGGATAAGGCAGGACTCATAGCAGGATTCCTTGCCTTTAGAGATAATCTACTCCGGAAATTCTATGATCATTAAAAAAGACATTCCTCTTAAGACATCTGATGACAGACAGGACTAAGATCTGCTTCTTAGCAGCACAAATGCTTCCACCAAGGGCCGGTGTTTTAATCTAAACATCGCAGTACCACAGAGATGGGGCCAGGTCCCCGTGGATTTGAAGCCACTTTTCTTTTACCTCCCGGTCCTTCCCCCATGACACACAGATTTCCTTTCCTCTGCCTCGGGTTCAGGGTGAAGGACGTCCGAAGAAAGACTCCCAACCGTCCACTCGCGGGATGTGCTCAATGGAGGCATACAGGTGGGTGTGGGACGAGCAGGGGAAGAAGCTCTCCAAGGAGGGAGCGAGGTGGCCCCAAGAGGGACACTCGGTCAGGGCCACAGACACCGGCCGGTGCTGCTCCTGGTACCACGTGGGGGCCGCTGGCTTAACCGCGTGAGCAAAGGACACATGACCAAGCTGATCGCAGGCACGTTGTGGAGACAGCAGGGACTGGTCCGATCAGGAAAGCTGCCCTCCTATATTCTGCACAACTTCTGGGCATAAGCAATGTCGTTTTGGACTAGCCACTCTGAAAAAAAGGGAACAGCACAGGCAAAATGCCTCAAGAGTTTGGGGAAGCATGTAGTACAACAATCTCCAGACCCCGGAGGGTACGGAGCCACCCTCGCCGTGGAGCAGAGGAGGGGAGGCTGGCAGTGAACACCAGCAGCAGCTGAGGAGTGAGGGGCTTGTTGGCAGAGGAGTTCAAACGGTAGAGTGCGCAGAGTCGCAGGCACTGCGTTAAAGAGTGGTCAAGGGAAGGCAGCGTGAACTCAACCTCAGAGGAATCTGTCGGACCACAGGGGCTGCGTCCTGAGGGCAAGGTTATACTACTACATATGGGGACTGTTGAAACGTGGTCTGAGTTCCCTCTGCCACACAGGTGGATGGCACAGAGCTCTGGGTGTTGAGTTTTAAATATAAATGTGTCCTTACGGTATCCACAGCTGGTGAGGTCTGGGAGCGTTTACTATGCAAAACCCCTACATTAAGAATATGTTCTTTAAAGCACATTTCGAAGCATATCCTTATAAAGCAACCCGGTAGAATGCCATTAAGTCTGGGCACACTGCCAAATGGAACATGACAGAAGAATGGATCCAGAGACGTTCAAGGTCAGCCAGAGCACTTCCGCCTAATCACCACTGATGGGCTCTCAAGAAGGCTCTGACCCCCCAAAGCTCAGATCCCCAGAGGAAAGCTTTGTCTTAGGAAGGCTTTCCAAAGCTTGCTGAAGATAACGTGGATCCAGAGAGAAACATGAACTACAGGGTCCCAGAAATTTGGAAAACTTCTGGCTTATTTCAGAGAACACAGCAAGCTGGGAGAAAAGGCACAGGAACGGGAGCCAGGGACTGAGACCACGCGTCTTGTTTCGGCCAGCAACTAGCGACCTGACTTTCCTTCCTACCTCTCTGTATGTGTTTCCTCTAACATCCAGCAGCGTTCACATCTAACTTACGACCAACCAGTAATGTGAGGCTCCAATGAGAGAGGAGATCTGTCCTGAACAGGTTCGAGCTCACAGAAATAGAAGGCATTCTTTATCAAGCTTGATCATCTCCCAAGAAGTATCAAGTCCTATCTGTCCACAGGAAATTTACCAAGGGTTTGTTATATTGCACGGATGGCTAGACACGGGAGCCAATATACAATACCTTATTCCTTTGTTCTGCTCACAGAAGTGTTCACGAAAAAAAGTATAATACAATGAGACAACCATTATATCAGAAGTAAGGAGAAAGTATCAGAAATAGAAAAAGATGGTATGAAAAGTTCTGCTATAGTAAAATGTAGACAACCTAATTGTCCAATAATAAAGAAGTCCTCGAAGAACTTATAGAACATTCATATGATAGAATGCTAAATAGCCCCAAATAGACATTTTTCTGAAGAAGCTTTAATGAAAAGTAGTACACAAAACAGAATATGTGGGATAAGATAAATCCTGCTAAAATTAAAAACTCATAAAACTCCCTCTTCTGGCTCTGATGAGTTACTGTACCACACTAGCTCTCCCACTATTGATAGAGATGAAGCTGGAAAAAACGCACAAAAAATTTTTCAGACATTGGACAACAGGCAGCACATGAAATGAGGCAAGAAATGCAATGAGCCCAATATCGATATATAAAAATGAATTGTATTTTTATGCACAATCAACTACTGTATATAGAACAACAACTGACAAACGCAATGAAAAACCGACAAATGCAGTTAGAATTATAACTCGTGGACCACTGAAACATACATGATAAATTTAACAAGATACACATGAGACTTGTCCACTTTAAACTAAAATACACTGCTAGAAGAAAGAAAATTTAAATAAATAGGGAATTTTACGATGTTCAGAGATTAGAGTGGATACTGAGATTTCAAATCCCCATAATACTATTTTATAGATCCAATACAATCCTAATCAAAAATCCCAACAGACTCTGTGGAAATTAGCAAGCTGATTCTAAAATGTATATAAAATGAAAATGACCTAGAACAGCCACAGACTTACTATAAAATGGCAGAAACCAAGACAGTGTAGTATTAGCATAAGGATAGCACACAGATCAGTAAAACAATAAACAGAATACAGTCCAGAAATAATAGATCAACAAAAATATGGCCAATTAATTTCTTTACAATAGTGGCAAGAAAAATCAGTGGGGAATCCTGGATAACCCTTTTCAAAAATGAGGCTGGAAGAAACATAGCAAAATGGAAAAAAGAATCTCTGATCCCATCTCATGTCATACAAAAAATTAACTCTAAATGAATTATGGACCTAAATCTGAGAGCTAAATTCTAAAACTTTTAGGGAAAAAACACTGAAAATTATCTTTGCAACTTTGGAGAAGGCAAACCAGTCTCAGAAAGGACACACATGGCACTAACCCTCAGGGGACAAAGACAAATTGGGCATCGTCAAAATTGAGAATCGCTGCTCTACAGAAGACATCATTAAGAAAACGAATACACACACCACAGATCTGGAGAAAATACTTGCACTACACATGGCTGGCAAAAGGTTTATATCTAAATATAGAAAGAGCTCTTAAAAATTAAAAAAAGACAAAAGCCCATAAAAAATATGCGAAAGATTTTTTTTAAAAAGATTTTATTTATTTATTTGCCAGAGAGAGAGACAGCGAGAGAGGGAACATAAGCAGGAGGAGTGGGAGAGGGAGAAGCAGACTCCCTGCTAAGCAGGGAGCCTGATGTGGGGCTCGATCCCAGGACCCTGGGATCATGACCTGAGCCAAAGGCAGAAGCTTAATGACTGAGCCACCCAGGCACTCCAAAAATGTGTGAAAGATATTAAAAGCTACTACTTCACAAATGTAAACACAAGAATGGTCAATAACCACATGAGAAGACGCTCAACAACATTAGCCACTAGGCAAATGCAAATTGAAACCATGATAAAATGCTTGAAGGGTTAGTATCTAAAATATATAAAGAACCTATCAACACCCCAAAAAAAGAATCCAATTTAAAAATGGGCAGAAGACACAAAAGACATTTCTCCAAAGAAGACATACAGATGGCCAACAGACAAAAGAAAAGATGCTCAAGGTAACTTCTCCTCAGGGAAACACAAATCAAAACTAAATGAGGGGCACCTGGATGGCTCAGTCAGCGAAGCATCAGACTTGATTTTGGCTCAGGTCATGTTCTCAGGGTCGTGATCGAGCCCTGAGTCGGGCTCGTGCTAAGCAGAGTCTGCTTGAGATTCTCTCTCTTTCTCCTTCATTCTGTTCCTCCCTCCCTCCCCTTTCACATGCATTTGAGCAGGCACTCTCTAATAAATTGAAAAAAAAACTTAAACGAGATACACCTCACACCTGTCAGAATGGCTAAAACCAGTAACACAAGAAACAACAGGCGTTAAGGGGAACCCTCTTACACTGTTGGTGGGAATGCAAACTGGGACAGTCACTCTAGAACACAATATGGAGGTTCCTCAAAGAGTGAAAAACAGAGCTACCCTACGACCCAGACATAGCACTACTGGGCACTTACCCAAAGGATACAAGAGCACTAATTCACAGGGATATACACACCCCTATGTTTATAGCAGCATTATTTACAGTAGCCAAGATACAGAGCAGCCCAAATGTCCATTGACAGATGACTAAAGAAGATGTGGCATGCAAACGCGCGCGTGCGCACACACACACACACACACACACACACACAGGTGTGGGGATTAAGGAGAAGGGTTGAATCACCACATTGTACACCTGAAACTAATATAACACTGCATGTTAATTAACTGGAATTAAAATAAAAACTTTAAAAAAGTTTTTTTAAAAAGCCACAATAAGATGTAATTACACACTTGAATGTCTACCATTAACAAAGGTTGAGCATTACTAAGTGTTGCCAAGGGATGTATGGAAAATAGAATTCTCACGCATCAATAGTGGGGTGCAAAATGGTACGACCACTTTGAAAAACGGTTTGGCAGAAATTTATTTTTAAATAAAACACAACTTTACTTAGCATATAACCCAGTTACTCTAATCCTAGGTATTTACCTATAAGAAATAAAACAAATGTCTTTATAAAGACTTCTACATGAATGGCCATTGCAATTTTATTCACAATCACTATAACAGCACTGAGAAAATGAAAGCAATCAAATATCTATGAAAGTTAACCTCTCTAACAAAATTAACTACTGACATCCGAAACAATGTAACTTATCTCAAAAATTCTGGGCTGAGTGAAATAATCCAGGCACAAAAGGACACATGCTTGTGATCCCATTTATTCGAAGTCCTAGAACAGGCAAAACTATGTCCAGAGGCAGAAAAGCAGAACAGTGATGAGCTGTGGCAGGGACCTGGGAGTGGGTGGCTGCAGGGGGACATAAGCAGGTCCTCACACATCACTTCTCAGGGTGATGGAAATACTATGTATCTTGATGGAGGCACTGGTTAGAATGGTGTACACATTTGTCAAAACACAGAACCGTGCACTAAAAATGAGTGCATTTTGTTGAATGTACATCATACCTCAATACATTTGATTTAAAAAAAAAAAGAAGAGAAAAAAAGTACGAGTTTCAATCAGAGAGAGGAATGGAGGGAAGGAGGAAGGGAAGGAAGGAGGGAAGAGAGAGAGAGAGAGAACTAATATAAATGGTCATAAGATACTAGTAGTGGTTACTTTAGGAAATGGGATTGCAAGTCATTTCTATTTCCTTCCTAATACTTACATAGTCCCAGTTTAACATTGAGTATGTATTCCTCTTAACATAAAAATATTATTGAGATATCACCTCATACCTGTCAGAAATGGCTAAATCAAAAAACACAAGAAACAACAAGTGTTGGCGAGGATGTGGAGAAAAGGCATTAGAACAAAATTTAAAATATATAAAAATAAAAATAAAAAACAACACCCATCGCACTGTAAGAAGAAAGGAAGGGAGAGAAAGGGAGGGCGGGAGGGAGAGGCTAGCTAGCTGTAGGGGTTTGTTGAGAAGGGAATCAAGGAAATATTCCCACAAGAGGCAATCTTTGTATTGGATCTTAGAGAATCGGCAGAATTTCAAAGGATTTCACCAAGCACAGAAGAGAGAGGAGATCATTTCATGCAGAAAGGCCTGAAATGTGCAGAAGTACATTTCCGAATGCTCTGATAATATGCAGAAACCAGCCCTACTCCGGCAGGATATTTAAATTATAATTAGAGGATGAAGCTTTTCTGTCACCAGATCTTGACGGAAACAGAAAAAAAAAAGTCTACTCTAGTCTGGTACTTCAGTGTGTCAATAACAGAGGGACCTCTGATTCAGAACTTTTCAAGGGATTCACTGGCATGGCGGAGCTCACCTCTGCAAAGAGAGCCATCTGCAGCTTCTGTCTGCATCCGGGACCAGTGACATCAGTGAGGTCACTTCTCACCACTGACAAATGATGCTAATAACCCTCAGTGAGAAGACTGGCTCCAGAAACAGGCTCTGGTTAGGCCTGGCTCTTCCTGGTAATTTTTTTTTTTTATTAACACATAATGTATTATTTGCCCCAGGGTACATTTCTGTGAATCATCAGGCTTACACATTTCACAGCACGTACCATAGCACATACCCTCCCCAATGTCCATAACCCAGCCACCCTATCCCCACCCACCCCTACCCCCCAGCCACCCTGTTTGTTTTGTGAGTTTAGGAGTCTCTTATGATTTGTCTCCTTCCTGATCCCATCTTGTTTCATTTCCCTCCCCCATCCCCCACGACCTCCTGCCCTGCCTCTCAAATTCTTCATATCAGAGAGATCATATGATAATTGTGTTTCTCTGATTGACTTATTTCGCTTAGCATAATACCCTCTAGTTCCATCCACGTCATTGCAAATGGCAAGATTCCATTTCTCTTGATGGCTGCATAGTATTCCATGTATATATATACCACATCTTCTTTATCCATTCATCTGTTGATGGACATCTAGGTTCTTTCCATAGTTTGGCTATTATGGACATTGCTGCTATAAATATTCGGGTACACATGCCGCAGGCTTTTCTGTATTCATTTGTAATAAGCGCAGAAAGTCAAAATCAGCCAGCTGTTTCATGGCCCTTTTGAGTCGATTGCTTTGATAAAAGAAACCAAACACCATTTTTTCTTGTATTGCAATTATGTGTGCCCATATATACCTTCCTTCAGTCTTTCTTTAAATATACAATTTCAAAACTGTAACTTGAATATAGGATCACTCATCATTGACCCTCTTCCGTTTTATACAATTACACTGTTTCTTAATGTGTTTTTCGTCTCTTTGATAGTCTAGGTTTCTCACTGGCTGAAACAAAAACAAGGTCATTATTGTATTAACTTTGTTTCTAAACCATCCAATATGGCAGCTACATGGCTTTGCCTCCACTCACAGTAGCTCTCTGCCTACAGCCCACGTGGGCTTTCCAGAACGTTTTCACCAACTATGTCCTTTTTAATCTTGAGGATCTCAATAATCTCCAAAACCGTGCACCAGACTTACTGTTCTGTTGGACCTCGACAAGCAGTGCTTCTCAAACTTCAGAATCATGTCTTGCTTCTTGAGTCAGGCTGTGGTCATGGCGACTGCAGACCCTGAGGCATTAAGTTGGAAGGGAGGCTCTTTGGGTTCTAGAGCCGGGGGGATGCTCGTGCCCCTGCTCTGAGGACCACACCCTGAGTCCCAAGGCTGAACACATCTTGCTCACCACACTTTGGTTTTTCTCCACATACCCACCCCTGGGGCATGGCAGATTCTCACTTTCAGAAACATGTTATTCCCTTGAATTTGACAGAGATGCCTCAGCCTAACCTGATCTAAATTATATTCCTAATCTGCACTGGTAAACTCGCATGCTTAAAACTTCTTGGCACCTTCCTTATCCTTCATATTCTTTCATTTTCATGCTCTTAGGCCAGGGTGCTTGCATACAGCACCTTCTTTTTCTGTATTAGACCTTTCTAATTAATTCATTAATCTTTTTTTAAATTTAATCTTTTTTCAATTTAAATCTTTCCTCTGAGTTGTTAACCATGATTCTAGATGAGAAAATTAAAATACCCTCCTTTCTTCCATATTAGGCAGAAAAATACAGATATATAGAAATATATAGGGGTGTGTGTGTATATATGTGTACATACATAAATATACATGCACATACATACACATATATACATATGTACATATATACATACACATGTACATATACGTACATATGCACATACATATATACATATGTATATATGTGTATGTATATATATACATATATATATGTACGTATGTAATATGTATACCTGTGAACATGTATATACATATTAACTTACTTCAGAAAAATAAAAGTCCAAAGATCGTCAAACCTTGAGAAGGCAAACACTGGATATGGTCTAGCTCTACTGGGTTTGAAACCCAACTCCATAAAATAGGAAGAAAAGTAAAAAAAAGTAGTAATCCTGTATTATACCAAAATACTTCAGCTATTTAAATCATTCTGTCAACTGGACTCTGTTCCACATAGAAAAATTTCGACACAGTGCACGGTTTCCTGCTGCTCTCCATGTTTTGGTTTCACCTGCTAGTCTAACCTAGCCTTAGTCTTCCTCCTGAAACTCTGCCCTCGGGGCTTTATACACCTCCTTCCGTGATACCTTTCTCCAATTTGAAAATTTACTTCAGGCTGTCCTTCGGTGGTCCGATGCCTCCCTTGATGTTGGTCAGACTCTGTCTACATGAAACCATTGGAGTAAATTTCCACACACATTCTTAAAATCTGGCTCGTTTATATCTTCCCTTTTCACCTCCGTTCACATCGATCTGCAATTACCAAAACTTTATGGACTCGGGAGTCCAAGAACTCTAGATATTTATCACAGGCTTGAAATGCACAATCTATCTCTTTGCTAGCCATTTCCATTCTTATCTGTGTAAGCCACACGTCAAGCTTAACAAGGCCACCTATTTCTTATTATCTTGTAGTCTACTGATTTTCAATACAACAAATCATTTCCTATGAGAATATCTAGTGTCAAGGTGTAGAGCTGAAAATTCTATGAATACCCTTACTCTCCTCTGACGCTTTCACTCTCCTACCCAGCCACCAGCACAGTAATAGTACGTATGCATAGTATGGTATTGCTGTACTATTACATAGGATAGTAATCCCGTTGAGCTGATGCATTTATGGAGCAACCCACAGAATACCATATTGGGTTATCTAGAGAGCACTGCTCCCATTCACGAGGCTCACCCAAAGGCTCACTGGATCACCCAAAGGCCCCAACTCCTAACATCATCACATGGAGGGTTAGGATTTCCAGATAGGAGTTTTGGGAGGGATACAAACATTCAGCCCATAACACTCTGTTTTAAATATATGACAAAAAGGGGTGCCTGGGGGCTCAGTTGGTTAAGCGACTACCTTCAGCTCAGGTCATGATCCCGGAGTCCCGGGATCGAGTCCTGCATCAGGCTCCCAGCTCCATCAGGAGTCTGCTTCTCCCTCTGACCTTCTCCCCTCTCATGCTCTCTCTCACTCTCTCAAATAAATAAAATCTTTAAAAAAAATTAAAAATAAATAAACATATGACAAAAGAAAAAAAACAAGAAATAAACCTAATCCTTAGAAGTTTCTAGCTCAAGCTCACTAAAAAAAAAATTAGAAATACTTCAGTGGTCGCACCTGGCTGGCTCAGTCCATAGAACATCCAACTCTTGATCTCAAATTGGATTATTAATTTGAGCCCCATGTTGGGTACAGGGATGGATGGATGGATGGATGGAGGAAAGAAGAGAGAAGGAGGGGAAGAAAGGAAGGAAGGCAGGCAGGCTGACTCGAATGCTTACTATCTTTGAATACTCCACTATTATCTTTAGGATTTGAAAAAGTCAGCCATTTTTCTACATCATATTCAGAATATCTTGCTTGGCCAATCACCATTACTGTCCTACACGTCTTGACCCTGGTCCAAACCCACGCTCTTGATGAAATGACCGGGAAGAGCAAGCTTTGGGTCTAGTTGGGGAGAAGGCAGGAAACTCCACAGGGAGGAAGGGGCTGGCCTCACCCTTTTCTTGAAGTTCAAATCAAAGGTTACAAGTGCAGAGAATACACAGCAAACCCTAGTCTGCTCCCAGCATCAACAAGCAAGGGTCAGAGTCCAAGGAGGAGAGGAGTAAGCACTGGGTCACTTCTGGGCAGTGTCAGTTCTGAGCGTCAGAGGAAATTCTCAGGCAGTAGGAGGAAGGGCAGGTCCAGACCAAACCTTCAGGAGGACCCACGGAGCCAGGTCAGAGGAGTCAGATGTCCCTCTTCGCTTGCAGGGCCTGAGGCTGCCACATGGCCACCAGGGCTGCACGGACAGAGGACAGACCCGTCTAAGGAAGCTGGGCCCAGGGAGCTGCCGGGATAGGTCACGTGGAGCCCAGAGCCCGCTGCTCACCCACGGACCCCATCCGGGGCCTCTAGCGCAGGACAGATAGACTGACCGGTCACTCTCATGCCCCAGGGCAGGGAGGGAGCGCCCTCTCTATAGCGCTCGGCGGGGAGTCTGGCCCTTGGGACCAGCCCCTGCGGGACTCAGAATGCTAAGTACTGTAAGTAATAACCACCAGGGCCTCCTTCTTCCATTTCACAGGGCACCGGGCCTTTCTCAGAGTTCAGTTCGCCCCGAGGGACTGAAGCAATGAGTTATTCCAACGTAGCCTATGGTCTTTAGCGGTGAACCCAGGTATCTCAGAAAACCACGTTTTCCTCTTCTCTCACTATTACTTCCGCCCTTGCATTGCTCTCCCCAAACCCCTTTTCCCTCTCCAGGTTCTAAGGTGAGGTGTCCCTCCCCACGTTCCCTCCTCGGCAGTTTTAACTCCGGCCAAAGCTCCCGGGGGGCAGGTGGAAGCCTGGTTCGATGCTCGCACATCCACGGGCTGCCTCCCGCGCGCACGCGGGCGCTCGGGGCACAGGCTTGGGGCGGATGGTTCAGCCCAGCCTCCATGGACGGGGTTTCCCCACCACCTCTGCCGCCCCCCTCCGTGCCCATTGCAGGCCCCCATAACGGGGGAGGGGGCTTCACCGGGCGCGGAGGGCCGGACCACGCACCCCGCCGCCAGCCAGCACGGCCGGCTCTGCACCAGACTTTACGTAATAGAAATGCCTGATTTGGAGCTGTCTGGTGCTTGCTACGTCCATACACCCCCCCTCCCCCGGCCAAGGTTTATTTCACGTTCCGAAATAACTATAAACCATCCCAAACTCATTTTGGACTCTCTCATCCATGGATCTCAATAACTACAAAAGAACATCACCCCATCATCACCCATGATGTCTTTATGGGGGTTCTCACGTAATGGTCTCCATAGGTCTCGTGGTCTCTGCTTTCTGCAGACCTGCCTTTTATCGTGCTCTCTGGAAATCAGCTAACACAGCCATAAATCTGCTTAACATTTCTTTTTGCCTCCATGGGTAAGTAAACACCAGCTGCCCTTCCTTGCCCTTCTGATGTTTATTCCCCCAATCTTTTCTTTCTCTTCCTATGAACTCCGCCGGAGCTGTGTTTTACCTCTCCCCTCTGCCAAGCTGGAAGCGAGAAGACCGGCCCCGGATGAAGTGCCTCCTCTTGGGGTCCCCCCCTCTTGCCCGTCAGTCCCCGCCACACTGCTGCTCAGCGATTGCATGGGTCCTCCCGTCCAATATCAGTTTTCTCTCCCTTAATCACGCCCTGCATTGTGCCCCCTTGAAAGTGAGAGCCTGGATTGCCATCTCAGTGACCGAGTTCCCAAGAGGCAGCAGGAAAGGGCGCTATTATGCCATCTTATTTATGAAATGATAATGCTCACAAACCAAGTCCTTTAACCAACTCAGAGGGGACAGTTCTGCCCCAGCTGAAGCCCAGACTTAGCAGAGAACTGGATTTTGTCTCTTCCCCCTGGAAGCAAAATCTGTATTTCCGCATTCCCAAGGTCCTCTCCAGTCTCCCTGTTGCGGCCCCTGGCTGTGAACCAAGCAGGTGCTCAAAGAATGCTTCTTCCCCTTATCTGGCATCCTCCAGCCCCGGAGGCAGCCTGAGCCATAAAAGCACCACTTCCTCCAGCAGGGAGTTCATTCAGTTTTCTTTTCCAAGGCACAGGAAAGACAACTTTTAATAGAATGGGGTTCCTAACAAGTTCATGAATGAAAACAGCAGTGAAGATATAAACTACAAGCAATGTCCCAGGGAAAAACACAAGCAAACACATAGCAATCGTTCTGAAATTAGAAGGGAAATCATAACTGAGATTTTTAAGATTATTTATATATGAATAATCATAACTGAATAATAATAAAAATAATAACTGAGACTAATAGATTATTTCTATTTTAGCATGTCTTTAACATTCTTTTGTTATAGGCATATTAGCGTTCAAGGAAAACGGCTGAATGAGTGAGTAAAGAAGAAATATGGGAGGGAGGGGGTCATGAGGGTAGGAACAGGGAGAGAAGGGGCCGGAAAGACAGGCTGTGATTCGCTTAATCCCCAAGGTCTAACAATCACTGGTCTAAAATCAAATACAACTTTGGGGCTCCTAGGTGGCTCAGTCAGTTAGGCGTCCGACTCTTGATTTTGGCACGGGTCACGATCTCTGGGTCGCGAGATCGAGCCCCATGTCAGGCTCTGCACTCAGCATGGAGTCTGCTAGAGATTCTCTCTCCCTCTGCCCTCTGCCCCCTCCCCCAGCTTGTGCTTACTCTCTCTAATGAACAAATCTTTAAAAATAAAATAAAATAAAATAAAATAAAATCAAGTACAACCTCACTGGGGGTTAAGACCAGTGACGTAAAGAGCACTGACTTAAATCAACATTATTTTGATTATTTATCGAATGTGAGTACCACATTCGATACCACACCTGTCGTTTATCATCAGGCTCCTACAGTAACTTACTCTGTTATTTTAAACCGCAGATGAAATGTTAACGGGAGGTCCTGACCTTCCACAGTCTGTCATGTTTTATGT
This sequence comes from Potos flavus, assembly GCA_028534135.1. Classification (NCBI taxonomy): domain Eukaryota; kingdom Metazoa; phylum Chordata; class Mammalia; order Carnivora; family Procyonidae; genus Potos; species Potos flavus. Next base: position 5,618,060 of record CM052893.1, on the reverse strand, counting down.
GTAATTATATGATCTTAAGACCCCCATTACTTTGAGGCATCACATTGGTGTAATGTACATTAAGGGAGAAATTGCCAGGACCCACATTCCAATGTTTCATTCTGTTGTTTTTTTTTTTAATTTAATTTTATTTTTTCAGTGTTCCAAGATTCATTGTTCATGCACCACACCCAGTGCTCCATGCAATATGTTCTGTTTTTTCAATGATGACCGAAGGCCGTTCTCTGCCATGACTCTCCCAGACAGCTAGGACTGTTTGCAGACCATGATTACATCTCAAACACTGGATTACATTCCAACTAGATACTTTTGCAGTGGAAAAAAAAAAAAAAACAAAGAAGAGAACTCAAATGAGCTTCATTCGCCTTTAAATGGCATAAGAGAGAGAAAGCCAGGAAAAAAAAAAAAACCCAAAACCTGTCTTGCTTGAAATTTTGCTCTCCTAAGATGGAAGGCAGCTTGATCGCTTCTCGGCCTTTTGGCTAAGATCAAGTGGAAGGCAGCTTGAAGAAAAAAAGACTATATGGTTACCCTCAAAAAAGTCAGTTTGACTTCAGGAGGCACAGACTGATACAGCTTGCAATAATTTTTTTTTTAAATGGAGGCTTTTTGCTATTTAATGTCATATGAGGTAAGGATTTAATAGCTTCTACCGCAACCTTATTAACCATTACTTGATTATGTTCTGACTGGCAGTTTCGTAAGAAGCATTTCGGGGTATATTCATCTTCTACTTTATCAGGCTTTCAGCACTTGTTCTTTTAAGAACACTAAGTCCAAGGGCAGCCGAAACATTACCAATATTGTCATTTTTAAAAAGATTTTATTTATTTATTTGAGAGAGAGAGCAAGAGCAGGGGGGGAAGGGCGGAGGGAGAGGGAGAAGCAGACTCCCCCCTGCTGAGCAGAAAGCCTGATGCGGGGCTTGATCCCAGGACCCTGAGATCATGACCTGAGCCGAAGGCAGATGCTTCACCGACTGAGACATCCAGGCGTCCCAATACTGTCATTTATAATTCTCCTTCACTTTTTCCCCATTCACACAACATAAACACCCAAATAGCTCATGAAAGTGGCATTTTTAGGATACCTAAAGAATCACAGAATGCTAGAACAGCCCTTAAAAGATCGTGGCAGAGATTTCGAAGTATCCTCCAGTATCTGCTCTCCCAGAGAACCCCTGAGTGTTGGCTGGTCACGTGGCTGCCCGGAATAAGGATGCCACGTGCAGCCTCCCTTGCAGCTGGGTGTGGAGTGCGACAAAGTTTCAGGCAAGGAGACTAGTGGAGACGCGATGGTATAACTCCCGGGTTATGTTCTTACGGGGGTGGAGGGGAGGGATGCTCCTTCTCCATCCCCCCTACCTCCATCCCAAGGATGGGAAAGTGGGTATTGACATGGGTGTGAACATGGACGCTCCCCCTTGGCCTCTGAGAAGGAAGGCCACCCAAGCGGGAAGGTAGAGCAGAGAGCTGGGAGGGCACTGGGCACACGAGGCCGTTAAGCCTCACACAAGCCCACAAGCTGCCTCCATCCACACTCCCGTGTGTGTGTGTGTGTGTGTGTGTGTGTGTGTGTGTGTGTAAGACAGAAATGCTGTTCTACCTTGTCAACCGCCATGGGGGACCTCTGTCACGTGTAGCCCAAACCGTCTCTAACGCATAAGATGTCATGGATGAGGAAACTGGAGAGGGACTAAAAAACCCAGACCCACCAATTCCATAAAATCCAGAGTTCTTCCAATGCCACCGGCACATCTTAACAAATGTTGTCTCCCTCTCTTAAAAATAATTTATTAATAGTTTACAGAAGTCTAGTTGGACCTCATTCTCTCTTGTGTTTTTGCTACTAAAAGAGAAAATGACCTCTAGGTCCAAAGCACATTTTGGAGAAGACCTTCATCTTCCTCTAAATCATCTTTATTTCTGGGCCACATCCTTTGTGGGGGGGGGGGTGAGTGGAGAGGGAAGTGGGACACATTAGAATGGAGACTCCCCTGAGTTTGAATCTCAATTCCCTGGAGTCTGGCTCCTCAGTGTCCTGGTCTTGAAAAAGAACTCCATTCCTCCCTCCCAGCCTTGCTGCTAGAATTCACTGGAACAGCATACAGAAGGGACCTAGCACTGCACCTGGCATGTAGGAAGTGCTCAACAAACACAACTCCTTGTTTTCGTTCATGTCTTTGGGTATTTACTTATTCATACGAGAGCTACGTGGAGAGTCCCAGACACGATGCCAGGTACCGGGACAGCAAGTGCATGACTCACAGAGGGTGTCTGCCCTCCTAAGGCTCACGTGGGAGGTGGCCAAGAAATACAACATAGCACAGCAGTCACAAAGCACTTAACCAAGGAGACTTTTTGTTATAAAGAATTGGGGAGCAAAATCTAGTAATAAAGAGTTATGTTAATAATGGACCTGAGCTTTTATCTAGCTATACCTATGTCTTCATAGTCCTGTTTACCTATATATCTATAGCTATGTAAGCACAGAGTTAGATAGACCCTTCTCTTTCTGCTACTTTTTTCTCTTTCTTTAAGATCTTCACCTTTTCTTACTTTATATTCTGGTTTGTTTGCTTGATGGGTTTTTTTTTTTCCCCTGGTTTTAGTGTCATGTACTTGGCAGTATGATGGACCAATGAAGATCTGTGACCTCTTCATAAGGAAATGTTCTCGTTATCTAGAACGGAAAAAAAGGACCCCAACACCCCATGCATAAAGCCACAGCCCTTTTGTGATGCTCGCGGATTCTGTGGCTCGGGAATCCAGACAGGCACAGCAGGTGTGGCTTGGCTCTGTTTAAGTATATGTGGGGCCTCAACATGGGCAGAACTGAATGGCTAAAGATGAGAACCATCCAGAGTCCTTTTCACTCACCCATCTGGAACCTTGGCTGGGACAGTCAACTGTAGTTCCTACACGTGGCTTGGGCTTCCTTGCAGCATGGTGGTGTCAAAGCACTCATAGACTGGGGCTCTGAGCCTCAAGAATATTGTTCTAGAAGTTGTAAGCTTTTGAGATGACCAAGTCTTGGAAGTCAAATGGACTGAATTTTCCATGGTGTGTTGGTCAAAGCAATCACAATCCTACCCTGGTTCAAGGCATGGAGACAAAGAGTTTGTGGCCACATTTATAAACCACCATATTAAAAAACAAAACTCATCTCTTTCGAGGCACTTCTACATGCAAGACCAGTGTTTGGAAAATGTGGAGTTTCTTTGGTCGACCAGTTGAACGTTCATTTCTCATAATCAATTGTCCAGCACTGTGCAAACACAGCATTCACAAACAAGTATAAAAACTATCCCTGTCATCGAGACACTTATGCTCTCACTCGGTGCTACAGAAAAATCCCTGAAGCGATGGAAATGCAATAAACCAGTGACCTGTGAGAAACCGTCAAAGATGCAACACAAATTCATAAATGCAAGAGAGCTGTGAAGGTTGGCGCAGTCGGAGACAAAGGCACCACAACAGGACTTTGCCGTATGCATGGGTCTGGAGTCTAACTCTTGGTGAACTGGGAGGGAAGTAGAGAATAATGAGCAAAGTTAGCCAGGCACAGCCAAGGCTGAGGGGGTACACTGGGATGTGGTTGGTGGTAAGGTGGGTTAGGAAGAGGTAGACCATGGGGTGTCTGGATAGCTCAGTCAGTTGAGCATCTGACTCCTGATTTCAGTTCAGGTCATGATCTCAGGGTCATTAGGCTCTGCGCTCAGCAGGGAGTCTGCTTGAAGATTCTCTCCCTCTCCCTCTGTCCCTACCCCCCACCAAATAAATAAATAAATCTAAGAAAAGAAAGAAAGAAAGAAAGAAAGAAAGAAAGAAAGAAAGAAAGAAAGAAAGCAAGCTCGACCATGAAGAAGGATAGTCTACCAACTGAGCTCCATTCAGGAAAGGGTTACTGTGGAATCCCCAACTGGCAAGTCATGTCCAGAATGACTAAATGTCAGGGCCTCACAGAATCAGAAAGAAAGATGGGAGGTCAGGGTCAGCAACTGGGAGCCTATCCACATACCACTCGTAGAATTATGTAATGTTTTTAAGTCGGCTAACTTTTTTAACCTATGTACACTTATGTAAAGAAGGAGAAGTTCTGTATTAGTACTATTGATGAAAGACTAGGCTAGGGGTTGTGTGTGTCTGTCTGTGTCTCTCAGTCCTCCTATCGGGGAGACACAGTGGTAGGCAGTCGTTTAAAGCTCTAGAGCACTTTCCCTTCACCACAGCAGCAGCAGAATTACAAGAAAATTGAAGAAATCCCTTGCTAAGGGATTCGTACGTGCACCATAGCATGTCTTGTACCTCCCTCCAGAACTCTCGCTCAACTGCCAGCTCTCTCAGAAATCTCAAACCAACAAAGGAGCATAGGGCAAAGCAGCTAGATGGGATTATGTCTGAGTGTACCCTGCATGCTTCTCTGTGTCCTAGTGGAAATAGTGATAACCATAATTATTATCAACTTCACTACCTTTCATATGACCTTCATCCTCTTCCCTCTTTCGCTCTGCCATATTTGTAGCGCTGTCTACTCTAGGGCAGATATCTGCCTGCTCCATTGGTACAAACACTGTAAATTCTTAATCATCCATGTTAATAAAGAAAGGGAATTAGAAGCAAATCCATTTGCATTTGTCTTGGGACCGAGTACCTCTGGTTGGAATTCATAAATAGGAAAGGCTGAGAAATGAAGCAAGGAAAAATCCTACCAGTACTTACTTCTTCTGAGCTTTGGAATGCTGAAAATAGCTAAGAAAAGACCTCAAAGAGATTTACTTTCCTAATTCCTATTTGTTCAATCTACAATTAAGATGTATGAACTTTTGGGACACCTGGGTGGCTCAGTCGGTTAAGCCACTGCCTTCGGCCCAGGTCATGATCCCAAGGTCCTGGGATCAAGTCCCGCATCGGGCTCCTTGCTCAGCGGGGAGTCTGCTTCTCCCTCTGCCTTCTCTGTCTGCTGCTCCCCCTGCTTGTGCTCTCTCTCTCTCTCTGACAAATAAATAAATAAAATCTTTAAAAAAATAAATAAATAAATAAATAAATAAATAAATAAATAAATAAATAAATAAATAAAAGATGTATGAACTTTGGGATTGAGTGTCTCACTCTTGATCTCAGCTCAGGTCTTGAACTCAGGGTCATGAATTCAAGTGCCGCATTGGGCTCCACACTGGGATGGGCATGGAGTCTACAAGAAGGAGAAAGAAGAAAGAATAAGAAAGAAGAAAGAGGAAGAGGAAGGAGAAGGAGGAGAAGGAGAAGAAGGAGAAGGAGGAGGAGGAGAAGGAGGAGGAGGACAAGGAAGAAGACAAGGAAGAAGAAAGAGGAAGAGGAAGGAGAAGGAGGAGGAGGAGAAGGAAGAAGACAAGGAAGAGGAAGAAGAAGAAGAAGGAGGAGGAGAAGAAGAAGAAAAAGAAGAAGAAGAGCTTTTTAAAAAAGATGTATTAACTTGAAAGATCTCCTATAAAGAGAGGGACAGGACAGAAACCTGGAAATAGTCTAAGATGCTAAAGAATAGTTGACTCATTAACCTCATCTACATCCATGATTTTTATCTCCCACCTCCTGACTTCTGAGTCTGTCTCCAACCCAGACATCCCTCTGTATCTCATACACACATCCAACTCTCTGGCAGACATCTCCACCTTTACAAGAATGTCCAATTTAACATACACAGAACCCTGACTTTAATAGAGACCCAGTTACATAGAACAGGAACAGAACTACGTAATCACATACCTATTCACGGGACAGCCGCCGAGACCGCGCATTTGCAAATAACTCGAGTGTAACAGAAGACACGACACCGCGAAATAGATGGTAACCCTTCTTGCACTTCTTAATTACGTGAGTCTCAGGAAAATGCGGATTAACCAAGTCAGTCCCCCGTAACTGCGTTTGTGGGTGCGTGCACGCGTATCTCCTGGCTTCTGTAAACATACTGAAGGAGGAGAGGTAGATACAGAAGACGCAGGATAAAGGGCCAGGGGGTAATAACCAGTCCCACTCCTGCACCACCTTAGTCAGAAGCGGCTTCCAGGTTTGAGCACAGAGGTAGAAAGAGCCAGCACTTGCTTCTGCTCACTCGGCCTGGGAGTGGGGTGGACGGTTTCCAGTGCCTGGTTTAGGAACAGCCCTGCGGAACCCTCCTGCCAAGGAGACACGTTGGGAGGTCTAACAGGGAAAGAGCTTTCGAGAAATGTTTTGCTGCTCTTAAGAAGGGACAGGTGGACCAGGGTTCTCTTCTGGCCCCTGAATCCTAGGAGGATAGGATGCCCAGGCTATTGTTGATGGCATTTTAGAGCCTGAAACAGAAGCCAGAGGCTGGAGATGCGGAGCAGAAAAGGTGACAGAGCCTTGGGGACCTTCATCAGGTTACCGAGCGGCTGAATTATCCATATGAGGCAAATTGTTTCCAACTGTTTATGGATGGTAATAAATCACTCCTGAAGGTATCCCGAGGGGTTATTCTCTTACGTAAGGCTGAATTTGCCGTAAGTGATACAGACTACATAAACACGGGTGTGTTCTAGTTTTGTGCTCTGTTTTTAAAAATGTGACCTGCTTGCCACTCCTTCTCCCATAAAAGACAACTGCAGGCAGTCATTTTATGCAGCCCTTTCAGATACAGGGTAAACAGGAGTTAAATATATTGGTGTGGGGAGGAGAGGAAGGTCCAGCCGATTTAAAGAAAAGGTGTGTGCTTAGCTCCCTCTCAAAAATGTATTGTCATAAGCGCCCCCAGTCCTTAAAGTTCCATCAAGAGCAGCTAGCTGGTGTGTCTCCAATTTATTTATTTGGGGGGCTTCTCGTAGTAAAAAATGGGCAAACATGAGTGTTAACTAGTCTCACTCAAGAGCCTGTTAAACTCCAATATGCATGAGAAGCCAAGCTCGGGGCTCTGCGATCCAGGGGACATTGTTCTGGAATAGAGCAAGGAAGTGCTTCAGCTCCCTTTCAAACTTGGCAAATGGAGTCTTTAATCCTTGGGTGGTTATCAGCATGGTGTGATATTGCAATCCCACCTGATACCCTAATATCTACAAATACATTCTCAGCTCCCCCGCCAAACAAGTTTAGAGCTTACATTTACTTTTTAGCATCTATGTTCATTGTTTTCCACTTTCAAGATTTTTATCTCTGAAAAAGTCCATTTGAATACTTAGGGGGGTAAGGAAAAGGGGTTTCCCTCTGCAAGGTGAAACACGATGTTCCTTATGTTTTAATTTTTCATATGGACTCTTTTTCAAAACCAGTTTTCCTAATTCTGAATTTAAAAAGTTGTCTTACAGATTGTAAGTCTGTTGAAATACAGAGTAATACATAGGACCTCAAACTTAAAAAATATTTAATATGAAAGTAAACAGATGTTTTGAAGTTATTTGCCCTTAAAAAAAAAAACTATTGAGTGAGTTAAGGCTTTTTATTCTGTCCTAAGAAGGACAGAACAATGGGGAAATGGATTCCCTTGTAATGAGCTTTAAGGAGAGGAGGAGGAGCTTTCTGGACAAGGACGCATTTCTAAGGGAGGTTGCAAAGGGCACGTTTTCTTCATACATTTAGGATTTTCTTGCAACCCACAGACATCATGGAAGGTTCTGGAACATCATGTCTGTGGATCTTGTGGTTCCAGATGATGCACCAGAGCGAGGGGGACCTACCATCAGAGCTGCGAACTGTACACGGCATCGTCAGAGTTCCGGATGAAGGGCAGGTGGGTGGGGGTCTTTTGCAGCGGTCACGCGGGGCTCACCCCAGCCCCATCAACCAGTCTGCCGGGAAATCGTTACTTTTCTCACGCTTCTGCACCCAGCACCTCTGAACAGAATGATGGCATAATAAAAGTATCACAAGCCCCAGTGCAGGAGTCAGAAATGAAAAGAGGCTTTAATAAAAAACGGTGAGTGGAAAACAAATCTATAGCCCTTTCTTGAGACCAGACCAAAGTTCCCACTTTTTTTTTTTCTCAAGGGCTCATGAGAAAAAGGCTCTTCCCGTTCATACAAAAATAAAGTTCCGGAGCGCATCAGAATCACCTGCTAAATGACTAACATGGGCCAGCATTTACACAGAGAATTTTTTTTTTTAAGATTATTTATTTATTTATTTGACAGAGAGAGAGAGATTACAAGTAGGCAGAGAGGCAGGCAGAGAGAGAGGAGGAAGCAGGCCCCCCCGCCGAGCAGAGAGCCCGATGTGGGGCTCAATCCCAGGACCCTGAGATCATGACCTGAGCCGAAGGCAGAGGCTTTAATCCACTGAGCCACCCAGGCACCCCTACACAGAGAATTTTAACTCTAGGAAGAATCTCTGGTGGTTCGATGGTTTTCTTTGGCAAGTTAATGAGCCTCTCCTCCACACTGTAGAGGGACCCTAAGCCTGTATTAGATGCTCTCTGTTCTCTCTTTGGAAAAGCCTGGGTGTGAGGACTGTGGGATTATGCTCTCTCTCACTTTACCGAGCCCTCCATGTGGTCACCTACAAAGATTTACCCACAAGGAGGCAGATGAACTTGGCCCAAAGAGGCACGAGGGGTTTCGGGGGTTACATTCTCAGGAAGGACTAAGGGCTGAAGCGTGAGGACCAGTGTGCTTCCCAGGAAGGAATTCTTCTAAAAGAGAGAAGAAGAAATCAGGATATGCTCCGGGCACTGGGGGAGAGGGTCAAGTGTGAGAAACACACATATCTTGCCCCTCAGCTCTGTCTTAAATCTCTGCCCTTGTCAAGTAATAGAGTCCTAGGAAGGAGGTGGGTGGGGTGGGCAGCAAAGTTGATTTTCTACAGAAAATCTCTAAGTTATTGGAAGCATATGGCAGTGCTCCTCTGAAACCAGGGTTAGCATGGAGCACAGTATCAGGAGGAAGAGATTCTGCCCAGTTTAACAGAGTGGCTTTGGCGCACTGCACAATTCAGCTTCCAGGACGGAGGTCCGTTTATTAAGGCCATGCCAGTAGCCTCAAAGCCAGCCCCAGCTTCAGCTTCTGGAAGTTTCTCTGATGGCAGCAGAGCCACAGCACAGTAGCAAAAGTGACCTCAGTGGGAGGCCCCCATCCTCAGTAGCTCAGAAGTGATGGGCACCCAACCAAGGGTGGGAGGTGACCCCAGCATTCTAGGGCAGTGGGAAGCAGTACCCTCCGCAAGGGCGCCATTTTGTAGACGTAAGAATCTACCTCTGGCATTCATTATCTCGCCCCAGCTAAAGAAGAGCCATCTTTAGGCAAAGCTAACGTCTGGAAATTCTTTGGACCCTGATCACAACATTATCTTAAGACTCAAAATTTTGTTTCTGGTTAAGACAACCTGTAAGAAGAGCAGGCCTTTGGCATTTAAGGGATTTAATGTGTTCGGTCTACATTTTTCACCAGTGACTCTAAAATTTAACTTAATGTAGTAACTTAGACCCTTCTGAGGCTCAGATCAGAGTTGTGGCTAATTGTGGAGAAGTCAGTGGGGCTAGCTGGCCCCCTGGCCCCCACATTCCACGGTGGCTTTGCTGGGACCCTCCACTCCTCTCTGGAAGGTGCCGCACTAGGAAGCCCCCCTATGCTCGAATGAGTGTCCTCTCGCCTCAGAGATGGCTGACAGAAAACAAGATGTTGGATCATCCACACGGACGTCTAGACCACACTGATAACCACCCTAAGCCAGAGAAATAAATGTTAATGCAATGAAAAATCCACCCACCTAATATCCTACTCAGACTGGATGGCTAATCTTAGAATTACACAGATATTAAGTCTCCTCCTACAAATAAGTCCTTTGCTAAAACAATACAATTCTCAATGTCATGCCAAAAAGGAAGTGTCTTTCTGGATTATTAGCACAACCACCCACCAGTTTTATCCTAAAGCCAATTTATCTTCCCATGTTTTTGTGTGGAAACATGCAAGCAAGAGAGTCAGAACTGATGCGAGGCTAGGTACTGGCTTTATTTTGGCAAGAATTAAATGTAATACACGGATATGAGACGTCATCGTCCTCTCTTCATGGAAGATATAAAACTTTCTTTTTGGGTGGTGTTCTCAATAAAGAATTTTTGAAATCCATTTTTTATTGCTGCTCAGCAATTTTATCCAAATAGTTGGTCACCAATAGCAGGCCTGCAAGCAAAAGAAATCTATGGAAAAAAGAGAAAGAGATCGATGTCCATTGTCACCAACCTTTTCTTCTGTGAGCAAATGAAAATGACCCAGTGTGTCATCCGGAGCCTTACTGGAAGTATCCACAGCTATATCAGAAACCCAGAAACTTTAAAAGCTACCACACTAGCAAGCTTTCCACCATGCTCTGCGCCTTCTAGAAGCACATCTCCCCTTTCCGCCATTTAAAGAGAAGAAGGTGATAAGAGACTGAAGTGAGTACTTTCTCCATCCAGGGTACAAAACTTTTTGCCTGAATACCTTCTACACAGTCATATTTTATCCAAGCACACCAAGCTTCCCTCCAGGAGCTCAATACCAATCCTGTGAGACTTACGGCTGATGCTTGACCAATGTAAGTGTTAGAGGCACCAACCCCGGGCAGTCGAAAATCCATACATAACTTTCGCCTCCCCCAAAACTGAACTACTCAAGGCCTATGGTTGACTAGAAGCCTTACTGATAACCTCAATGGCCGACTGACACATATTTTGTATGTTATGTGTGTCATATATACTGTAGTCTTCAATAGAGGAAAATGGGGAAAAGACAAGGTTATTTAGGAAATCAGCAGGAGAAAATATGCTTCTGTATTGTAGTTATTGGAAAAAATCCACGTAGACGTGAACCCACGCACCTCAAATCCATGCTGTTCAAGGCTCAACTATATTCTAAATCCAATACAAAAATCAGGTAAAATGATGTGTCCAAATGGAAGAAAGTTACCCTAATAGGAAAGGCAACTATATTAGGTCACGGAGGGCAAGGACCTATCTCTTCTGAATGCCTCCCAGGATGCTTCTCATGGCTGATGTTCTCCAGTATTAATGCCGGTCCTCACCAGACTTATTGCAACTACCTCACATGCCTTTGGGGTACCTGCTTCCTCTCTTCCTCCTGTACACTCAGAGCATACATGGGCTCCCCATTCATCTTGATTTTGTTCAAGAAAAAAAGAGTGACAGTAAGACATTCTTTTCACAAGCCCCTTAGAGCAAAGCCCTGCTCATCATTATTCCACATTTTTGGTATTTCCTACAGTGAGAAAATCTATACCCATCCTACAGTTAATTTCATTTTTCTGGTTTGCAGGGATGTCATTAGGAATAAGCACCCGGTATGCCCATGTCTGTGGTCTAATGAGGAGTCATAAGGACGGGGAGCTGGTGCTACTGGGTGGCTTGCTGGTGACGGCAGTGGGTGCAGACGGAGTCAGGGGCGGGGGGGGACGAAGCAGCCAGAAGCCCAAGATGGGAGACTCCCAAGACACATGTGTGTTCTTCCCTCTTCACGTTGTGTGCCCCGGAACATTCTATCCCCAAGCACTTCAATGCCTGTCCTACCATGTCCTTCTCTTTTTACCCATCTTCTCTTGGTTCTGCTTAGGGATGTTTTCTTGGGATAAATGAGCTGGGGCTGAAAAATTTCCAACTGAGTTTTCCAAGGGGATTTGAAACCTCAGAGGCCAGTCTTGGCTCTGAAAAGAGAAAAGCATGACGACGGAAGATTTCCCTTTTCCACACAAGGGCCAGGTACTTTTAACGTGATAAAAGGGGTTGAAGATAATGCCAAATGGGGAACCAGGGAACGTAAAAGGAGTTACTCACGCCCAGAACCGGATTCTCTGAAAACAGATCACCAGCACTGGAAAAGAGGAAAGTATGAGAGCAGCTGTAGGCACACATATTCATCCATGTCTGGGTAAGACAAACAGTCCCAATACCACTCAGCATGCCCTGTCATCCTTGGTCGACTTCTTTCCATCACCTGAGTCAGAGTTAATGGACTGGAGTTATCATTAAAGCATGTCAGGAGTTTGACAAATGAAGATGTTCCCCTTCATCAAAATACACGTACCGAACTTTCACTGGATAAATGAAACTACTATTTCTCTTAATGGACCCTCTGGGCGTGGAAATGAAACATCTCCTTTTTAACTACACGTATGAAAAAACACCTTGAGACTACATTAGGAAGAGGCAAAAAAAATAAAAAAAGTAAAACCAGACAAGCCCAGAGCCCTCTGTACCATCAAAGAGTAAAGGAGTGCTCAAAACATCCAAGGATGAGGGCATTTCCAAGGGATACAGGAGAAGCCTGAAAGAGCTCCCAGCACCCAAAGTGGGAATAATTGAAGCAACAAAATAAACAACAGAGAATGCCAACAATGTAAAATAAATAGCCAAGAGATCTGCTGAGACAAATAAGTGATTGAACAGTTAATCTGGGGGGAGAAGGGTTATATGTTCCTAATTGAAAAACGCCACACAGGGTGTCTGGGTGGCTCAGTTGGTTGAGCGACCGCCTTCAGCTCAGGTCATGATCCTGGAGTCCCAGGATCGAGTCCCGCATTGGCTCCCTGCTCAGCAGGGGGTCTGCTTCTCCCTCTGACCTTCCCCCTCTCATGTTCATTCTCTCTCATTCTCTCTCTCTCTAAATAAAATCTTAAAAAAAAAAAAAGAAAAGAAAAATGCCACACAATAAATTTGGCTACTCCCCAGTCTAGGAGTTGTTGAGTGTGGGGATTTTGGACTAAATGCCCAACTTACAAATTAATGTGTGGAAAAGGAAAAACAATAACTTTACAGTAAATAAACCTGGCAAACTCTCCTGGAGCCAAGTGATCAAGATTAACGGCAAGTAATGTGGGTGAAAACTTCACCTCTGTGATACTCTTTCCCCTAACCCATAATCAGTCTCATCATGAAAAATGTAAGACACTCCCAAAGTAAGGGATGTTCTACAAAACGCCTGACCGGTACTCTTTACATCCGTCAAGGTCATGGGTTCTGATCCAGGGTGCTGACCTAGGAGCTTCCCAAACTCCTCTCCTCCACAGACATACCAAACCTACAGCTACACATGGAATAATTCCCTTTGACGGAAATCCAGAAACGAGCTCAGCAGCCACCACCACACATCAGCCAAAGAGAAAAAACTCACATTGAAATGGTGGGAAAGGCAGAGATGCGCTCCCACCATAAAACCCCACAAGGGCACAGCACTAAACAATAAGGAGGGAACGCACGACTCTCAGATTCTCCTTGAGGAGCAAGGTTTAGAGCCAACATCTAACACCCCAACTTCCCATTGCCCCTGAGACAGGCCCCCAAAACACTTAGCTCTGAAAGCCAACGAGGCTTGCATCCCTGAGGCCCACGAGGCAATGGCAAACAAAGAAACAGTTGTTAACGGGCACATGAGGACCTACCAAGGTTCACTCCCCCCACGGCAGACAGAAATCCCTGTTTCCCAGTCTTTCCCCAAAGAGACCGATCAGCATATCTTAAAAGTACAGCCTAAGGGTAAGTGACCTAATTTGTCATACATCAAGGGCCTTATTGCGATCCTCTCTGCACACCTGGGAGGCTGGTAGGTACCACCTTTGTATTTTTCCTCTGCCCTGTTCCAGGCGGCCACTGTCTCCCTGAACAATTCCTTCCAACATCAAGCAGAAGACACATTCTTTCAAAGTGTACCAGAACACTCTTTTGCACAGGTCATACGTTAGGCCACTAAAAACAGTCTTACCACATTCAAGGAAACTGAAATCCAAAAGCGCCTTCTCCAACCTCAATGGTATGAAACTAGAAACCAATTACAAGAAGAAAACTGGAAAATTCACAAATATGTGGGGTTAAAACAATGTGCTACCAAACAATCGGTGGGTCAAAAAAAGAAATCAAAAGAGAAATAAAAAAACTGTAGACAAATGGAAATGGAAATCTAGTGTAACGAAGCTTATGAGATGCATCAAAAGCAGTTCTAGGAGGGAAGTTCATAGAGATAAATACCTACATTAGGAAACGAGAAAGAGTTCATATAAACAACCTAACTTTACACCTCAAGGAACTATAAAAAGAAGAATAAACTAAACCCAAAGTTAGTATAAGGAAGGAAATAACAAAGATCAGGGCAGAAATAAATGAAGAAACTAAGAGAATCCACATGATCAAGAAAACCAAGAGCTGGTTTTTTTTTTCAAAAGAGAAACAAAATACATAAACCTTTAGCCACACTTTGGATAGACAAGAAAAAGAGGGGGAGGACTCAAATAAATAAAATTAGAAATGAAAGAGGAGACGTTACAATTGATACCATGTAAATACAAAGGATCATAATAGGCCACTATGAACAATTATACACATTTCGCCCTATATCCAGAAGTGAGGGTTCCTATGAAATCTTTCATAAATCTAAAGGCATAAAGAAGCAATTGCCATGAATTTATATGAAAAAAATCTTTGAGTATTCCCAGAACCAAAAATTAACCTCTCTTAGACTTTTCTTTCTTTTTTTTTTTAAATATTTTATTTATTTATTTGACAGAGAGAGAGGGAGATCACAAGTAGGCAGAGAGGCAGGCAGAGAGAGAGGAGGAAGCAGGCTCCCTGCTGAGCAGAGAGCCTGATGCGGGGCTCAATCCCAGGATCCTGAGATCATGACCCGAGCTAAAGGCAGAGGCTTAACCCACTGGGCCACCCAGGTGCCCCTCTCTTAGACTTTTCTGATACCATCTTGCTAATGGATGCACAAAATACATCAAGATAAATCACAGATGCTCACAGACACAGTTCAAAGCTATGGCAGCTTAATGGGAGAGGCCGAGTGCAGTTCCTGTGGAAGGGGCTAGGTGGCACCACTCTCAGTGCATGGGGTGTGCACTTTCTCTACAAGAGCTCAATGCAAAATGAATGCTGAAGGCATTCTCTTTGGTTTTTTTTCAGAAAAGCAAAACTCCTGTTCGAATTTCTTCCAGTTAGTAAAAACAAGTACCAATGTAGGCCATTGTCAAAGTGAAGTGGAGTAACAAGAACAGCAGGTGATACCTGTACCAACAAATTGGATAACCATCTAGAAATGGATAAATTCTCAGAAACATACAACCTACCGAGACTGACTTGTGAAAAAACAGAAAACCTGAACAGACTGATTACTAGTAAGGAGGCTGAATCAGTAATGAATAATCTCCTGACAAATAAGAGTCCAGGACCCGATGGTTTCACTGGTGAACTCTACCAAACATTTAAAGAAGAATCAGTATCGATCCTTCCCAAACTCTTCCAAAAAACAGAAGAGGAGAAGACTTTACAAAACTCAATATATGAGGCCAGCATTACCCTAATGCCAAAATAAGACAAGGGCACTTCAAGAAAAGAAAATTACATCAATATCTCAGATGAATACAGATGCAAAAATCCTCAACAAATCATTAGCAAACTGAATTCAGCAATACATTAATAGGACCAAACATCATGATCAAATGGGATTTATTCCAGGGATGCAAGGATGAATCAACATCCACAAGCAATATGATACACCACATTAACAAAATGAAAGATAGAAAATCATATGCTTGAGGTGCCTGGGTGGCTCAGATGGTTAAGCGTCTGCCTCTGGCTCAGGTCATGATCTCCGGGTCCAGGGATCAAGCACCACGTTGGGCTCCCTATTTTGCGGGTAGTCTGCTTCCCCCTCTCACTCTTCCCCTCCCCCTCTGGCTCATGCTCTCTCTCTCTCTCTAATAAATAAATAAAATCTTTTTTAAAAATCATATAATCATCTCGATATATACAGAAAAGTCATCTGGCAAAATTCAACCTCCATTCATGATAAAAACTCTGAACACACTGGGTGTAGGGAGAATGATTCTCAGCACAATAAAAGCTATAAATAACAAGATGACCACTAACATCATACTCAATGTGAAAGCTGAAAGTTCTCCAAGGTCAGGAAGAAAGAAGGTAAAGATGCTCACTCTCACCACTGTTATTCAACACGGTACCGGAAGTCCTAACAAGAGCAGTTAGGGAAGAAAAATAAATAAAAGGCATTCAAATCAAAAACAAAGAAATAAAACAGTCTCTCTTTGCAGATGACATGATATTACATAGAGAAAACCCCAAAGACCCCACCAAAAAACTGCTAGATCTAATCAGCAAATTTAGTAAATGAGAAGGATACAAAGTCAATGTACAAAAATCAGTTCCATTTCTATACACTAAAATCAAGCTATCAGAGAACTTAAGAAAAAAAAATTCCATTTGCAATTGCATGAAAAAGAACAAAATGCCCAGGAAAAAACTTAACCAAGAAAATGAAACATTTGTATACTGAACACTACAAGATACTGATGAAAGAAACTGCAGAAGACACAAATAAATGGAAAGACATTCCAGGCTCATGGATTGAAAGAATAATATTGCTACAATGCCCATACTACCCAAAGCAATCTATAGATTTGATACAATTACTATCAAAATTCCAATGGCATTTTTCACAGAAATGGAAAAAATAGTCCTAAAATTTGTATGAAGCTACAGAAGACCCTAAATAGCCAAAGCGATCTTAAGAAAGAAGAAAAAAGTTGGAGGCATCATGCTTCCCGATTTCAAACTAAATCACAAAGATTCAGTAATCAAAATAATACACTATTGGCATAAAAACAGACACAAAGATTGGTGGAACAAGAGAGCCTAAAAATTAAACCCATACAAAAATGGTTAACTAATTTGCAACAAAGGAGTCAAGAATATACGGTGGGGAAAGGACAATCCTTACAATAAACAGTGTTGGGAGAACTGGGAGCCATGGGCAAAGGAATTAGACTGAATCTCTATGTCACACCATACAACCATAATCAAAAGTTTGAATTTAAGACCCGAAACCAAGCTCTTAGGAGAATACATAGGGGATAAGCCTTTGACATCAGTCTTGGCAATGACTTCTTGGATTTGACACCAAAAGCAAATGCAACAAAAACAATAATGAATAGTAGACAACATCAAAATAAAAAACTTCTGCACAGCAAAGGAAACCATCAACAATGAAAAGTCATCCTACCATATGGGAGAAAAGATTTGCCAATCACATATCTGATAAGGGGTTAATACCCTAAATATATAAAGAACTCATATAACTCAACAGCAACAACAACAACAACAAAATCCAACTAAATGGCCAACAGATACATGAAAAGTTGTTCAACATCACTAATCTTCAGGGAAATGTAAATCAAAACCACAAGTGAGCTATCACCTCACACCTGTGAGAATGGGTATCATCAAAAAGACAAGATAACATGTGTTAGCAAGGATGTAGATGAAACAGAACTTTTGTGCACCAGTGGTAGGGATGTAAATCAGTGTAGACACTGTGGAAAACAGTATGGAGGTTCTTCAAAAAATTAAAAATAGAACTATCATAGGACCCAGCAATCCCACTTCTGGGTATATACCCAAAGGAAATGAAAACAGGGTATCAAAGAGAACTCTGTCTTCCCATGTTCACTCCATGATTATTTGCAAGAGCCAAGATGTCGAAATAACCTAAGTTTCTATCAATGGATGAATAAAGAAGATGTGATGAGAAAAAAGGAAATCCTGCCCTTTGTAACCACATGGATGGACCTAGAAGGCATTATGCTAAGTGAAAAAGCCAGACAGAGAATGACAAATACTTTATATGTGAAATCTAAAAAAAAAGTCTAACTCATGGTAACAGGGAGCAGAAAAGTGGTCGCCTGCCAGGGTTAGGGGTGGGGCAAACAGGGAGAGGTTGATAAAAGGGTACAAACTTTCATCAACAGGAAGAATAAGGTCTGAGGATCTAATGTATAACATGATGACTATAGCTGATAACATTGCTACGTAATTAAAATTTGCCAAGACAGTAGAACTTAAATGTTCTCACACACACAGAGAAAGATAAATATGTGAGGCACTGGATGTTTTCATTAACTTGATGGTGGAAATCCTCTCACAATGTATGTACATCAAATTATCATAATGTTCACACTAAATATCTTACAATTTAATAGTCAATTATATCTCAGTAAAGCTAAAAACACAAAACAGGGCGCCTGGGTGGCTCAGTGGGTTAAAGCCTCTGCCTTCGGCTCAGGTCATGATCTCGGGGTCCTGGGATCGAGTCCCGCATCAGGCTCTCTGCTCAAGCAGGGAGCCTGCTTCCTCCTCTCTCTCTGCCTGCCTCTCTGCCTACTTGTGATCTCTCTCTGCCAAATAAATAAATAAAATCTTTAAAAAAAAAACACAAAACAAAACTGTCAAGGTCATGAAAAGTGAGGAAAGCCTGAGATGCTGTCACAGACCAGAGGCTGACTAAGGACACATGACAACTAAATGCAATGGGTTATCTTGGATTGCATCCTGGAACACAAAAAGGACAATTTAAAAACATAAAATTCTACTGAAGTCTGGAGTTTGGAGTTTAAGATTGAGGGAAACCTGAAACTGGGTGAGAGATGCACAGGAAATGCCTTTACTATATCTTTGTAACTCTTCCACAAATCCAGAGTAATTCCAAAATAAAAGTTTATTTTAAAAAAAAAAAAGATGTATTAGAAATCGTATAGGACAGGCTTTAAACAATGTGTGCACGTTTCATTGATGAAAGCAGGAAGATCGCAGAAAATGAGAAAAAGTTTGGGAACAGACAAGTCAGGAAGTTAGAGTGGAGATTCTTAATAATCAAGACTGGTGGGTGTTTGGGGGCACTTTGGCAGTTTTGACACATTCCCTGCTGCCGACTGTCCTACACAGTCACTGCTCAAGCGGGCTCAGCCAGAGCAGGGCGAAGGCTCAATAATGAACCAGCAGATTTCAGGGAGGCAACAAGTCAGACCAAAGTATTGGGGAAAATTCAAAAGCTAATGTTCTCCTCTTGACTCATTAAAACTAAGATCCATAGAAATGAAAACCAAAATAAAATTCACGGTAAACAACAGCATTATATGTTGGAAGAGGTCAATAAAGTGACCTCAAAGCCATTTTCCAGTCTTAAAAAAGTCAATGGAGCCTCAACCTGTAGATGGGGAAGGAAGGAGCCTTGTCTATTAGCTTTTCCGCCTGACATCTAGTCAGGAGTTTTCGTGGACTTCTCATTGCATTTCAAGTCTGTTCCATTTATCTGGCAAGTAGCATATGCCACCTCATCTCTTCACTTACCTGTGTAGATCCTGCCTCCCTAAGCACATATTCATTCATTCATTCATTCATTCATTCATTCATTCATTCCACTCTTTCAATAGTCAAGTCAATAAATACTAGACGTCCATCAAGCACTGTGTTGGGCATTAAGGGTGCATTGTCATGAATAAGATACCAGTATTATCCTCAAACTTTCCATTGAGGACAAAAAATAGACAATCAGTAATTAAAAAAACAAACAAACAAACAGCGTGTTCAGTGCTCTAAAACTGACACCTACCTTCAATGCCTGCACCCATGAGGGGCACCTAATGAGGACTTAGGTTTAGAGGTGACTGCTTTTAAGTTGAGTTCCTTTTTTTTTTTTATATTTATTTATTTATTTATTTAAGAGAGGAGCAGGAGGGGCAGAGGAAGAGAATCTTCAAGCAGACTGAGCTGAGTGTGGAGCCCCATGCAGGGCTCGATCCCACAACCCATGAGATCACGATCCGAGCTAAAACCAAGAGTTGGACGCTTAACCAACTGAGCCACCCAGGAGCCCCTAAACTGAGTTCTGAAGGGCTAAACCATAAGCAATCTGAGGTCAAAGGTCCAATCATGTGCACTGGAACCTTCCCAAGCCTGGGGCTCAGTTCCTTGCATACAGCAGAATTGCAATGCCAGCGAATTATGATTGTAAGAATATTGATCATTATGGATCAAGATAATAACAAGAAATTGGGCCAAGATACAATGATGAACAGGGCAGAATTCCAACTCTCAAGGAGTTTTGGGGATTTTCCTTGCTCATCCTTGCACCCACCGTGCCAATCACAATTACAGGGACATCCCTGGCATTCAACCAAGGTTTGCTGAATGGATGAGCTCGCTTAGGCTCCTCATATTCATCCAAGCACCAAGTCCCGTCAACTCCTATTTCACAACATTTCTTGCATCTCCCCCTCCTCAGTTTTTCTACTTCTACCACGTTCGTTTGTTACTTCCCACGTCTATCGCTAAAAGAGACTAGTGCTGGTTTCCCCAACTGAGGGCTCTCATTCCTCGACACAGCAGATTCTCTGAAATGTGGACTTGCTGAATTCAAACATCTTCCCTTTGCTTGCAGAATGAAGCCCAACCTCTTCAGGACCCAGGAAGCCAATCCCAGGGAGGTGATAAGTACGAGTCAGCCAAGGCGACACAACAATGACAGAGGGCATCACGGCCCAAGGTCCGTGGACTAGAGAGAATAGAACAGGAGAAGCAAATCTGAGGAGGAATAGCCAGAAATAAGCAGTAAGCAAGGGGAAGGGCACTGTATACATTTTATTTTTTTAAAAAATAAACTATCATGGAAATAACGATATGCAGAAGGTGTACGAAACTTCAGGGTATAGTTTTTTTTTTTTTAAAGATTTTATTTATTGATTTGACAGAGAGCACAAGCAAGGGGAGAGGTAGGCAGAGGAAGAAGCAGGCTCCCCACTGAGCAAGGACCCTGATTCGGGGCTCGATCCCAGGACCCTGAGATCATGACCTGAGCCGAAGGCAGCTGCTTAACCAACTGAGCCACCCAGGTGTTCCCAGTGTATAGTTCAATAAATGCTACTTTGTAACCATATCCTAAAAAAAGAGACAGAACACTATTGGCCCCCCAGGAGCCTCCCTAGTTCCCATCTTACCTGCAAAGGCGATCACTATATTTGTCATTTAGCTTTGTCTGTTTTTTCACATAAATAGAAAGTCTCTGCCTTCCTTCACTTATTACTGTGTCTGAAAGAGTCATCCACGTTATCCCATATATAGGTATATAGTCCTAGCAGAAGTGATGAGAGTTACAGATGTTCCTCAACTTAATTAATTTAATTTAATTAATTTAAACTTGTTATTGTCTGTCATTTTAATTTCAGCCATTCTTGTGGCTGTATAGTAATGTATGATTTTAACTGTTTACTTCCTTGAGGACTGATGCCATCATGCACCTTATACATTTGACGGCTTGGCTATATTCTTGTGAAGTTCTTGTTTAAATGTCTTGCTCACTTTTGGGGGGCTGTCTGTTGCTATTGATTTGTAGGTGCTTTTTATATATTCTGGATACAAACTCTTAGTCAGAGTGTGTATTGGAAATATATCTGTTTTGTGACTTGCCTTTTCATCCTCTTAATGGAATCTTTTACTGTGAAAATTACTTAATTTTACTCTGGTCCAGTTTATCAATAACACTATATTGGGACTATTAAAATTGCTAAGAATTTTTTTCTCTAGTCCAAGTTGATGAAGATTTTTTTATTATATTATTTTCTTGAAGCCTCATTGTTTCAGTTTCTAATTTAGATTTATAACCTACATTAAACTGATTTTTGTGTATGGCATTAAAGAGAAATCAAGATCCATTTTTCATTCTGATATACAGCTGACCAAGAACCATTTTTTAAAAGATTATCTTTTTCCCCCTGCCCTCTGTGCCCGCCACTTTTGTCATATATCAAGTACCTGTCAATAATAAAGTATACACACAGGTCTCTTTCTGTCAACTGATCTACTTGTTTATCCCTGAACCGATATCACACTGCTTTGATTAGTTTATAGTACGTTTTGATATACAGAAGCAGTCTTCTAACGTCATTCTTTTTCATCAAGATTATGTGGGCTACTCTTGGCCTTTGGTATTTCCATTTAATTTTTAGAATCATTTTCAACACATTTACGCACACACAAACTTGTTGGGATTTAATTGAATTGTGTCTGCACTCTGGCACAATCTGAGGAGAATTAAAAAGAGGTCTTCCCTGTTTCCTTAAGTATCTGATATTTGGATGCTAAGGTAAATCGTAAAGATCTTTAGTTTTATGTTGGAATAACTTTTTCTAATTTGATTTTGCATATTGACCTTGTATACAGTGGCTGTGATAAATCTGGGGACATTATTAAATTCACTAGGTATATCAGTGTGTATTTGGATTTTCAAATGTATATACTCATGTCAACTGCTAAGAATGACAATTTTATTACTTCCTTTTCAATCCTTATATATTTCTTTTTCTTGCTTTCTTGGATTGGCTATGACCTCCTGTACAATGCTGAATAGAAATCATGATAGTGGGCATCTCCATTCTACTCACAATCTATGCAAATAATTTTTCAATGCTTCACCATTAACTATGATTCGTTAAAAAAAAAGCCTGTATCAGAACAATAAAATTTCCTTTTATTTCCACTTTGTTGAGAATTTTGTCATGCTCGGGTATAGAATTTTATCAAATGCTTTTTCCTCATCTGTTGAGATAATCACTTGGGTTTACTCTATCATTCTGTTAATGTGATAAATTACATCAACTGACTTTCAAATTTTATAGCAACTTTGCATTACTTAAATAAATTCAAGTCTGTTATAATACATCATCATTATATGTGACATTACATATTTTTTAACTGTATTTTATCCTTGTCTAAATAAGTTCTTCAAAGGCAGTGTTCTTGTGCTACTTTGCATTTTCCAGCATTATTCGTAACACTGTAATCGTATCATAACTGTATTTATAAAGCCGTGAACATCTTGAGGGAGGGACCCTGCTCTAGTCTTTGTGTATCCTCTGACATTTGGAACACAGCATATGTCACGTAAATGCTTGTTACATGAAAGTCCTCGTAATCTCCTAACAAAGCGTCTTTCACATAAAACGCACCTGCGAGGTATGCTCAGTGGCACAGTTGATTAAGCATCAGCTCAGGGTTTCAGCTCAGGTCATGATCTCAGGGTCCTGAGATAGAGCCCCAGCTGGCCCCTGAGTCTGCATAAGGTTTTCTTTCTTCCTCTGCCCCTCCCCTCTCCCGTGCACTCTCTTTCTCTCAAATAAATAAATAAAATCTTAAAAAAAAAAAAGTCGCCCACAATAAATATCTATTGCCAAGTCCCAGCATCCCAAGGTAACTCCTCTGGTATTGCTGGATCAGACCCAGGAACTTAAGGGCAGGGGCACAGTCCTACCACCATTCGGAGAAAGAGTATAGTCACAGGGCTCCCTGCCTGCTTTAGGGAATAAAGAAGTATATTTATCACCCAATGGCCACAACATCCAGTCCCACGGTACCAAGCCAGGCAGCTCAACTTGAGCCCACTTCACATGTTAGACAGCAGTGAGATTTTACGAGGTGATCAATTCTACCTAGGAACGGTAGCGTGTTCTTCATTTTTTCCCCATAAGCTCTGCTTAAGGGCTTGATCTGCGATTTTAGAAACTGGGCTCATGTTTTTCTGTTTGTGTGAAAAATTAAAATGTATTTTTTTTTCGTTTAAAAAAAAAAGTCTATCTCTGAACAATCACATTTTGGCATTTCAACTCTTCCTGAACATTCATTGTTGTATTCTAAGCTCTTGCAACACAATCTGTGTGGGTGTGAATCTTAGACAATTCAGTAACTTTACGTGTCCCCAGTATGCGCCCTCGGAACAACATTCCTGGGCGGATATCTTAGCAACGAGCCTACCTTTGCCTGATCATGCCGTATCATACCTTTGCCTGATCATGCTATATCAGTCAATTCATATAAAAACATCATAAAAGCTCCCTCACATTTCTTGATCTTTGGAGCTAAAATAGAAGAACTGAAATCTGTTACACAGATTAGGCACAGAAGTCTGCAAAGAGAGGTAAAAACTTCTAGAGAAACTGGCCAGAAATTGGTATACGGCTATCATACGGAAGAAGGAAGGAAAGAGAAATCTTAAGTCCAATCATCTTGAGCTTCTTGAATTAAATGTATTACATATTATATGTCATAGCCCATGCTCACCTCAAAAGAAGTCAATAAGCCACACCCAACAGAGTTCAAAGAATGAAAGGTTCTTCAAAATAAACTGAAATGTCAACCCACAGTGAGCGAAGTCCATTAGTGGAATTAATATTTGCTACCTGGATAATGGACACAACATGAGGTCCATTAGAACACACTTCAGAGACATCTAAATTTCCATTCCTTGACCGATGACAGAATCCTGCCTCAGGCTAGGCTTTGTCTGTTCGATCTAAAATCACAGGAAATAATCCTGGTAAATACTCTTAAACATGCGCCAGACTAAAATTATCCTCTAACACAGAGATTCAACAATAATACATAAAGATAGAAAAGAATCTTTTCTGCCTGTTTGTTCATTTGATTTTTAATGGAACACTTTAAAGATTCATTCCCTTAGGTTGAACTGTCTTTGGCACTTTACTGATCTGCTCTGTGGGGTATAAATCAGACTTTCACAAATTTGTTCTGTGGGACACAAATGGCATTACATAATAGAAGCCTAGACCACAGTGACCAGGTCTGCTCCAATCCATTCATTATTTGCTCATCATGTGAATAATTTATTCCAGGAGGCAAGTATGCCCTGGGCATTTATTTACTATGCACCAGTAACATACAACACATTTAAACAGGTGCATAGTCGCACGTAGAGGAGACAAGTTTTTTTAAGGGACGCACCCACCTAAAACCAAGCAAGACACTAAGGTTCCCTGCAAGTGTGAACATTAAAGATTCTACCTTCTACTCTTTACAAGTTCTCGCCTCTGCTTTCTCTTCCCATTTTAAACAGGCTTTCTGAGCCATTATGCAGATAAATGAAATACTGCTCCACTCAATTCCACCAGCACAGAGCTGGGAAGGAAAGCAGGGGTTGGGGACGGGGCGAGGAGCCCATCTCGGCTAGCAGAGCTTGCACAGACTGGGAACAAGAAGCATCAGGCTCAGAATGGCCAGGAGAGCACAATCGGGGTCCCAGAGAACAGACTGGAAGCCAGGCACAGGGAGCCTGACGTGCCTGGGCTAGTGAGCTGGCCCTGCCCGCCAAAGGACCCACATACTCTGGGTCCAGGCCTGCAGGGCAGGCAGGCTGATCTCAAATGTGACATCTGGAAGCTCTCTGGGTGGAGTGTAAGGGCTCAGCCAGAGCGCTAGCTAATACCTAAGAAGCAACCACACCTCTAGGTACCTCGAGTTGAACACGTCATAAAGCCGCACACAGTGCTAAGGGCTTTATGTGTTGTGGTCACCCTGTGACGCTGGTCATGGGTGTCCTCGTTCCCTTTCTTCTGGGTCTTGGTCAGGTCCCCCTTCCTCACCTCCTCGGAAGCAAGCCTTGGCCTTGAAACTGTCTTTGGCCAATAAACAGGAGCCAAATGGATATTTCCCTTCTGGGAGGAAACACTGAGAGACTTGACATGATTTACCATCTTTCCTTTAGCTGCCTTGACAACATGCATCGGGATGGAGCTTCCGGCAGGCCGGGCAACTCACAAGAGGAAATTCCCCTGCTGCTGTAGACTGCGTGGTTGTGTTTATACGAAAGTCATACGTTGAAACCTCATTCCCCCTGCCCCCACAGGCTGGCATTTGCAGGTGGGCTCTCTAGAAGGTGATTAGGTCATGAAGCTGGAATCCTCACCAAGAGGAGAGTAGCCTTATTAAAGAATCTCCAGAGAGCTCCCTCCCCGTTTCTACCCTGAGGGGGAGAGCAAAAAGAGAGCCCTCTAGGAAACAGGAAGCACCCCTCCCTAGCCCTGCACCTGCTGGAGCCTTGATCGTGGACTTCCTTGTCTCCAGAACTGTGAGAAAGCTGTGCTGGGTGTTTACAAGCCACTCAATCTCC
This sequence comes from Potos flavus, assembly GCA_028534135.1. Lineage (NCBI taxonomy): Eukaryota > Metazoa > Chordata > Mammalia > Carnivora > Procyonidae > Potos > Potos flavus. The sequence goes on along the minus strand of CM052893.1, from coordinate 5,592,343 downwards.
GGGATTCGGTTACAGCAGTCTGAACGGACTGAGAACCTGCACCCTACACAGACGAGACGTGGGAGGAGAAATAACTCTTTTGCAGTGTGGAGCCCCCAACGTTACGGGACTGTGTGTCACGGCGACAGACTGATGGCTGGTCTCCCTGGACCATCCCAGCAAGCCAGTGACTCCTTTAAGGAAGAATGTGAAGGTGCGTCCTGGTGACTCTGAGTCCTCTGCCTGAGATCACAGAATTAGTAAGAGACGGTAGTCTGTCTCACCAGAGCCCCACTCTGAACCACACTTTGACAAGAGCTAATTGAGTAAACACAAGGGAGAAAATAAGGCATTCCCTAGCTCGGTAAGTGGCATCAGGAAACTTCTACACACACAACTGGCATAAAACCAGGCAAATGAGCAGAGTAGCCTTGGCAACTCTCCTACTTTGTACCCCCCCCCCAAAAAAAATGCAAACAGGATGTAATGTCACCATGAACCATGAGAACAGCCTAACAGTGATGCTACAGTCTCCTGTGGGATGACAGTCTAATCGTATTACATGGTTCCTCTTAAAGTGACCCAGTCTCAGGGAGGGTGGACGGAACAGGGGTGGGTCAGGGGATTGAAGGAAGGGCCCCCTGTTGTTCTTGCTTTGCTAGACCATATCCTTCACTTTTACGTTATACCATAAGTAAAAGAGGATCCTACAGAACATAAGACTTCTATTGTTTACCAAACCTTCCAAACCAAGACTTCCATTGTTTATCTTCCAAAGCCATGGGCACGATGAGGCAGAATAAGAAGAAAAAGATTGAGAACCAAGAGTGCTACTTAAAGCTAATAAGACAGTCTATATGCATGGCCAGCAATTTTACTTTTTCTTGAAATTTCCAAGTGGAGTTCAAAGTGCCGAATTCATGGTACCAAACCTTTGTAGCTTCTCATCCTGACTTAAGGACGCAAGAATTCCCTTATGTGCATTTATTTCTTAATGGGCATTGACCTTAAGTACTGACCAACAAGTGACAGGAAACAGATTCGAAGATGGGCTTTGATCTATCCTTGACCAATTCACGTCACTTTTCACTTGTGCAGCCAGGAGTCAGTCCTGTAGCCTTTAAACCAGAGAAGGAGAGATGAATTATCCTCACGTTTAGCTAAGTGGATGGAAGTATATTCCTTCACTGTCACTTTACATTGTGTTATTGACTTTCAGATGGAGCAATGCCTCTGAAGTCTGGAGAGAGTCCACACACTGCCACATTTCATTCCAGGGAATTCCATTATTGCAATGACTGAGTATGTGTGTCATCTGAAGCCATAACTTATTTATGCCCTTAATTCTAGATTGGCTTTTTAAAAACCAGCAAAAGAACGTAGGCTGTTTTCATGCATATGATCTCCATCATAATTCATTTTTTTAACCTAATAAAAAATGGTGGATTTGATTATATGGATCAAAGGGATTTTTTTTAACTACCCTATATCACTTCTGAATTTCATATGACACTCATCACTCATTCTAATCTCTGTGGTGCCACATAGGTTCAGCATGCCGTCTATAATAAAATCGACATCACATTTTCAGGCTTTGCGTGGCAAAAATACACTAGGTTCCACGTGTTACGGGTTTTTTAATTTCAACTATCTAACCAGAAATTCACATCAAACACCTGAAACGTGGTGTACCCCAACATCTGATATCTATTCTAAATACCCTGAGCTTGAATTCAAATCAAATTTATATTTTTATGCTCATTTAATTTTTTCATTGTACTTTCAGAAATGCTATTTTTCATTTAAAACATAGATACTTCAAAGGAGCAAGAGAATGTCTCGAAAAATTTCACTGGAAGCAAAACGACCCCTTTCTAACTGAAAGCAGATATAGAGAAAGCCGTCAGAAACAGAATACCTGTCTCATGAAATGTATTTGAGAGAGCAAACAAAAATGCTGTGTTGATTTAAATAACATGTGAGGTGGCCTTTTTTTTTTTTTTTTTTTTTTTTTTTTTTTTAATGCAGTGCTCTCTTTTGGAGCATCTGAGTGAAGAAGAAAGCATAGGATCTCAGGTGCTTTTAAAACAAGCAGACTTTCCTTTCCTCGGTCTATAAGCCTCAGGAGAGGCTGAGCATCCTACACTCACCCAGAAACATGAGGCTGCCATGGCCCACCCCGGTACACCTTGAAACTCAGTGGAAACATAAAAGTGAGGACCCATTGTAGTAAAAAAAGCCTTGCAGTGTCCGAGACTCGGGGAGACTCAGACAAGGGTGCACTACTGGTTTCCACTAAGAGAAGGAAGGAAACAGAGCAGCTAAAAGCACAAGATGCAAATGAACACATATGCAGGGAAACCCAAAGGAAGATTATTCTCCCACTGCTCTAAGACTAGATCAGTCTCCCTGGTACTAACATCAGACACCAACATCAAGAGCCAAACCCCACCAAGGTGCTCTTGAAACTATTAACCACCAGTTCCTATGCTAATTCTGGAACGTGCATTTTTAAGTGGATTCTGCTGCCTTTCAAACAACTTGTTCTAGAAATCAGTTACTTCCATGGCCTTAAGGATCTGAGACATCTTTCTGATACCAGGAAATGGTTCTCTACACCCCAGACAGCCTGTTCCCCAACTCCAAGCTTTAAACTCGAGCTTTCAAGGGACTTAACCAGGCACTCAGAGAAAAGGCACAGACCTTCCTTCCAGACTGTGGAAGAAATACTGCTTTGCACGCTTCCTCCTGGGAAGCTTGGTGTTGCTGCAAAACCCAAAGGAGGAGGAGAAGCGCTGGAGGGGTGGGGAGGGTGAACAGATGGGGAGTGAGGTCGGTGCGGCGGTAGATGTGTTTCCGAAGTTCTCCTTCTTATCTTTCTGTCATAATTGGAGATGTGACCCAAATACAAGGAAACCTCCACATTCCATTAACGGACTCAATTCGGATTATGCAGCTCCGCGGGAAGAAAGAGCATCCTCTCCCTGGCTAGTCGTGCGGCACTCTTGAGATAATTCTCTTAGTTTCATTTTAACATCTGGTTTAAGGAGATGCTGAAGGGTCAGGGCGGAAACTGGGGATCCACTAAACGTCTCTTTAGACGGAATTTTCTCTTCCAGAACGGCGAGCCCCAGGGGCTCAGCTCCGGTGCCTGGGACGCTGCCCGTGAGGCGCGCACTCTGGGGGGCGGAGGTCCGGGCTCGCCAGCTCCCACCCCTGCCGAGCCGCGGTTCCCTGAGAGCAGGGCTGTCCGCTCGCTCTTTCGCCTTTCTCCTCCTCGCAACGCGCACAGCCCTCTCTAGTTGGGCTCAAGTAGAGGATCGCCAGCTGCTCATCCCGGAGGACGGGCTGCAGAAAACTCTCCCGGCTCATGCGCGGACCCGGGCCGGGTCGCCAGCGGCAGCACCCTCGCGGATTCGCTAAAGGATAGTTTCTGGACGAAGTAACACAGCCCCAAAGACCGTCTAGCCCCTCTAAAGCCCACTACCGTGCGACGCCACGTTCCTCAGAGCCCTGGTGGGGCAGTTCCCCTTCTTGCTCACCCCTGCAGAGGCGCCCCAAGAACGCGGTGCCCAGGAACCCTGAAAGAAGCCCGTGGGGGAGGCCGAGGTGCGCGGGGAAGAGGGGGGCAGGCGGTCCCCTCCCCTCTCCTCCCCGAAGCCCGGTCCTTCCCGGCAAGAAAGAGTAGGAACAGAGGCCCCGGGTCGGAAGGAGGACGCGGCCGCCCCCGTCCCCGAGTCGGGCCACCTGCAGGGTCCCCCGCGCCCGGCCCCGCCGCCCCGCGAGCGCTCCGGCCACCTCCCGGGCAGGTGCCGGGCTGAGGCCCCGAGGAGCGCGCCGCTCTTACGTGCTCCAGCTTGTCTTTCCTCCGGAGCCAGACGCTGGCGCTGTAGTCCTGCTGCTTGACGCTGCTGTAGAAGTTCGCGCCCACTCGGGTCAGGCTCGGCGAGGGCTCCTTGGGGCGGCTTTTGAGCCTCATCTGCTCGAAGCCCTCGTGGGGGGAGGCCGAGAGCCACTCGTGCTGCCGGATCTCCATCCTGACATGACCAGGCGGCGGCCGGCGCGCAGCTGGCTGGAGGGCGCGCGGAGGCCTGGCCGGGGCTGGAGGAGGAGCGAGCGGGCGCGGGGGGCGCGGGGAGCTGAGCGCGCTGCCGGGCGGGAGGAGCGCGGCGGGCGGAGGGAGGGCGAGATAGGGGTGGGGGAGGTGGGAGAAAGGGGCGGGGGCGAGAGGGACGCAGGGAGCAAGGGAGGGGAGCAGGCTCCGGGGAAGCCCGAGTGCCCGGTGCCCGGAGCCCGCCGCGGTGGCCGCGACGCCCCCGCGGGCTGCGGTCGGAGCGGGGCGCCCCGCACGCCGGCTCCTTGCGGCAGCGGCTGGGACTGGGCCGGCCCAGGGCGCCGGCGGCGGCGGCGCGGGTGGGGTGTGGGTGGGAGGGGCCGCGGCCCGCAGCCAGCCCGAGCCCGCAGGTTGGTGCAGTGAGGAGCCGCGCCGCCCGTGGCGGGGCCGAGGGCTGCGAGCCCGCCGCCGTCCCTCCCGCCGCGCGGCCCCGGCCCCTCCTCGCCGGGCTGCACCTCTCCGGCTCGCGTCGGTACTGGAAAGCGAGCAGCCGCTGGAGGGGGATCGCGGTCTCCGCGCCTCCTCCCTCCCGCTGGCCCGGTGCGGAGCTGGATCCCCGGGGAGACTTCTCGGCACCACCTTTGCCCTTCCCCCACTCGCCCCCTGCGGGCCGCGCTCCGCGGACCCCGCCTCGCCCCGGGCTTCACGGGCCCCTTGTTCTGAAAGTTCTGTAACTTCCCACCTCGGGAGCCCATTTGTCCCACCGCGGCGACGCAGAGCACAGGGCGCCTGGCAGTCCCCCCTCCTCCCGAAAATGGCCACAAGGACAAGTGTTTTCTGGAGCCGTGCACACTACTTTCATCCGAGGGTGTAGCGCTGCCAATCCTCCCGGGTGCAGGGATGGGCGGGCTGGCTTCCTGGACCCGCTGCTCCCCGGCCCCCGGGTGCACTTGGAACCCGGCTGCCCGCGGCGCCCCTGCACCGGACCCCGGGCCTCTCTGCAAACGCCCTGCCTCGACTGTGCGTTCGCGAGGTGCGTGTGGCCAGGGCGCTCTGCAGTTGCCTCTCAACGCTGTCCCTCGCCCCCCAGGGCCGGGTTTTTGCAGCTTTCCCTCCCAGGCCCAGTCTTAAAACAGCCAGGCGTGATGATTTTTCTGGAAATAGGGCGGCATGTTAATAATTAAATCTTACGTCTCTTTCTCTTTTGCTGTCTTCGCATTCAGCATCTCAGAACGGTTTTGTTTTTTGTTTTTGTTTTTGTTTTGTTTTTGTTTTGTTTTGTTTTGTTTTACCGAAAGCTCAGTAACAACTCATGTCAAGGATTTCTCAGGTCCATTTGAAAGCCTGAAAAGTGCATGGAAGGGGCAGAAGTATCTAGGAGACTTTAAAGAGGGGCACAGAAGGTAAGCTGACCTCTCTTCAGCTCTCAGCTGACCTGTTCCCCAAACCTCCAGCTTGGATGATAGTTTCAAAGAAAGTCCGGGTTGGAATGTGATGATTTTGTGAGGGCAAGGATTGTCTCATATCTTTTCGGATTCTCTTTTTTTTTTCCTTCAGAGTCTCTATTTAAATAAATGGTATTGTAATAATGGAAGTTGAAATAAAATCCTATAGCAGTCAGTTTGGTGATGAAGTAACTAAAAAGTAACACACACAAAGTTTCTGCTTATTCTAGATTAGTCTTTTTTAGGGGCTGAATCATTGGGTACTATGTACCCCCAACAGATGGACTTTCTCCAAATCTCACAGTTACTCTGCAAGATGAAAGTTATTAAGCCCATTTTTCAGGTGAGGGAACTGAGACTCAAACAGAAGTAACATATCAAAGCAAAAATTGGAACTGAATTAAAAGGCTTCCAACACTGCCTTCCATTGTCCTCTCATTTTTTGCCACGACGATTTAAAGTTCATGGCTCTTACTTCTTTTTAAAGTGTAAACACACACTTGACGTGACTACCAACACTTACATGTCTTTTATAATATTGGTGTTAGAAAAACCTGACTGCCCTCCTGCCAAGGGTATGTCTGATTTTTGCTCCATGAGAGCATCCTGAAGGTCATGTGATATATGCGAACCTTGACAAGTGACAGATTTCCAATTCAGAGTAACAATGAAGCATTCCCCTGCAGTAGAATTTAAACAAATGGTATCCACGTCGTCAGGTTTTCATGTGAGTAGATTTTTTTTAACTAGACCTTTATAGGGAAAACACTATAGGAGCTGAAACCATTGTTTAAAGCCGTGTACTGGTAGCGTGTATATTACAGGCAAACTACTAAACTGAGCCTTACAGTCAATCCATAAATGATGTCTGTTAGGATTTAAAATATCAGGCAAAACACAAATTTTTACTGCTTCGTACTTAACCTACTTAGTATATAGTGCCAGACATTAAAACAGACTCAATACATTCAAATAAACCTGAGTGAAATGATATTCACAATTTTATTTCGGTCTGAGATACTTGTTCAGGTTCATTGTTTACGGCAATAATATGGGACTTGCTCATTGCCCTTCAAAAGAGTGTATGAAACAGCGCAAATCAAACTGTGGTAGGGAACGCAAATAATATTTCTGAAGATGCTCAACTACAATATGTGAATCTTGCCGCCCAAATATTATCAAAACGTGTAAGTGTCATGAAATTTAGAAGTTGACTCCCATGGCACTTTTCCCTGTCGGTGTTCATAGCCCTCCCGCGGTCTGAATGCAAGACAGGCGTGAGGCATTATCCATCCTCCTAGTTGTGGCTTCTTGGAACTGGGGTCATCCTTCACTGTGCTAACACTTCACCACGTTTGATGTTTGTTTTTAAGAGCACTGGCCTTAACATTCAAAGACCTAGGTTTTAGTACCAGCTCCTTTAATCTCTAAATTGTGACTTTCTGGGTTTTCATTTGATATCAATAGCCTTCAGGTTCATCTAATAAATGGAGAATAATCACTGCTTCTTCAAACGATTGCTACAGGGATAAGCTGATCTAATGCATGAGAAAACACTGTATGAACTAGACAGGGCCATGTTACTGTTCTTAGAACGTTCCTGCACAGGAATGTTCTTTACATTCTTCTAATGATAAGTTATCGTGTTCGCTGGCAGTGTATCACTTAATCTTGATTGCTTGTAATTAATCATAGAAACTGCACTCAGCCATGAAATTGCATCTCATTATTGTTTATGTTTATTCTAGAAATACTTTCCCTCACTTGCTACTGGTATTTTACACAATACTTTCAAGCTATATAAGAATTTCAGGTAAGGGCACCTGGGTAGCTCAGATGGTTAAGCGTCTGCCTTCAGCTTAGGTCATGATCCCAGGGTCCTGGGATTGAGTCCCACGCTGGGCTCCCTGCTCATCAGAGAGCTGCTTCTCCTTCTCCCTGCTGTTCCCCCTGCTTGTGCACTCTCTCTCTCTCTCTCTCTCTCTCTATCGATTAAATAAAATCTTTAAAAAAATTCGAGTATAACATATATGAGCCATCAACATCTGTTGATTTCAAACTGAAACTCAAAGGATGCCATTGACCAAGAATTGTTAATATTGTCTGAATAAGTCATTTTGCAGGGGTGTAAAACCTAAGGCCAGAGTAGGCTGAAAGCAGCCAGAAGTCACAGGGAGAATTTTTTTTAAGCCTTTCATAACAATAATAATACCTTACATTTCCACGATATTTACATTTATAGCATGTTTTCATATCCTTTAGCACATTTACTTCATGCAAAAAATTATCCGAAAGTAGTCTTGATATTTGCTACTATCTGCATTTTTCGAAAGGAAGAAACTGAAGCTCATGGAGGTTGGGCAGCTCAAGACCTGCCCAAATCCATGGGTCTAATAAGCTATAGAATCTGGTCTAGAAACCATTGACCCTAAATAAAGGATTTTCTTTTTCACCACATCACATCAAGAAAGTCTCAAACGGATGCTTCTCAGTAGTCATGTTTTATTTTTCATGTGATTACTTTCACTAAGTAGTACCAGGCTTTCTTTACTGAAGAATAAAATATTCCAATAATTAGACCTTCCTTGGCAGTGTGCTTTGAGTTCTCCCTAATGACCCTCACACTATGCAAGACCATATGAAAACACTGACTCCAAAATTACTGTATTCTTTGCTGTCAAGCAGTAGATCCAGCACCTTAAGACAGTGTTACTTTTTGTAACACTTTATTTTTTACAGATGTTTGAGGTTCACTGCAAAATTGAGAGGAAAACAGGAGACTTCCTGTGTAGCCCCTGCCCCCACACTCACGTAGCTTCCCTCATTATCAACATCACACATCCAAGGGGTACACTGGTTATAATTGACAACCCTACACGGACACATCAAAATCACCCGAAGTCCATAGTTTACATTAGGGTTCACTCTTGGTGGTGTCCATTCTGGGGGTTTGGACAGATGTGTAATGACATGGAGGCGTCTTTATGGTATCATACAGAGTATTTTCACTGCCCGAGACTTCCCCTGTGCCCTGCCTATTCATCCTCCTTACTCCCCGCCAGCCTTCATATCCTTAGCCACCACTGCTCTTTTCCCTGTCTCCATAGTTTTGCCTCTTCCAGAATGTTATATAATGGGAATCATACAGTATGTTAACTTTTCAGGTTGTATTCTTTTACTTAGTAATATACACTTGAGATTCCTTCCCATCTTCTCCTGGCTAGACACCTCATTTCTTTTTAGCACCCGGTAATATTTCATTGTCTGGGTGGACCACAGTTTATTTCTTCGCCTACTGAAAGGCATCTTGGCTGCTTCTAAGTTTGGGCAATTATGAATAATATTGTTATAAACACCTGTGTGCAGATTTTTTGTGTGGACATAAGTTTTCAACTCCTTTGGGTGAATATCAAGGATACATATGTTAATGATAAGATTATTTCCGTAGAAAATTTGAATAAAGCCAATCCCTTAGAACCAAATTAAAGTAGTCATAGGTTTAAAATGTTTCCTGAAAGGATGTACAAACATGAATATACTATATTACTCCCTGACCAGGGTCTTTCATGCCATAGTATTTCCTTTAGCCACGTAGTTATTATTGTTTTGTCATAAAATGACAATGAAAATTTTTTAATGTTATCTCCAGTTATTAACAAAGTGGATGTATCTACCTACAACTTAATTTCGACTAGATTCTCATTTTTTTTTTTAGTATTTGCTGTGTGCTGGTCACTGTGGTGGTCCATCACGAAAGGGATTATTTTGTTTCTCATAAAAAACCCCGCAAAGTAGGGGGCACCTGGGTGGCTCAGATGGTTAAGCATCTGCCTTGGGCTCAGGTCATGATCCCAGGTTCTAGGATCGAGCCCCACATCGGGCTCCCTGCGCAGCGGGAAGCCTGCTTCTCCCTCTCACACTCCCCCTGGTTGTGTTCCCTCTCTCCTGTGTCTCTCTCTGTCATATAAATAAACAAAATCTTAAAAAAAAAAAAAAACCCGCAAAGTAAGCATAACCATTATTATGTTACAGATGAGGAAACAAAGACCATCCCATGTTACAGATGAGGAAACAAAGACCCAGGAAGACTAACTTGCCCAGAGACATAGTTAACAAGAGGCAGCGACGTGGCTGAAACTCAAGGTGGCTCCACTGACTCTCAGTTCCTTTTCACAGCACACACTTGCCTGACCTTGCTTGGGCTCCAGGAATCTCCACTGGGCTGGGAGCCCCACAAGGAGCTGGAGAGCCAGTGACCAGTGGGAGAGGTGGCGGAGCCCCCAGGAGGAGATCCTAGCAGAGTGAGTTTCCGCTGTGACTTGGAGGCTGCCATTTTGTTCCCACGTGGAGAACCAAATCCAGTGGCACTGGGCTATTTCTAAGAGTTTGAAACCTTGTTTCCCCTGTCAGCTCGGTTGACAACCAACCAACAGTGGGGACTTACTCAGACAGATCATTGGATCTGTCAAGTTGCTATGGTTTCATTACGAAGTTGGGTTTTGCAGTGAGAATTGGATGGATCCATCACATCAATACATCTGATTGGCTCTGTCCCAGAGAATTAATCAATGTCTTTCCTGAGGGGGGAAAAAAAAGTAAAGAGAATAGTTGAAATTAATAACTGGACACTTTATATAACTAAAAGCTTCAAACAGGAAAAAAATCTAAATCATCTTAACTCATAGTGTGGATGGATTAAATCAATCGGACGATTGCTTAAATTGTCATTTCATTTGGCCTTCATGCCCTCAGGCTTCAGACTGAATTAATACTTCAAAATCACCCTGATAGTCTAAATTCCATATGATAACCTGCAGCAATCTTTTGTGTGTTGTGGTATTTTATATAAAGTACATCCAACTCGGAAGTATCTAAAGATAATGTAAACCACACCATAATTCTTACTCATCCCTAGATTCATAAAACTGAAATCTATACTTAAATTAAGGGATGTGAGAATGATATGGAGTTACTGCATTTGGGCGGCCATACAGGAGAGATTCTGTGTGGCTTCCTGTGTTTTTATACGACACTGGTAGTGGTCATGGTTTTCTCTTACTTTCTTGTTCATCTTAGGAACCAATGTTATTATGAGAACAACAATATGGAATTAGTAAGTATCATAAAACTATTTGGATACTTCTGACATTTTCCATTTGTTCACTGGTGCTAAGAAGGAATTTGCTGACTCCTTAGATCTTGTATTCCTGGCAATCAGAATAACATTTGTAGTAAATCACTTAAACAAATATAAGCCGACGTGTACCATCTCAGTGCTTGCCCAAGTTCCTGTTGTTAGCTTATGTGCATTACGCGGTATCTTTTGAAGGTAGGATGTAACATAGTCGGTTCCTAACAATAAAATTCAGAAAGCTCAGAGCTAATTTTTAGGCTCAGTGGCTGGAGATTTCACTGATGTTAGGTTTTCTAGGCCAATGATGTCCTTCTCCCTTCCTATTATGTGGTTCTAGTTCTTTGCCCTTGTCTTAATGATGTTATTTTTCTGGTCTTTGTTTTCTACTAATGGCTTTTTTCAGTGTAGGCAGAATACAAATAATAGATGCAGAATTAGTTAATCTGTCATAAACCAGGACTGCCTGTCGACATGTCAACCTGATGGATTGGTTTCAAGTTATAAAAACTATTAAACTGATCTACAAGGATGGATGGGGGCACATTAAATAGCTCCCATCTCCCTCTTTTAACATTTCTACTCTGAGTATGCTCAAGACGCTATTCTTTCCAAAAGCACTGATTTTAGCAGTTGGTACGTGCTTGGCCATGGCGACACAAGACAAATAAAGGAAAACAAGATTTAAAATGATCTCAGCTTGATCTGGCTGGAGAGCAGACAGGTGGGTGGGGGCGGGGTAGAGGGTGAGTTGGGGGGGAGGGGCAGGGAAGGTGCCAGAGAAAATGGCCTGGATGGGGATATAAGATTCTCAACAGAAATTATGGTTGCACACTTAGATGAAATTAGCAGAGAGACAGTTCAACTTTGCTAAATCGAACTCAAAATTTCAACTTTGCAAACTTGTATCGAGTTTCTAGTGTACACTCACAGTTGGATAAGCATGTGGGGCTTCAGGATGCTGAGAAATCATAAACCTTCTTATAAATGAATTGGCGATCTGAAAAAGTAGACACACTCTAACGAAACCACAAATACCATATGATTCTGATCAAATGTTGAGAAAATAAACGCTGAAAACGTAGTTCCCAAATGAGGAACCATTCTATAAAAATGAAAAGGAAAAATTGAGAAAATCCACATTAGCAGCATTTGGGCAATAGAGCCTGGTTTGGGAAGGCAGGTCTAAGCAGTTGGAAAAAGCCAGTAGGTTGTAGGCAAGAAGCTGGTTCTTGGAGTTGTTTACCAGAGTTAAAGATAAAATAAAAAAGGCCTTCTTTAGAAGAGAGATACTAATTTATTTGATGTAGCTAAGGTATCACAGTGGAGATGCATGCTCAAGGCAGCTGTCTGGGTCTGATACTCACCTGGACCTAGGGTTATAATTTGGTGTTACTCCTAGCCTCAGAATGATAATGGATAAACACTGCGGCCTTCAGTCGCTTTATTATGAATGGACATAAGAGGACTACATTATATTTAATGTCATAGTAACGGGTGCATATAACTTCTTCCCTTTCAATCCTATTAACGATTTGTCCAGTTACTTATTTGACTACTTTAGAGGCATAAACTATAATTCGAATATAATAAACTATCAATATATTTAGGATTATTCCCAAGATTATGTACCTAAAATTTTACTGACAGGAAAAAATGGAATTATTATAGATTATTAGCTACAATCTACAGTTACCCCCCTGAATATGTGCACTTCCTAAAGTTTTGACAGAAGATCTCAAAGTGTATACACCATGAGGGAAAGGCAACCAAAACTTTTAGGTTCCCCATGAAGGAAGCTCCCCAACTTAACACTTATCAGAGATGGCAGCATGTACCTGCAAGTGATGGATGAGGTAGGCTGTAAGTTTCAGCCGAGGAACCATAGTGACAGGTGGGCAGGTGAAACCACGGAAGTAAGAATAAGTTTTAACTAGAAAACCTGGCCCAGGGGTCCCTGAGTGTGCTGGAAAGACAGGAGGACTCACACATCTCCAGACTGAGAACTCAGAAGGAAAGGGAGGGGAGGCTAGAAACCAGTGAACAAAATCAGGTATCAGCGATCAGGAACGATCTGCCTAGCAAATGCAGGGAAAAAAAGTGGTTTTGCTGATAAGTGGGTCTAGTAAATTGAGTGTAAACTGTCATGAAACAGTTTAGAAAAGGATACAATTGCAACGAGCCAATTGAAATTGCAAAGAATCATTGCTTCCATTTACAATTTTATTACGGGAAATAAAATGGTGGGTGATTTATACACACTCTTTATGAGTCACCCTGTCGCAACTCCTCACATGTGAGAAGAGGCAGAGCCTGGCCTGAGGCATTGCTTTCCAGACTTCCCCAAGAGATTTTTGCATGAGTGGAAACCACAGAAGCTACGCAGGAAGAGAGCAAATTTGAAGGCTCACTCCAGGCTAGGGCTGTGCTAGGAGCTTCGCGAGATGAGCATCTCATTTAATCCCCACAATGATCCACTATCATCTCCGTTTCATCGTCTGGGAACTGTGGCTCCCAGAGTGTGAGTGACTGCTCGTGGTCACATAAAGTAAGTGTCAGAACTAGAAAACCAGCCCAGCACTCATTTCAAAACCCAGGATCTCATCATACATTTTACTCTAATCCATTCATTAAGCAGCAGAAAGCAGCGGTGCCCTTTCCCCCCCTGTTAAACCCAGGCTGTGGACTGGCTCATGGAGGACACTTCTGTCATGTTTCATAGAGAGGGTTTTTTTGGGGGGGGGGGGTTGTGGTTTTTTTTTTTTTTTTGCTCATTTTTTTAATTTTAAGAAGATTCCATCTAGGAATCCTGTAACTCCAAATGTGCATGTAGTGGGAAGGTCCTGCGCCCCCCTCTTCCGCCCCCCACCCCAAAACCTGAAGTATCAGAAGGTGGCATCTTATCTCCTCCACCTTTGCTAACCTCTGCTCATGGCCCCTCTGGGTCAGGCACCAGATGAGACGTGTTGCAGATTCCCCAGGGACCAGACTCAACACAGAGCTTCACAGACAAGCAATGCTTGGGGGAATTACCACCTCTGGAAGGGAGGAGGCAAATGGAGCAGATCAATCTGTACGAAGGCTCCAGATGGCCCTTTGGGGAACGGTGAAGCTGGTTGTCACTTCAGAGTTGGTCTGATCTGGAGGGAGGGGCTGGAAATTCACTTGTGCCCCACATTGCTCAGTCACTGGATGGGCTGTCCCCCTGGGAAAAGTTGCGACCTTGAGCTAGCCAGGCCATCTTCTGGTCTGTGGAGGCCATCCCCAAAGGAAGCTGACAGGTGAGGGCCACCTTCAGGCAGCACTCTTGAAAGCTGGGGGGATACATGTTTCTTTTCTGAAGATGGGTCCCCGTAGCACAGCATGGCACCCACCATAGGGAACCAGGGAAGAGGGAAGAAAGGTCTTCCTGACCAGGTGGTCAGGTCCATCCTTCTGCTGGGCCATTTTACCTTCCAGGCAGGCTTCTTTCAAAAATGATGGATTTTCAGAGTTGCCCGATGCCAGAAAACCCTCATTCCTAACCTATAAGATCAGACATCCTTGCTCTCGACTCCAGATTTTTTTTTTTCACCCTGACTTTGTGCTATTCAAGAGAATGACATGACAGGTTTTCCCAGGAAGGAATGAGGTACTAGGGCAAGTGTCCCCCAAACTCCAGGGGTTACCCTTCAAGTTCCCAAACTGGTTCTCTGGTAGACCCCTCCCTTGGCTTGAGATGGCTGGTGAAAATGTCCCTTTCGCTGATGAGTCCTCACCAACTGGCCTGTTTAACCTCTCAATGAATTATCTGCCTTTGCTTGTTGAGTTTAGAAGGAAGCGATGGGCTAATGCTAGAAGGATTGGCTTTGAAGTAGGCTATTGCAAGACCCACCTTAGGGGCCACTGGCATCTGTGGCATTAGGTTCAATGTCTCTGGTAACATTCCGAGACACTAAGGCAGCCTTCCGCATGCAGTCTCTTTAGATTCTCTCCCATTTATGTGCCCACACCGGCCTGAAAGTTCTCTTTGGTTCAAAGGCAAGTGGAGTGTTTAAAGGTCACCCAAAGAAGGAAGGCAGGCAGCATGATGAGTAAGTAGGGAAAATATAGCCCCAATAGGCAGATTTTCTACCAAGGACTATCCCTGCCAAGACTGATGTTCTTTGTCTTGACCAACAGGATCTTGCCAAAACAGTGACTGGTAAAGCATGATCCAAATGCTCTGTGCCGAATATCTTCCATTTGTACCGTGTTGTCACTTACTGGATTTAGAATGGACCCCAGCTATCAATGACTGTCCCAAATTGGTGTTTGCTTAACGCCTAGGTCTGACTGAAGTTCCTGCAAACATCACACGTCGGCCAACTGCTGGCCTTGAGGAAGGGTTTGGGGATTAATCCCCATCTAATTTTTATTTCACATATCTCAAATGGTTTCACATTTTTATGACCCATTAATTTATACAGGCAAAAAACGTCAGTGTCTGTTTTTTCTACAGTTTATGTCCAAATGTTCTGACAGTGGAATTCTCAGCTGAACAAAATGAGAGGCTCGGACTTTGTGTGGCATAAGCATGAGTGCTCCCGCATGATTCTGTCCCCGTTCTCCTCCACTGTCTCCTTCTGCAACAAACCTGCTTGTGCTTTCCGTTTTCCCTTGAATCCACTAAGGAATGCTTTCATTTGCTGGCTAGGAATTGCTTGATTCTACACAACCCGTGGGAAGCCACAGGGAAGGTGACAGCCCCAGGAACATCTCTACTGTGGGGCAGAGACTGAGAGCCCATCTCTTCTGCAGCAGGAAGACCAGGATGGTGTTACAGGATGGGGACTGCACAATCCATATATTGAATACTTCTACCTTCCTCTCTCTTCCAGATAACATCCCTTTATTTTTACATATTACACTTTGAAAATGAGAGCCTGACCCGTCTCCCTGATGAAAGATATTTACGTTTTCTTTTCGCCTGATGATTTGCCTCAGCTATCGGGACCATGCCTTCACTTATGCATTTCGAGGGCGGTTGAGCTGTGTTTTGTACTCTCCTGGGTCATGACAGCCAATTTTCACAAGGTCACACAGTCCGTACACCAGCAGTATAATCAACACCATAACCGTGTTCTGATACATAAATCTTAAAATTGGCGGGAGTGTGGTTCCACTAGCCGGAAAGGGTGACAATGGCTGTGAATACCGAGTCCCTATTACTCTTAACCAGGGAGCACCTGTGTTTCGTGGTCTCCACTCTGGTCTAATAATTCCTCTAGGGACCCGACAGAGACTCAGTCCAATTCGCACCCTGTGAAGCAGTGTGTTAAGAACACCAATGGTGTTGCTTCCTGTCTTCTGCCTTAAGCAGGTGTCAAGTCAAGGAAGATATTGGACAGTGTCATCTACCTGTTAAAAGAGAAAAGACCTTAAATGAAGTACAAGACATATTGTATAATACTCGTCCTTAGAAATAGGGTAGATAGGGGAACCTAGATAGGGGCAGTCAGCTGGGCATCTGACTCTTGCTTTCGGCTCAGGTCATGATTTCAGGGTGGAGAGATGGAGCCCCGCGTCGGGTTCTGAGTTCAGTGCGGAGTCTGCTTAAGTTTCCCTCTCCTTCTGCCTCTCCCTCACCCCTCCTCTCTCTCTCTCTCTCAAATAAATAGATCTTTCAAAAAAACAGTGTGGATAATAATTGCATGCATTGGAATAGTACTTTAGATTTCAAAATAGCTTTTACACACATTCCACAGTGTACAATTGGGCAGCTCTGTGAGATATGCTGAAAAACCCCTTCCCAATAATAATTAAGTGAATTGTGGGGCAGAGTATGGAGGGGTAACTAGCTCTACCATGTGCCACGGGACAGAAAGTCCGGCTGCCACTGACCCCATCCGTGGAGAGTCACAGAGAATCCAAGACCAAGCAGGAGCAACCCAGTCTCTCCCTTATTGTAGCTTGTCTCTCCTCCAGCAGCAAGAGGGATTCATCCCATTGACTGAAGCTTCATTTTGTTCCATCAGCCTCGCTCACAAATGCACAGAGGTTTCTATTGATACATGCATTTCCTTGGCCATCAGGAAATAACAAAAGGTAAAGCAAGGAGAAAGTACGCACATCCCAGCCAGATGAACACCTTGGTAGGGTCAAGAAACAATTAAGTGACTTGTACTTGCCAGATACCCCTAGTTCTCAAAAGATAAAACCAATAAGCAACTCTAGTGACAAGTATTGGTCACAGCCAAGTAATAAGCACTATCTCGAAGTCATAGAGAAGCAGATGCCATTTTCTGCCCGTTCTTCTAGCACAAAGAAGAAATCTCTCCATGTATGAGCCAATTGATTGGTCCAGAAGGTGAAGCTGGAACGTGTTATCACTCAGGCATGCCTTCATTCATTTCCTCGGGAAGTAAATTTTTACTGAGCAGCTTCTCTGTGCAAGATCCCAAGGATCTCATGATGCTCGAAGGCATAGGAAAGCATTGACGAAAAGAGGTGGACATTCTCTCCTCTGGCTCTACCTTGAAGTGGTCCACTTCCCATTTTATTTCTTACGTATGAACTGGCCAGGAGGAGAAAGTATAATGAATATTGCCTATTGTGCTCTTGGAGGAAAGGATTTATCTTGTTCCTGCGGGCTGTAGTAAATGAGTTAAATCAAGAAGGTACCCGGGGCACCTGAGTGGCTCAGTCGGTTGGGCATCCAACTCTTGGTTTCAGCGCAGGTCATGATCTCAGGGTTGTGAGATGGAGCACTGAGATGGGCTCCACCCTCAGTGCAGAGTCTGCTGGAGATCCTCTCTCTCCCTCTCCCTCTGCTCCTCCCCCTGCTCTCTTTCCCTCTCAAATAAATAAATAAAATCTTTTTTTAAAAAAGAATATACCCAATAGCCAGTAGGTAAAGTGTCTATTTCTACTTAAAGATGTGGCAGATGCAGGATTATGAATTTTCTTGCCTCAGAACATGCTGGAGAATTGAGGAACATAATGATATCACTAACAAAGACACTGAGAACCTCACTGCCCTGGTGCCAGGCCACAAACCTTCTTCTCCGCCTGTGCCACCTCCTCCCTCTTGGGAGATGGAGTGTGCTGGGCAGAGCGTTTACTTCCTTGATGTGCCACGCTGTATCTCTTGTACTGTGGAGAGCTAAGGAACGAAAGAACCATCATGAGATCCAGCATGCTGAAGCAGAGCGCGAAAAGAAAGTCCACAGCCGCTGGGACTGGTAGAGAGTGCGATACTTCCTTTTTCTCTAGTTGCATAAATCATGACTCATTGTGAAAACGAAGTTACTGGTGCACATCCTGTTCCCCAGGGGAGGTGAAGCCTGCAGGAGGAGGGGAAGAGGGAAAACGGTGAGAAGAGCAGACGGGATTCCATGACTGATATCCTATGATGTTTCACATTATGGTATGTTGACCAGAGGGAGCGATATATTTTGTTTCTACTTCATAGAAATAGCTCAGGGGATTAGGAAGGCTGCCAACTGGTTAAAGGGAAAAGATAACAAGATCATGTGCCTGGTACAAGCTTATCTCTTGAAAGATACTTAGTCTCTTCCTTCTTTCCTTCCCTCCCTTCCTCCCCCCTCCCTTCCTTTTCCTTTCCTCCTTCTTCCTTTCTTCCTTCCTTCCTTTTCCTTCCTCCCTCCCTCCCTTCCTTCTTCCCTTCCCCCATCCTTCCCCCCTTTTCATTTTCAAATTCAGGAATCTGTGGATATTAAATCTCAGGAGTTTCATTGTTTCCTTTAAGTCCTACACTTAGAATAATTTTTGAAGACCTTCTTTCCTTTCATGTATAAATCATTTCCTTCCATTTGCCTGTGCCTGTCCTCTCGTCTCTTTCTGCAGACCTTCTGGTGAAGCAATTTGACTCCATGGGCACACTGTCCAGGGAAAAAGGGCATGAAGTTATTTTAAGACACTCAACACAAATCCTCAGGTAAAAATACTTCAAAAGGGATTCCCCACTAGATTACATTACTTCCTTCCCAGAGTGCCCCTGGGGATACAAATGAAAGCCAAGAAATTACCATCATTTACCAAATGAGGCTACAGAAAGCATCTAGTTTTCTGACTTGCCAGGAAAGCACAGAGAAAACAGGCAGTGTGATGTCAGCTTTAAGTGGTAGCCCTTATTTTTAGAGTCACAGTGTGATGATGGTCCCCTTGGACAGAAAGTATCTATCAGAAATCCGATACTCACTGTGATGATATCATAGTAAGTAACTCATTTATCTTAGTTTGGATGCCGTAGTCTGTCTGCCAAATCAGAACTCAGTCGAGAAGAATATTTGAGCTCTAACTCCAGGGCTAAATTTCACTCGTAGAATCTGATTCACTTAGTTCGGTGCGAGTCAGGGTCTGTGCGGGCTTCTGCAGGCAGGGAGCCCCAGCTGCACCCATAGCTTCCCCAACCCGTGTGCAGTGACTTCAGGTTGGTGACTCCAAGTCAGCAGTGATGGGAGTATTTACATCACAGAAACACACAGATCAGGGGCCCTCAGCCCCCACCTCCTCCCTCCAAGAGCTGGTGGTCAAACGTTCACCAGACACCAAGGCAAGTAGGGGACGGGATAAATGTGGCTCATTTTCTTACGTCATTATAATGCAACAGTCCTATTTCATCAAAATATTAGTTCCTGTCTTGCGTAGATGAGGCTGAAACTTAGCCCGTTATTTATCTGTTTAAAAGATTGGCTCCTGGGGCACCTGGGTGGCTCAGTGGGTTGGGTGTCTGTCTTCGGCTCGGGTCATGATCCTGGGGTCCTGGGATCGAGCCCCCCATCGGACTCCTTGCTCAGTAGGGAGTGTGCTTCTCTCTCTCCCTCTGCAGCTCCCCCTGCTTGTGCTCTCTCTCTCTCTCTCTCTCTGTCTGTCAAATAAATAAATAAAATCTTTTTCTTTCTTTCTTTTTTTAAAGTCTTTCTCCTGATGAAAATGAACAAGAGGGGCGCCTGGGTGGCTCGGTCAGTTGAGTGTCCGACTCTTATTTCCACTCAGGTCATGACCTCAGGAGCCTGAGATGGAGCCCTGCATGGGGCTCTGTGCTCAGCGGGGAGTCTGCTTGAGCTTCTTTCTCTCCCTCTGCCTCTCCCCGCCACCCCCATCTCTCTCTCTATCCAAAAAAAGAAAAAGGAAAAAGAAAATGAACAAGAGGACAGTTTCTGCGATATTATCGTGCTGATAAGGATATTAAGTAACTATGGCATTTAGCTTGTCTGTCCCTGTGCAGAGGAATCTGCAGGAAAAGACAGGAGGAAATGTAATCGTTGCAACCAGTGTCCCCTTTGCCTCCTGAGAGCTGGTGTGAGACATCACACAGGGGCTCCCGTCCCTGCGTGTACACCGAGGTGCTTTTCTCAAGACCGCATGTCACTTGGTTGCCATTTATCTCCAGACTATTTGCGCCTTGGTTTTTATCACTTCCACTGTCTTGGAAAAGAAACTCAGCGAGTCACAGACACACCTACAGTCTCCGGCCATGTCCCTGGACCCCAATCTCGTAGCTTTCTTCAATGAAAATGTGATGGCCTTTGGAAACAATAAAGACCAAAGACCAGAACCTCCAGATAGAATGGCCGAAAACAGATCAATCAGAATTCACCAGGGCTTTAAGATTATCTGCAAAAACAAACAAGCAAACAAAAAATACCCCACACAATTGTATTTGGCTTCCAAGAGTTAAGCGCTTCACCTTTGGAGGGAGACGCTAGTAAGGCTGAGGGCCGGTGATGGTGTGGAGGCCACAGGGAACCCACAATTGGGGTTTGTCAGTGCAGGTAGATCTGGTGTCACACAAGCACGGTGTCCAAAGCTCAGCGAGCGGCTCCCCTCCCTGCAGATGCCACTAGAAACAAGTGTAAGCTGTGTGCCTTCACAGCTGCCTCCCGAAGCACATCCCAGCTCAGTCATCGTTAGTCATCGTAGTGGGTAGTTTGGGACTTGCTGTACATGCAAGAACAAAACGATTGTTTGTTTGTTTCAGTGTTGCAAAGCTGAGCCTTGAAAATCAAGGACCAGGAAATAGCTCCTGCCAGTCCCTTCCTTTACATGAATCCTTCTCTCCTTTACTTCCTCATTTGTGCCCTCGTGGGTGACACTTGGCAGATGCCACTTTTTCTATAGATGCGGGTGTACGTCTGTCTGGTGTGTGTGTGTGTGTGAGGGGTGGGCAGCTGTGACGTATTCATTTTATATTCCAGCCGCACTAGGATAGGATCCTGGTCTGTGCTCATAACCAGGGCTAACCTTAGCTTTCTTTTCACCTTTTCTTTTTTGACACTTTTACCCATCTATTATTAATCCAATAAATATATTAAGCTCATGTAATTAGAGTGAGGTCTGTGTACACATTGAATTAAAAAAATTCTTTCATGATAGGTCTTCTGACTGGCAGTATTCAGTTTTCAAAAGAGAGTTTATTAGTCAGCTTATTATATCTAATATATGGTTTATTATTGCTTTTTAAAAAATTTTTTAAAGATTTTATTTATTTGTCAGAGAGAGAGAGCACTAGCAGGGGGAGTGGCAGGCAGAGCAAGGAGCCCGCTGAGCAAGGAGCCCGATGTGGGACTCAATCCCTGGACCCTGAGATCAAGAACTGAGCTGCAATCAAGAGCCAGACGCTTAACCGATTAAGCCACCCAGGGGCTCCAATTCATTTTACTTTCAACAAGTTATTTACCTGCCTCAGCCTCATTTTCCTCGTCTGTAAAATGAGAATAACTAAGAGGTTGCCTGCAAAGATGCAAAGAGATGATGTTAGTGAAGCCCTCACAGGTCCTCATAAATGGTACCTGCTGTTGGCATTGTCTTTAGAAAGTTTGAGCAGCCAGCTCACTGAGGATGGCCCGTTTCCCTGTCCCATGACCTGGGGGCTCTGGAGGAATACGGATGGATGGGTGATGGGGTCAGGGATGTGAGAGGGTGGAGAATGCCCTGTGATATCGAAAAACAAAGCAGGCCACCCCATACTGTTTACGCAAAGTTTTATCCAGGGTGATTCACTGAGTGGAGATCAGGTGAATGGTGATCCAGGTGCCTCACAGCTATCCCCTGCCAAGTCCCAACTTTAATGCACAGATTTTATAGAGGGAGGGAATGTGTAGAAGTCAGGGTGGTAAGGAAGGTCAAAGGGTTTAACATTTGGTAGACCTCATGGCCCCACCTCTGTGCCAGAGGGCTGCGAGGGGGAGAAACTATGTTATCTCTACTAGTTATCTAAACAGCTTTAGGGAGGATCAGAGCAAGCCTTCCCACATTCGGGTTAGGGCATATATTACCTCCAGGAGGCCTAGAGCACACGGTCCCAAGGGAGGTCACTGTGTGTCCCAGAACAAGACGGGGTCATCATGGTCTGCACACCTACAGGGATCCAATAGAAAATCGAGGGCGTTCGAAATTTGAATTCAAAATCTTTGCAAGTTCGTGAATTTTGCCCTCTCCCTTGTTCCCAGAGGAACCCCTGCATAACCGGGGTGCAGGAGGGTGAGAGCACCTGGTGTCCCAAACAGACTGGCTTGGGCCACTCACTGCTGACAAAATCCAAAGGCAGAAACAGTGGTGGTAAAACAGGAAAGGGACTTATTTCAGGGAGGCCGACACCAAGAAGACAGCAGACTAAAGTCTCAAAGACGGTCTCTAAAGTGAGGTTTATATAAGGAAAGTGTGGGACAAAGGTCTTGGGTACAATCAGGTGAACAGTAAAGGTCAAGATGATCATTATCTTGGGGCCAATCACATGGGGTCTCGCTGGCTCAGGGCAGTCCCTGCTGCTTGAAGGGGTCATTTTGGTTCCCATCAGGGGATGCTTTTCCCGTGAGGTCTTGTCCCTGAGTTAAGAGAGAAGCTGAAAAAGAAGAATTTAATCAATTAGAAGCGTCAGACTGAGGTCAAAATGGAGGTCATGACATCCTCTTTCATCTGCCTGAGAATTTACTTTCTTCTCTGTCCTGTCTTCCCCTTCCCATAGCACCCATGCACACGCCCAGGTCACTCCTACTAGTTCTGTTGTGTTCTCACAGTTCTATAGGATCTGTTTTCTCTTTCTCTGACACTCTGCAAATGTGTATCTGCCATTCCCTCAGCTAACACTCTGGTGCTAAGTCTCCTGGGTTAGCCCAGAGGGACAGGTGGATCCACGGAGGTAGAACTTCAACTTGCAATCATAACTCATTAGCTTTCTCCCTTAAAAATGTTGCGAGTGAGTAGAAGGCACAGGGAGCCACTCTTCAGAAATTTCCACATCCAATGATGGACTTTTGGAGGGGGCAGGGGAGGTAGCAAATTCCCCAACACTGAAAATATTCTAGCAGAGACTAAGAAACTACATACTATACATGTTGAAATGTTGGGAGGAGGTATCAATGAGACGATGGACCCAAGATACCATGATTCTGTTAAGATGTCTTCCTATTTTGCTATTACGATTACAATATTTTAAAGTTCAAAAATTTTAGACAAAAGTGGGACATTCTCACACACACACACAGACACACACACAAACACACACACACACACACACACTTTCATCCACACTTGGAAATTCTTTCCCAGAACTGCATAAGGGTGCACTGAAAAACCCCAGAGAAATCAAGACCTTCCAATTTTATTTTCCAAAATCAGACTTCAGGACAATCAGGGCAAACTCCGAGATTAACTGCAGTCCCTCATTTAGTTAATCCTCTTTATCATCCAAAAAAAGTTCTGCCACTTCCTTTGGAGAGTGAGCAGGGCATTTGTTAATAAAAATCTACTTTGCATGTTCCTCTCAGGTAAGTCCATTGCTGTAGGGCCAACTTGATTTGAATGACAGGAATCTGTCCAAGTTCTGAATGAACCCAGTAAATTGGAATGCTCTTACCTGGGAGAAAATAGGAATCCCAATATTTAGTGTCTATTTGGAATCAGGCTGACCTGGAAATAGTGTAGATACTTTATTACTATGTCAATTTCAAACCCATCTTTCACTTGACACTTGAATCTTTATTCCCAGGGCTTCTTAGGTCTTCTACAATTTTCAAGCAAAATATGATTCGGCAGGATTCATTGCATACTTGCTAGGTACGGGCACTACGGTAGGCCCTGAGAGAAAGAGAAAAATCAGAAATAGAAAGTTGAATAAGACAGGGTTCCTGCCTAAAGGAACTTAAAATCTACTGGGAGAGGAAGTAATGGCTAATGCTGTCAGTTAGATTATTGAGTTATTTTATTGATTTCACATACTTTAACCAAGATGGGTAAGAAAAGAACTATTGAGGAGAAAATTTCCTAAGGAAGGAATGACATCAAAATGGTAAGGATCGTTGTGGCAGGACGCTGAGATTCAAAGGGATTCATTGTCTTTTGCTGTTTCTACATTTTCTTTAACAAGATTACCACTTTTCATCATGAATGAAAATACATATATAAATAAAAATTCTTCTAGAGGATTTTCTTGCTCCCTAAAAACATAGCTGTCATGCCTTTAGTATAAGAATATGCTTTGAGGCAAGCAAAGGAAAAAAAAGAGAGACCAACTCCAGAGAACAAACTGATAGTTACTGGGGGTGTGTGTGGGGGGAGTAGGTGGGGGTATGGGTATTATAGGAGATGGGGATTATAGGGTACATTTATCATGATGAAAAAACTAAAGAAAAGAAAATGATAAAAAAAAGAATTTGCTTTGAGGGACAAGCAAATAAAAAGTTAAAATCAATATCAATATAAATAGTAAAGCTTGAAATCAGGCAACATGATGGGCCCAGCTTTGTTTTTCTTTTTCAACATTTCCTTAGCGATTCGGGGTCTTTTCTGGTTCCAAACAAATTTTAGGATTGTTTGTTCAAGCACTTTGAAAAATGCTGCTGGTATTGATCGGGATGGCGCTGAAAGCATAGATTGCTCTGGGCAATATAGACCTTTTAACAATGTTTGTTCTTCTAATCCATGAGCACGGAATGTTTTTCCATCTTTTTGTGTCATCTTCAACTTCTTTCATGAGTGTTCTGTAGCTCCTCAAGTACAGATCCTTTACCTCTTTGATTAGGTTTATTCCAAGGTATCTTACGGCTCTTGGTGCTATAGTAAATGGAATCAATTCTCTAATTTCCTTTTCTATAGTTTTGTTGTTAGTGTATAAGAAAGCAACTGATTTCTGTGCATTGATTTTGAATCCTGACACATTACTGAATTGTCGTATGAGTTCTACTAGTTTGGGGTGGAGTCTTTTGGGTTTTCCATATAAAGTATCATATCATCTGCGAAGAGAGAAAGTTTAACTCCAAAGAAGGCATACAAATGGCTAACAGACACATGAAAAAATGTTCATCATCACTAGCCATCAGGAAAATTCAAATCAAAACCACATTGAGATACCACCTTACACCAGTTAGAATGGCCAAAATCAACAGAACAGGAAACAACAAGTATTGGAGAGGATGTGGAGAAAGGGGAACCCTCTTCCACTGTTGGTGGGAATGCAAGTTGGTGCAGCCACTTTGGAAAACAGTGTGGAGATTCCTGGAGAAATTAAAAATAGAGCTACCCTATGACCCTGCAATTGCACTACTGGGTATTTACCCCAAAGATATAGATGTAGTGAAAAGAAGGGCCACATGTACCCCAATGTTCGTAGCAGCAATGGCCACAATTGCCAAACTATGGAAAGAGCTAAGATGTCCTTCAACCGACGAATGGATAAAGAAGATGTGCTCCATATATACAATGGAATATTATAAAGCAGCCATCAGAAAGGATGAACCCAACTTTTGTATCAACATGGACGGGACTGGAGGAGATTATGCTGAGTGAAATAAGTCAAGCAGAGAAAGTGAATTATCATACGGTTTCACTTACTTGTGGAACTTAAGGAATAACATGGAGGACATTAGGAGAAAGAAAGGAAAAGTGAATTGGGGGAAATCGGGGGAGATAAAGCATGAGAGACTGTGGACTCTGAGAAACAAACTGAGGGTTTTGGAAGGGAGGAGGGTGGGGGGATGGGTGAGCCTGGTTGTGGGTATTGAGGAGGGCACGTATTGCATGGAGCACTGGGTGTGGTCCATGAACGATGAATCTTGTAACACTGAAAAAAATAAAATTAAGATGTTAAAAAAATAAAAATAAATTAAAAAATCAATATAAATAGAATTTACAAAAATGGTGGTTTTGTAGGTATGTACTTGGCCAACTCTAGAATGTTCATGAGCCAATGATGGGTGCTTTGGTTTCTGTTCCTCAGCTTTTGTATTTTTCTAGTGATTGGAGAGACAGAAGGTGATGGACTCCCCCCTCCACTTTTAATCCTGGCAGCTGTGGTGGACGGTAAAGAATTACCTGAGTGGTGAGCCTTAGCTCTGAGTTCAGACCCTAACTCCCACTCATTACTTCTTCCTCACTGGGAGTATCGGTGTTTCTCAGCCTCTGCCTGATCATTCTCGGTGGAATGGAGGGGTCAGTCGGATCCTTGCTGATACCAGTAGGTTACTGACTAGTAACCTGAGTGAGGGAAGGAAAGAAAACATTGACAAGAATCACATTGGCTTCTCTCGACCTTAGAGAAAGTCTTTGGAAATCTACTCCATCGCCTTTCCAAACCTGTTGTCAATGAAGATTCTGAGACCCAGATATTCCAACTCTAAACACTGCGTGTTCACCAATTCCTGACCTTCCATTACCCATCAACCTCCTCTATCGGCTTTGTAGGGGGTGTATATCTGTGGCACGGTTACACCAAAAATTGGCTAGAGACAAGAAGAGCTGCTAAAAATAGCTACTTATCGAAGGTCTCTCCTGAACAAAGTTCTTACATGTATGATTTTATTTGATACTCACGAGAATCCTCCCAGGTAGCTATTATTCGCTTGATTTTGCAGTGGAAACAAGGTTCAGAGAACCAAGCATCACACCCAAGGAGGGCTAGTTCATGAGAGGGACAACCAATGTATCCATCTGACACTGCTGCATTCCGGAGGAATCAAGGCGGACTTACCACACAAGTAAAAAATGGTGCCAGAATTGGCTGGTTTCAGGGCTTGGGGAGGATTCTGCCGTAGTTTGATTTGATTTTTCCCTCTTCCACAAGACCTAACTTGAAGGCAAGGAGGCAAATCTGTGTCTGTAGCAGCTCTGGCCATGCTTCTCAGTATAAAGAGAGGAGGGAAGGAGGCTGGGAGGAATGCGATACCCTTGCAAAAACTGCAGCCTACGGATAACTAGAACCAAAACTCAAGTTAATGGATACAGATCTTTGCATCAAGTGAGGAAAATCTGCTTTGAGAGATATATTCCATCATATATTTAAATTCTTCTCTCTTTGCTCCAAGGCATCCAAATACAAGTCTTCTGGCTTCCAGACACCCCGGTCCTTCTCCCACTTGCATGAGAACGGACTGAGATCAAGTTGCGTGAGTTGTTGTGAATGTCAAGATAAAACATGAACTGCTATAAAATGACCTTGAAAATTTAAGAATAGAGGAGAGCATAGGAGAATGGGATTTGAGGAACTTTTTTAAAGAGGAATTTTTAAAATTTAAAAATTTAAAATTAAAATTTGAAATTTAAAATTTTAAAAATTAAAATTAAAATTTGAAATTTTAAAACTTAAAAATTTTTAAAAGGTAATTTTATCCCTGCTACAGGCTTATGAAGTTTTGGGTCCTGTCACCCGCCCTCTCTCTGTGTTCAGGGAGGGCTGCTCTAAGTATAGAGGCAAAGGCTGCCTCAAGCTTGTTGGGAAGCTTGTTGGGGGGGTGTGGGAACCACAAGACTCTGCACTGAATGGTGTCCCCCTACTTCCACACTTAGGTGGTCAGCGGGGCTGGGTCAGTGGAGGCTGCATCTCCGGGTACCGATCATCCTTAGATAATGGGCTGTGTTTCTCTGCCTAATCCTTTGGGTGGTACTCATGCCATGAGCAATCGATCCCCCAAAAGCACAAGGGTCACCTACTCCAGATGACTGTGTTATTGTTGAGGTCATACTGGACTGAAATCAGATCATTTAGGTACTCAAGCTGACTCAGAGCCTGCAGAGAATAAAATTTCTGGAATATGACGCATTGGAGATAGACATAAGGGACTGAGGATGAAAACCACATCCCAGAGCTATAAAAATGACAGACTGTTTACCTTATGTGGACTATCTCTAGATTTATTTCCCTTAAAATGAATTTTTTAGCCTATAAATTAAAACGACCAATGGGGGAGATATTTTTTTCCTCTCTTATCTTTCTACCCCTCCTTGGGTCTATTGGTGGAAATAATGAGATTAGCCAGGTCCTAAATGTCATGGTCAAAAATTTACAACCTCATGCACCACTTTGGTCATCCCCTTTATCCCACAACTGTGGAGAACCCAGGCCTCATTATTTTCCCAGTGGACAACAAGGAGACATAAATAAACCTCATTTCCCTTCTCATCGGTTCAATATTGGTAAATGTAAGTGTCACACTGAACCAAGGAGTTCAACAAATATGGTTTGTAGAAATAATTATAGTAGAAAAGACTATAAAAACATTAACCTTTGAAGTTTAATTTTTAGTATTAAAAAAACCCCTATATATCGACTCATCATATTTGGACTGTAATTCTTTTTTTTAGCTAACAAATATGATATATATATATATACACACACACACACACACACACACACACATATATATAAAGTGTATATGTTGTATATATGTTTATAATATGTATATACACATGTATATGTGTATATATAATATGTATATATTATGTATATATACACACAAGTATGTGTGCCTAAAGACTAAAAAATAAAGCTAACACCCATGTAACCACTGTCACCAAACAGAACATTGTCCCTTAGTATCTGCAACCAGACTGACTACCTTTCTTGTCCAGCCCCAAGAAAATCATGACCTTGACTTCTGTGATCATCATTTCCTTGCTTTCCCCTGTTTGTCCTTTAGTGGCCTATCTGTGTATCTTTAAACACACATTGAGTTTTACTGATTTGTGAACTTACCTGCTTCTTCCTTTAGCATGTTCGTAAGAGTCATCTTTGCTCACGTGTCTTGCTATAGTCTCTTCATTTGTACTGCTTAGAATACTCCATTGCACAAGTATATCACAATTTCTTTCCTCAGTCCTCTGTGGTAGACATTTGCTTCTTTTCCCTTTGCATCTGAAGAATATAGCAAGAGGAAATACAGAAAGATAAACCAAAAAGTAATGAAATTATTTACATAGTGGGTGCAGGTGAAAGAAGCAGACTTCTCTTACTCCACATTTTTCAACATAACTTGTTGCCTTTGACCTACGTCTAATATGTTACATATTCAAGAAATAAAAATAATTCAGCAAGAAATAAAAATAGTTTTATAAAACAGTAAAATTTAATGTCTACAGAAACGGATGAACTAACTCCATCAAATTTTAATACTTAGAAGAAAACATTAATCCAAATAACTTGTAAACCAGTATTCTGACTGTATGTTCACCAATGGTATATTCTAAGGACAAAAAGAACTACATAAAATACTCATTGGTGTTTTGAGTGACATCTCATTGAATTTATATACCCATTTGAGATGTCTTTAAAATATTGTCTTCCTATATAAAACCGTGGCATGTTTACTTATTTATGACATCTAATAAAGTGTTAGAATTTTATCTTTATGTGAGGCACATGGTTTTCGTTTTTTTTTTTTTAAGATTTATTTATTCATCCTAGAGAAAGAGAGAAAGAGAGAGTGTGCTCATGCACGAGTCAGGGGAGGGACAAAGGGAGAGAGATAGGAAGAATCTTAAGCAGACTCTGGGCTCAGTGCAGAGCCCAAAGTGGGGCTCGATCTCAGGACCCCGAGATCATGACCTAAGCCAAAAGCAAGAGTTTGCCACTTAACCGACTGAGCCAACCAGGTGCCCTAAGGCATATGTTTTATGAAACCTTTCTACTGTAAATAGCATCTTTTCTATTCATTTGCTATTTATTACTAGCATATAGAAATGTAATGATTTTTGTTTGCCAAATTTTCTTAACTCTAAAACTTATTCGGAGATTATTTGGGCTGCTCTGAACATAATCACATCATTTCTGATTTTTTCTTAAAGATTTTATTTATTTATTTTACAGAGAGAGACACAGCGAGAAAGGGAGCACAAGCAGGGGGAGTGGGAGAAGGAGAAGGAGAAGGAGGCTTCTCGTGGAGTAGGGAGCCTGATGCAGGGCTCCATCCCAGGACCCCGGGATCACAACCCAAAAAGAAGGCAGATGCTAATGACTGAGCCACTCAGGCGACCCTCATGTTATTTTTTTTTCCCCCTTTCCCAACTGTACCTACTAGAACCCACAGTATAGAGTTCAATGCTGGTAAGTGACATTGGGCATTCTGGTGTGGTCCATATTCTCAATGGAAATACTATCAATACTTCACCATTAAATGTAATGCTTTCTGTGTGTTTATTTTATGTACCCTTTATCACATTAAGGAATTTCCCTCTCATTCATAATTTTTACAGAGTATTTTTAACTCATAAGAAGATGCTGAATAATCTCTAGCAATCTTTCTGCACTTATTGAGATTCATTTTTTTCTTTATTTAGATAATGTGGTGATTTAGGTTAATTAATTAATTATTATTAATAAACTTTACATTCTTACACATCAAATGTCATTACATTGTATATTTTATACATTGCTGGATTTGGTATGCTAATTTATTATGATTTTTTTCATCTGGTCTGTAATTTATCTTTTCTACATTTGTTCAGGTTTAGTTTTGGGGTTGAGATTAGTCCAGCTTTATTAAATGAGCTGGGGAATGGTTTCCTGTTTTTTTTGGAATGTTCTCTATAAGAGTTGGTGTAAGATTAGAATTATCTTTTCAATTACGGAACTTGTTGGTAAAGCCATAGAGTGAATGATTCCCCAAAGGGGGGGGTGGTGGAATTTTTGACTACTAATTCAGTTTCTTTAAAGATTATAGCATTTATACGGTTTCTGTTTCTTTTTGTGTCAGTTTTATATTTTTCTAAGATCTACCCATTTCATTTAAATATACTGGCATACTATTGTTCACAGTATTTTCTTCCATCTTTTTGATGTCTGCAATTTCTATAATTATGCATCACTTGTCGCTCAAAATACAGTTAATTTGTGGATCTCCTCTTATTCTTTTTATTTTAAAGATTTTTATTTATTTATTTGAGAGAACATGAGTGGAAGGAGGGGCAAAGGGAGAAGAAGAAGCTGACTTCCCACTAAGCAGGGAGCCTGATGCAGGATGTGGGGTGCAATCTCAGGAATGTGAGCTCATGACCTGAGCTGAAGGCAGACACTTAACCAACTGAGCCACCTGGGTGCCCTGGATCCTCTCTTATTCTTTTTTTTTTTTTTTTTTAAGATTTTACTTATTTATTTGACAGATTGAGAGAGATCCCTATAGAATTAACATCTATAGATAGATTCAGGTTAGGTTGTTATTCAGGTTTATATTGATTGTTTATAACATCAAGATTTGTACAAGTAACTTTATAGATATGCCATATATAGCTGGTTCTGTTTTTGGGGTTTGGCAGAACAATTGCAGGTATTTATGAGCTTTTGGAGTTACGGGGGGTAAGGGGGGTTTGACTTAACTAACTTTATCTGTAACACGCGTACGTGTGTACGTGTGTGCGTGTGTACGTGTGTACGTGTATACGTGTATACGTGTGTGCGTGTATACGTGTGTACGTGTGTGCGTGTGTGCGTGTATACGTGTGTATGTCCTGTAACCATGGATTTAATAGCACCTTATGGTTGTCTGATGCGGGTAAATGATAATGATAAGTCCAGCTACAGATCGGTTGACTGCGACGTAGGCCTATTTACTAGGCCAGGGCTGAGTGATACCAACTTCCCCCCCCCAAATAAAAAAGGTACCAAATGCATGACACCACAGTTATGTGTGATCATGGGCTGATTAGTCATTAGTCCATCGAGATGTCCTATTTGCGAGGTTAGTAGGATTGGATTCAGAGTGTTCATGGCCCTGAGGTAAGAACCAGATGCCAGGTATAGTTTCAGGCTAGAAACCCCCACGTTTTATGGGCCCGGAGCGAGAAGAGGTGGACTTCGCGCAAGGGTTGATGGTTTCTCGAGGCTTGGTTATTAAGCTCGTGATCTAAGTGAATTACATTCATGTAAAGTCAATCATAGTATGTACATGCTTATATGCATGGGGCAAACCATTAATGCACGACGTACATAGGGGAGGGCCGGATACCTACTGGGATGGTACAGGGGTTTTGGTTAAATATATGGACTAGATAGGTTAATTAGGCGATCAGGGGATAGTTTAGTTAGAATGTCAGTTTTGGGTACTGATGGCGGGGCTATTGCTTCTTCCCTGAAGTCTTAGGGAGTTGTTTGTTCTCCATTTTTGGTTTACAAGACCAAGGTAATTGTTATACTACAAAGACTCTTCATTTTAAAAGGTTGTTTTCGATGGCACTAATTATTGGTATTAGAATTAGGATAATTACGAAGTATAAGATTGAGGCTAGTTGACCAATGATGATGTAGGGGTGTTCTACTGGTTGGCCTCCAATTCATGTTAGAATCAGTAAATTTGCTACTAGTAGTCAGAATAAGCATTGGCTAAGGGGCCGGAATATTATGCTTCGTTGCTTTGAAGTGTGGAGTAGGGGGACGATTGCTAGGATTAAGATGGAGAGAATTAAGGCTAGGACTCCTCCTAGTTTGTTAGGGATAGACCGTAGGATTGCGTAGGCAAATAGGAAGTATCATTCGGGTTTGATATGGGGTGGGGTGTTTAATGGGTTGGCGGAAGTATAGTTATCTGGATCTCCTAACAGGTCAGGTGAAAATAATGTCAAAGCTATAAGAGTGAGGATGAGGAGTAGGATTCCTAGAATGTCTTTTATTGTGTAATACGGGTGAAAGGGGATTTTATCTGAGTTGGATGGGATTCCAGAGGGATTCTTGGATCCTGTTTCGTGTAGGAACAGTAGGTGAACAGCTGCTAAGGCTGAGATGATAAAGGGTAAAATAAAGTGGAAGGCAAAGAATTGTGTTAGAGTTGCTTTGTCAACTGAGAAGCCTCCTCAGATTCACTCTACTAAGTCAGTTCCGATATAGGGGATAGCTGATAGTAGGTTGGTAACAGTTGCTCCTCAGAAGGATATTTGTCCTCATGGTAGAACATAACCTATGAATGCTGTTGCTATAGTTGCGAATAGTAGGATAATGCCAATATTTCATGTTTCGGAAAGTATATAAGAGCCATAGTATAAGCCTCGTCCTACGTGCAGGAATAGGCAGATGAAGAATATGGAGGCTCCGTTGGCATGTATATATCGGATGATTCAGCCGTAATTTACGTCTCGGCAGATATGGGCGACTGATGAGAAGGCTGTGGCTGTGTCTGATGTATAGTGTATAGCTAGAAATAAACCTGTTAGGATTTGTAGAATTAGGCAGGTTCCAAGGAGTGAGCCGAAGTTTCATCATGTTAAAATATTTGATGGTGCGGGTAAGTCAATGAATGAGTCGTTGATGATTTTGGCTAGTGGGTGAGTTTTACGAATGTTGGTCATTAGGATTCTTATAGTTGAAATACAACGATGATTTTTCATGTCATTGGTTATGGTTAAATTCCATATGGGAATGATGATGACATATGTTGCATTCATTTTAAGTATTATCTTTGTGGTTAGCTTTGCGGGGTTTTCTTCAAAGCCTTCCCCTATTTATGGTGGATTGGTTTTGATTATTAGTGTATAGATCCCTATAGAATCTACAGGGAGAGAAGCAGGCAGAGAGAGAGGGGAAGCAGGCTCCCTGCTGAGCAGAGAGCCTGATGAGGGGCCTTGATCCCTGAGATCATGACCTGAGCCGAAGGCAGAGGCTTTAACCCAGTGAGCCACCCAGGCGCCCCAATCCTCTCTTATTCTTGACTAGAGTCATCATAAGTTGTTTTAACAATCAACCATAACCATGAATTGTTTTAAGAATCAATCATAGGTTGTTATAAGACTTAAGGCCATGGATTTTTTTATACTGCTTTACCTGCAGCCTACACAAATTAATAACAGTATTTTCATTATTGTTCTTTTTTTTTAAAAAAAGATCTTATTTATTCATTTTTAGAGAGAGTGAGGTGGGGGGCAGATAAGGAAGGAGAGGGACTGAGCCCAATTCTGGCTCAATCCCACAACCCTGAGATCATGACCAGAGCAGATATCAAAAGTCCAACCCTTAACCAACTGAACCACCCACGCACTCACATTATTGTTCACTTTTAAATATGGTTTGATTTGCATTGATCTGGTCTTTTATCAGTGTGTTATTTGTAGATATACTTTTTAATTGTCAAAATATGGGAATTTTATTTTTGCAATTGATTTCTGATTTGATTTCGTTTTAATGAGATATTAGGAAAGATTTACATCAGGCTTTTGAAATTTGTTGAGATATTAAACTTGAGGTTTAATATATGGCTAATATTTGTAAATATTCTATGTGTGTTTAGAAAGAATATATATTCAGTAATTTTGCTTACAGCATCTATATATGTATGCTTGTTCTATTTCCTTAATGTGTTGTTTGAATATTCCATATCTTTACTGATTTTTGATCTGTTTGTTTTATCAAAAATCCACCATCATGGTGAATTTTCACTGATCTTCCTGTAGTTTTGTGCACATTTCACTGTATGCATTTTCAATATTATTAGTAAATTAAATTTAAAATTATTATTTCATCCTAATGATCTTTACCGAGAATGATATGATCTTTTATGCTCCATACTTTTTTCCTTAAGTTTATAGTTTATCTTTTATGGCTAGGGTAAGACCTGGGGATATCCGTGTTGTCCTTAATCTGACAAAATTCATATATAGATACAAACTTCTAAATATTAGAGCAGGTCTCACTCAAGTTTCTTTGGTGTAAATAGTGAAAGCTCTAACCTCAGAGATTGTGAAGATTTGAACAAAAAATAGCATTCGAGTACTGGGGTATTTTTATAACCATCTTTTTCCCCCTTACATTTATGCCTTAGGCTCACAGGGAAACCTCAAGGATGATTCTTCCCATTGTCTTATGCATACAGAGACATGTAGCAGATTTTTATTTTTTTATGTATGCATTTATTTATTATCTGCCAAATAGCCTCTCCTCTAAGAACTGTTTCTGCCCACATTCAAGAGTCAACTGTAGTATTTGTTGCTTTTCTTCACAATGACCCTGACTATGAAAGAATTATTTAAACCATTTGTGAGCATTTGACCCAGGCATGATCGATCAGGGGCTTTCATCTGGAACCGAAAGAAATAAGCCAGTTTAAATAGAGTGTCTGAATGATAAGATATACAATTAGGGATCTGATACAGGCCATCTTCCTCATGTGTCTCAGAGAATTAGAAGAAACCAGAATACGAAGAAGAGAAATAAGAATGAAAGGGATGCAAAAAACAGAGGTGAGAGAGATGAAGAGAGCTGTTTTAGTCTCTAGTTCTAGTGGCTCCTGAGGTCCAGTCATTTTCATTTTCTTAGGTCCTTCAAAAAATGTTTTTTCCAAGGAAGTGAAAGGCTTTTACACTAAAAACTGTAATACATTGACGAAAGACATTGAAAAGGCAAATAAATGGAAAGATATGCCATGCTCATGGATTAAAAGAATTAAGATTGTTAAAATGTCCTTATTACCCAAAGGAATATACAGATTCAATGCAATCCTTATCAAAATTCCAGTGGCAGTTTTTACAGAAACAGAACAAACAATACTAAAATTTGTGTAGATCCACGAAAGACCCCAAATAGCCAAAACAATCTTGAGAAAGAAGACTAAAGCTCCCTCATTTCGAACTGTATTACACAGCTATAGTAATCAAAACAGTATGATATTGCCATAAGAGCAGACATATAGATCAATGGGACAGAATAGAGAGCCCAGAAATAAACCCATCTTTTATGGTCTATTTATGACAAAGGAGCCAAGACGATACAACAGGGAAAGGACAGTCTCTTCAATAAATGGTGCTGGAAAAACTGGACACACATACACATACATACACAAAAAAGAATGAAACTGGATCACTATATTACACCATACACACAAATTACCTCAAAGTAGATTAAAGACTTGAATGTAAGACCTGAAACCATAGTTTTTAGAAGAAAACATGGGGGTAAGTTCTTGACATTGGTCTTCGTGATGATTTTTTTGGATTGCCATTAGCAAAGGCAATGAAAGCAAAAATAAACAAGTAGGGCTACATTAAACTAAAAAGCTCTGCACAGCAAAGGAAATAACAAAATGAAAAAGCAACATACCAAATAGGAGAAAATATTTACAAATCATATATCTGATAAGGGTTTGATATCCAAAATATATGAAGGACTCATACAACTCAACAGCAAAAAACCCCCAAACAATCCAATTAAAAAATGGGCAAAGAATCTGAAAAGACATTTCACAAAAAAGAGCCCAGTATCACTAATCATCAGAAAACTGTAAATCAAAATCGCAATGAGATATTACCTCACATTTACTAGAATGCCCTTTGTCAAAAAGACAGGAATAACAAGTATTGGCAAGGATGTGAAGGAAAAGAAATCCTTGTGCTCTGTTGGTGGGAATGTAACAGTGCAGTCGCTGTGGAAAACAGTATGTAAGTTCCTTTAAAAAACTAAAAATAGAACTACCATATATTCTAGCAATTCCATTTCTGGGTATTTATCTGAAGAAAATAAAACATTGACTCGAAGAGATATGTGCACTCTATGTTCATTGCAGTATTACTTACGATGCCCAAGACATGAAACAACTGAAGACTGGCTAAAGACAATGTCACACACACACACATGCACACTAACCGCCCCCCCACACATACTGGGATAAATTTTCAGCCATGTAAATGAATGAAATCTTGCCATTTGTGACAACGTAGATGGACATTGAGGGCATTATGTTATGTGAAATAAGTCAGAGAAAGACAAATACCATAGAATCTCACTTACATGTAGAATCTAAAACAAAAACAAAAACAAACCACAAACCAAAAACCAATAAAACCCAAACCCAAGCTCATAGATACAGAGAACAGATTGGTACTTGCCAGAGGTGGGGGGGTGGCAGATGGGTGAACTAAATGAAGGTGGTCAAAAGGTACAAACTTGCAGTTATAAGATGAATAAGTCCTGGGGATATGATGTACAGCATGGTGACTACAGTTAATAATACTGTATTACATATTTGAAAAGTTGCTAAGAGAGTAGATCTTAAAAGTTCTCATCACAGGAAAAAAATTGTACCTATGTATGTTAACTAGATTCACTGTGATTATTTTGTAATGTATGCAAATATTGAATCATTGTCTTACACACCTGAAGCTAATATAATGTTCCATTGTCAATTACATCTCAATAAAAAAAACATTTGTTCCCTTTCATTATGCTTCTGTTACTTGCAACACGTGGTACTTCTTAATGTTCTTCATCAAATATTTCAGCTTTCTACCTTCTGGGCATATGATAGGATTGTCTATCTTGTCTACACTCCCACCTGCCCTCCCATGCCCATTTAGTTGAGGGGGACCCTGTGACTAGTTCCCTCCCATGCCCATTTAGTTGAGGGGGACCCTGTGACTAGTTCTGGATAATGGATTGTGTGCTGTGGTTACAAGGGTCACCTCCACAACAGAAGATCTTATTCCAGGACAGAGCTTAAGGTCATCCGGAGCTCTTTCCCTCCACCACGGAGACTGTCAGCATTTGCAACAGACGTTGCTCTGTCTGTCTGGGTCCCCACATGAGAGGAAAAGGAGTAGAGATACCATCTGACTCAAGGAATGTGCAATGTGAACAAGAAATACATTTTTGTTGTTATAAGCCACTATGCTTTGGAGGTAGTTTGCTAGCATTGCATAAATTAATTTATTCTGATGGACATTCAACCAAAATAGCTGTAAGCAATAAAATCAGCCAACCTCTGAAACAGACATCACTCTGAGACCTTTTAGAGGTGACTTCGAGGGCTTAAGATCTGACCGACGTGTTAGAGTAAGAGTTTGTGTTTCTGCCTATGATTACGAGAAACTCACCTTTACAACAAGTCTCGGCTTTATATTGTATCAACAAGATCGTGCTTCTCATAAAAACATGCCTTTAAAGTGATTATTCTCTTAAAATTTTAATTTGGCTCCAGTGTGTCACAGACAGTGAGGTCTGAAAGAACAGACTGAACTGAACAGCTTAGCGAGGAAGTCTCTTTATCAGGAGAAGAGAAGCTGTGGATTTGGTGGTGTGATGTAATAAAAAGTAAATATTTGCTTTTTAGTCTTGGTTCCTGGGTTTTTTCCCTTGTTCTTGGCACGCAACTCCTAATTTAAATCTCTTGGAGTGATGAAACTGCCTGTTGTATGCTAATGAGATGACTGGTGTCTGTGCACTCCTACAGAGCTCAGGATTGTGTTGGTCTCCAAAAAGAGCAAGACATGATTAGGGGATTTGGACTTCAGCCCCATTCCCAACCTCTAGGCAGGAGAGAGGGGCTGGAGACGGAGTTAATCACTAATGGCCAATGGTTTAATCCATGCTGCCTATGTAATGGAATCTCTATAAAAAGCCCCATGTTTCCAGAATTTCAAGGTTGGTGAATGCATCCCCATGCTGAAAGCATGGAGCACTCAGGGAGGGCATGGAAGCTCTTTGCCCCCTCTTCCTCACCATATCTTGTGTTATCCATCTCTTCCACTCATCTGTTACTAAGCTGTAGCCTTTATAATAAACCACAAACCACAAGTAAGTTGATTTCCTGAGTTCCGTGAGCCATTCTAGCAAATTGTCAAAGCTGAAAGGGTGGGATTGTGGGAATCCTTAATCTTGTGGCCAAATCGGACAGAACTAGGGGTGGTGTGGGCACCCATAACTTGTACCTAGCATCTGAAGTGAGAAAAGTCTTGTGGGACTGAGTGTTTACACCCATGGAAGTTGATGCTAACTCTGGGTAGTTAGTGTCATAGTTGAGCTGACTTGTAGGATGCCTATTTGGTGTCCGGAGAGCTGGAAAAGTGGTTGAGGGTGTAGAAACACCTCACACATTTGGTGTCAGATGTGTAAAAGCCACAACAATGGTAGAAGTGTAAACAGAAGGTCTTACCAATTTCCATACATCCTGACTCCTGAGTCTGAATTTCCAAAA
Organism: Potos flavus; assembly: GCA_028534135.1. Taxonomy (NCBI): domain Eukaryota; kingdom Metazoa; phylum Chordata; class Mammalia; order Carnivora; family Procyonidae; genus Potos; species Potos flavus. Next base: position 5,553,598 of record CM052893.1, on the reverse strand, counting down.
CATATTTCAGGTGCAAGTTCCCCCTTGCCTGTTAGGATACAAGTTGCCCACATGCCCATTTTTTTTCTTTGGCAGCAAAAAATCGCATACATTCTATTACTTGGGATAATGAGTCAAAGCTCTGGAACCTTAGAGCCACAAAATCCATAGACTCCCAGAGAGAAATCCATATCAATCCTAGAGATGGATGTGATATCAGGAGTTATCTCAGCTTAGAAAAGAGCAAACAAAAGCCTAGGGTAGGGAAGACAATGGCTTGAACCAGGGTGATGCCAGTGAAGCTGGTGTTTCAATCCTGAGTACAATTTGAAGGCAAACATATAGGATTTGCTAGTGGATTGTATGTAAGTTATTGGAGAAATAAAAGAGTTAACATGAATCCAGGGACTTTGACCCAAGCCACTGAGAGAGCAGCAGAGGCATAGCTAAGGTCACGTAGCTAATCAATGATATAATCAGAAATAGGACCAAGTCTCCTACTGCCAGCTTAGTGGCTTTGCTGCTTCAGTCCAGATAAAGCAGAAAGGGAGCTAATAGCAGTGTTTATATATTGGAAATTTTTATTGTGCATATTTCATGAGATTTCATAAGATTTATTTTTATCTTCATAGTACTTTACAGAACAAAGGAATAGTTTCATTCTATTTTAATTTCTGATACGTGTTCCTAGCTACGAATTACTTGAAGGGACATTTTTACAATAGAACTTGCCCAGATACCAGAACAACATGTGGCTATTACCCTGTCGATGGTATGGCATCTGTTAAGAAGGTTTTGTGCGACTCCTGGGGCCTCTCTGGCTTGAGACAGAGGCGCGAAGGACTGAAAGGAGCCAAGCAAGCAGAGCTTTAATGCAAAAGACTAGATTAGAGGGGCACTAAAGTTAGGGGCAAGGTGGCAGGGAGGCCAAAGGGCAGATCTACCTAGCCAGGTTTGGTAGGAGTCATGTCTCTTTCTCAGATCTTAAACACCAGCTTCGTGGAAAGTAAGATCAACGAGAACAATATGGAGAAATGTTTCCCTCAAATGACGCCATTGCATCCCAAAGTTTTCTAGCACTTTGGGAGACTGAGTCACAATATAACAGCAATAATGAAAAGATCTGAGTGGGACTCCAGCATGCACATTCATGTATGAAGTCAACATTTTTTGAGCCCCTGTTCTGCATCAGCATGTTCTGGACATTGGTGATACAGTGGTGAACCGAGCAGACAAAAGTCTTGCTGTAATTGAACATACTTCCCAGGAGGGAAAGAAAGACAATAAACAAAGGATTAAGATTATCTTATGTCACAAAGAGATCAGGGCTAGGAGAGCAGCAAAGCAGGAAGGGGAAAGGGAGAGTGAGTGGGGATTGTAGGAAGTGTTATTATTTACATAGATTAGTCAGGAAAGGCTGTCTAGTAAAATGGTATTTAATCAAAGATTTGAAGGAGTTTCCAGTTCCACACGTAAGGAGCTTGGAAGGCACCACTCTGTCCTAACAATAAGTAAAAAGCTAAACAGATTAAAAAATGAACAATTCTTCTTGGATCCTTAAGAGAAGAAGGATACAGGGCAAACCACTGTGTCCAAGATCGAGGAGACAGGTGTATATAGAGTCATGGGTTTCCAGAGCAGAGATGCAAGAGAAACCAGTGCTTGAGGGGGGGAAAGTCTGAACTGTAATTGACAAATTGCCGGGAGCAAGTCTGAGAGTTAAAAACTTCAGGGGGACCCAGTCATAAGGAGGCCCCTACAACACTATGAGCATTCCCTCCAGGAGCTAGGTTCCCACAGTAAATATCACAGAAAATTTCCTCTTGTTTCTGAGAAAGGGAGGGGAAAAGAACCACTTCGAAAAATGTCAGAGCACTTTGTTTTGTTTTGTTTTGTTTTTTCCACAAATCCTGCCCTCGGGGCAAATTAACTAACAGGAGTCTTACGTGCAGGGATGTTATCAGAATCTACCTAACCTGGAGGAGGGAACTACTTAACTCCGCCCCTCCCCATACCCCGCCCCCCCAGCCATTTGTCCCACCCACGTGGGGAGAAAAAATGGATAAACACTTGTGAAGTTCATAATCCAGAGGCAAAAACCTCACTAAAAGACTGGGACCTAATCATAGGACTATGGATTACTTCCCTTCCCCTCACAGGTCTCACCATATTACTAAAGTCTGTTTACAGAAGCTCTTTCTACCTGGTACATCATGTTCAGCGATCGAAGAAAAATTACAAGACATACTACAAGGCAAACAACACAATTTGAAGAGACAGAGCAAGCATCTGAACCAGAATGGCAGGAATTCTCAGGCCAGTGATTTAAAACAGGTGTGATTAATATGCTAAAGGCTCTAATGGATAAAGTAGGTATCATACCCACCCTCTGCCAAATAAAATATGACGATAATGATGTGTTAGTGCAGGTTCATCACCTGTAACAAATGCACCCCGCTGGTGCGGAAGGTTTATAAAGGGGGAGGCTATACATATGTGGGGTCAGGGGCATATGGGACATCTCTGTACTTTCTTCCTAATTTTGCTGTATACCTAAAATTGCTCTAAAAAAAGTAAGCCTTTTTTTAAGAAGTCACAATAGAATAAAAGGACTCAAGAAAGTGGGGATAAATGAGGCTTTCTGGCAGGAAGTGTTTTAGAGGAGAATGAACATAAGCAAGACAGGAAGTAAGAATATGCTTCCTGTGTGTGTGAAGAATAACAGGAAGGCCAACATGGCTGGAACCGAATGTGCAAAGAAGAGAATGTAGCAGAAGGGCTCAGGGAAATAGCAAGGAACAAGGTCAAATAAGGTCTCTTAGGCCATTGGAAGTCTGACTTCAGCTCTGAGTGATAAAGGAAGCCATTAGAAAGTTCTCTGCAAAGCAGCCGGGTGCTATGATGAGGGTTTAACAGAATTTTTTCACTGCTCTGTTGATGGTACCATGAACCAGGAGCTGAGAGGTGGTAGCAGTTGGGTCTCACAGTAGGGAAATGGATTAGAAAGCTATTGCAAATAAATAGGGAAGAGAAGACAGTGACTTGAACCAGTGAAGTTGGTGTTTAAATTCTGGGTATAATTTGAAGATAAATACACAGCATTTGCCTATGGATTGTATGTCGGTTATTAGAGAAAGAGAAGAGTCAAAATGAATTAAAGGATTTTTGACCTGAGCAGCTTTTGGGCAGAGAATGCAGAAAAAGTTGATTTTAGAGGAATAACTAGGAGTTTTATTTTGAATATGCTCTTTGAGATGCAAATTATGTATCAGAGAACAATATTATTTAGGTGTTGGATATAGAAGTCTGGAACTCAGGGACAAGGGCTCTAAATATAAATCGAGGAGCCCTCAATATAAAAGTATCATTTACAACCATGAGGCTGGAGGATATCACTGAGGGAGTGGACATGAATAGAACAAAGCGGTGTGATGTTGGGGCACTCCACTAATTAGAAGCAGGGAAGATTGGGAGAAATGTGCACACATAAAAAGTCGTCATGGAGATAAGAGGAGACTCAACAGACAGTCATGTTCTGGGAGCCAAGCGAAGTGTTTGAAGAGCTATATGATCAACAGTGTCATATTCACCACTGGGTTTTTGCAAAATGGAGGTCATTGTTGACCTTGACAAAAGATGTTTCAGCTGAGTATTCAGAATGAAAGAAAACCTAGTTGGAATGTGTTCAAGAAAGACAAAAAACATGACGACAGAGGTCCCAGTTTCGATGCAGAAGACATGAAGGACCTTTGTTCCCTGACATCAAGAAAAACCTGAGGAAAATAAGAGTCCTATTTTCACATGGGTCAAGCAAAAAAAAAAAAAAAAAAAAACTACTGAGGCAAGAAAGTCCTGAGAACTTGACTTCCCAAGAGAAACAGGTATTCAAAGAAGGCCAGAGGGCCATGACAGCCTCCATACCTGGTCTGGGCAAACAGGAGAGCACATCTACCATAAGGAGAGAACCTTATCAGAGAGGAGATGAAGTCAGTCAGGCCTTAAACTACAGAGTTAGCTGGTGGGGCACACTGGGATCTGTACGTGTGTCACAAATGCAAAGCAACACAAAATAAACGAAATAAACAAAGCAGTTGCTTAGACTGACAACCCCTGGCCCCATCCCTGCCTCTTGAATCTCGGGGAGAAAGCAGTGATGGGAGAGGTCCTGCAGAGCAGAGAGGACTCACATGGCACAGGGCATGCTCCTCTTGCTTCGTCCAGGGGGCCTTGCTGGGGTTGAATCCAAAGGGGAGCAGAAACTATCTGAAACTATTGTCCAGTCCTCTCCCAGCTCACAAACTGACAGCATTAAAAACACGCTGGAAGCATATGGGAGAGTAGAGATTGAGCTAACAGAGATGCCTTTCATCGAACTAAACTGGAGACACATCCACAGCCAAAAGCAACTCTAGGAGGAGTTTGAGTGACTGGTCCCGCAATTTAACTGCCAGTTGGAAGAAAGGGCTTGCATTCTCTTGGAAATTAACAAAATTAAAACAAACAAACAAACAAACAAACAGAGCTGAGTGTAGAGTTAAGCCTCACCACATCAATAGAACATTAAATGTGGATGAACTAAATCATACAAGTAAAAGGCAGAATGTCAGAATGGATTTACCAAAAGTAAAACAACTACATGCTATTCACAGAAAATGTACTTTAGGGGAGCCTGGGTGGCTCAGTGGGTTAAGCCTCTGCCTTCGGCTCAGGTCATGATCTCAGGGTCCTGGGATCGAGCCCCACATCTGGCTCTCTGCTCAGCAGGGAGCCTGCTTCCTCCTCTTTCTGCCTGCCTCTCTGCCTACTTGTGATCTCTCTCTCTGTGTCAAATAAATAAATAAAATCTTAAAAAAAAAAAAAGAGCACAAGCAGGTAAGAGCAAAAGGGTATGAAAGACATATCTGTAATCTCTAATCATAAGAAAGTTTATGTGAAACTATTAATACCAGGCAGGCAACGTTACCAGAGGCAAAGAAAGATTTCATAATGATAAAAAGGTCAACTTATCAGGATGATATCACAGTTCTAAATGTTTGTGTCACTGAGAACAGAGCTTCAAATACAAGAAACAAAGACTGGCATAACTGAATATAGACAAAGTCACAATTATAGTTGGCGACTTTAACATCAATCTCTCAAAACAAGTAGGCAGAAGAGGATGGCGAGGTGGGGGAAGGATAGCCAAAGGAAGAGGAAGCGGGGGGGAGGGGGGAGCAAAACATTGCAAAAACACCAGTAAGGACACAGCAGATTTGAACACTATCATGAATAAATGTAACTCAATTGACATAAATATAATATACCAAACAAGTGCAAAATACATATTGTTTTCAAATGCACATGGATCATTCACCAGTAGAGACCATATTCTGGGTCATAAAAGCAAGTCTTACTAAATTTCAAGTGACTGAAATCTTTCAAAGTATGTTCTTTTTTAAAAAAAAGATTTATTTATTTATTGAGAGAGAGAAAGCACACAAGCAGGGAAAGGGGCACAGGAAGAGGGAGAGAGTGAATCCTCAAGCAGACTCTTCCCTGAGCATGGAGCACTTTGCAGGGCTCAATCCCAGAACCCTGAGATCATGACCTGACCTGAAACCAAGAGTCAGCCACCCAGAAGCCCCATTTCAAAATATGTTCTTGAACTAAAAGAGAATTAAATTAGAAATCAATAACAAAAAGATATATGGAAAGTCTCTAAATATTTGGAAAATAAGAACACACTTCTCAACTATTTATAAGGGTCACCAGGGTGGCTCAGTAGGTTAAGCATCTGCCTCCAGCTCACGTCATGATCCCAGGGTCCTAGGATCAAGCCCCAAGTTCGGCTCTTTGCTCAGTGGCAGCCTGTTTCTCCCTCTCCCTGCCACTCGCTCCCCCTGCTTGTGCTCTCACTCTCTGCCAAATAAATAAATAACATCTTGGAAAAAATAAAAATAAACTATTTATGAGTCAAAGAAGAAATAATAAGGGAATTTAGAAACTATTTATAAGTGAATGATAATAAAAACCAAACATTACATTTTGTGAGTTTAAACTAAAGCAGTCTTTAGAAAATTATAAGCATAGATGTTTATATCAGGAAAGGAAAAAGATTCAAATTCTATGATCTAAACTTTCATGCTAAGAAGCTGAAAAGAAAAAAATACATTTCACTTGATGTAAGCATAAGGAAAGAAATGATAAAGAGTAGAAATCAGTGAAATAGAAAACATACAAGCAACAGAGGAAAATCAACAATACTGAACTTTGTTTCTTTGAAAAAATTAACACAATTAAGAAACCACTGGCAGGATTTATCAAGAAACAGTAGAAAACATGAATATTAGGGTTACCATATCACAATTAATTAACAATATCGGAATGAAAAAGAAGACATCACTACAGACCACGTGTACATTGCTCCCACTCAAGAAAGAACTGGATAAACTACTACATGATCTTAATTTTCATCGAACCCTCCAGAGCTGTGGACACAGAGAAGTCAGACAGTCTGAAATAGAAGAAAAGAGTGTCCCTTATCTTCTTGAAGACAGGAAGGGAGTCAGCGCAGCATCCATGTAGGATGAAAGGCCAGCAGGCACCATACGAGTGAGCAAGAACATTTGTAATAAAGGACAAGTGAGGGCTTGCAGGAGACCAAAGAACCCTTGGGAGCCACAGACACAAGGAGAGTCTGCACCATGCGCAGCCTCCTCTCCATGGACCCCCTCTGATGCTCCTGAGAAAACATGGAACAGGGTGGAGTACTGTCAAAACAATCCTTCAAGGGGTGAACTTTGTTGGAGGATTTACACTGTCTGATTTCAAGATTTACACTGACGTTACCCTAATCAAGAGAATGTGCCATTGACATTGGAATTGACACACAGATCAGTGGAAAAAAATAAAGGGTCCCAAGACTGAGTTTTGGCAAGGGCATCAAAGCAATTCCATGAGAAATAAAAATCATCTTCTTAATAAATTGTACTGGAATGAGTGAATATCTCTATGGGGTGGAGGCCATAAAAAGACCCAACCTTACGTTTTACATACACACAAAGAATCTAAGATGAATTGTAGACCTGAATACAAATATGAAAACTAAAACTATATAGCTTCTTGAAAAACAGGAGATTATATTCACAGCACATGAGAAGGCAGGTATTTCTTAGACAAAGGATAAAAGTCACTAACCATAAAAGAAGAACTTCGATGAATTACTCCATTAAAATTAAAAATGTTTGCTCATCAAAAGCCATCATGAAGCAAATACTGAAACCACGGTTTGAGAAAACACAATTTCAATAATTACATCTGACCAAAGACTTGTATCTAGTATCTATTTTTCCCTTCTACTTCTTTTTTTTTCAATTAATTTAATTTTATTTTTTCAGTGTTCCAAGATTCATTTTTCATGCACCACACCCAGTGCTCCATGCAATACTTTTAAAAACTCTTCTTTGGTATAATTCTAATATGGTCCCCACAGTTCCCATTCCCTGGCGTACATGCCAACCATAATCCTCTCCCCTTGCATGGGGGAAGGTTCTGTGAATACGATGGATGCTACTGCTATAATTAGGTTAAAGTACATGGCAAAGGTAAAAGATTTGGCAGGTGTAATTACAACCAATAATCAGTCAACTTTTTTAAAGATCTATTTATTTATTTTGAGAGAGAGCGTGTGCATGCATGACAGAGAGCGTGCATGCAAGCGGCGGGAGGGGCAGAGAGAGAGACTCCAGCAGACTCCTTGCTGAAGCCGGAGCCCCACATAGGGCTCCACGTCAAGACCCTGAGATCATGACCTGAGCTGAAACCAAAGTTGGATGCTCAACTGACTGAGCCACCCAGGCGTCCCAATAATCAGTTGACTTTCATCTACTGGGGGAAAATCCTATATGGTGAGCTCTTCAAAAGAGACTCAAAGCAGGAGAGACCATGGCTTTGAAGAAACTAGCTGTCATGCTGTGAATGGTCTATAGACAGAGGAGCCTCTATGAGCAGAGGACCTCAGTTTTACAACCACAAAGAACTGAATTCTACCAACAGCCTGACTGAACTTAGAAGAGGACACCATGCTCCAGATGAGAAACCAGCCCGTGGCATCACCTTAACTGCAGCCTTGTGAGACGCTGGCAGGAGACCCGGCTAAGTCATGACCAGGCTCCAGATGCACAGAAACTGTGAAATAATACCTGTCTTCTCTTTAAGCCACTAAAAAAGTAACAAATAATGATAATTTGTAACGTAAGTAATTTATGGTAATTTGTTACACAGCACTGGAAAACTAATAGAATTCAATAATAAGACAAACTCAATTTTTTAAAAATCAGCAAGAGATTTAACAGATACTTCACAAAAGAAGACCTATACATGGCCCCTGGGCAAATAAAAGGTGCTTAATATCATCAGGCATCAGGGAAACGCAGATTAAAGTGACGATTATTTATCATTATGCACCTATACAATACCGATTTTATTTTTAAAAATAAACTGGTAGTGTATGCATTTCTGGTGGGCATATAAAATGTTACAACCACTTTGGATAATGGTTTGACAGTTTCTGATTGAATCAAACGTGTTCCTATTCTGTGATCAGGTAGTTCCCCTACGAGGTGTGTGTCTCCAAGATAAATGAAAACATAGGCCCACCACAAGATGTGTACACAAATTTTCACAAAAGTTTTACTCACAACAGTGAAAACCTGGGAAGAAATTCAAATATCTATCAGTAGAAGCAGGGATGAAAATAACTGTGAAATAATACTCAGCAATAAAAAAGTTACATATTACTGAGACATGCAACAGTTAGCATGAATCTCAAACACACTGCATTGAGCGAAGGAGCCAGACACCAAGGAATTCGTAACATGTCATTTCTTAAATATGAAATTCAATAATAGATGGAAGAAATAGAAGATAAAAGAAAGCAGAATTGTAGATGCCTCTAGGGCAGGAAAGAGTAACTGGAATGGAGCACAAGAGGAATCTGGGGAGTGATGGAAATATTTCATATCTTGTTTGGTCTATATAGGTATTTGACCAAAAACATTGCCTTTATGTGCATTATACTTGCACTTTTTTTAAAAAAAAAGAGATTATTTACTTATTTATTCGAGAGAGAGAGGCACATGTGAACATGAGAGAAGGAGGAGCAGAAGAGAGGGACAAACAGATTCCATGCTGAGCGAGGAGCCTGATGCGGGGCTCGGTCTTACAACCCTGAGATCAAGACCTGAGTAGAAATCAAGAGTGAGACGCCCAACCGACTGAGCCACCCAGGTTCCCCTATCAGGGGCAGCAAGTCAACAATTGTTGAAGTCTTTTTTTTTTTTTTTTAAGATTCTATTTATTTATTTGACAGAGAGAGAGATCATAAGTAGGAAGAGAGGCAGGCAGGCTCCCCGCTGAGCAGAGAGCCCGATGCAGGGCTCGATCCCAGGACCCTGAACTGAGATCATGACCTGAGCCGAAGGCAGAGGCTTTAACCCACTGAGCCACCCAGGTGCCCAACAATTATTGAAGTCTTGAGGAGAAGACAGCAAAGAAGTGATGAAGTAGCTGGAGCATGATGTGGGGCTAAGTAATGAATTTTTTAAAGTTTACATACCGAGTAGCATATTTGAATGCTGTACTCCAGTACAGAGGGATGAAAAATTGGTAAAGCAAGATAGAAAGGGGTGATTAGCTGGAATGATGTCCTTGAGTGAGCGAGGGAGAAGGGGATCTAATGCCCAGATGGAAAGGTCGGCTTGAAGCAAAACACAGTTCATCCAAAGTAAGAAGGGAGAAGGCGGGGAATGGAGTCTAGAATGGAGAAGGCGGGGAATGGAGTCTAGAATAAGAGCAGGGTGGGGTCCAGGATGCTGGTTTTAGAGTCAATAGTCCAGGGTTCCTGCAATCAACACTTACTAGATGGATAAAGTAATTCCTGCAGTGCTTTCCTCTCAAGATCGTGGTGAGGACAAAATGACACTAAGCCTGCACAGTAACAGAGCCTATAAAAACAATAAAGCTTGCTCCAAATGTTATAATGGAGAATGAGGCTTGCACTACAGTAGAGTAGACAGGCTTATGAGCTCATGGGCTCTGAATCTCAGATTGTTTACAGAGAGGGGGTCGTGATGACGTGTGGGATGTTGAACTGGGTGATCCCTAAGATACCTTACCAATTTGGGCTGTTGTGAATGATGCTGCAACGAACATGAGAGTGTACCTATCTCTTTGAGATCCTGATTTCATTTCCTTTGCATACATACCCTGAAGTGGGATTACTGGATCATATGTTCTAAGTTTTTTGAAGAATGTCCATATCATTTTCCATAGTGACTGCACCAGCAGTGCACTGGGCTTCCCTTCTCTCCATATCTTTGCCAACATTTGTTATCTCTTATCTTTTTGATGATAGACAACCTAACAGGTGTGGGGTAATATCTCATTGTGGGTTTGATTTACAGTTCCCTGATGATTAGTGATATTGAGCAGCTTTTCATGTAATTGTTGGCCATTTGTGTATCTTCTTTGGGAAAATGTCTATTCAAGTCCTTTGCCAAATTTTTATCAGATTATTTTTCCCTCCTGAGTTGTATGAGTTCCTTTTATACTTTTGATATTAACCTTTAACCAGATATATAGTTTGCAAATATTTTCTGCTATTCCATAGATTGACTTTACATTTCATTGATTGTTTCCTTTGCTATGTACAACCTGTGTCTATTGACAGATAAATGTATAAACAAAATGTGATATATATATACATATATATATATGTATATAATGTATACACACAAATATATATATTATATATAATGGTCTATTTTTTTAGCCATAAAAAAGGAGAAAATCCTGCCATTTGTGATAACATAGATGAACCCGGAGGGTATTCTGCTTAAGTGAAATAAGGCAGACACAGAGAACATGTACTGTAGGACATCACTCATGAGTGGAATTTTTTAAAAAAATCAAACTCATAGAACCAGTGAGTACAACAGTGGTTGCCAAGACCTGGAGGTGGGGGAAATAGGGAGATATGTTGGTCAAAGGACACAACCTTTGAGTTCTAAGATGAATAAATTCTGGAGATCTAATATAAGCATGGTGCCTCTAGTTAATAATACTGTATTGTATACTTGAAAGTTGCTGGGAGTAGATCTCAAGTGTTCTGACCCCACACATACAAATGGTTACTAGGCAGGGTGGTGGATATGCTAATAAACTTGACTGTGGTCATCATCTCATAATGTATACATATATTAAATCATCATCTAGTATGTCTTTAAAAATTAAAAACAGGGATACCCCCCCAGACCTTAGTCAATTAAGCCTCCAAGTCTTGGGTTTGGCTCAGGTCATGATCTCAGAGTCATGAGATCAGTAAGGAGTCTGCTTGAGATTCTCTCTCTTCCTCTGCCCCTCCCTCCTGTGTGCTCTCTCAAATAAATAAATAAATCTTTACAAAATTACGCTAAATAGAGAGGATGTAGGGAAACTAATATTAGGGCAAAGGAAAGACTAGCAGCTCCTAAGACCCGATTTCCTTCAGACTCAGTTCCTCGTGGTAAATTGTTGAAAAGCAACTTACTGTGAGATGAAATCTCAACACTGGTGGGAAAAACATTCATACAAAGTTAGAATATCCCATCCTTAGAGAATCTTCTTCATCCACAGCCACAACCATCCAGAAATCCACCTCCACGGACGTTAGTGCAAGGACTGTCTGGGATCACTTATTAAAACTTACCTCTCAGGGTGCCTGGGTAGCTCAGTTGTTAAGCTTCTGCCTTCGGCTCAGGTCATGATCCCAGAGTCCTGGGATCAAGTCCCAAGTCGGGCTCCCTGCTGGCGGAAAGCCTCCTTCTCCCTCTCCCACTCCCCCTGCTTGTGTTCCCTATCTCGCTGTCTCTCTCTCTGTCAAATAATAAATAAATAAAAATCTTAAAAAAAAAATAACTTACCTCTCTGAGGAGGAAATAAATTCTGAATATTACCAGTGTTATAAATATCTTTCAACAATTTTTATTTATAAGAAGCAGCTATAGAAATGTCCATCTAAAAATAATTCTAATTTTCCTGAGTAAAGAAGAGAAAAGAGAAGCAAAATTGCTCAACATATTAGATGTAGGGAGGTGTACTTATATTAAAGACAAGTTGAAGAAAGCACAGGTAGACAGGGGAAATGTATTGTTAATAACTCGGCTACTAAACCAGGTTCCTTAGCATTGCTCTAACCCAGGGATCTGTAGACATTTTCTGAAAAGGGACAAAGGGTAAATATTTCAGGCCTTGTGAGCCACATATAACCTGGAGTGCAACTATTCAACTTTGTCTTGTAGAGTGAAAGCAGCCATCAACATGGGAAATGGATGGGGAAGGCTGTGTTCCAATCAAACATGGTTTATGAAAACAGGTGGCAAGCTTGGTACACACTTCCTGGATAGATACCAAGGTCAAAGATTGTTTCTGCCATGTGAATCTTAGAATAGGGATGAAGAAGCTGAGGGAAATTGGCACTTTCTCAGAGCTAACAATGTACCTGGAATTTTCATATCCATAATCTCCCCAAACTTGCACAAACATTCTGAAAAGGGGGCTCATGATCTCCAATTTTCACCCACGAGGAAATCCCCAAAGGACTTCTCCAAAGGCACCTTGATGTTAATGGCAGTGGCTTTGGAACTCAGATGATTTCCAAAGCCTAAATTCTTTCCACCACTCTAAAATGGGGAATCATCAAACATGATTTTTAAAAGTAAGAATTCGTAAAAGCTAAGAATGACTATGAAACAACAAAGGAGGTAAAGAATGAGAATAGCTCAAGTCCCTGGAAACAAAGGTGTCTTGTCACGAAGCTGGCTTAAAGAAAAAAAAAATCATATGGAGCAGGTTGGTTTGTTATCCAGACAATGTTCTCACTCGAGAACACAGGACAAAACTCCCTCCCAGCATAGCCTGCATTGATTTGCACCAATGGAAGGTAAAGAGGGATGACTCTGGGCTAAATCAAGAGGCCCAGGGAGGATGGTCAGTGTTTCCGCTTCCCAAAGAGACACCTCCACCCACTCAGGAGCAATATTTCCTTGTGCTCAGGGGCCCAGTGCTTTCCTCCCATTCTTCGTTTCCCCAGTCCCAGTGGTCCTGCATCCATCTGTAAGAATTTAGAAGCAGGCATCCATAACTGAGCGCATACAGGTAAGCTTTCAACCAACTCCTGCCCTTGAGCAAAGGCCAAAGGTTCAATATAACTGTCAGTTATCCTATATGATTCCCATTGGGTAATACAAAGTATAGCAAAGGTTAATGGAGAAGTAGTCTGACCTAAAGCCACCTGTTTCTAATGAAAATCAAAGCCCCAAGTCCAGACCTCATTTATGATGGGGACTCTCATGCATATTACAGATGGAAGGTCTAGCAAGCTAAAACATCTATAATGGAGGGTGCGGGCAGTGAAATGCCCTTTAAAATAATTGGTTTGACCACACTGTGGTTCCAACCAGAGGTGAATATATTCATAGACTTTGTGGTGATAAGCAATTTGTCAAAGATTAAAGTTCACTACTTTGTAAATGACTAATATTAGCACCTGCTCAGAGGAAGAAAATCTTCTTTGGGTTCTTTACTTCATTTGTACTTCCAAGCAAATTTCTAACATGTGGGAATGTTGGGAGGATTTGGCAATAATGAGGTACAGTTCTACAATGTTCAGTGTTGGTGACCTTGATTTCTATAGCTAAGAAAATTAAACCACTTTTTGTTTCAAATGGAATTAGGTTTCCAGGACCTTGATTACCAAATTTTAACAACTGGTAACCGTGTACCCTACTCTACCAACATCACGGTATCTGGGGGCATAACTCAGATTTCCATCTAGGAGTGATACCATTAATGAGCAAGAAGGCATAAGGATATTAAAGGGTCCAGGGTGGAGATATATATAAGGTTTCCCCAAGATTTATGGCACTACTACACTCTGTACTACTAGGGATTGCTTGTATATAAATGCAGTGAAGACATTTCCATCTTTGTTGACAAATACATCCCTGGAGGAATGGCCCCAGGAAAGCAATCCTCTACTTCCCCATGACTCTGGGTAGTGCCCATCAATTGTGCTGCCCGGCCGGGCACTAGGGGCCCCAGAAATATTGAATTCCACTGAGAGAGTACATAGAATAAAGAAAGGCTAAAATTAATCAAAACGTGACCAGAGTTTCAATCAGGCAGCACAGGACTTGACAAGAGGGATGTAAATATTATTGTAAGTCACATCAAACCTGTCAGCAAATGAAATCCAAATCCGGAGAAACCGATTCCTGTCAGAGAAGGGGGAAGCTTGGGGAGGGCCCCTGAAGCTGACGGAGCTCAGAAGGGTCCGTCCATTCTCACCTCTGCCAAGAGTTTTCAGTGAGGGGGAAAAAAAATCAAATCTTTAAATGCGTGGGGATAGTTTTTATTCTTAAATATGTACAGTGTTATAATCTTTCAAGGTTGCCTTTAGAAAGATTTCTCTTGGGGGGAGGGGTCCCAGTCAGTTCCACCGCAGAGAAATCGTAGACATTATAAAAAAAGTCCATAACGATATCCATTAGGAGGGTAGGATCTACGGTGTCTCCTTTACCCTCACACTCAGGAGGCTCTAGGCGCATGATTGTGAAATAAATGAATGGGTTCGGGGACAATAAATCAGCAAAAACTCCTCGAGCGTGGAACATTTTGTTAGGTTCTACAGATAAGCGATCGCCTCATTAGAGTTACATACCACTGAAGCTTGGGAATGAAATTAATTAAAATGCAGAGAAACAGAGCTAACAAATCCCAGTACGCAGACCCACCACAGTCTTAACCAGATTGCCTAAGGCTCATCTTGAGAGAGTTTGGCTCCTGATTTCCTGCCCATCCCCCAGCTCAGGTGTGGCTGCGGGGGACCGTGCACCTGGCGGTCCGTGGGCCAAGCAGCTGCTCCCCTCTGACGTCACCTGGAAGCCACGCCCCCACCGGCTGCTGCCAGCCAATGCCCGAGTGTCTGGGGAGCCCGAGCTCAGAGCAGGAAACTGGAGATCAAATATAAGGGGCTCCTCTCAGGGCCGCGTTTGGCTTCACTGCTTCCTGAAGGCTCACCAGAGCCTTCCTCAGCTGGACGACAGTCTAGGGTACCTTCCTGCCTTTTCTCCTTCTCCTCTTCAGTTGGGATCAGACAGAAAATTCTCCAGGCTTCCCTTACTCCCTAGTTTCCCTCCCCTCAGGCATGTCCCCTAATCCCATCCCTGTACGTTTAATCCCATTTTGGCATCTCGGCTGACGTGTCCAGATGAAGGGAAGACAGGGAGAGCCGCAGGCTGGAGGCTGGAGCCTCTTCTCTGACCGCAATAAAATCAAGACCCTCCGGTACCCAGATTTCCACTCGCCCTGCCTAGCCTTTAAAGAGATATCAGCTGCTCTTAAAGGAAGATCTACTGCTTTTAGGCAAAGGTACCAACAATATAATAACTAACATATAATTATATGTATAATATATGTATGGAAGGCAGAAATTAATCACATTTATTTAAAGTACAAAATCTGAGTACTACCATCTACAACAAGAGGGAACCCATGTTATGTTTTTGAATTTGGGAGGTCATTAAGAGATGAAATTCATCACAGTCTATGTCACTGGGCTAAGTCAGGCAAGTCCTCGGGACGCCTGGGTGGCTCAGTCAGTTAAGTGTCTGCCTTCTGCTCAGGTCATGATCCCAGGGTGCTGGGATCAAGCCCTGCATCGGGTTCCCTGCTCAGTGGGGAGCCTGCTTCTCCCTCTCCCTCTGCCACCCCCCCTCCATGCTTGTGCTCTCTGGCCCTCTCTATCTGTCAAATAAATAAAATCTTTAAAAAATAAAATAAAATAAATCATACAAGTCCTTGAAACCGTCCTGCCTGATCTAGCCATGCCCTACCGTGCGCTATACTATCATCTGATGAAGAAACAGAAACAGGTTAAGTGACTCGCCCAGGGTCATGCATAGCCTGTAATTTTGGGTTCCACAGTTCTGACTCTGGGAGTTGACTCTGAGCAGCTCTGCTCTCCAGCCCTCCTGTGTCATAACCTGCATCCTGCCTCTCAGTTACTGTCCCATTTCCCCATCTTGGCTTGCTGCATATCCAATTCCAATTTCCTGCTTGGCCCTGCCATTCATGGCTTAGGCTCTGCAACTTCGGACTCTTTCAGTCATTAAATTTGGAAAGAACCAATTCTGCCTCTAGGAGTACAGGCCGATATGAAGCAGCACCACTGGCCACCCAGCAGCTGTGTCTGTGTGTGGAGAAACTTTTTAATACATTGCTGAGCTAATAGGATGGAAGGAAACACTCCAAGGGCTGCGTCCCAAATAAAAACAAATCAAAGGAGGTGGAGTGGACCTTCATTTGAAATCTGAACAACTTTGGAATCAGTTCCACAGAAAAGCAGGGATTGAAAATGCTGCTGGCTGGAGGAAGAGCATTCTGCAGAAGAAATTGCCCGGACAGAGACCCAAAGGGTAAGCACGCCTATCCACACTCCATTCCCAACATAGCAGCCAGAGAGGTCCTGTTAAAATGTAAGTCAAATCACCTGGTCTGTGCAGATCACCCACAGTAAAATCTGAAGTCCTTTCTGTCGCCTACAAGACCCTGTGTTACCTTGTTCCCTGCAACCCATCTTCTGTCGCTGGCTGCAGCCACCCAGGAAAGCTTGCTCTCAGATCCCAGGCTCGAATGCTCTAGTAGATCCCAAAGGCACTTCGACTAGGGGCTCTTAGCTTATGACAGTCCTATCAACAGCTTCCCTTTTGCTGAGGGTCTGAGTAGCCCGCTGCACGGCTGTTGAAAGAGGCCAGGCTGAATCCACCAAGCTCGTATTTTACAACCTAACTCTTCTTTTACCCTTCGTACATATTTTCTAGTTTATTCTCCCAAAAAGTCCACTTAATTGGGATGAAATATTTTTTCAAATTATAAACAAAATAAATTATTAACCATTTTTGAGAAGTTGGTTGGCATCTTTCTCTTATACTCACGTTAACGTGCCTCAGGGTAACATTATGTTGACTAAAAGAGGTGATTAAGAAGAGAAATTAAGAGGGAAAATGGAGCCTTTTGCCTGTGCCCATATGTCTATGAATTCCAGCATTCTTCATTCCTTCCAGAAGATTTGAGTTTCCAGATTTGGTGCCGTTTCTACTCAGCCTGAGAAACTTTGGCCCTTCTTTAAGCTTAAAATGTTTTGCCTTCATTTTGTTTTGAAATTAATAGACTTGATTTTTTAGAGGAGCTTTAGGTTCACAGAAGAGTTGAGCAGAAAGTACAGAGAGTTCCCGTAAACCCCTCCTCCCTTGCCTCAGGCTCCCCTGTTAGGAACATCTTACAGTCATTCAATATGGCCATTATATTGATAAGGCAGTATTGATCCAGTATTGTTAACTAGAATCTGTAGCGTCCATTAGGTTCACTGCATGTGTTGTGCATTCTGCAGGTTTTCATAATTGTGTGTGCAACATTATAGTATCAGACGGGATAGTTTCACCGTCGTAAAAATATCCTGTTTTCTACCAATTCATCCCTCTCTCCATCCCCCTGAACCCATGACAACCTTGCAATCTCTATAGTTGTGCCTTTTCCAGAATGTCGTCTAGTTGGAATCATACAGTATGGTGGTTAATTTTATGTACCCACTTGACTGGGCCCTGGGGTGCCTAGATATTTGGCTAAATGTATTTCTGGGTATGTGCGTGCGGTTGTTTCTGGATGAGATTAGCATGTACATCGGGAGATGAGTAAAGCAGACTTTTCTCCCTAATGTGAGTGGGCCTCTTCCAGTCTGTTGCAAGTCTGAATGGAACCAGAAGACTGAATGAGAGTCTCACTGTCTTTGAGCTGGGACATTGGACTTCTCCTGCCTTTGGATGTGGGCTCTTACTGAAACTTACATTATCATCTCTCCTGGATCTCCAGTTTGTTGACTGCAGATCTGTTAACCTCCATAATTGTGTGAGCCATCATTCCTTTTAATAGAATCTTCTTATCTATTTATTTATCTATCTGTCATCTATCTACCTACCTATCATCTATCTATCTCTCCTATTGATTTTGTTTCTCTAGAGAACCCTGAATAATACACAGAGTATATGGCCTTTTCAGAGTGGCCTCTTTCACTTAGCAATAGGCATTCAAGATGCCTCTATGTCTTTTCGTGGCTTCCTTGCTCATTTCTTCTTGTCGTTGAATAGTATTCCAACGTCTGGATTTGCCATGGTCGTACCATTCGCCTACTGAAGAACTTCTTAGTTGCTTTTAAGGTTTTACATAATTGTGAATAAAGCTGCTATAAATCTCTGTGTGCAGGTTTTTGGGTGGACATACATTTTCGACTCTTTTGGGTTGATAGCAAGGACTGAAACTGCTGGATACATAGCAAGTAGATGTTTACTTTTAAAAGAAATTGACAAACTGTCTTCCAACGTGGCTGCATTGCTTCTGGTCAGAAGTCAGCAGTGATCGTATTGTTGTTTCTCTGGGTGATTTCAGAATGGTTTCTTTATCTTGGGTTTTTAGTAGTTTGGCTATGTGCCTAGATATGGCTTTCTTTTTATTTATCTTGCCTAGAGAAACCTCCCCTGCAATTAAATGATAAGAATGTTTTGAAATTATGTCAATTATTTTTAGGTAAATGAATTCCTATAAAGTATTTAGAAGCATGCTTTTCACCTAGTACCAGCTATTTATTATTAAAGACATGTTTCCAAGTTACCTGTGAAAAATATGCAAAAAGTTACTTCATTTACATATTTAAAACAGTAACTAGGCATTATATATTATGTCATTTTTTAAGAAAATATTGTTCCTCATACATGGAGCAAAGGTAAACTACAGCCAACCATTGCATGTAGTTATTATACATTCCAAATTACATGAATATCAACTGATACGGATTTGTCTGTGCAAAGTTCCCAGGAGAGAAATACAAATGTTGTGGTTTAGGGGCACCTGGGTGGCTCAGTGGTTAAGCGTCTGCCTTCGGCTCAGGTCTTGGGTCGAGCCCTGCATCAGGCTCCCTGCTCGGCAGGAAGCCTGCTTCTCCTTCTCCCACTCCCCCTGCTTGTGTTCCCGCACTCACTGTGTCTCTCTCGGTCAAATAAATAAATAAAATCTTAAAAAAAAAAAACACCACGAATGTTGCGGGTTAGTAAGACTTCAGACTGACAGTCTTGAGAAAGGACACAGTGGGAAGGGTTAAAGGCGAAACTGCTTCTGCCCAAGCAAAGGCTTCTCATTCTTTGAAGTAGAAAATGCAGTGACTTTGCTGTGATTTGTAGGTAATGGAAGGCACTGTGAGGAAGGGCATGTGTTCGTTGAGTTTCTTGGAGGAATGGCCTTCCTGATGGCTCCTCCTAGAATCATGTTCTTTTCTCCGAAATAATGGTGCATTTCAAGAGAATAATAACTAATTTATGTATGGTGCTTTGGATCCTCATAAAAATTAATAGGATCATCATCTCTGTTTTATTTGTAGATTCGGGCAGCTAAGCAACTTTTCTAGGGTCAACACACCTGGTTAGTGGCTCTCCCGGGCACTGAAACCAGACCTTTCAATGCCAAACCCCATACAGTTGAACATCCCACCATGATTCCATTGCAAATAAAGACTGGTTAAATAGCCCCTCGCATGGTGAAATGAATCCACAGTAACTAAACGCAAATGCTGGAATTTAGCAGTTGTTCAGCCAAAGTCTGAAGCACCGCGGGGAGTTCTAGAGAGGCAGGAAAGGGGACTGTGTTTGTGATCCGAGTTGCTTCCCAGTAACACAGAGGAATTAGGCAACAAGGCCCAGACCCCCAGCTTAAAAGAGATGTATTTACAACAGGTCTGGCTGCCTCCAGATTCCATTCTCTTAATGACTCTGGGAACTTAGGATCACGTGTAAAGCACTCTGGGAGCAGGAGCCCTGGGCATCAGGCGCATCACGGAGCAAGGCTGTAAATCCAGGAGCCGGTACAAGAAGACAGAAAATGAGCCCGAGGAGGCGGGCGAGGAGGACGCGGGAGACAGAGAAGCAGCATCAACACGCCGACCTCTTCACCCCTGACACGGCTTCTCGTTGGGCGAAGCAGGTAATAAAAAAGTCATTCCAAATCCGGAAGTGCTAAAACATCTTCAGTAACGATGTTTCTAAGTTTGCCCAGGGGGTGACTGTATACTCTCAAAAACACCATTTTTATTTAAATTTGCCGTGAAATCCCTGGTCAGATTTTATCTAAAGCAGTACTAACATTTAATATTTGTATGTTCCTTTTACACTCTCCAAAGACGCTTTGCACACATAGCATCATTGTTTCCCAAAAGTTCTGTGAAGAGGCTACTGAGGTTTCCAATGTTTTCTGAAGGAAAAAACTAATTATCTCAATGAGGCACAAGGTCGATAGAAGCAGCAGAAGCCAGGCATTAGGCAGACGCGGGTGCACCTCCTGGCGCCCGACAGTTCCAAGTGTGTGACACTGGGTGAGTTCTTAACTTCTCGGAACCTTGATTTTCCATGTGCAAAATAGGGGTTATGGTTCATAGATAGCAATGTGTTTTGTTAATATGTATGATAACAGAACGTGTAAAATCCTCAACCTGAAACAAAGCAGGTGCTCACTAGATAGCAGATCTTGCTTTACTTTGTCAGGGTTCTTGGCTCCAAGGGACCACATTTTGCCCCACATCATGTATTTATTATCTGAACCAAACTGCAGGGACAGCCGAGATGCGGTTCAGCCTTAAGAACGACAATCCTCAGCATAAAAGCGACTGGGATATCATGCCATCTTTTCTACTAGTGCTTCTCTGGATGTCATTTTCATTCCTTCTTATTACAGAAGGTTTCTTTTCATGGGGGAAGATGTGGCCTCTGATGGCTACCCCAGCTCTATAGACTCCACCACTGAATAGAATTAGAACTTAAGTCTCTAGGTCCCGATCTCGGGCCGAGTGCCCCTTTCTTCCACCCTCCATCCCCCTCACCTGTAGTCAGAGGGCAGACATCATGGAAGAACGTGGCGTCCATGCAGTCATGTGGGTGGAGGGGGGCTGGAAAGGGGGTCAAGTACCCAGAAGAAGGGGGTGATGGCAACATGTGACCTCATAGAGGTTCATTAAACAATTAGTTTCCCAAGGTCACAGACCTAGCGTCAGAGGTGGAACTTAGACTCACACCCAACTCCAAGTCACCTGTTTTCTGCCATATGAGTGCTAATGAAAGCTACCAGCCATCTGGCCACTGGATGATGTACAGACACAGACAGGTTCCCTCCATGTGGCTCCCTGAATATCTTCTTGACTGCATGGGGGAAGGAGAGTTTCCTGCCTGGTGAATGCAGAGGCTTGGTGTCACACGGAATCAATGAAATCCATACCCCCAGCACCGTAGCTAAGACAAGCACCTGTCTGGGATCTGCTTTGTTGCAATCATCTTTTCGAGGTGTGGCTTCAGAACGCAGTGGTGAAGACAAAGACTGGAAGCTGGGACATTTGGGGCACAGGAGCAAGGGCTCAGCCCGTAGCATGGGGCTGCCCTGCCCCAGAACCGTGTTCTCTATCAGGAGTATCTTTAATAACTCTTCTTCTTCTTCAGGTTGAAATGTTCATGTATTTTGGGGTCAGGACTCCTCTTACAACTGCCGCTGCCTTAGAGTTCTTGAAGGAGCTCACAAAAAAAAACAAAGGCCAATTTGGCATGCTGTCATTTTGGAGGTTTTCTTTTTGGCCAACCAAAGAACCATGACTGTGAATAAGCGAAATAGCACCCCAAATCTGTCCCAAAGGTAGACAGTTTTAGCCCAAACTTATAGGTTAAGGAAACCCGCATCAAACATATTACACAATGCTATTTGGAGCCCACTCCCAACAACCGTAATAAAGCCCTTGAACCTCAGAGGGGATGAAGGGAAAACTAAGGAGGAATGTCTTGCTGTTGTAACCCTCAGTCTTGTTCCCAGGCAATGCTAGGATGCTGGGCTTTGGGCATCTCTGCCCACAAACCTAAGCTCAGCCACTTGGCCCTCGGGTTCTCCCTCCACATTCAGCAGCACAAGATGCAAATAATCCTTTTTGTTAAGCAGGGAGAGGGAAAAGCCTGGTGGACAGTCAGGGAGTTAAGGCTGTTTCTGGATGGCTCGTAATAACCTAGAGCATCGCATGCTACTGAGTCCTAGAGCATCCGTAACTCCAGACCTTCGGGGCTTACTGAAGAACCCAGTAGGGTGTCTCCTTCCCACACAACAAGTTCAACTAATTTTACCTGGATACGAATGGGGTCCAAACTCACTTTGCTTTGCCTTTGTTATTATTCAATTTGGGGAGATATTCAAAACAGGCATTAAGTAAAAATCCAAGTGTGTCATATTTCAGTTTTAAAAAGCATCACAAGAGAGCCCGAGTGACTTCCATGAAATCTTTATTTACCGCTCTACAGCGTGGTGACTCAGTTTTGAAACAGTGCTGGTATGTGGTAGATGCTGAGTTAATAAGAGTTGATTGCTTGATGTGTGCATGGATTGAAAATGCCTTCCCCTAAAGTTAGGTAAGTGGGGCGTACATCTTGAATGACAATATCACTGCTCCTTGGAAAGTCTTAATTGGACTTAAGGTATTTGATACAGTTCACTAGACTTTTAAAATTCTCTCTACATCATACTTTGCAATTTTGGAGCTGATGGGTTTTGTGGGTCCAAAGAGAAGGAGAGTAGAACCTTAACAAAATAGGGTTCATTGCCATTAATGATTAACCTTTACTATTAACTCTGAATTTACATTAGCATTGTGGGGAACTGAGCAGGGCATCTGGCTGCACACAAAGCCAAATGAAAACTCACATCATGGAGTCCCGTGCCCATAGCTAGCATCGTGGGCTCCAGTGGAGGTCAATCCTGGTTTACACTCTTGGCTCTAACCTTTAGGTTCTATGACTTTGAACAGCATCATTTTCCGAGCCTCTAGCTCCTTGCCCATAAACTGGGAATAGCAATGGAATCCACTCTGCAGGGTTTCTGTGAGAACTGAATGAGTATAGTATCCCTGGGTGCTGGCATAGACAAGGCAGGGTGAGTGCTCACAGATGGTCATCCTTCCTGTCCTTCCAGAGACGCAACAGGCTGGCTTGTGTTTTGGTCATGGTCAACGGTCTTTGATCGCCTGCCAAATGTTTTATTTTTCAGTGTTTTCTTCTTCTCTCCTGTCTCCCTACCCAGGGGACACAGGAAGGAGGGGAAAAACAGACATGAAAAGAACTCGCCACATCTGAGCAGGTTCTGTGGAGAACACAAGACAATCAGTACCTTGTTAACTGATGAAGTATGTTTTTCCCTGATTAGAAGGCTTAGGCGTAAATTCTACCTGGATGGTTTCTTATTATGTTCTGGGGACCGTTTTCTTCAAGGAGATGTGTTGGTGAATCAGCATATGGCAATTTGCTTTCTTCTCAGCCCTTGGGAATTCAAGAAACGGATTTCTTCCTGGAAAATTTCCCTTGTAATGCTCAGAATTCCTTAAACAAAGAGTGGTGAGGTATGTTGGGCATGTGTGTGTGTCCAATTCGGGTAACCTATCTCATATTTGAAAATCCGTATGAAATCTTATCAGCCTATTTTTCACCTGTTTAAGCCAATTTACCCTTTAATGCAGGCATTTCCAAGAAGTGAAATACACCGCATGAGCACGTTTGACACATCTATCACACATCACTACTCAGCTTCCACAAAGGAAAAAGTACTCTTTGCAATAACAGATGTATATCTGTATAATAAACATTACAGAGATGTATTCTTGGGAAGATTTGCATAAGTTGTTTTCCTTTTGGGTCCATGCATCTGCCAAGCGGACTGCTATATATAGCATTTCCTAAGAGACCATGGTAATTAGAACAATAGACATAATATTCATACCAGTTATAATGAGAAGTATGTAAACTTCTTTATTCCAGTGAGTTTTAGTAAATGAAAACTCGTACTTCCATTTGCAGTATTCCTGACCTGGCACAGAAAAGAGAAGTCACTTGAAGTAGAAAGAGGTTAAATATAGGGAAGTCCTAACACAATGGTTGGAAGGAGTTGATTCTATCTGGGTCTTCGGGGACATTGAAGAACAGAGTGTGACTGTCCCGCCAGAGGGGATGCTACCTCTGAGGACACCACTGGCCGCTGTCCAGGCGGTAAGAGACTGCTGTTGTTTCCACTGTTCCCAACAACTCTGCAGATGGAGAATGGGCACCTAAGTCTAATCCTGGGAGGAAGGAGCCGAAGACGAAACTGGTGCTGCCTCCACACCTTCCTGGGACTCAGGAAACAGGAACGTTTACAGGACACCATTGCGGGAAGACCTTCCACTGCCTTGACTGACATGCCTGCAGAAAGGGCCAATAGTTGCCAAAGATGCACCCCCCCATTCCTGCCTTGCACATCTCGTAAATGCATCTAATTGAGAGCCTAATTTGTATTCAGAACCCTTGTTGCAAGGGAGCCGGGAGAGGGTACATTTTAGCTGTTTAATTTCTCTAACTCGTATGAGTGTGGCATGGAGATAAAATGAATTAATTCGGAGTCTCTGGAGCTCCATTTACATAACAGGTGAATCCCAGCTAGTTCTCCCCACCCGCCCTTGCACTGCGCACGTATCTTCTGCAGAGCGTTTATATTCTGATACGCTTATTTATGTCTGTCGTTCAAGAGAGGCATGTATATTCCTTGAAAAAGTTACTCATGTCTGTAATAGCTGAGCACACAGACCCAACAAGGGTTTGTTAAATGAATACATGAGTAAACAAATTCTCTTCTTCGCTAGACTTCAGGTTCAAGGCGGGGCTGTGTCTTATCCACTTTGGTATAACCAGCTCCCAGCACCAGTCCTGGTCTGTATTTGAGAAGAAAAGAAAGTGACTGAAATTGATATAAAATGGATGCTTTGTTATTCTTACATCCAACTGGAACACCAGTCTAACTCCTTTATACAAGATTACCATTTCTTTGGACAGATTCCACATTAAATCTCCTTTTATGCTCCCACCACCACTTGCTCATTTGTAACTGGTCCTTCTATATTCCAAACATATCTCAAAAAGCTTTTCGTGTATTAATTTATTTAACCTCATTCTGGGAGGCAGCGACTGATAATTGACCACAAAAATCCCTTAAGTATAATTTTTGGAAACCCAAACACAGTTAACTCTTCAACAGCCTATGTTTAAACTGTGTGGGTCCACGAAGAGGCAGATTTTCTTCAATAAATACAGTATGGTCCTGTAAATGTATTTTCTCCTCCTTATGGTTTTCTTAATAACATTTTCTTTCCTCTAGCTCACTTTATTATAAGAAGACAGTTGTAATATATAAGGCATTCAGATTATGTGTTATATTGGCGATTTCTGTTATTGGTATGGCTTGCAGTCAATGGTAGGCTATTACTGGTTGAGCTTTTAAGGAGTCAAAAGTCAATGCTCAGATTTTCAGTAGTGGGAGGGGTTGTCCAGGGGTCACCTATATTTAGCTTAATGAAATAGAAATACCTGTGTCACCGCAGCCTATATCAAGAAATAGACCATTGTTTGCACCCCAGAAGCCCACCCTCTCCCCTACCCACTGCTCATTTCTAATCACAACCCCCTTCCCCCTCTGAATATATCTACTCCTGCAGTTTTCATATTGATGACTTCCTTGCTTTTCT
>CM052893.1:5445261-5527432 GCA_028534135.1 Potos flavus | reverse complement strand
GATCCTATATTATGCTCCAAAAATACTGCTTTTCAACCTTGGGTCTGGAACTGATTTTGGAGTGAAGTAGAGGTCTAGATGAGCATTCTCCCAACTGCTCTACCATGCCACATTTGTCATAAATCAAGTATCAATAGATAAGTGACCCAATATTTGGGTCTTCTTCCTTTTTCTATTATTTTATTTGTTCATCCATACAACAATAGATTGGCCAACTTTAAATGAATACTGCTATCTAGTGGAACAATTTCTCTCATACTATTCTTTCTCAAGGTGTTTAAGTTTATTTTTGCTTGTATATTTCTCTGTGTACGTACAAATTAGCAGATCAAGATATACAAAGAAACTTGGAAAATTAGCTAGGATTACATTGAATTTACATTGAATTTATAGATCAATCTGTGGACAATTAACATGTCTAAAATATTGTGTTTTCAATCCAGGGAGATGGTCTATCTATCCTTCAGTTTATTCAGATCATTTAAAATTTCTCTTAAAAACATTTATAGTTTCCTATAGAGAAATTTTGCTTAGCTTTTGTGAAATTTATTCCTAGGTATATGACATATCCGATGTTTAAATTTTGTGTTTGTTTATGGTACTAATAGACAAATTCCTTTACTACATGATTGTTTTTTCTTTCTTACTTCTCTTTACTCATGTTTCTTTTCCTTTCTTTCTTATCTTTTCTTTTTTCTCCTTCTTTTTTGGATATACTGCACTGGGTATGAACTCAGTACATTGTAGAACAGTGGTGCTAATCATGAGTATTAGTGTTTTGTTCCTAATCTCAAAAGGGTTGTTTTCAACATCATTTTTAAGGCTAATGTTTGTGTAAGGCTTTTTTTAAATAGATAATCTATATCGTATTAGGAAACTTTTCTTCTATTCTTAGTTTGTTAACAATAGGGACTTTTGTCAAAAGCAAAATGAAATTTTTTTACTTTATCTGAGTCTGATGAGGTAGTCATATAGTTTTCTGTAATTCTGTCAATATAGGGAATTACACTGATTTATTTTCTAATACCCAAAACCATGCATTAGTGGGATAAATGCAACTTGGTCACGATTTTTCCTTCTTGTATGTTACTAAATTGTGTTTGCTGACTTTTCCATTTCATTCATATATAAAATCTTTCTGAAAAATTTTCTGAGATTCTTGTAATACCCTTGCTGGGTTTTGGCATAAAAATGATGCTGGCTTGGGATGCCTGGGTGGCTCAGTTGGTTAAGCGGCTGCCTTCGGCTCAGGTCATGATCCCAGGGTCCTGGGATCGAGTCCCACAACGGGCTCCTTGCTCTGCAGGGAGCCTGACTCTCCCTCTGCCTCCGCCTGCCACTCTGCCTGCTTGTGCTCTCTCCCTCTCTCTCTCTCTGACAAGTGAATAAAAAAAAAAATGATGCTGGCTTCAAACTACAAATTTGAGAGTGTTCTCTTTTTTTGTTTCTGGGAGACTTTGTGTATCATTGACATTATTTATTCCTGAAATGTTTGGCAGAATTCCCTAGTGAAATTATCTGGCCCAAACTTCAATTATGGATTCAGTGTCTTTAATCATTATAGGAATATACAGGCTTTCTATTTCCTTTTATGACATTTCCGTTAAGTTGGTCTTTTCTATGCATATTTATTACTTTTAATTAAAGTTTCAAATGCATTGCCATAAAGTTGTTCATAATATCTTGTTACTTAATTAATATCATAATATCCTATTTTTCAATGACTCCATAATCTATAGTAATATGCCCTAGGCTAGCAGTTATTTTCTCCCACCATTTTGAAGATGTCATTTCATTATCTTCTGGCATCAACTTTTTTAGTTGGGAAGTCAGGTGACAGTGGTTGCTCTTTTTAATGCAATCTGAATTTTTCCTCTACCTTCTTTTAAGATTTTCTTTTTAACTTTGTTGTACTTCAGCTTTACTGTGATGTGTTTAGTGTGTGTCTGTGTGTGTGTGCATGTGTGTATGTGAAGTCTTTTTGTCTTCTTATGCATCACTCTGGATATTTTCTTTCAACTCAAATTCCAGCCTATTAATTCTATCTTTGGCCATGTACAATCTGCTATGAAACCCCATCCATCAAGTTTTTAAATGTCTGTTATGGTATTTTCTAATTCTAAAGTTTCTATTTGGTTCTTTTTTCAAATCTATGTCACTTTTTATTGTTTCTAGTTCTTGGCTAACATTATCTACCTGACAAGAACATATTAGTATAGTTAAGATCTGTGAAATATGGTTCTGATATCTGGAGTCCCAGTGATTCTTTTCCCTTTTTTTGATGTGTGTGTGTGTGTGTGTGTGCCTGGTTATGTTTTGTTGTGTCCCAGATATAGTTATTGGAATTTTATATGTAAGAAAAATTTAAGGTCTAGGATAAATGAAGGGTTGGTTTACTTATAGTTCAGGTAGTTAGTCTTAATAACCTGGTCTGCTATTGCTGGAAGAGGAAGTTCTAGAAGGATCTCTGAAAGGCACAGTTATAATCATGTCATTCCCCTCTTTAAATATTTTCAGTGGCTACCCATGGAACACAGAATAAAATCTAAATTTTGTTCATTGTTAAAATAACTTTTTTTACCTCATTACATTTTCAATTTTTTCCTGATTCAAGGAGCTTCTTTTTGTTTCCAGAGCAAGCCAAGCTTTCTCTTTCCTCTGCCTAGAATACTCATCCTTGGCTCTGCCTAGCTTATTCTAGCTCATCTTGTAGTTCTTAGTGAAAGACGACTTCTTCAGTAAGGTCAAGGGGAAACCTGACCTAACTAAACTAGCTTGTCCAACCTTAACTAGTTTATTTCTTTGATAACACCAATATTGGTAATGATTTGATTATAATTATTTTTTGCTTATTTTTTATTTTTCCCCCACCATTAGAATGTACACTTTGAGAACTGGGACTATTTCTCCAGTAGCTATGAAGCCTCACACAACATAGTTATTCAGTAAATAGAAGTTTAATGAATGAAGGTTGTAATAAGTGCTGAGAATATATTTTAACATAGAAGTAATCACTGTTTTTGTCACAGTTGTCATCATTATTGTTGTAGTAGTAGTATGACGGTCAAAAATAGTCATATGGTCATGAAAAGTGGTTAGAATCATATTGACTGAGTTTGAACCCTACTCTGCTATCACTACTTGTGTGACCTTGAACAAGTTAACTAACTTCTCTATGCTTCAGTTTTTCATCTTTAGAAAAGTGATGATCAAATCCTCATCTCTTATCCAAATCCTAATGCTGAATATGTTTTGGAATTCAGAATTTTCCCTACCTAAAAAAGTAATATTGAGGAGGGCACGTATTGCATGGAGCACCGGGTGTGGTGCATGAACAATGAATCTTGGAACACTGAAAAAATAAAATTAAATTTAAAAAAAGTAAAATGATTTATAGTCCACATGTTGTAAAACAACCCCAGTAGTGTCTGGGAGACTCATAATTAAACACACTAATGTTGTTGCAGTAAAACACGTAAATACTAACCATAAGTGGAATAATTAGACTATAAGTCACTGAAGTCAGTTCAGATCAGATTCTACTATGCAAACTTTAAAAACGTGTTTTTCAGAGCTGATCCTTGGAAGCCCAAATGCATGTAGAACCATTGAAATTTAGAAATGGGAAAAATCTTAATAGTCTTTGTTTTTTTTTACTTCTCCAATTTTAATGATGAGAAAAACTAAGACACAGAGATATCAGACAACCTTCCCAAGGTCATATAGCTAGTTTTCCAAAGTGCTGAAGACTGACCTTCAGTTCAATGTCCTCCTTGCTACACCATAATGAAAAAAAAAAAAAAGAAGATAATTTTATTTCAAACTTTAACGATGAAACAAACAGATCTTTCTTGGTATTCCTTCTAATCTTGAAATCGTAACATGGGACTGACTTTCTTATGATCAATGAGTATTTTTTTTGATCACCCAAAAATATGAGTTTCTTAGTAGATGGTGATAATGAAGAAGAAATGACCTTGAATCAATGGTACTAACTATACAAAGGAGACACATACAAAAAAGTAACAAATGGAAGTTAGCATGTGAATCTTTTTAATGGATGATAAATTCTACGAAATTACTGATTTTGTATAGAAAAAATTGTGAAGAGCCAATGGGGAAGTTAGAGTTGGTAAATTGAAATATCTGTAGAGTTCTATGGATTCTCTGTTCTTTCATAACGGGAAAAGGGTTTTTAGTTCTATTCCTCATTATCTCATATAACAAATGATACTCGAAAAATGGTGCACAATGACTACTTTAGCTATTGAGAATCAAGTCATTATTAGTAGTGGGCCTATCAAATACTACATTATCTTCATTCAGTGAAAAGTCTACAATTACCTATCAAGCAGTTAGTGCATGATTTTGTACAGATAGAAATGCATCTCAATTTATTTATAAAATTTCAGAACCCATTGTTCAGGGAAAGATGTTAAAGTTAAACTTGAAATCACACTTAATGGCATGAATATAGGATTATAACCTCAAAATGAGTAGTGGCAGTCATAGGACAATTGAAATACAAATGCCACATAGACTGCAAGTTATTTTTCTCTTAGATCCCTTAGAGGCAGAGAATTCTTTGAAGGTAAGGTACCACATAGTGACGAGAGGTGTCTTTTCAAAGGAAGATGTTGCCAGAAAGGAGCAGCAGAATTTCAGAATGACATTACAATTAAAAAAGAAAAGTGCACACAATTGTGCACACAATTACAAGAACACCATTTTTTTTCTTTCCAAAATAACCCTGGCATTTGCCAAAGTCCTCTGGGCATGGGCAGTATGTATATTTGCCTGCATGGAAGGCTAGTTCCTGGAACATACAATTTCACATTTTTACAAGTATAAGTGGAGATATTCAGTCTCCCCAATGAGCCATAGGAACAAGAAACGAAAGAAAGAAAGACTCATAATCTACAGTCAATTTGGCTCATGCTGTACATTTAATCTAAGCGTAATTCTTATCTTTTCTTAATGGAATTTTATTTTGTTACACAAAATCCGGAAAAGCATAAAGTGAAGTTATCAGCGTTTACATTCCAGATTTTTCTGTGCATATATTTGTGATTTTTAATAACCTTTCTTATAGCAAGCAAAGAGTTCTGAGGCTTCTTTTCCATTCAAAACCATGTGAGCACCCTTCCATGTCAGTAAATACTTTTATGCATAATTTAGTGCCTGAAAAGTAATAATACAATGTTTGCTAGAACCAGCCATGTGCTAAGCATTTTAAATTCCTTTTAAAATGTAATCTTCATAATAACCGTAAGAAGTCAGTATTATTATCCTCACTAGATAGCTGAAAAAATCAGAGTCTAGCTTAAGTAATATATCCAAGTCCACATATCTAAACAGTGAAAGAAACAGAATAGATACCTGGACACTCAGACTCCAAGAATTTATATCCTGAATTGTATCACTCAGTTTTGCCTTTGTGTGCCCAATCCCTCATATATTTAACCCTTCCCTGTTGTTAGACCTCTCAATTTATCTCTTTTCTTTTTTCTATTCTTCTCCCCCACCTTCTTTCTATAATAAACAGCTCTTTGATGAGCATCTCTGTTGCAAAATCCCAGATACAGGCGGAGCAGATTGAATCAGGATGAAATGGCCATAAGCAACTGCTCCCCAGATATCCGGGATTTGCTGTCCTCCCAATTCTGACCCTGTGCGGGTCAGCAGTTCATGTGACAAGTTCTGGTCAATGGGCCACGAGCAGATGTGATCTCTGTCTCTGAGTGGACAAAGCTTGTCCTTCATGAGCTGTCTTCCCCCCTGGTGAAGCTGCTGTGCTGCTTGGAGCCCCCAAAAGCCTGGGTTCCCAAGTGATTACACAGCTTAGAAGGCCCAGTTCCCATTGATCTGTTTTGAACCTGAAGCTCAAAGAACAAAACAAAAACATCTTTCTACAGTCACTGAGCTACTAGGTTTAAACTAACACCGCATACGGTGGGAATCAGGTGATAACTCAGCAAAAATTACATCCATTTACCTTCCAACTCAGCAATGCAATTTCTAACATTCTTTCCCAGTGGCAAAAGAAGAAAAAAAATAATATATGCACGAGGCTATTAATTGTAGAGAAAATGACTTCCGAATATTTTTTAACAAACACACATGAAGAGCATTATTTCATTTTGTGCTTTGGGAGCATTGCTCTATTCTCTATTGAAAAATGAAGGTACTACCTGCTGACTTTGGAATGATTTCCCGTGATATTTGTGTTTATTTGCTTGTCTCCACACCTTCATGTCTACATGCTCATATCTCCCTGATTCAGAGAGAGGTCAAAGCCGATCCCTATGTTCACACACTGATGTTCAGATGACATCCAGGCTGGATGCATAAGAACTACTGAGCTATCTGTGGGGAATGCAGGCTGTATCATTAGGAACCCCAGAGTGCAAGATGGTTTGAAGAGAAAAGGTGTCAGAGAAGCATTTGTCCAAAGTGCTTTCATGGAAAGACTCAGTCGGTGGCATGCAAAGGGAGTGTGGGGCAAGTTAAAAGGCTCACCTGAGGGGTGAAAATGCTTAAGAGGACAAGAGACAGTGGAGGACTGTGGGTCTGGGTTATTAACACAGAGTAAGATCCTTTTAGGTTTTCCCTACACAACGTAGAGTATTTTAATTTCCTCAAGGGATTTAGTTTCATTTGCATTTGAGAGAGAGCAATTCACAAGGTTTCTTTCCTTTTCCCCCTTTGGGTAAATATTCAGTGCTGGTACATCCCCCCCACCCCCCCAACCTTCTAAAAGATAAAGTGCGCTTTTCGTGTTTTCTCTCAAGGTCTCACTCTGCGGAAGCATCTGCGGAAATGGGAATCTATAATGACAGCCACCTCCTAACAGTGTGTGTGTGTGTGTGTGTGTGTGTGTGTGTGTGTGTGTGTGTGTGTGAGAGAGCATTTTTCAGGGAAGGGCTTTCAGGAGCCGGTCCCACCCCAGCGCCCACGCCTCGGCCTTGTAGCCCTCCAGAAGGTGGCCTGTGGCCATTGCACAGAATTGGAACGTGGCAGGTGTGATGAGAATGTCTAATGGACCCAGAGCCGCCAGATGCGGTGGAAGGCGGCGGGACAAGTGAAGCATTGCCCGGCCATGGCCGTGCGGGGGCAGGTGGCGAGCAGGGAGTCCCTGCCCGACGCAAGTAGTGTGGCCGGGGCATGACCCCCAGCGCATGGCTAGCTCTCTGTGGCTGAGCCCAGGCCGGGACACTGCTCTGTGCCCCTGGCTGTTTATGGCTCCTCTCATCGTGAGCACAGCTGGCAGCCCAGCTGGTGAGCACAGGGAAGTCATCAAGATGCAGAATGTAAACGGGAAATGTATTACACATTGGTAATAAACATGCACATTAGTCCGCGCTAGCCATGGGAGGTGCGACTGGATAGCGATGGGCGTTAGAGGGAAAGTACCACCCGGGAAATGGCTATAGGAGGGGCAATCTGCAGGGACTTGTAGCAAGGCAGACAAGGAAAGAGAAGCTTAACGGGTGGACCCTTGAATGGCTGGGAGCCGGTGCTCTCCCAGTGTGGATAGAAAGGGTGTCAGGCAAGGCTGTATTTCTCTGCCCCTGCCATGTCTCTGGCCAATCTTATGATGCGCGTATAGAGGAGGAAGCCACTAGGCTAGCGGGTCCTGGGCAATTCCTAGGTTGGAAGCCCAACCAACGGGAACGTCATCCATGGTGATGGGGAAATGAAAAACGAGTTGTTGTTAATGACCACCATTTTGGACCCATCCCTTTCGCCTTGTGGGGAACATTCCACTAGAGACCCTTGTGAAGAGCTGGAGCTACCCCAGTGAGCTCCTTAGGATGAAGAACAGCAGCCCCAGGGTGGTTCTTGATCCCAGAGAAGCAACAGTTTTTCCAAAGGAAGAAAGTCAGTGAAGGAAGAATAGGAAGGAGAGATGATTGGGAATGGAGAGGGACCGAGTGTTCATGGGCCCAGACCCGCTGGTGTTAGGGCAGATGAGCTTGTCATCAGCAGAGATGGACAATCTGAAGGTAAATCTGCTATTTCCCACCAAGCTTCAGTTTCCTCATTGGTCTGATGGAGGAGAAGAAGAAGAAGAAGAAGGAGAAGGAGAAGGAGAAGGAGAAGGAGAAGGAGAAGAAGGAGAAGAAGGAGAAGAAGGAGAAGAAGAAGAAGAAGAAGTTGTTCATAGAGTTTGGGGAAAGACACTAGGATAATATACGAAAAATACTCACCACAGTCCCTGAAATATAGTGAGCCCTCAATAAATAGCTATTTATTTATTAGAACATAAAAATAGAAATAAAAAATAATAGTTAATGGTATTCTTTTAAAACATAGAGGGGGATTAGATGTGAAAAAGAGAATTCTGGGTAAGGCTAAATGTAGGGTTGAAGATATAAGAATATATTAACAGGTTTTGGAAGGAGCCAAGGAGCTTTCATATATACATTCTACAGTTCATCAGATATATGTGTCTTAAAACCCCTTGAAAACGTTCTGTCTTCTATCAAAAGGAGAAATATTTTTCTATACTTTTTCTATATCCAATCTTCCAACCAAGCTTAATGGGAGAGGCTGGTTTTCTCCGGTTGACAGTCTGCTCACGGCACACTTTGCATTCCCAATGACTTCAAGACTCATTTATGATTGAGAAGAGGAGTCTTGGGATAGATATATTGCAGTATTCCCAGGAAAACATTTTTCCACGCACATGGGTGGACCTGGGTCCTATTCTGTTCTCGACTCTGTCCTAGAATCATATTTTTCACCCACACGGTGCCACTGGAATGCACCCCCAACACTTTAGCACAGATAATGCCCCTTTCCTGCTTTAAGTGGGCTACTTGCTACTCTGATTCATGGTTATCTGGGGTTTCAGTCACCAACCAGAAGAAAATGTTGGAGTTGACATAAAAGGAAATGAGTTTGAATGCTGGACCTACAGTTTATGAGCTTGGTTAAATTAATTAAATA
The DNA here is from genome assembly GCA_028534135.1 of Potos flavus. Taxonomy (NCBI): domain Eukaryota; kingdom Metazoa; phylum Chordata; class Mammalia; order Carnivora; family Procyonidae; genus Potos; species Potos flavus. The sequence continues at coordinate 5,518,480 of CM052893.1, read as the reverse complement.
AGGAGGTCATTAAATGAGGTGGACTTAGGGGCACCTGGGTGGCTCAGCTGGTTAAGTGGTTGCCTTCAGCTCAGGTCATGATCCCGGAGGCCCGAGATCGAGCCCTGCCTCAGGCTTCCCTGATCAGCGAGGAGTCTGCTTCTCCCTCTGCTCCTCCACCCTGCTCATGCTCCCTCTCTCTTATTCTCTCTCAAATAAATAGATAAAATCTTAAAAAAAAAACGAGGTGGGTTTAATGCCTTAGTAGGCTATGTAAACAAACCAAAGCCTTTCTGTAATACCTCAGTGGTTAAGAAGCCTAAAAATGACCTGCCATAAATAACCAAGTAGGCTTTCCCAAATGAACTACAGCCAATCAAATAATCTTGCTTTGTTTCTGCCTCTTTTATTTTATTTTTTTAAAGATTTTATTTTATTTGTTTAAAGATTTTATTTATTTATTTGCCAGAGAGAGAGTGAGAGAGAGAGAGCATGAGAGTACAAACTGGAGGAGTGACTGGTAGAGGGTGAAACAGGCTCCCCGCTGAGCAGAGAGCCCGATGTGGGGCTTGATCCCAGGACCCTGAGATCATGACGTGAGCCAAAGGCAGATGATTGACTGACTGTGCCTCTTTTAAAAAGTCTTTCCTTCCCATAGCTCCTTGTGAGCTGAGCACTCCTAAGCACTAACGAATCAGCTTGTGCCCTCATAAACTCTCAAAACTTTTAACATGCCTCAGTTTATCTTTTAACAGTTTTATAACCTAAACTTTCACTTTCCCTCTCTAAAACGGGCATAATTCACAGAACTATGAAAATAAAATGAGGGTCCATGAAAGTTCTCTATAAATGATAATATACGAGTATATGGTGGTATCGTTAAAATTTGTATCTTTAATAAGTTAACTCTTAATCTCTGAACACTTGGTAATCCATGCGCTGCTGGGAATGGAAGCATCTAGCAATGAAGTACAGTATGAAATTCGTAGTCAATAGCTACTACTTCCCAAGGTTATAAAACTGTCTTGTATTCTTCTAGGGCAGCAAGCATCCATATGGCTAAGATTATGAATAGGAAACTTTCTTCCCAATACACACACATACATTTACCCAAGAAATTCTGTTAGACTAGGAGTTGAGTAGTGTCTATTTATTCAATAACTGAGTGTTGAAAGTTAAAAAGAGAGAGAGAGAAAAGATAACAAGGTCTGAGATTTTTTTCTTACCAATAACGTGTTCTCTAAATCTTTGACACCAACTGGAAATCCAACAATTTAATTCAATTTGGACACTATCTACCTTGAGCTAGTGTCAGATCCCAGGAGTTAAAGAGCTCAGTCCCACAAATTGCCCCTCCTACAGATGCCAACTGCAAATGGGCTGCTCTGGCCACCCACACTTCTGCCCAGCCAACCACATATTGGGGGGGTCCTATGACCCTCTGCTCCCTCAGATTTGATAATTTGCTAGAATAGCTCACAGAACCCAGGAAAACACTTTACTTGTGATTACCAGTTATTCTGAAGGAGATAACTCAGGAATAGCTCGATGGGAGAGATAAATAGGTCAGGGTAGGGGATGAGGGGGCCCTTGGTTTCCATACCCTCTTTGGACACACCAATTCGAGAGTACCTCCATGTGTTTACCAACCCAGAAGCCCCCAAACCTCACTGTTTAGGGTTTTTATGGAGATTCCATTATGTAGGCATGATTATTAAATCACTGGCCACTGGTGACTGAACTCAATCTCCTGCCCTTCTCCCTTCTCTGGAGGTCAGGGGGTAGGGCAGGAAGTTCTAACCCTCCAGTTGTGGCTTGGTCCTTCCGACGACAAGCCACCATCCTGAGGCTCTTCTGAGGACCCTTCCAGGAGTCATCTCATTAGCTACAAAAGGCACTCACCCCTTAGGAGATCCCACAGTTTTAGGAGCTCTGTGCCGGAAACCGGGGACATAAAATCAAATATGTATTTTTTATTACTTCCCACCACCAAACCTACAGCTTCTCTTTCCTGGATACAGGAAAGTTCTTTTAGACTTCATTGTCTGAACAAAAATCAAATATATATTTTTATTATATCACATAAGGTTATAAGACTTCTACCAACATACTGCTCAGAGGGGCATCATGAGTTTACTCCGAGAAGCTTGTCTCCCAGCGTCTTCAGTTCCATGGACTTGGTCCTAATCAAAGAGACTGGCTTCCGTCTCTCATGTTCACAAAGTCTGACATGTACAAACTAGATCAGTGACATATCTGCTTTACAGAAGAAAGGTTTCTTTTTCTGCCATTTGAATGCACATGTCTTCCATCCTGATACCATCTTATAATGTCAGAATACATGGAAAGCCAAAAGAGCAATGAAAATATTGCTTTGTGAGAATGAAATTGAAGCCAAAGAAATGGAAAGCCTTAAGGGATATTCTGCCTGGCTCTCGAGAGACCCGGAGAATCACCTCTGCTCTGGTACATTTCCCCAGTGACTGGAAAAGGCATGTATCCAGAATTTATTTATTGTCTCTCTTCCTCAATGGTACTAATAAGCACTTTTAGATCAGGCTTTTGTACTTTATTCTACTATACTGAGCAGCCATGCCTTCTGTTCACACACTCTTTCTCCAGACAGGATAACTCATAATTGGTGTTTCTTATTAAGAAATTACAGTCTTATTTCTACTGCTGTTTCCCTGTGATTTCACCCTACTAACCTTGGAGTTTTGAGAGTTTCTAACCCTTAAACTATATATTTGAACACAGGCTCTTGGAATTCCCCTCCAGCTGTCTTACCATATCTTCTATTTGTGGGTTTTACCCGTTTAAGTCACAACGACTCTTGCATTTCCAACCTAATCATAATATGCATCACATCTCCCGTGTGCCCATATGCCAGTTAGGCTCAGATGCCAGGAACAGAGACTCACCCAGATTAGCTCGAGAAAGGAAAAGGGAGGAAGGGAGGAGAGGGAATATTGTAGATAAGGGATGGGAGGGCTACTTGGGAAGCTGAAGGTGAAAACAAAGTTTGACCCGGTCTCAGAAAGAGGATGCTCTAGGGGGTGGGGTCAGTGGCAAATGTCATGGGTCTTCTACCAAGTGTCCGTATGTAAAGGAGCTCAAGTACTTTCTGATGTTCCTTCTAGTCTCCTCTTGCTGGCCTCCTTGGCTTCTATTTTGTATATCTTTTCTTGTGATTACAGCTTTGCTTATTTCTAATTTACCTCTGTCATGTTCCCTCATGGTCTGGACTATATCTCATTATGTCTCCCGTTCTGTTATTCCACTGCTGACAGTTAATTCCCTGGGTATTTTCCCAATTAAGATTTCCAAAAGCAAGTGTTTGATTGGTTCAACTAATCTTTCTTAGGCATGTTTCTTTTTACACCAAGTTAATTTGTATACCTTGAGTCAGGTGTCTGCTCACAATCCCAGGGGCCATAGCCCACGAGGACATTGCTAGAAGTTGTGTATAACTCGCTTGCTGAAGGTGAATTCACCTACAGGGACGGTGAAGAGAACCATTTTCCTTAGCAAGGCAGAAACCACCATCAGCCAATTTATTTAGGTATCTTGCTAAGAAATTTGCATACATTAGCTCACTTAATCCTCCAACAAACATATGGGGTAGATATTATTATCCTCACTTTGTAGAAAAAGAAATTTAGGCTTAGCAAGATTAAGCCCCAAATCATGCAGCTTGTTAGTAGCAGAAAAAGTACTCCAATAGAGATTATTATGCTTTAAATATCCCCAAAGCCCATAGCTTAACAGGGCAAGTTTTTTTGAGGGTAAAGATCTGTATCATCTAAAAGAGGAGAGACAAGGTATTCCCGTGGCCATTGAGCACACATGAATAGTGCATTCTAGAATGATAGTTAACATTTTCTAAGTGCTTTCTATGTACCAGGTTACTAAATGGATTATCTCCTTGAACAGTCATAACTCTATGAAATAGGTGCCATATTATCCCTATTTTATAGATGAAAACTGATATACAAAGGAAACAGGTTCAGACAAAGAAAGTGACCCATCATTAATGGTCTCTCAAAGTTTGCCCCTTTTTCATTAAAGGCAGGACAATGGTAACATTTTTTTGATTAAGGAGGGCTATTTGGATTACACATTAGAGATGACTTCATGGCTATAAAAATTGGGCTACATAGAACCACTGGAAGTCTGAAAATCACTTTTCTATCCATATTCTCTTCCACCCCTTCTCCCTGTATCCGAAAGCCCTACTTCCCACAAGGGTAGCTAATTATTGTTCTGGAAGGGTTTCAATGTACTCTCCTATGTCTCAGTGCCTGTTCATGAAATGGTAAGAAAATCCTGCTGCCCAGGGGCACAGAATTTGACTGGGAACCAGAAAGAAAACATGACTTGCACAAGAGAGATGGCTACTGGAAGGGAGACCTGTGCGAGGCTTTGGTGGAGCGCGATCGCCAATCTCTCCCTGTCTGCCACAGTGCCATGATTAGTGAGGTTCACCCAGTGTCATCTGTAATCAGAAATGACAGTCAATGGGGTGCCTGGGTGGCTCAGTGGGTTAAAGCCTCTGCTTCGGCTCAGGTCATGATCTCAGGGTCCTGGGATCGAGCCCCGCATTGGGCTCTCTGCTCAGCAGGGAGCCTGCTTCCTCCTCTCTCTCTGCCTGCCTCTCTGCCTACTTGTGATCTCTCTCTCTGTGTCAAATAAATAAAATAAATAAAATCTTTAAAAAAAAAAGAAATGACAGTCAATTCAGTCTTCAATGATCATTAACAGGTGGTTTGGCAATGACTAAGTATTGAAAAGCAAAGACAAATGACCCAAGTTCTGGAAAAGAGATATTTCATTTCAGAAAATCCAGCAGATAATGGGCAAAAGCTACCCTGTCCCAGACAGGAGAAAGAGAATGGGGGTGCTGAGTAATCTCTCCTTCCTCTGGCTCCCCAGCACTTCGCTGTCCCTCTACCTTAGCTCTTTTTTACTGGCTGCCTTAGAGCTAGTTGGTCATGTGCACGTCCATTATCCTCACTGGATTCTAAGCTCCTTAAGGCTTGTGTCCATGTGCCTAGGACAGAGTAGGTGTTCAATTAATATTTGCTGGGGAGAATTTTTGGTATTGTCCCTTGATAAATAGGTAGCAAAACCAGGATGTAGAGAATGGTCCTAGCCCATGGCTATTTAATGAGTCAATATGACTCCAGTCTAGCCCCAATCCAATCTCATACTTTCCAGTTTTGGGGGAGCTCTAACCTCTCCCTGAGGAGCTGAGGTCCAAGGCATCAGCATTCCCTAGGCTCTTTTTCAGTTCCTTCCCCTGGATTTCCTCTCTCTCCAGAGTGTGACAGTAAATTATGAGCAACGTGGGGACAAGTTTCCTGGGTTTCCTCTCTCCATTTCATACAGTTCATATAGGAGTATATCTGGTGGAGGGGAGGTAATGACTTCTGCCTAGATACCTTTCCTGGGTTTCCTATAGATCCGAACATGACCTGAGGCAGGAAGGTAAAAGGAATGAAATGAAGCCAGCTGCTGTTCCAATTTTTATTGCTGGCTTTAAACCTGCCTTAGGCTTTTCTTCCTCTTCCAGTTCTCCCCATCTCCATTCTGCAATCTTGCCCATCTCTAAAATGCAGTGAGGCAGGGGTCAAGGAGAAGGTGTCATGGTTGGGGCCAACATTGGCAGAATTCCAGAGGGCACTGTGTTTCTCGTATAAACAGCAATGGGGGAGGCTATTTAGTCTAAGAACTTCATTTTGCAAATAAGAGCTAAAGCTCAGGGAGTTCAAATGACCTGCCCATGGTCATTCTCATGGAGAAAATGGGTGGCCGGTGGTGAATCCATTGTCTTTCATTCTCAGTTCAGTCCCTCATTGCTATGGTACACTTATTGAGGAAAATAAAATGAGCTGTAAACACCAGTTTTATGGCCATTTCAAGATACACCACAGAGCTTCAGACAAACAGAAGTTAATAACACTATACTCGTATAAAGACAATATTCCTTCCGCTTCTGGAGTTTTAGAAGAGACCAAGGTTTATTTGCCATAATTCTTTTTGGTATTTTACTTCTCAGTATCTTAAAGAGCAGAACATGGCAGGATTCATTTTCCTGCCTGGTAGGAATGGCTTCAGCTTTCATACACAGAGTTAATTGGTCACTGTTTTATTCATGAGGTTTTACTATACCATTGTTTCCATTTTATAGCTTCTCATACCTTGGGTTCTGTAGTGTTGGTAATAAGTGCTCCCCATGAATTTGTAGAGTTACCTGCCTTCCCTATAGCTGCACACTTGGAAAGGACTTTAGTTAGTATAAATTTAAGCAATGGACAGTTGAGGAGTAAAACCAAATCTCAAACCATGAATGGTATCACCTAGTGTCACCTAGCAAAGAGAGTAGACATAGGGGATGAATAAAGCTTTAATAAAGTGCGTTAACTTTGATATATTAGGTGGGCATTTTATTCACAGGTATTTAGAGTACTTAGCTGTAGTAGATAGAATGGTAAAGGTGTTTTCAGGCTTTTGGGATTTTAGATTGAGAAAAAATTACCTAGAAATTAAATATGAAATGCAGAATTCAAACAGTTTGATCACTGTCTTCCCCTATTACAAAGTTTGTTCCAGAACCGAGAGTTGCTCAGAAACAGTAATTTTCAAATTGAGTCTCAGAGGTTGTTTGTATGGACCTCAGGGTTGGGAGTTAGTAGGGGAAGGGGAGTTGGGGGTGCTCGATGAATAGGGCTTCAGGGTTCCAAACTGTGCTTCAATCAGATAAGCTATGGCTGTTTTTTTCTCCCTTCCCTCCCTCCCTCCTTTTTTCCTTCCCTTCCTTTCCTTCCTTCCTCCCTCTTTCCCACCCTCCTACATTCCTTCCTGTATTTTTCTAAATTTCTCACTAAGATAGCTTTTGAATAAAGGGAGATGATTTTTAAAAATAGAGTTTAAATATACTACACAGACATCAGAGATTATATATCCAGTATTTTATAGTCAGATTCATTGAAATACAATTTACAGACAATAAATCACATAATTGTCAGCATACAGTCTAAGGAGCTTTGACAAATGTATACAATTGTCTAACCACCACCACAATCAAGGTAGAAAACACTTCCATCACCCCCAAGAGTTTCCTTAAAACCAATACCCTCCTGCTGCCCCAGGCAAATTGTTCTGCCTTCTGTTGTGATGATTTGGCTTTTGCAAGAATGAGAATGTCATAAAAATGGAATCAACTTGTAGACTTTTGAGACTGGCTTCTCTCTCTTCTTTTACTAGCATTGTATGCTTTTGAGATGCTTTCATGTCGTTGTGTATATTCATAGTTCACTCCTTTTTATTGCTGAGTAGTGTTCCATTGTATGGATATACTCCAGTATTTTTCCATTAAATAGTAAATCTTTTGTACTGTTTCTAAATTTTTAAATTTGAATTCCTAAAATTATTCTGACATTTTTTCCAAATGTCTATTAAATTTGTTTCTGTTAAATAAATCCTTTTTTCATGACGGGAAAGTTAGGTTCTTTCCATTTTTTTGGTCTATTCCAAATAAAGCTACTCTGAACATTCCCAAGCATACCTTTGTGGGGACATATGTTTTCATTTCCTTGGGGTAAATAGCTAGGAGTAGAATTGCTGGGTCATATGGTAAATGTGTATTTAACTTTTTAAGAAATTGCTGAACTATTTTCCAGAGTGGCTGTTTGTATCTCATTGTAGTTTTAATTTGCATTTCCATGCTGATTAATGATGTTGAATACCTCTCCCTGTGCTTATTTGCTTTTGGGAATGGTCTGTTGATACACTTGGCCCATTTTTAGCTGAATTATTCAAATTATTGTTATTGACTTGCAAGAGTTGTCAGATATTTTGAGAATATTTTCACTCCTTCCTGAGTTTGCTTCTTCATTTTTTTATAGTGCCTTTTGAAGACAAGGAGTTTTAGAATGTTATGAAGTTCAATATGTCATTTTGTTTCTTTTACGGTTCATACTTTTTATGTTCTCTCCAAGAAAATCTTACTGAACGTAAAGTCACAAAACCTTTATGTTTTCTTCTAGATGTGTTACAGTTTTAGTTTACACATACAGCCCTGTGATCCATTTTTAATTTAATTTTTCTGCACAGTACAAAGTAAGAGTTGAGGTTCTCTTTTTTCCCATATAACATCCAAATTTTCTAGCACTATTTTTTGAAAAATTGTCCTTTCCTTATTGAATATTCTTGACGTCTTTGTCCCAAATCACTTGACTCTGTATGTTTTGATTTTCTAATGTTCTACTTGTCTATGTGTTGATCATTACACTAGTGCCACGCACAACTTTGAGTACTGTCACTTTATAGTGAGCCTTGAAAATGTGTAGTATATGTATCCAACTTTGGTCTTTTTGGATAATAGTTTGGCTATTATAGGTCTTTTTCAAATCCATACACATTTCAGCATCAACTAAGCAATTACTATAAAAATGTCTGCTGAGATTTGTATTGTGACTGCTTTGAATCTGTAAGTCAATTTGGAGAGAATTTGTATCTACATACAGACTTGTCTTTATTGAATCCTCTTATCCATAAACGTGTTATATCTATTTTCTTTAATTTCTCTCAGCAAAGTTTTATAGTTTTCACTATACAGGTTTTACATATGGTTTTGTTAAGGTTTTTACCGCAAGTATTTTATGCTATTTTTTATGTTACTGTAGATGATATTTTTTTAAAGGTTTTATTTATTTATTTGACAGAGGGAGAGAGATCACAAGTAGGCAGAGAGGCAGGCAGAGAGAGAGGGGGAAGCAGGCTCCCCGCTGAGCAGAGAGCCCGATGCGGGGCTCGATCCCAGGACCCTGAGATCATGACCCAAGCCGAAGGCAGAGGCTTTAAACCACTGAGCCACCCAGGCGCCCCTGTAGATGATATTTTTAAAATTTCAACTTTCAAATGTTTATAATAACTATGTAGAAACATTTATTTTTGTTTGAGGACTTTGTATCCTGGAACCTTGGTAAAGCCACATATTTGTTATATTAGTTTTTAGGTAGATTCCCCGTACGAATTTCATATGTATATGCTTTTGTCATCTGCAAATAACCCCAGAGGTTTTTTTTTTCCCCAATGTTAATTCCTTTCTTTTTCTTGCTTTATTGCAGTTGCTAATTCATCCATCTATTACAGAACAGAGGTAGAGAGAATGGAAGACTTTGTCCTGTTCCTGATCTTGGGGGTAAAGTATCTACTTGTTCACCATGATGTATGCTGTTAAAGTTGAGTTTTTCATGGATGCTCACTATCAGTTTGAGGAAGTTTTCATCTACTCCTACTTTGCAGAGAGGTTTTATCATGAATAAGAATTGAATTTTATTAAACCCTTTTCCTGAGCATATGTTTTTTCTTTTATTCTGTTGACAAAGTAAATTACAATGATTTCTTTGCATATTAAGCCAACCATATATTCCTAGAAATTATCCCCTTGATCATCAGGTATTAACTTCATATGTATATATTCTACATGCTACAATTTTGTTAATGGTTTTTGCATGTTATTTTCATGAGGGATGCTCTGTGGTTTCTGTTTTCTGGAAGAATTTATGTTAGGTTGGTATTTTATCTACCATAAATGTTTGATATAATTCATTAATGCCAGTTGGTCCTGAAGTTTCCTATGTGGAAATATTTTTCATTAATAATTCAATTTCAGAGGTGCCAGGGTGGCTCAGTCAGTTAAGCATCTGCCTTTGGCTCAGATCATGTTCCCAGGGTCCTGGGATTGAGCCCTGGGGTGGGTTCCCTGCTCAACAGGGAGTTTGCTTATTCTTCTCTCTCTGCCCCTCCTGCCCTCTGTTCATGCTCTCTCTCTCAAATAAATAAATAAAATCTTAAAAAAAAAATTCAATTTCAAAATATGTAGGGCTATTCAAGGTATCTATTTCTTTTTGAGAGAGCTTTGGTATTTGTTTCATGTAAGGTATCAAAGTAATCATAATAAAGTTATTTATAATATTTCCTTTTTATCTATTTATTATCTTTGGATGAGTATTTATAAATCCTGACCAAAATTTATTTGGTCATTCTTCCCTTCATTCAGCCCATGCTTTCGTACAGAGTATTGAACTACCCTTTCTAATCCCTGAATTCCCCAATAACCCCAATTCTTTGCTAATGAAAAATATTTGACCATAGGTCAAACTAATGACTTAACATTTAAGCCTTTTAGGAGGAGGAGAAAACCAGGCTGTAAGAAGCCCTTAACTCCTTACCCTGGAGATAGGCTTGTGAGGAGCTGGCCTGTGGAAGAGGCTGGACACTGGTGAAACCACATATAGCACAATTGTTGGTGGGAAGGAGGGAGAGCCTAATCCTGGTTGGCCATGTCAGTAGGTTCCAGATAGCCAGTGATACCACAACCAGGTGGGCCTGCCCATGAATTTATAGAATCTGTTTATTCAGAAGTCTTTAGACAGAGACTGACATGTAGAAGGGGCAGGAAAGATCCATGTAAGGTGTCAGGAACTCAGTCATGTGGGTTTGGATGAAGGAAGGGAAACTGAATCCAGTGTGGAACTACTCAGAAGTTAGATACCCAGGGCTCATCATATACACCAGCCCCCAAAGCTCATTTCAGGTGTTGCAGTCCTGTTTACTTCTCCATATCTTCTATTAATCTCCTTTGATGGCAGACATAGAATTAAGTGTAAATCCAAGTGACTCCCTAATATGTGAAAAACTTCACTAATGCAAGAGATTGGGCCAGCTCACTTTGGTCTTTCCTACTTCCTAGCTTCTCTTGAATTTTTCTTTCAGTTCATGTTTATTATTCCCTATGCTGTTGGCTCATTATATATGTTCTGTCACTTCAGAGGGATTGTGAACATGGTTTGTGTCAAGAAACCATAGAATTTCCAATTTTGAAAAAAAAAAAACAAGAAAGAATTTCCAATTTGGAAATTGTACAGCTGTACAGTATTCTGAATTCTTTATCATAGTGTATTTGCTCTTTTTCACCCTTCCTTTTTCTATAATCCCAGCAGGTAGAAGAAATAACATAACCGTGAGAAGAATCATCATTGTTAAAGCTAGAATGCAAAAGTGAATTCAAAGTTATTGTTCCATCTTTCTGATCTCCAGAACTGATTCTTGAGATTCAAAATGGAAAATTCTGAATGGATCATGATACAGAGTTTTAGCCATAATCATCGCATAAGATAAGGAGATGGTGATGGCACAAATTCATGGAGGAGTTTGGAGGTGAGAAAGGTAGGAGAGTCTGATCTGTAGGGACCACATAGAAAGAAATGAAGACAGTATCAAACATTAGTTGAGTATCACGAAGGACTGACTCTGGCAATAGAAAAGTCATGTGAAGGCTTGAGGTCCATCTATTGCCATTGGATAAGCCTCCCTGCCACACCACCCATGATGAGGGGTTGCTTCTTGATCCCCCCTGGTGAGTACTTTTCATCAGTGGAGATCTGTGCATGGTCAGAAATTGGCCAGCCATGCCCAGGATGTTGCTAAGCCTCATCCAAACACTCTTACTGTTGCTTCCTCTCAGTGGCCCAGAATACCTATAAATTACCCCTCTCCCCAAAAGAGTATGATGTCCTCAGGAGGTGGTTGTTTAGAAGGGAAAGCTCTCTATTCATTGTCTTCTTCAAACGAAACTCCCCAGTGCCTTCATTCATGCTTATGTGTGTGTGTGTGTGGGGGGGGATTAGCATTTATTGGATACTTCGTGACAGTTCTCGAGAAGCAGGGTTGGGGGTTGTGGAGGGTGGGAGAGGGAAATGAAACAAGAGGGGATCAGGAAGGAGACAAACCATAAGAGACTCCTAAACTCATGAAACAAACCAAGGGTGGCTGGGGGGTAGGGGCGGGTAGGGGTAGGGTGGCTGGGTTATGGACATTGGGGAGGGTATGTGCTATGGTAAGTGCTGTGAAATGTGTAAGCCTGAGGATCCACAGACATGTACCCTGGGGCAAATAATACATTATGTGTTAATTAAAAAATAAAAAGTTAATTAAAAAAAAAGAAAGTTCTTTAGGTGAGTTATCTTATTTACTCCTAAAAACAATTTCATGACTTGAGAAATAAAAAACCATATGTATATATCATACATATGATGTTTATATTCATATATAGCTATCCATTCTAAGTAATTGCCTGTAATGGAAATTGGTATATTCCATTTAAAGTAGATATTATACTTCTATATTTTTATACTTTTTTTATTATTTTTTGCAGCCCAAGTGACTTTCAGTGTCCTAAGTGTCATGATACTCAATACATGGTTGTTGATGATGATGATGATGATGATGTTGATGGTGACAAAGAAGAAACCACAGTAAGACAATTAGAATTCCTCTGGGCACATACTTCCCAGTTGTATCACTTTTACCCTCGTGTCACTAATGGACACTGATTGCAGACCATTCTACAATTATGTTACGATTCTTAAAAGCATCAAGAGCTACTATGGAAAGTCTCACCAACTCTAAAAAAGGCAAGAGGCTGGTTAGGGACTTTCACCACTTGATTCTTTCCAGTGTTGTCTGTACACAGTGTCTACCGTCTTACTAAAAGGACAACATGAAGGATTTGCCTTGAGGAGCAAATCTTAACTTAAACAATGTCTAAATTATGCCTCGTGGCTATGTTCTCTGCCACCCACAATCCCCCTCTGGTTTTGCACATGAGTTTATATGAAGCAGAGTCCTCTTTCCCAGATGGAAGAAAGGTGACCATATCTAACGCCCCTCTCCCCACACACCCACTTGCTAGATACAGAGAGAAAAGCATTTTGCCCCCACCCATCTTTTACTTGCTGCTCTGAACACAGAGCAAGGCAGCAGACATTCCTACAAGCTCATGGTCACTTCTGTGAAAATCCGGAGGTCTCTGCCCAGTATTACTTCACGGGATGAAAGACAGTATACTCCACAATCTATCCAAGCATGGGAAGCTATTGCTTTAGTCCAGCTGACTCCAGAGTCAGTTAGTATTTCCACTGTAGATGGCATGAAATATTAAATACGTGATTTAAGTGGTTTCTTTTTCAGGTTGTGTGTGTGTATGAGAGAGAGAGCACAAGTGTGTGTGTGTGGAAGAAGCACCATGACCAAGAAAGGTAAAAAGGAGTTTCTGATTTGTGGATCCCAAGGCACAATGTGGATCTAAGATACTGTGAGACAAACCATAAGAGACTCTTAACCTCAGGAAGCAAACTGAGGGTTGCTGGGGTGTAGGGGGGAGGGATAGAGCGGCTGGGTGATGGACACTGGGGAGGGTATGTGCTATGGTGAGTGCTGTGAATTGTGTAAGACTGATGGTTCACAGACCTGTACCCCTGGGGCAAATAATACATTATATGTTAATAAAAAATAAAAAGAGGTGGCTTGGAGTAGGTCAGCACCTTCGCTTTACTCAAGGCCACAGACCCCAGGCTTAAATTAAGCTAGCTTTCTGACAAATGCACACGGTTCCTCACAAGAGAAAGGGGCTGATAGAGGTGGATGGAGAAGCATGAATTCATCACCACTGAGAGAAAATGAAATCGAAGCAGACCTTCTTCCGTAAACAAGTTAGTGGCACGATCCTCACATATAAACATGTCTCTGCACTTAGAGTTTGCAAGAAACAGAGGGAAAATGATAAAAATGCCAAACTTTAGTTCTGGGAAATATGTCAACATAAGCAGTGTTGAAAATGAAACTATTGTGTGTTTGCATTGTGGAGCTGCCTTTTCTATAAAGTGCAATTTGCACGGGTAATATGTCACAGCATGACGCAGACATTCAGGCCCTGAGGCCTTCTTCAGGGCACCAGGAAAGGATGAAAAAGCTCTGTTTGGAGGAGAAAGAACCCATTGTCAAAAACATGAAAGAGGCACAAATTAAGATTAAGAAGAGAGAATTAAGAAGTAATAGCCTTATATCAGATAAAGGGCTAGTATCCAAAATCTGTAAAGAACTTATCAAACTCAATACCCAAAAAACAAATAACCCAATCAAGAAATGGGCAGAAGACATGAACAGACATTTCTGCAAAGAAGACATCCAAATGGCCAACAAACACATGAAAAAGTGCTCAACATCACTCGGCATCAGGGAAATACAAATCAAAACCACAGTGAGATACCACCTCACACCAGTCAGAATGGCTAAAATTAACAAATCAGGATATGACAGATGTTGGGGAGAATGCGGAGAAAGGGGAACCCTCCTACACTGTTGGTGGGCATGCGAGCTGGCGCAGCCACTCTGGAAAATAGTGTGGCGGTTCCTCAAAAAGTTGAAAATAGAGCTACCCTACGACCCAGCAATTGCACTACTGGGTATCTACCCCGAAGATACAGATGTAGTGACCTGAAGGGGCACAGGCACCCGAATGTTTATAGCAGCAATGTCCACAATTACCAAACTATGGAAAGAACCTAGATGTCCATCAACAGATGAATGGATAAAGAAGATGTGGTAAATATATACAATGGAATACTATGCAGCCATCAAAAAACCTGAAATCTTGCCATTTGCAACGATGTGGATGGAACTAGAGGGTATTATGCTAAGTGAAATAAGTCACTCAGAGAAAGACAATTATCATATGATTGCTCTGATATGAGGAATTTGAGAGGCAGGGCAGGGGGTCATGGGGGTAGGGAGGGAAAACATGAAACAAGATGGGACCGGGGAGGGAGACAAACCATAAGAGACTCTTAATCTCAGGAAACGAACTGAAGGTTGCTGGGGGGTGGGGTGGGAGGGACAGGGTGGCTGGGTGATAGTCATTGGGGAGGGTATGTGCTATGGTGAGTGCTGTGAATTGTGTAAGACTGATGATTCACAGACCTGTACCCCTGAAACAAATAATACATTATATGTTAATAAAAAATAAACATTTAATTTAATTTAATTTAAAAAAGTATTAATTATGTAAATAAACAAACTTCCATTCCCCAGATCACAACAACATTCAAATGTTCTTGTAAAAACTCTGTGGAGAAAATGTAGGGCTTCACCAGCCATTTTAGTTGATTCAGAACTTAAATCATTTATATAATGGTAAAAAGGTTAACACTATTTTATTAATGAGACATTTATATTCCGTTGCATATTTTAAAAGTTCATAGTTATCATCATTGGGCATTTATGGTCCTTTGTAAAGACCTTTGAAAACAAGGCAACATTCCCTGGGGAGCCCACCAAGGAGGCGCTCACGGCCGAGGCCACTCACCCTGTGGGAAGCAGGAAATGCTGGGGTGTTAACAGCAATGGGCACTGGGCCCATCCGGAGACCCGTCCCTTCATTCCTTCAGGAACACCTGCTCCTTTATCTTCACTGCAAGAGTAGCGCAAAGATCTTATTGTCTCTGACATGAACCGAGCAAAAAAAGTACCTCAGTGAAACGATTTGAAGTCTCTCCCGCTGATTCTGAAATGTAGCTGAAACCATTCTCTACCGGGCAGAGATTACGGTCATTGTGCTTGGCTACCACCAGCACTAAAAAGAGATCTGAATTGCCGAGCCAGTGGGCACTGTTTGAAAGGGCGCACCTGACTAGTCTATGGACTTTGGCCTCCAGGTTTCTTCATGGGGTTGGAACATAGCCCATTTCTAATGAGAAAAGCAATAGATGCAAAAAGGGATGGATTTACTGTTGTAAAGTAACATAGCACTGAAGTCCGGCTGGGGAGAAAGAGAACCCTGAAGGGGACCCTGAGAGCCCTGGGAATAACATTTGTTCCATTTGTTCTTTCTGCTGTCCATCATCCTCCACACCTCCCTCTCAGGGCCTGATTCCCCCAGACTCATGCTTTGACCTGCTTCCATCTCCTGCTTAAATGAGGGCAGGCTGGTCCTGTACCGTGTAGCTGGTACCCAAGACTTGCTTAATGGGGTGTTGCAAGGGCATCATGAGACCCAGAACCTCATCATCACTAGGAGCTCTAGATTTAAACACTAGCCATTATTCCTAAATAAAATCTGTAGTCATTTTGCAAGTCTTATGTACATAGTGTTCATTTTGTTAAAAATTTGGCAAATCTAAATATTTAAAATACATTAAAATTTTTTCATAACCCTATTTTTAGCTTTTTCTAATTTTTGTGTTTTATCAGGAGCCTCAGAAAATGGAAAACATCCAGGCTTCTCCAGACACCTGAGAAACTCTGCTGGTGCTCCCGGAAATGAGTCTCAGAGCAGCCCCGCTCCTCTCCTGGGAAGCTTCTCATCCCCTTCACATTTCATCTGCCTTTGTTCTGGGCTCCTGCCTCTGCTCTACTATGGTCCAGGTCCTGGATCTGTCCTTGATCTCCTGCACCCAGCCCACCCTCACCCTGGGGACTGCACATCAGGTCCGCTTTTCTGCTTTGGACTCTGCCTGTCTCTTAAGTCGTAGATCAAACTTGTCCTTCTGTGTCTCTGCTCCCCAGACCTGCGCAGTCCTGATCCTCCAGAAACCTCTGCAGGTTTTCCCAGAGGTCTCCTCCCCTTACCTCAGATGGAGCTGGGTACTCTTACTTCGAATGTGCCCACCGCTATGGCAATGCAGAGGCTCTGGTGGTTTATACAGCAATTGCTTCACCTGGGAAACAGCACTGGGGAAGAAAACACCAGCCTTTGTATGGAAAGGTCATGCGCGAGGCTGAAGGAGCTTTGGGTCATCTCTGTTCCTTGTCTCCACCCCCCAATCTCCATGAGCCCTTCTGGAACATTTTTGCTCTTGCCTATGAGAAATTTGAGTGAGTACAAAACAACTTCCAGACTTTGTGGCATGGTTCTAAATCTAGATGGAATATTACACCCTGAAATTTGGGGGAAGAGCTGAAAAGGTGTCATGTTCTAGTTTGCTTTAGTTATCTACTAACGTGTAGCAATAACCTTAATATTCAGAGGCTTAAAATGTTTACAAATATATTTATCTCATAGTTTCTGCAGCTCAAAAGTTTGGGAGTATGTTCACTGGCTGGTTCTGGCTTGGGATTTCCCATGAAGTTGTGGTCAAGATGTGAACTGGAGCTGAAGGCATCTGAAGGTTGGATTGGAATTGGGGGTCTGTGATCAAGGGGGCTCACACGCACGGCTGGAAAGCTAGTGCGGGCTGTTGGTGGAAGGCCTGCAATCTTCACTGTTGGACCTCTCCCTGCAGCTGGGGTGTCCTCACGACACACTGGCTGGCTTGCCTAGGTGACTGGTCTGAAAGAGAGCAAGCTGAAAAGCACAATGCCTCAGAAGTCACACTTTCTCATTACTGCAATGTCTTTTTTTTTCTTTTTTAAAGATTTATTTATTTATTTCAGAGAGAGAGAGAGAATGACAGCAGGAACAGGAGGAGCAGAGGGAGAGAGCCTCTCAAGTAGACTCCGCGCCCAGCATGGAGCCCGAAGCAGGGTTCAATTTCACGACCGTGAGATCACGACCTGAGCTGAAACCAAGAGTCGGATGCTCAGCTGACTGCGCCACCCCCCAGACACCCCTGCAATGTCCTTTGGGTTACACAAGCCAGCCCTATGTGTTCATTCAGAAGAGTGAACATCAGGAGGAGAGCATCACTGGGGATGTGCTGGAGTCTGGTTACCACAAAAAGAGAACATGAAGATGGATTGCAACCCAGAAATTCATTTTAAGGTTTTCCGAATTAAATACAGGATATGAATTTTTGGTGATCTGTGACCATACGTGGGCATAAGGCCCTGAACTCCCACACTCAAAGCCCCAAGCATCCTGTATGTCAATGGGGCCACTGGCAACCATAAATTCGTTAAAGGTGCTCTGAGATACCCATCTCCCTAGGCTGTGGGGAAACTGAGCCAGGCTTGAGGTAGATAGGGACAACTGAGGAAATATTATCATTTTCTGTGTGCTCTGTGACTATATGCAAACTGTATATACCTACTATATGAAAATATCTGTTCTCAATTATTAAGAATGTCCCCTTGCCAAGGTGCCAAAAAAAAGAACATTAGGCTCCCATTCTGTGTGTGATGCAATGTTCAATACATGTCATTCAATGTGTTAACAGTGCTGTTCAGATATTCTGGAAATTAGTCGTCTGTGGTCCCCCAATGCAGTAAAGCACCAAAAGATGTGTACTTTCATCTCCTGCTATAGTTATAGATTTATTTACTTCTCGTTTTTACTTCTGTCAATTTTTCCTTTGTATATTTTGAAGCAATTTTATTTGTTGCTTCTAAATTTAAACCTCTAATAGCTTCCTTGTAAATGGAAACTTATACCCTTCTGAAGTGAACCTCTTTATCAGTAGGAATGTTCTTCGGCTTCAATTTTAATTTCCCTGACTCTTTATAAGCATTTATGTTAATCATCTCTATGTTTTTACATGCAAACTTTCTGAATGTATCGGTTTTAGAATTGTCTTTTGTAAACAGCAAATTGTTAGATTTTATTATGTTGTGTTTTGTTTTAAATACTGCCTGACAGACAAGGGAAACAAAAGCAAAAATAAATGATTGGGACTATACCAAATAAGAAACTTCTGCACAGGAAAGAAACCATCAACGAAATAAAAAGGCAACCCACTAAATGGGAGAAAATATTTGCAAATGATATATCCAATAAAGAGTTACTATCCAAAATATATAAAGATCTTATATAACTTAATACCAAAACCACAAATAATCAAATTAAAATATGGGCAGATGCCCCACGGATGCAGCCACTGTGGAAAACAGTATGGATGTTCCCTAAACAATTAAAAATAGAATTACCATCTGATCCAGTAATTCCACTACTGGATATTTACCCAAAGAGAACAAAAAAAAAAAAAAACTAATTAAAAAAGATACACGCACCCCTATGTTTATTACAGCATTATTTACAACACCAAGATATGAAGCAACCCAAGTGTTCATTAATAGATGAGTAGATAAAGGGGATGTGCTGTATATATACCTCCAGTTACACAATGTGTCACTGGCCCACCCTTGTGGATGCCTCCCCAAGAAGGAAGACTCCTCCCCAGAAGGAAACTGGCCCTCAGTTTTCTCCTTTCTTCCTATGCAAACCCCATCAAATGTATCACTGGATTAGATTTCTACCGTAGATCTTTGCAGGCATCTTAAAATTTAATTTTAACAGGTACAACCAACAGTACTAAGAAAACATAGCCTTAACTTTGATTCTGTTTGTTTAAGCTAAATTTCAATGTCATTTTAACAGACTTGGACTGTAAATAGTTTAAGTTCTGGTGCCAAGAACCAATTATCCACAGCGAGCAAAAACCAAATGATTTTATGCAGAATGAATCATGCGGGGAGTTTCCAAATTCTCAGCAGGCAAATTGGCTCAGATAAGATGTAATATTGTTGCTTGATTAGAGATGAAGCAGCCAACTTAAGGTGGCTGTTTTTAGGGCCTGAAGGGGATACAAACCAAATAATATTTATGTAGAATTCCCCAAACTCCATCAAGACGCAGGGATTCTATGTACTACTCTGGTTGAGGCCTGATTATTATTCTCAAATGTACTTCTTTTTACGTGCCACTCTATTTTTTTTTCACAATTTTTCTAATAGCCATCTCTACTTATGGGATACCAACCAGCATGGTCTGAGACTAAAGATTGAAAATTGTATTCCCAAACAAACAACAGATATTTCTGCTGAGTTTATAACGCTAACGATAGAATAAGTCAAGAGTTTTCACTGGTCCTTTGTTTTCATCAACTTGCTGGATTTATATACAAAAATATCTATATAATATGGTTTTTAAACTTATTAGAGTCATTTTTTTTTAAGAAACTAATGAAAGCTATGACCCATTTCCTGGGCGGGAGGGGAGGGAGGATCTCTCTCTTGAACAAATCTAAATACACAACTTCATATACAACCTATTCTAGTCTTTTAGGAGGTCACAAGTCTCTGTGAAGCTCAGTTGAATCTGAGATTGAGAACCTTTGCCATAAATCTACTATGAGAGCCCCCAGAAACTGTTGGTCTTTAGTTTTAGGACCTAGAACAAGGATGTGATAGGTTCCAAATAAATACATATTTACCTGAGATAAATTATCTCTAAACAGACCAGCTCCTTTTTATGCACACATGTACTGACTTCTCCAGTCTTAGTTTTTTTGCTTTTTTGTACTGTATCTATCTCACACGGGCTCTCCAGTTGAGACTGCCGAGGAAACCAGATGACTCTGATGTGATTCTTCAAGCGCATCTTTACATGGCAAGATGGTGATAATTAGCAATGGGAAACATTGGTCTCAGCGTATTCCCTAATAGTAGTTCCTGTGTTTCTGTCCTTCTGGATGGCTCTTAAACATGGCTGTATCCAGTTTCTGTGCAGAGCACCACCACTCTGTGATTTCGTCTTGTAGTTGGTCGTGAACTCACCATAGGGCCTTGGAAGTTTTCTACAGAAGTTTTGCTAAGAAAGGAAAGGTGGGCACTGGCATTCTTCTTGTCCATGGGGCTGCTCCTTCACAAGAAGAGCCTGACGGGATTTGCTAGCACATTTGCTGCCTGGGGCTGGTTTCAGGTTATTTAATTCAATAGATATACTGTACTTTAAACACATTACTCCAAGAAAGCAAGCACCTTTCTCTCTCGTTTCCTTTTAAAAGCTCACTTAGTGGAAAATTAGACAAGCTAACAGGTCTTTAGTGTCACTTTTTAAAAAATGACAACATTCTATTACCCAGGAGACATTTTTTCATAAAAGGGAAATGCCCTCTTCATTCTGTAATATTTTCAGAGCAGGTTGTGAACTGTGACTCAGAGTAGTTGTGAGGGTGTTTGAAAGATGCCACTCCCCCGAGAAGCCAACCGCCAAAATTCCCTGAAGGAAGAAATCTCTAAGCTCACAAATGAAAACCTAGAAAGCAAGGCAGACACCTAATCATTTCTAATCATCTACAGCTCTCACTTGGTCCTAATGGTGCTAAGCCCTCACTTGAGTTGTTAATATTTCATGATGATCTGAGATTTTCTTAAGGTGGGCCTGGCATTAAGACCTAACCTAGTATTTAGTCCAACTGATTTTTCATTGGCCATGGCTTTTTTGTGGAAGAGAAGTGCCTTCTCAGGCATGTGCTTTGAAATTGGCCCGATCTGGGTTTAACTTCCATTCCGCTGTTTCCACGCTATGTGACTCAAGGCAATTTACCTACTACCTGATCCTCCATTTTCTCATCTGTGAAAATCCACTTACAGTTTTTCTGGGAGGACAACATGCATATACACTGTAGGCACAAGCCTGGCACACATGGCACTTAGTAATAGGCAATCTCTAAAGGCAGGGTTAGAATGTTTTGGCCCAATTATAGATGAGATCAGTGGACAGATCCAGGCTGATAAAAATCCTTGAACTTAGAACCCAGAAATTCTGGGAATCCCTCCAGTGTCTGACAGGGTGCCATTTGTACTAAAGAAATACTCAAATTTAGTGCAACCTAATCCATGTCTACACCTGAGAAACAGATAATGGGACAGAGGAAAATTCTTCACTCTCGGGCAATAAGATCTTTATTTTGTCATATTTTTCACTCATCATGCTTAAGCTGGAGTTCTCAGGGCTCTGTCTCAGATGCTTGGTGATGAGGGAAGAAACAGTTTCTTACTTTTCAAAATTTTGGTGGGAAGAGGGGTTAGTATCAAGTGAATTAAACCCAAAGGAATGATTAATCTCATCTCCAATTAACATCTTCTGAGCACCCTGTGGTTTGATTTACACATGAAAAGTCAACTGGAATTATCTTTAAGATAATTCTAATCAAAGATTTTTTTAGTTCAATTAAGATAGCATCCTTTTATGTGTGATTAATCTACTGTTGAAAGATCAAATTAGCGTGACTTTCACACACTTCTCCTAATTCCATCCATTTCTTTGCAACATTATTTTAGTTGCTTTGCAAATCCTACCTCTATCCTGGAGGAGCATTAAAGGTTCATTAACGAGTGTTTACATAGTCCCGCACATACAAACACAAACATGCACACAAAGGCTGATGTTCATGATAGGAAAGAACAATTACGAGCTTACGATTTAAGGTTCTGTTCATATACGTGATATCAAGGCGAATCAAAGTAAATGATGAATGGACCTGGATTTTCCCCAATCTTGTTTTTATAGTAAAACAGTATGAAGTATAGAGATCTTGAAACTAGTAACTGAGGCGACAGTTATGCTCAACTTCTAGGACAGAATATAGTCTTGATGGTAGTAAGTTTCTTCCTTCATTCTGTGAGGATAAGGCTTAATTCTTAATTCTTAATTCCTCTCTACCCCTTTTGCTTAGAGTGTTTTGCCTTAGAAAGCTAGTCATGGCATACATACTTCTCTTGTCTTCGAAATATGTATAAATCCTTTTGAAGAGTAGGTAGGTCTTTTGTCAGTTCTATGATCCAGGGATGTCTTTCTCAGGACCCAAGAGCCATCTCTTTGGAATGTGAACATCAAAGGAGGGAGCATCCCTATTCCCCGTGAGACAGTAGGAACCTATTCAGTGGGCTCCTTGCTCCAGGTTGCAAAACTACCTCCTGTCATAAAGATATGAGAAGCTCATGTTTTCTTCTGAGTAAAGCCAATTAGATGATACAGATAGTCACCCATCTAACAAGTAGTTAGGACAGACCCTGTATGACAAGTGATGCTGTCAAGTCCTTAGTCTTCAAGAAACATATGGTTTCTTGACAACATGTATGTATGTAATGGGTTGTCTCTGCTTGGCTGTATAAAAGGGTATCATTTCTTTCTGTCTTTGGGGATTGTGGATCTCAGTGGATTGCCTGTGGTGAGCGTCACATTCTGGTTTATTGCTTGTTCAATAATAAAAATGTTCTCTTTCGCGACTATCTCTGTGGAAAGGATTTCTGTTCTAGAAGACAGTTTTGTTTTTTAATAACATTTCCACAACAATTTGACAAATGTTTCCTAGGGGCCTATTACTGTTAGTCTTTCAGACATAGGGGCTTGTTCAGTAACCCAAACAGACAAAACTCCAGAAATTATGAAGCTTATATTCCAGTGATAGCCACAAATCGACTATTTTATAAATTATATGTTAGGGGTGCCTGGATGGCTCAGTCGGTTAAGTGTCTGCCTTTGGCTCAAGTCATGGTCTCAGGGTCCTGGGATAGAGCACTGTGTTGGGCTCCCTGCTTAGTGGGGTGTCTACTTCTCTCTCTCCCTTTGCCCCTTCCCCCTGCTTGTGCTCTCTCTCTCTCTCTCAGATAAAATCTTAACAAAAATAAAAATTATGATATTCCCCAGCATATATATCTAGGGATGTGAGTTTGCTTTCCAAAAATTGAGATCTGTCACCATTTCTCATGCTTTTTAAAAATTTTTTAATTTTTTCAGTGTTCCAAGATTCATTGTTCATGCACCACACCCGGTGCTCCATGCAATACGTGCCCTCCTCAATACCCACCACTAGGCTCCCAACTCCCCCCCCCCGCCCCCTCCAAAACCCTCAGTTTGTTTCTTAGAGTCCACAATCTCTCCTGTTTTGTCTCCCCCTCCGTTTTCCCCCAATTCACCCTTCCTTTCTTTCTCCCAATGTCCTCCATGTTTTTCCTTATGCTCCACACGTAAGTGAAACCGTATGATAATTGACTCCCTCTGCTTGACTTATTTCACTCAGCATAATCTCTTCCAGTCCCGTCCATGTCGATACAAAAGTTGGGTATTCATCCTTTCTGATGGAGGCATAATATTCCATTGTATATATGGACCATATCATCTTTATCCATTCGTCTGTTGAAGGGCATCTTGGCTCTTTCCACAGTTTGGCGATTGTGGCCATTGCTGCTATGAACATTGAGGTACATGTGGCCCTTCTCTTCGCTACATCTGTATCTTTGCGGTAAATACCCGGTAGTGAAATTGCAGGGTCATAGGGTAGCTCTATTTTTAATTTCTCCAGGAATCTCCACACTGTTTTCCGACTTGCATTCCCACCAACAGTGTAAGAGGGTTCCCCTTTCTCCGCATCTTCTCCAACACTTGTTGTTTACTGTCTTGTTGATTTTGGCCATTCTAACTGGTGTAAGGTGGTATCTCAATGTGGCTTTGATTTGAATATCCCTGATGGCTAATGATGATGAACATTTTTTCATGTGTCTATTAGCCATTTGTATGTCTTCTTTGGAGAAGTGTCTGTTCATGTCTTCTGCCCATTTTTTGGGCAGAAGACATTTCTCATGCTTTTGATATGTGATCAAAACTGTCAGGGAACTCAAATACAGTCCTGTCTAAATGACCATTGCTACTTTGTACTGGAATTAGAGCAATAGCTTTTATGTGGTTTCTAATGGCCTGGAATGATAGAAACAGATTAGCTTGCAATTTTCTAAGTTATTCAGTACTATGTGGTTTATACACTTCAGTGTTTAAACAGCTCAAAGCACTTTTCTTTTCAAGATTCTTTGCAGTTCTGAGACATTGAAAACCTAGAGTGTATTCTAAAGGTGCAGTAAGGAAAAAAAGCTTGTGAAATTTGAAATAATGTAAGGCTGCATATAGAGGGGTCACCAAAAAAAAGCAACACTATTCATGGGAGCTCTCACCTTACAAATTAACCAAAATCAGACAAAAAATCTAGTAAATGTTAAAAATATAGCCTGCAAAAATAAGATCTTTCTAGAAGGGAAATTTAAGAAATGCTTGAATGCTGTGGTGGTCACAGGTGCCGCTCCCCGAAATATTCACTGTCAACCTTAGTAATCCATTGAGAAATAATTTAGATTAAAAAATTACCTTTTGGAAATTTCTCATCTTGTGAAATTTGAAAATGTATATCACTGTACTTTTCTTGGCTTTTCTTCCAAATAAAATGTTTTCAAGTCCTTTGGAAGTGTAATTTTTACTTAATAAGTGTTAGCATGATTGTAATGTATAAACCTATATTTTATGAAAAATAGAGAATAAATCTTAAGAAGTATACTATGGAAGGCCATTTATGGAATACAATTCTAAATTCTAATTTTAAGAATGTATTTGGGGATGCCTGGGTGGCTCAGTGGATTAAAGCCTCCGCCTTTGGCTCAGGTCATCATCTCAGGGTCCTAGGATCGATCCCCGCATCGGGCTCTCTGCTCAGCAGGGAGCCTGCTTCCCCCTCTCTCTCTGCCTGCCTCTCTTCCAACTTGTGATCTCTCTCTTCTCTGTCAAATAAATAAATAAAATCTTAAAAAAAAGAATGTATTTGTGCTATTTTGAAAGATTCTCCTGAAAAACAGGTTGTCCCTGTTTATATTTTCAGTGCAAAAATTTACCTGTCTTTTCTATTTATTTCCTGTAAAATGAAGATCGCGGTCAAATTTTACTTGATTTACTCCCACATCAAATGAGAATCAGCTTAACATGCCAAGGGAATCATGCTGACAACCTCTCTGGAAGGCCGTTGTCAGGTAGGCCCACAGGAAAGGGATGTCAGTGAATGGTAATTCTGATGGACAATATGACAAGCATTTCACAATTTAGTGTTGTTTTCCACTCTTGGATGACTCTAAGAAGTAAAAGCTATTGTCGTCACCTTCTTCTCTGGACAAGGAAATAGGCTTAAAGACGTTGTCCCAGATGATGCAGCTAATATCTTCCTCCAAAACCCGCGCTTACTACAGCATAGATGTGTGTGTGTGTGTGTGTGTGTGTGTGTGTGTGTGTGTGTGTGTGTGTGTGCCTGCGACATAATAAATATATATTTGGTCTCTGCCTCTGCTTCCTGGCCAGAGATCCTCAAACCTTTGTAATTTCCCAAGTGATAAAGGTACTAGGAGCATTCTTTGTTCTAATACTTGGTCTTTGGCTGTGGTTCA
Organism: Potos flavus; assembly: GCA_028534135.1. NCBI lineage: Eukaryota > Metazoa > Chordata > Mammalia > Carnivora > Procyonidae > Potos > Potos flavus. Next base: position 5,492,740 of record CM052893.1, on the reverse strand, counting down.
TAACCCTGGAGCTCCTAAATCCCTTGTCATTTCCTAAGTGATGGAAGCATCTTTTATTCTAACGAGGCAACTCTTGACAGGCTCCTGGATGCCTTCAGGATGGAGGTTGGTGACCAGAAAGATCAGGCTCTGATGAAAAGCTTGGAACTTTTTGTTTCATGACACTGCCCTCCATGCTCTGGGAAGGGGAGAAGGGCTAGAGATTGAGTTCATCATTGACCATGCCTTGGAGATGAAGCTTCCATAAAAATCTTTAAAATATTGGGTTCAGAGAGCTTCCAACCTAGTAAAGACATCCATCTTCCTGGAGGGCAGTGCACCCCAAATATAACAGAGACAGAATCTTCTGCCCTCAGGACCCTTCTGGACTTGGTCTTATTTACCTTTCCGTCTGGATGTTCATTGTATCTCTTAAACATCCTTGTAATAAATTGGTAATTGTGAGTACACTTTCCTGAGTCCTGAGCTGATATGGCAAGTTATTGAAACCAAAGAGGGGGTCGTGGGAATCTCCAATTGTTCCATGCAAGGGAGGTCTATGCAAAATGATCTCTGAAGGTCGAAGGAGGCATAAGCCAAAGATAAAGGCTGACAGGTCCAACTTGACAAGAAATTATTTATTCACGGGACTTAGGGACAGAAGCAAGTCTTGGGTGGCGACAAGACCAATAAATCTCTGCAACCCCATCTCCAATAAGACCTACTTTTATAGCCCGGGAGGCTGGGTGTGCATGCTGGGGTCCACCAAGGAGAATGTTTGAGAATCGTGCGCATCTTAGTATTATCTCCAGAGCAGATCAAGGATGTTGTGCCCGAGGGTGTACTTATGGGTATAGTTAAACAAAAAGAAAGAATATGCATGGGGAGGGAGAGGGAGGGCTGTGCTCTGGAAGGCTTCCGTCACAGAACGGTCATTATGGCAGATTTGTCGAAGATGGTGTTAGTTTGGTTCACACACTGATGTACAGTAGGCTGATCAGTAGTATGGGTAAGAACCTGGGACTTATGACTGTGTCCGAAGTGGGGGGGAGGGTGGCAGCCTGTGGGACTGAGCCCTTTACCTTGTAGGATCTGACACTAACTCCGGGTAGATAACATCCGACTGAACTGAATTGTAGTGCACCTGGCTACTGTCCAAGAATTGGTCAGTATAGGAAAAGCCCACACATTTGGGGTCAGAAATATTCAATGTGTAGAAAGGAAACAGTAGTTTTTCCTTTTAATACCCTATTTCAATCAAATGCTCTTTAGAGAACAAAAGAGTAAACATTCTTGTAGCTGAAGGACCATATTTATCATTAGCCAAAAACATATATGAATAACTGAACCACTTTGGGCAAAAGTAAAGTCTTAAATGACCGTGAAGTTGAGTGTGCCTTTGAGGAGAAATGGGTGGAAGTACAAAGATGATAAATCATAAAAAGGTCTATAAGGCTTTTTAAAATCCTTACAAGTGCTTCTGCATAGTCATGCTGGAATGATTCCTGGAAATAAGAAATGCCCTGTAGACTGGACTTCCTGTATCTTTATGGCTCTTTATGTCAAACACTCCAATACAAAGTAATGCTCGGCCTTTCAGGAAAATCCCATCGAGTTGCTCTTGTCCCAGACACTCATTGCAAACATTTGTTCCTCTCCTTCTGTAGAGTCCTCTTAGCTCGTGGAATCTTAGGGCAGGAGATCTGGGGGCCATCTGGCCCAGACCTTCAGCCTCTGTTTCAACAATGTCAGATTAAGACTTCTTTGCTTCATACTCCCATAAGGTGAATTCTCAGTGGCTTTACTCAACCAGGATTAGCAATATTTCTACACATTCATGCATGTTTTAAACCTAAACAAAAACAAAAACTAATTATCACAATATTACAACAATGTTTAATTTATTACGGTCATGGTCTCTCCATTTGTTTGTGTTTTCATGAGCACGCTCCCCACTCTTTGTTTTAAGCATCAGTGCTTGGGAGCTTTGTGTTGATGTTTCAAATCGCAACTGAATTATGCTGGTCCTCAGATATAGGTATCGACCTGGCATGACATCCTTGATCTTCTCTAGAGATAATGCTAAGATGCACACTATTCTCAAACACTCTCCTCAGAGGACCCCAGCATTCATGCCCACCTCCCGGGCTACAAAAGTAGGTCTTATGGAAGGTAGGGTTGCAGAGATGTCCTCGTCTTGCATTACTGGGGTCTGAGCAAAAGACACAATCTTTGAATTGTCTATCTTTTCATGTGGGAATGCTATTTGTGTTACAACCAATCAGAGGCATTGGATACCAGCCTCATTTTGGGCTCTCAGTGATCTCTGGCAATCTTTTTATGGTTCTCTATTCAGCGCTCCTGCTTCCAGTTCTAGGGCAAGTCTTCAAGACTTGCCGCCTCTGGAGCCGCTCGTCCCTCCCTGCAGTGTACCTCTGGCTAAACCTGGCCCATTTGTTTCTCCTCTGTTTCAGAGGAGTCTCACCTTCTCAGGCTGAATGTTCCTGATCTTCTGCCTCGTTATTTAGAAATTTCCCCTTGCTTCCCTTTGTTCCCCATCTATTCTCAGTTCTGAGATATGCCTTGCTGTTAGGTATGATGGATCTTTGCCCTCCCAGCCTCTCCGCTCCGCCCCCCTCATCTGTCTAAAGAACTTCCATTCATTCTTTGTTTTTTAAGTTTATTTATTTAAAGTGGGCTCCATGCCCAGTGTGGGGCTTGAACTCATGACCCTGAGATCAAGAGTCACACACTCTATCCCCTGAGCCAGCCAGGCGCCCCTCCCACCCATTCTAAAACTATTCTGAGATGCCTCCTCAGGCAGCTAAGCACTGAGGATCTCCCACACTGGACACCCCACACACGAAATGTGTTAGGTCTTCTTGGATAGTTAGTCCTTCTTTAAGTTATTTGTTCTACATCTTTAAAAGTAGAGCATCCCATCCTGGCTGAAGAAAAATGAGACAAAGTCACAGTAAGGGTTTCTGCAGCCTCTTGGTTATTTACTATAAGTCTCTACATCTAGCAGTGGCTCTATCTCCTGCAGCCTCGTTGTTTAGGTTTGTTTGTTTTTTGTTTTTTGCTTTTTGTTTTTTTAACAAAATGCCCACTTTGGATTTTTATAATGGGTTTCGGTTCATTTGAGGCTTTGGTTTTCATGATGCTTACAAATTGTGTTCTTCTTTAAAAAAGGTGTCATTCTTTGGGTCACATAACCTTGATAGTGTCTTTTATAGATGTCCTTTTTAATCAGAGTGCTCCTGGGAAGAGCCAGTCTGAGTTCTTTTGATGGCTCTTTGATGATCAGAAGTACATTTTTTAATGATGTTCCATCCTTTGTGGGCCACATTCCCTTTCAGAATTTTGTCCATGGGATGAAAACTTTAATTCTGAATAGTTTTGATGTCTATCTTCCCAGAGTCTGGATATATGTCTGATAATCTGTGTCTAGTGTTTATAATCTGTTGCAGAATGAGCTGCCAGAATACTTTTCCTAAGATTATTACTTTTAAATTTCTAAATTACTAGTACTTTTTTCAAAAAACATTTTTTGTGGTGCATTGAGGGCTTTTTAAAAAAAGATTTATGTATTTATGAGAGAGAGAGAGAGACAAAGAGGGCGAGCAAGTGGGGGTAGGGAGAGGGAGGAGAGAAGCAGATTCCCCACTGAGCACAGAGCCTGATACAGGGTTTGATCTCAAGACCCTGAGATCATGACCTGAGCCAAAATCAAGAGTCACGTGCTTAACCAACTGAGCCCACCCAGGCGCCCCTATATTACAGATAGTTTTGATGAAGAAGGAACGTAAGTATGGAATAGAAACTTCTCTCCCATCTCCTGTAAATTGAGAAATGAAATTGTGACCAGGGTCAAGCAAGAATTTATAATCAGATGCTCTAGCTTTCACAGAACAGATGTCAACTTTGTTGAAGAAGATTCTACTCTTGCCTCTCTATAAGTTTTTACATTTCCAGGCTTGATCCTCTGTCCACTGTCCCTGCTTGTTTGGGTGCACTGTAGGTTTCCTTTCCAGTATCTCCCCTCTCTCTCTCCTCTTTCCTTTCCCTCTGTCTTTATTCGACCATTAATTCAACCCAACATAGCGCATATGTACAGCACGGCAACTACTGTGTAGCGGGCAGGCTCTGTTCTCGGCGCCATCTTCAAGAATGTGAATTTATCTATAAGAACATACTTTACAGAAAGAACTCTTTCATTAAACAAATATTGAGAATCCTATGAGGTGCTAGTAAATTTTCTAGGTTCTGGATTTTTCTCTTTCTCCCTTTTCATATATATTTGTTCAGGAAAAAAAAAAAAGCCTATCTAGCTATGCATGTGTTTCAGGAATGTCTTCCATGTCACCAGCACTCAAGGATATTTATGAGGTCATTTTCTGACTTCTTCTCCTCTTGCAATGCAAGCATTTGAAATCCCACACACGTAAAAGCGGTTAAATGAGTTTTAAGTCTCCCAAACGTTAAAGCCTGGAATGTCGGATGCCTGTGTATTTGCTTAGCCTCTGGTTTTGTATCAGACTCTTTCTTCTTCTCCCTGAAAACTCTGCACCGACGTTTGGTTTTCTTTAAATCATTTTTAATGCTAGACTTACCTTCTAAGTGCTTGTTTCTTAGACGGAAGCCTATACCCAGCACGAGAGGGGTTAGTGACGTGCAACCAAGATTTCAGGCTCCTTGCTTTCGGAACACATGCGTGGATGCTTCTCTCTGTCCCCTTAGGATTGGGTGGGGGCAGGTGACTGATCTGGAGTGGGATTGATGAGTACTGCTTTAGAACACAGCACTTAATTCTCAGCACGGCGAGGTCCTCTGAAACACTTTGCCTTCGCCATAGCAACAACACTATTTGAGATGATGGTTGTTCGAACAACATCAGTCCTGGAAAGAGGAGACGAGGAGCAGAGCTCCTTGCAAATCTACAGTACACTTGAAGGGGGAAATGGAAATAGTCCATCAAAGTTTGGAGGTTGGTTGTAACCACAGCACATCCTAGTGTATCCCAGCTGGAACAGTACAAATGCATCATTCTGGCATATAGTTACAGACCTAGATGGAATCTGGCACGTGTGCAGGCAGATAAATGCAGGCCCCATCCCACCTCTATTATAATCAGAGCCCTTCATTAAAATAAATAGAAAAAACCTTGGGTTTTATATCTTGAGTTTCCAACCAAGAACTTCAAGGTCACTTAGAGTAACTCCCGAGTTTCATCTACCATTACTTTTTTACAAAATCATCACGGGAGGTGATTTTTGGGGTCTAATGAATCTTGGCATAGTTTCCGTGACATCTTAAACTTTAATTACATTTCGATTATTTAATGGCATTTTTCAGGGCAGATGTGAGGCTACGTTTCACTCTGTGGGTTACCAAATTAGAGGATGTTTGTACCAAAATGCTTAACTTGGTAACATAATTGAGAAAGATTCTTTGAGAGCAGCCCTCCAAAATTTCAGAAGAAAACACTGTTCTTTTTAATCATTTGTCTACTAAGTCTAAAGCACATTGGATTTGTTGGGTCTGGAATTCCACTTTTGGAAGTGTTATTTCATTTCATAAGCCGTGTTTGTGAGGTCAGGATACAAGGAGCAATCTTATTTTTCCTTGCTTTTTCCACACAGAAAATCTGGATAAAATGTACTCTGGGTCTATAGATGTGTTCCATAAAGTCCATCTTCCATAGACATGAAAGATTTAGCAAATTTATTACCCAGTTGCATTTAAATATGATTCGTCTGCAAATTAAAACTGTATTTTTTCCCCAAGATTTTATTTATTTGAGAAAGAGAGCAGGCACGGGGGGTGGGGAAGAGGGGCAGAGGGAGAGGGAAAAGCAGGCTCCCCACTGAGCAGGGAGCCCGATGTGGGGCTCGACCCCGCTACCCCAAGATCATGACCTGAGCCAAAGGCAGACACTTAACTAACTGAGCCACCCAGGTGCTTCTGTAAATTAAAACTTTAAATGATTAAATAAAATTGTTAATTAGACCTAATCAAACACATGGAAAAGGATAAAACAACTCAGACCAACACTTTTAGACACAAAGCAATTAATATAATTAGGTTACAAGTTATACACACGCGCGTGCACACACACACACACACACACACACACACACATGAGGATCTAACTAGCCCATAATTCTCTTTGTTAGTGGTAGATTCTTTTTTAAACTTGTCCATAGCACATGGCTTTCTGTCCAAAAGCCCTCATAGGCAGCATCTTGTAGCATTTTCTCTTTCTGGAAAAGGTTACTCTTGCTGATTACTTCCTGCTTCCAAGAAAATGTTGCCTTTAAAGCACTTTGATTCATTTCTTTGGAGCAATCTCCCTGGCCACCCTGCATGGTCCTTTTCTTCAAAAAGGACAAGGAGAGAAGAAACTAACTTCAGTGTGATGCTCCCGAGGTGTGTCCTCAATCTTTAACCAGTTGGATCCTGCTGGTTGGAATCATGACGCCACCTCCACAGCCTTGTTTCCCAGGCAGGGGCTCCGAGGGCCCTCTTGTTGGAACTGACCACACCTTGCATCTTAGTGACATGTCAGGTTGAATTCCAGATCCTGTGTGGCAAAGAGGGGGACAGGCGCAGGCTTTCATTCCCAGGGCTGCCTGGGGCTCAGAAATCCCTCGTGGTATGATGGAGGAGACACTGTTTCAGCCCTGGCCTTCCATTTCTATACTCTAAGTCATGTAAGTAAAACTGGCCTTTGACTGACCTTCTTTTGCACACGGAGGTACTCCGAAAAAGATGTTGGATATGGGGTGGAAAAAGACGGGCGCTCCCTTAATGGAAAAGGTGGCTGGTCCATTGGTGGACCTCCCCTGAGACAGTGCTTTCTCTGTATCCAGTCTCCTTGGTCTGGGTGGGTGGCCAAACTGGTTTAGAGCTGTTTCTGGTAGGAAACCCACAAGCCAATGGTCATTAGGAGAAGGATAACTTCGGGTAATTGGAAGACAGGCGTCTGATGATCTCTTGGGAGAAATGACCCCAAATATCCAAAAATTTGGAGAAGGTCATGGTTGAGCTATGCCGGTGAGTGGATTCAGGCAATTCTCCCCATCAATCCCTGAACAGCCCTCCAGAATGCCCCCATGCACCAGTCAGACATGTAAACGTCTTCTCTAAAGGGGGTATGGGAAAATAATAGGGATGAAGTTGCTCATCAGAACGGTTTGTGACTACATTTTCCAATCAGTGATTTCCCTGACAGTTTCTAAATTGCTTCAGGTTCTCCTCTTCCATTTGTCTCTAGTTGTTAGATGTTTACCAATTAAGTAGTATTGCCTATAATTTGTCTTGTGTCCTAACGCTAAAAGAACACACACTCGAGCTTTCCAGTCGTGAGGTCAGTAACATGGGACAAGTTGTTAATCCACAGGAAGCACGAGGATTCCCACCTGTAAAATGGGAATAATCAGGGTCGTTGGGCCAATCTCATGCAGTAGCTTTGTAAACTACTTTTAAACAGAGTGCAACAACCAGTCAGAATACATACAAGAGTTTCTTTGCAGAACAATCGGAAAAGGAATTTTACAAAGGGCACAACATGCACAACTTAGCCAAATTCTTTGACCTTCCAGAAAGCAGCATATCAGTCTTTGGGGTATTTATTAACAAATAGTACAGGAGCATCCACTATGTGGCCAGACCATGTGTTAGGTGCTGAGAGAGACTGCAATTGTAGAAGGCAAAAGCTCTCCATTAAAACAAAATAATTTTTAAAGTGCCCGCAAACAATGGATGCCTGGGTGGCTCAGTCAGTTAAGCATCCAACTCTTGAATTTGACTCGGGTCATGATCTCAGGGTCGTGAGATAGAGCCCTGCCGCGGGTTATGTGCCAAGTGTGGAGCCTGCTTAAGATTCTCCCTCTCCCTCAACCCCTTCCCAGCTCCCCACTCCCATGAGCACATGCACACTCTCTCAAAGACAGAAGAATAATTAAAAATAATAAAATAAAATGCACAAAGCAAGACAATAACAGGCTCTGTGTGGGAATCATCTCAGTCAGAAAGTAGGGAAGAGACACAATACAGATGCCGGGATACGAAGCAATCCTGTAACTTACCCAAAATATGAGCACTGACAAATCAATTCTTATTAGACCTACAGCATGGGCATAGCACTGTAGCTTCAGCTGCTCAGCCTAATGGAGCTTATTTGCATTTCAAACACCGGCACCTGAGGCCACATTCAAATGAATCTGCTCAAGGTGCGTAGGGAATTGGAACTTTGGTAGATTAATGTACGATATGATTTTTTTTCCTAACGCTTTATCCACAGGGAAGATTCCGTTTGCAGCAAATTAAGTAATATTATTTAAAATTATATGTGAATGGGTTGTATACTCATTCTTAATGTAAACATACTTTTGCTTTGCGAGCTTTCCTAGGAATAACGTTTGAATATTTATTTAGGTTTGGGAGGAATCACAATAAATAATATCCCATTAAACCTCGGATGGATGCTGTCTTAAAAAGTAAGCTTCAATAAGTGATTTCAGTTCCAAATGAACTCAGTGTGTGATATGGACATACACGAGGGCGACAGTGATTTATGTAAGTGTAAGGTGTCAGTTCAAGCTTAAGTTGTGTCCAAGAGTGTCCAGACATGTCTGATGAACCGCTGGGTGGCTAGCCAGAGTTATTTTGCACCAAAGACTTCTAAGATGCCTATAAAAGAAATCTTTGAGGAGTAATACTAGCTAACACTGACATAGCTACACCACATGCCAGCTCTATTCTAAGCACATCCCACGTTTAGATGGGTTAACTCAGCTCATAACAACCCCATGAGCTGGGTACCATAATAATCCCCTTTTTATAGACTGGGAAACTGAGGTTCAGAAAGGTAGAGTAAGTTGCCTGAAGTCACACAGCTCGTGAGGCACGGGACCAGGATCTAATCTCAGTACTCTGGTGTCAATCCTGCTTTTTTTTTTTTTAAGATTTTATTTATTTATTTGAGAGAGAGAGTGAGCACTTGCGTGCCAGAGAGAGAACACGAGCGGGGGAGAGGGGCAGAGGGAGAGGGAGGAACAGACTCCCCGATGAGCAGGGAGCCTGATGCAGGACTCAAACCCACAACCCTAGGATCATAACCGGAGCTGAAGGCAGATGCTTAACCAACGGAGCCACCCAGTCAGTCGGGCTCTTACCTGAAGGCTGTCACATGATGAGCTTGACTCAGCTGCAAAGCCTGAGTCACCAGAGGAAAGAAGGATTCCCCAGGATGAAAGGAAGCTCCATGAAGGGCAAGAATTTTGTCTTCTGTGCTCACATAAAATAAAGAATTAACAGATAGGATTAGATTGTCAATTCAGACTCATGTGAACCCCTAGAATGTATCCGGTATATGAAGATTTGCTCATTATTTTAAAGACAGTCAATCAAGAAGCACAAAGCACAGACACCTATGTGACTTCCCAGCCCCATGTGATGCCCAGCGTCCTTCCCACTTTGGACACCTGGTCTCTGACCCAAAATAATAGATGAGGTCTCTAAGTTGGGTTTTGCTGGGTTCCCACACATACTTTCAAGTTACAGCCCAAGGTCATCCGATAGTTCAGATGGCTCTTTCCTAGCAAATATCATTCATCCATCAATTTAGATGTTTAGCTGACAAGGATTAGAAATTAGAAGGATCACTTGCCTACTCTTCTTTCCCTTGGGAGTGTTCCCTGAGTAAAGGGAGTAAGGGGATGGCCAGCCAAAGGTCATAACTCCTTCCTGCCCCATCACTGTTGTAATCTAGCACCACGTACATTGCCTGGCACTTAGTAGGTCCTAAATATGTATTTGTTGAATGAATTAGCACAGCACAAATCTGTCACTTTGATTTCTTTTTTTTTTTTTGAAAGATTTTATTTATTTATTTGGCAGAGAGAGAGACAGCAAGAGAGGGGACACAAGCAGAGGGAATGGGAGAGGGAGAAGCAGGCTTCCTGCTGAACAGGGAGCCAGATGCGGGGCTTGACCCCAGGACCCTGGGATCATGACCTAAGCCGAAGGCAGACGTTTAATGACTGAGCCACCCAGGCGCCCCTGTCGCTTTGATTTTCTATACCGTGATACTCTTACCCCAAACTACAACCCATACCCAGAGCCTAAGGACCATATGAATTATGGGTACAAATGAAAAGAGCAATTTTCATTCAAGATTTATTCAAAACTTTGTGAGACACGAGGTGGTATCACTTTGGTATAATTGTGATCGATTAGAACACACCCAAAGGAAAAAGTCACCAAACACTGTGCCATTTGGAACCCTCCTAGACCTCATGGTAGCTGCCTGAGGGACACCAGCCCTTGGAGGTGGCAGAGTCACTGGGCCTTGCGCATCACCCACGGACGCTACTGTCTACACCGAGTGCTGCGAGTGACTAGCCAAGAACTGAAAATGAGCACAGCTGGCATCACTGAGCACCGAGGAGGGGCCAGGCACTGGGCCAATTTCTTGTCCAGGTTTTAACCCATTTCCTCCTCACACACAAGCCAACGAAGTAGATTATAATATTATTATTCCCTCACAGCATGAGGTCTTTGCCTTTCTATTAAGGAAAAACCCAAGTACAAGTCCAGGTTGTCACCCATGCTTCTGACTGACTATACAGCTGAGGTTCCCTGACCTCCCCACCCCCATCTCAGGTCTGATTAATTTGCTAGGGCAGCTCACAGACCTCAGGGAAACACTTATTGAGGTTTACCAGTTGACTAAAGGACATGAAGAAGGACAGGATGAACAGCCAGATGAAGAGATGTGTAAGACGAGGTCTGAGAGGGTCCTGAGCGCAGGAAATCTGTCCCTGTGGAGCTGGGGTGCATCACCCTCTCACACGTGGAAGTGTCCACCCCCCCCCCACAGAGGCTCTCCAAACCTTGTGCCATCAGGATTTCTATGGAGGATTCTTCAAGCAGGCAGGATCGATCATTACCTCCATTTTCAGCCTCTCCCCCTCTCTGGATAAGTGGGGGGTGAGGGGGGTGAAAATCCAAGCTTCTAATCATGGCTTGGCCTTTCAGGTGACCAGCCCCCATCCAGAAGCCCACGCAGAGTCACCTCCGGAGAACTGGAGATGCTCCTAGCGTTCTCACCACGTAGGAACTGACAGGGGTTTCAGGTGCCCCGTGTTAGGAATGGGGGGCAGAGCCTAGTGTATGTGTTTTCTGTAATCTCACATCACGCTGCCAAAAAAAAAACAAAAACAAAATACAAGAGGAGGGGGTGGTGGAGAGCCAGAGGCAGTCTGGATCCCCTTGTTCTCCCTAACCTCACTCTTGGACACATCCCCTTCACCCTTCTGAGCAACAGGGGGAGAGAAGCTCTGACTCATACCTCACACTGAAGATGGAAGATTTCTCACTAAAAGAATGCTGGAGGAGGGGCGCCTGGGTGGCTCAGTCGGTTAAAGCCTCTGCCTTTCACTCAGGTCATGATCTTAGGGTCCTGGGATCGAGCCCCGCATCGGGCTCTCTGCTCCGCAGGGAGCCTGCTTCCCGCTCTCTCTCTGCCTGCCTCTCTGCCTACTTGTGATCTCTCTCTCTGTCAAATAAATAAATAAAATCTTAAAAAAAAAAATGCTGGGGGAGAGCCCCTGCAGGGAGGGAATCATCAGGACTTGGGAACCAGGAGGAAGGGGAAATGGAGTGTAATACAGACAGGGGGCTAAAAAGGATGCCCTCAGGGTCTGAGGAGGGGAGCTTCAGGGTTGCATTCAGAGCTGGGCTGATAGCTACGTCGAGGGCACCAAAAGCCAGTGGTCACCACCCCTCCCATGAAGAACACACTTAAGACTCCCTCGCTCAGTCATCTGGAGTCCATTTACGAGGATGAAGGGCTGTCTGAAACTTCTTTCAGGTTTTCCATGTGTGCTTAGGTGCTTGTCAGCAGGAAAGGAGTGGACAGCACCCAGCCTTGAGAGAGACGGGTACATGAGGCCACCACCAGCAGCAGGTGCTGGACACAAGCCCCATGTGAGAGACAGAAGGTCACGTGGATCCATCCTGAGGATCCTTTGACCAAAGGATCGGTGGTAATGACTTTGCTGGCTGCCTCTCCTTATCTCCAAAAGTCACTGTGGGCCATAGATGAAGTATCTGGTGTGTGTGGTAAGGTTCAGAGATGGAGCCAGGTCAGTTAGGGTCCCAGACCGAAAGAACATTCTTATTCATCCATCACACTTTAAGGCCTGGCTCCAATGTCTCCTCTACAAAGCTCTCTGAGGAACCTTCCAGCTTCAGCATCTCTGGACAGAATTCCATCTTGCCTTCCCATTGTATTTATTTATGCTTCATACTACTTATCTCCAAGCATCATGACCGATAAGTAATAATCGTGTAGAAAGCTGACAGGAGATGCATCATCTGATTGGTCTATTTCTGTTCTATTTTAATTAAGTTTCTAAAAATAATTTGGGGGAGGTATCTGAAATCCCAGTTTAGCAAAGTGGCAGGTAAAAGAGATACATTGTATCGATGTATGTCACACTATGTGAGTGGTCCTTGACCTTCAGAGTTAAAGAGATTTCCCCGTTCACTTTCTCTCCTATATTTGTACATTTCTCAGGTTTTGGGAGCTCTTCTTCCTTGCTTTGTATCCCTTTCCCTCTACCTACCCGACATTCAATCTCAGTTTGTGTTACCTCTCTGTCTGCACTATTTGACTCCTCCCTTCTCTCCCAACAATCTATTGCCAGGACCATACTCCTGTTGTTCATGTGATCGCAGATTTGTTACTCAATTCTGACAACTCATTCCTCAAGGACAGTGCAGTCACTCCCAGGGATACGCGGTGGGGGTGGGTCAGGTGGTCGCCAAAACCATTGGATCCCATAGAATGCCTTCTTTCAGTGCCAATTTTACTTTAAGACTTGGGAAACTTTTGTTTTAACCTCTTAAACATTTTTTTTAATTAAAAAAAAATTTTTTTAAGAGAGAGAGAGTGCCCATGTGTGCACGCGTGAGTGGTGGTGAAGGGGGAAGCATCTTAAGCAGCCTCCATACCTAGCATGGAGCCCGACATGGGGCTCGATGTCACGACCCTGAGATCGTGACCTGAGCATAAATCAAGACACTTCACCAACTGAGCCTCTCATGCGCTGCTTAATCTCTTAAACATTTCTGATGCACTTAGACTCAAGTACATATTAGAATTCCACTTTTTTGCATGTTAACCTACCCAAATTGTGTGTCAGCTGTGTTTAGATGTGAATATGAATGTCTCTAATGTGAATGTCTATAAAGACGGGTACTGATGCTTCAACTGCCTTGTATCCACATCCTTGCAAGGTAGTTTTGTAGCTCTTCTCATGAAGAGGTAGAGTCTGCTTCTAGCCCTTGAGTCTGGGAGGACCCTAATATTTGTGAAAGGTGATGATGGCAGAAGTTTGAAAAGCACTGTGTGTGGGATTGCTTCTCTTAGAAGTCTAGCCTAGCCTGCTGGAGAATGAAAGGCCAAGAGAAGAACAGAGGCACCCCCACTGTCAGTCCACTAGCCCCAGAGTAACTAATCAGCTCACGGGACACATGAGAGAGCCCCCCAGAGATCAGCCCCACCCAGATCAGAGAAACTGCCCAGCTGGGCCCGGCTCCAGATTGCTGATCCACAGAATTGGCAGGTAAATCAATGATTCTGGTTTTAAACCTCTACATTCGGGGATGATTTGCCATGCAGCAAAAATTAACTGATACGGTGAATAAGAAAAGGAAGGGAAAAAAAGCCCAAGAAGTAAACCATTTGTGCCAGGAAGTTCAGGTTTGTTAGAAACTCCAGTGTTACTGTTTGTCCCACCTGTGTTCCTCCACAGTCTCAAACATCCCAAGCCATCATGACCCGAAACTGTCACTAGGGTGGACATACTTTCCAATACACCATGTACAAATTGAAAGATTTTTTTGCAGTGAAAATGAAGCAAGTCTTGGCCAGAAGCAACATGTAAAACACAGTCGAACCCACACGTTAGAAATTACTCGAGACTTCTTTTGCAATTCGTTTCAGATACACTTTGCAGAGTAAGTGATGAAACAGAGGAGAAGATGTTGGAACCACAGGGCTGGTCTCAGCTGTCCAGACTCAGAAAGTGGCAGCAAGGTGAATGAGATACTCCCCCACTCCCAGATGACCGATTTTGTTATTCTCCGCAAACCGATGTAAACACTTGTTGGAAAACAAATTCAGCCCGATGGTTTGTGTTACATTTGAATGTGTGCTTAGATGTAATGAGCTGGCTCGCAGATTGGTTTCTTTGTTCCCTGTGTTTATAAAGATGATGTTTATGAAGTGTTTGTGCGTGTTCAGTGAGGTGGTCAAAATAATAAATTTGATAAAGGAAAAAAGCGCACTGAATAATCATCGTGTGGTCACAGTGCAGAATAATGGGAAATAACTTGAAGATCTGCCCACACAATACGGCAGTGACTACTTAAATTGGTCAGCAGGAGCCATCTGTCCTGGGGACAGCAATAAAGGGATGCATTGTCTGTAGAGAATTGAAAAATCATCCCAAAGCCTGTAAAATTGTTTTTTTATTATCATCACATGTGCCAGCAATTGTAGATAATTTCGGGGATGATATACATACTCCTCCCACAGGTGTGGACCTCCTGCAGTCCCCCCCACCCCCTTTGCTCTGGAACCACCATGGAGCCTTGCCTCAGCTGGAGAAGATGCTCCTCAGGGCTGCTGTGTTTCTCCAAGAGAAAAAGTTGCAACAAAGGGGGGAAACCAGAATAAAGTGAAGGAGTTCATTGTTAATCATAAGAATAAAGTGTAACTCAAAAAGTGAGAATGCTCATAAAAGTCCTGAGAAAAGTTGCCATTAATAGGCATATACCTTGGTGGACCTTTTAGGAACATTCTGACAGCAAGACAGAGAAAAGAATTGCCTCGTCCAGTGTCAGCCCATTTCAGTTTAGTCCTATTTTCTGATGAGGATAGAGTCGGTGTCCCAATATTATTGTCCATGAGCTAAAAAGAAAAAAATTTGTTTTTCCTGATGGCAAGGTACTTAAAACACACACACACACACATATATATGTGTATATATATATAGACAATAATATTGGGACACTGAATATATACATATATATACATAAAATATATAAAAGATATGTATATATAAATACTTATATATAATAATAATATACTTTTTAAAATCAGCACTATAGAGTATAAAATTCACATGGATTACAAATTAATTCATTTTTTACAGAGAACCATTGTAAGCCATAGCTCCATTCTTTTCTCATCTGCAATTCAGGGATATTTTGATAAAAAATTTGAGCTCTATTTTTCCAGCATAAAACTTACCCTGTTGTCTTAAAACTATTTATTCATGAGTCTTTCCCTCTTACTAAATTACATGGACCAGATCGCTTGTCTTTGTACGGTCAGCACCTAGCATATAGCTTGATAAAGGTCTGTCCACCCCTCGCCACCCTAAGGCTTACCCTTCATCTCTGCTCAAAGAGCAGCATAGTCAGCCATGTTTGGTACAACATGATTGCTCCCTACTGTGGTGCCCCCCACCATCTATATATTGCATTTATGCACAGGTACACAAATACACACATGCACACATATATTTAGATACACTCATACAGACACACATAAATATCAACGAATATTTTATCAATATAAACCACTGACCCATTGCTGGAATTTTTGTATAGTTCTTTTGTGATAGATAATTTCTGATTTGTTTCATTATATTTGATGTGAAGAGGCATTCTAAGGGTTGGCTTCGCAATACATGCTCCCAATCCTTTCTAGAATTACCTCCTACAGTGTTGATGCTGGAAAGTTAGAACTACAATTCCCGGCATCCCTTGCAACTGGGGCTCAGGATGTGACAGATTTCACTCATCTACTGTGTGAGACTGAAGGGAAACACATGGCATATGGGCATCCGTTCAACTGGTATGGGTCATGTTGGAGACAGTGGGGATTTGCAGTGACAGTAGCCCCTTCCTTTCATACTTGGGGCATAAGCAGAATGGTTCTAAGAGCTGAGACTTGTTCATGGAAGCTGAGCCTACAGCCTGGGCCTAAAATAAAATTTTAGGGGAATAAAAAACTTCCCCTCTTCAATGACTTTGTAAACCTTCTATTAGTCTAGTGCAGTCCCTTCTGTTTATACCAGCTAGAGTGGATTCTGTCCTTTGCAAATGAACTGTGAACAAAAAGCCCTACTGTGTTTTTGCATGTGTGTATGTATTGATCGAAGAGTAACTCTGTTGTAAAATCAAGCTTATAAAATTCTAATAAGGGGCGCCTGGGTGGCTCAGTGGGTTAAGCCTCTGCCTTCGGCTCAGGTCATGATCTCAGGGTCCTGGGATCGAGCCCCGCATCGGGCTCTCTGCTCAGCAGGGAGCCTGCTTCCCCCTCTCCCTCTGCCTGCCTCTCTGCCTACTGGTGATCTCTCTCTGTCAAATAAATAAATAAAATCTTAAAAAAAATTTAAAAAAAAATTCTAATAATAACAATCCAGCAAAATATCTGGTGATCTGACCTCAAATAACCTCTTCCCAAATGCAGCTTAACATGAAGATAAATGTTAAAAGCTTAGGAGCCTGTGGAATGACAGTCCACGTGTTAGAGTCTATTAGCTAAAAATGTACATTCTCCAAGTTCATTTTATATTCGTGTCTAAAAACTGGTTTCATTTGGGTTATTTGCCCAAAGCAATTAGATGAGAATACGGCTGTTAAAGAAATGCAGGCTAATAGCAAGATGCGTTATCTGACTTCCTGACAGTGAAGAATGAGCCAGGACATTATGACAAAATATAAGAACAAAGAAAGCTTAGCAGTCTGGTCCATTAGCGTAGGTCAAGGGAAGCTCCGTTCCCCAACAGCTTCAAGGACGTCTTCAGATTACAGTACAGCAAACGCTGATGTCCATGCAATGATGACACTATGTCAAAAGGGAAAGTGTTAAATCGTGTTGCCTTTTCTCTCATTAATCACAGGGAAGTCTGATGTCTGGCACCTGTGTGTTCTATCCTTCCAAGAAACCAGCTTCTTGCCTCACAAGTTCAGGTCGACGCCAGTGGCAGGGACCCAGAGAGACTCCTTTGTGAGGGAGTCTCACCTGCCTTGTCCCACAGCACACGAGGGGGTGAAGAGTTTCCACACAGACTTACTAGAGCCTCACCAGACCATTTTGGTTTTACATTTTATCTGTCACCTTGGCCTTGTCATCTGGGGAAGTAGCATAAAGGAGCCCAAGAAATAGAAGGAAAAGAGTGGTTGGTACTTGTACAGGATAGAAGATGAAAATCAAGTTTCTCTGGGGAGCATGAGAGGAGAGGTCAAGGAAAGAGAGGAAAACATATTAAGTTTTGTATGATTTAGATTCCAGGATTTTGATATTGAAGCAAAATAACTGTAAACATGATTTTTATTTTTATTTTTTCTAATTAGAAGAGGTTTTTTATTGCAGTCTCCTTCCCTAATAGCAGAGCTTAAATCATGGACCCCCAGGAAAGAGGTGGAATTCACCAATTCTGGAAAGACATAGGGCAAGAAGTTTATAGAACTCTCTGACAAGCTACCAAAAAAAAACCCCATATGAATTGCATGCTATGAAGAGATAAGGTTAACGGGCAATCACTAGAATTTCTTTGGACAATGACTCTAGAAACTCACCATACACCATACGCACTCCATGCTCTAAACAATTATCTTCCAGGTCAATCATGTTTCACCAAGAAGTACTATGAGAATTTTTCCAGAGGTTGTCTCTAAATACTATGGTGACATGTCACAAAAGGGAACATGCAAGATGTGGGATATCTATCTATCTATGTATCTATCTATCTATCTAATGGAATTTTATTCAGCTTTGAGAAAGAAGGAAATCCTTCCATTTGCAACTACACAGATGGGTCTCAAGGGCATTCTGTTAGGTTAAAAAGTCAGAGAAAGAGATTTACTGTATGATATCACTTATATGTGGAATCTGAAAAAACCAAACTAATAGAAACAGGCTGGAATTGTGGCCACTGGGGACTGGAGGGTAGGGGAAAGAGAGATATTGGTCAAAGAGTATAAACTTCCAGTTATAAGAATAAATTCTGGGGATCTCATGTATAGCATAGTATTTATAGTTAATAGTACTATATTACATATTTGAAGGTTTATAAGAGAACAGATCTTAAATATCCTCACCACAAAAAGAAATGCTAATTCTTTTTACATAATGCAGGCATTAGCTAATGCTATGGTGGTAATCGTTTTCATAATTTATAAGTGTATCAAATCAACATATGGTAGACCTTAAGCTTACACTATAAGTTAATGCCATTATAACATGATTTGTCACTTATGTCTCAATAAAGGTGGAAAAAACCCAAGTGATTCTTTAAAAATGATTGATTGCAACTCATCAAAATAAAAAACTTCACCTCTTCAAAAATCACTATAAGAAAACGAAAAAGCAAGCCACAGACTGAGAAAATATTTGCAATACATATATCTAACAAAAATCTGTTATAAGACTATATGAAAAAGCTCGACAACTCAGCAATGTGATTAATCCCTAAAAATGGAAAAAAAACTGAACAGACCCTTCACTAGAGAAAATATATAAATATACAAGCACACAGAGAGATGCTTAACATCAGTGCTCATTAAAGAAATATAAATTAAAATCACAGTGACAGCTGAGGTGGTCCAAAAAGTCCTCTCTCAAATAGCAGTATTTAGGCTCAGACCTACGCCAGTGTTAAGAAGGTAAACACTCCAATTTGGGAATAGGGAGTTCCACTTGGAAGGACCACAGAAGGCTGGAGATAGGTATGAGTGTGATGTGTTCAAAGGCCCAAAAGAAAGGAGGTGTGGCTCGGGTGGGTTAGCAGAAGAAAAGCGGAAGAGAGAAATCATAGAGACTTACCTTCTTGTGATAAGGAGTCTGGATTTTATTCTTACTGCTATGGGAGCCCCTGAAGGTTTTTTAAGGGGGGAAACATGACTTCAGTTTCATTTAATTAACATTAAAAAATACATCTATCATTCAGAGAGCTGTGTGGAGATTGGACTATAAAGGGGTCAGGAGTGGGAAGGCAAAATTGAGGTAGGGGTTGTTATGATCAGTCAGGCAGCAGATAATGGTGATCTGCAGTTGGGCTGAGGTATTTGAGATGATGAGCAATTGGAGTCAGGCTAGTTTGGAAGACAGAAGTGACCTTGTTTATGAATTAAACGATAGTAAAGGATGGTATCATGGTTTATTTGTAGGTTTTTAGCTGGAGCTACTGGGTGGATGAGGTTGCCATTTACTGAGAGGATCTACCTTGTAGGGAACACATTGAAAGGCATGTATTGCATGGAGCACTGGGTGTGGTGCATGAACAACGAATCTTGGAATACTGAAAAAATAAAATTTAAAAAAATTTAAAAAATTAAAATTAAAAAAAAGAAAATGTATCTTTTTAATTGTAAGTCTTGAGGTTTTTGTTAGACACCCAATTGAAATTTTTTCTTAATTAGTTGGTAACCAAGGCTGATAAATACATATTTGGGGGCATCTGCCTATGGGAGGTATTAAGTGGCTCGGGTCAAAGTACAATCCCATAGGACAAGAGTATTGAGAAGATGGGCCAATACTGAACTTTGGAGCATGGCAGGGCTTATGTAAAAATCCCTCAAAAGGAAAGCCAGCAAAGGTGAGAAGGGGCAGCATCAAGGTAGGGAGAAATCCAAAAGATTGTGCTGTCTAGAAAATCAACTAAAAAAGATGTTTCAAGAGGACAGGAGGCACAACTGTGTCAGATATTACAGAGAGGTCAAGTAAGATAAGGGGGGAAATTGGCTATTGGATTTGGCAACAGGGAAGTCACTGGCAATCATAGTGAGAGTTGTTTCAACAGGCTCATGGGGAACTCTTGGGGAATGAGGCCAAAAGGGTGAGTTGAGAGATGGAAAGATTACAGTTTGTAGAGAGTTATTTCTCCCTGAGTGAAACAGGTGTAGCTCAAGGGGGGGGAGCGAGGCCGAAGAACTGTTTGCTTACATCGTTATTAGTGTTTGAATGGTGAACACCCAGTAGAAAGGGAGAAAATGATGAGATAGAGAAATAAAAAATTGTAAAAGGAGAATTCTTGACTCAGAGAGAAAGGATAGAATCAGAGCAAAAGTGTAAATGTCAACCCGTCATTAGGAAAGCTGTAGCAAGAGAGAAGGCAGAGTTACAAACAGAGCCAGGTAGACAGTTGGATTGGCGGGGGAGAAGATGAGATTATTATTGGCATCTAGTTTTCTTCACTGAATTCTTTTTTTAAAAGTTTTATTTTTAAGTAATCTTTCACGTCGGGTAAATGTGAGGCTCGAAGTCAAAAGCCCGAGATCAAGAGTTGTGTGCTCTACTGAGTCAATCAGGTGCCCCTTATCAGTGAATTATTAATCAGTCATCAATTGATGATGCAGTGAAAATGGGTGTTGGTAGGGGGAGATAGAGGAGATGGTGCAATAGACTCTGAAGAAGAGTGAGGAAGGTACCATGATTGTCTCCAGCTATCTGTAGGTACTCAGGTACGAGTGTGCAGTTGTTGGCCTCAACGATGGCTGAGGCTTTGCTGAGTGTATATAATGGTGGGCATGAAGAGAACTGAAGTTGTTTGCAAGAGAGTCACAATCCATGCTGGACCCTGTGAAGTCTAAGCCGGTTCCGCAGAATCAGCTAGCTGTTGAACAAGATCCACACTCACCTCTTATTCCCCAAAGCTCATTTAGACTTGGCATGATCAACCATCCCAGTCTGCCTGGGACTGAAGTGTTTCCCTAGATGTAGGGATTTCTGTGCTAAAACAAAAGGTCAGTGGTACAGTCTGATCACACCCATGCACTCTTAAGGAGCTAAATCATCTCCTGATTTCTATGGTTTTAGCCAAAGCAGCAGGGGTCCTCTGGCCTCATCCCAAATTATCATCATCTTGGAAGACCACCCATGGAGTTGGATTTAAAGTTTCACTTGGAGAGGTTCAAGTCTACCTAGAAGGCCTGAGTCCTCAGGTCAGTGCTGAAACTCACACCAAGGAAAAATGGCGCCTCCACTGGCCTGAATACTCCAAGTCCCCAACCTACTGAATGAACAAACATTTACATGCTCCTGCTATGGTGCCTGGCAACAGACTCCCAATAAATATTTTTTTGTTGTTTCCCAGAAGCATACTTCCTTTTCTGTCAATACAACTGAGAGTATCTATAACGAATGCACCCACCTCCACCCCCCAAAAAATGTGATTCTAAGGCAAGGCAAATTGTTATTATCATGCCATTATTTTTATTAAACTCTTTTCCTGCCAAAACTTAAGGAGAAACTTATGCCAGCAGCTGTTATAATTCTGTGCATTCAAATAATTGCAATGCCAATTTATAAATATTAAATGTCATATAAATGGTAAGCAAGGTCAATAATAATGGGTTTGGATTTACCTAAACGGCATGCAACACATGAAACACATAGATTAATCCTGTTTCAAATCTGAGAATGAATGAAAGGAGTTGAAAGTACTCAATGGAAAAAGACCGAACGTTCCCTACACTCTTTAATAAATATTTTCAGCAAATCATTATAACATGGGTTAACTTACAATGCAGTAAAAAATATTTCTATTGAGAATATAGGGGAGCTAGTGGAAGCATTCAAATTAACTATGAGTTGGTACATCTTTGCTCAGGAAGAGTCCGAAAATTTAGAAAGATTCTTAAATCCTTAGAAGGGATGTTTGAAATATAATTGAAGCCTCTTTACAGTTGAGGAAACACTGACTCACAAAACTATGCCTTCTGCTTCTAATGAGTAATGAATTTTAAGTGTAGTCTCACGAATCTGATGACTTGTGGAAAGCAGAGATCTTGAGAACCTACATAGGGCTTGGTGGGAGTGAGAGTTGTAGACGGGTAAGAAGGAAAGGACCTCACTGTGGACTGGAGTTGGGGTGTTTCAGTGACCAGTTGAATAAACGCAGGTTGGAGAGGGGAGGTTGAGGACCCATCATCTTCTGTGACATACTTTAGTCAATACAAGACAGGACCCAAAGCTTTCTACCTCTTGGTGCCTTGTCAGTAGCAATTTCCTGGCTTCTTAACAGGTAGAACAAGTTGTCCTTTTCACAACTCTTACAGCAGTGGCTCTAAGTAGGGTGTGTGGGATGCCAGGATGGCTTAGTTGGTTGAGTGTCCAACTCTTGGTTTCAGCTCAGGTCACGATCGGGGTCTTGGAATCAAGCCCCATGTCAGGCTGCTTGCTCAGTGCAAAGTCTGCTTGAGGATTCTCTCTCTCTCTTTCCCCATCCCACTTCCCCTCCCCTTGCTTGTGCTCATGCTCACTCTCTCTAAAATAAATAAATAAATCTTTTTAAAAAGTTAAAAAATGAAGTATGGTGTGCATAACCCTTATGATGCATTAGGGCACAGGAAGAAGAGATGGAACTTTTATATAGAGAGATAATATTCCCAAACTGTAAAAAATGAAGCCTTGCTGAATATTTTATATATGAATTGATGCTCTGTACATGAGTTA
Source organism: Potos flavus (assembly GCA_028534135.1). NCBI lineage: Eukaryota > Metazoa > Chordata > Mammalia > Carnivora > Procyonidae > Potos > Potos flavus. Next base: position 5,470,218 of record CM052893.1, on the reverse strand, counting down.
CACATTTTTTCTTCTATAAAGACACAAGTATTTCAAATGTTTAACAGAACAAAATGTCCTAAAAAACACTCCTAACAAAACAAATGCAGTTAAGGTCCCTTCACTGTAAAGGTGATTTTTCAAGAGAAATGAGTGAGAAAAAATAATTTTCAAGAGAAAAAACTTGAGTGATCATGAGAACCTTTGAAAAACTGATGTCTACAAATGTTTCCATTGTTTCAAAATTTTGTTACCTAAAATAATGCCTGTAACTTATAAGGCCTCTCATTTCTGCACACTTAAAACTTGGAATCCAAATTTTCCAACTTGTTAAAAACAATCTTCCAAATGAAACACTCTTCAAGCAATATCATAACGCAGCCCCTTCGAATTAGTCTGCTTGGAAACTGATTGACAGCCAGGAAGATGGAAATTTATTAAGTGAATTCCAAGAAAAACATGGACACAGTTAGAGAATGTGATTGAGAATAAATACCATGATTTACTCACCCAACAATACTCAGCTTTTATTTGAATCTAGAAATTTGTGCAATATCTTTCCCAGCCATTAATCTTGACCAATCAGGTAAAGTGAACAAGAGCACCTTCAGATTACCAGGTAACCAGTGTTTAATTAAGACAAGATGCTATAGTAAATCAAAATCATCTGGCTCTCCTTAAAAGTGTAATTAATAATAAATAAAATTAGTAATAAATAAATTAAAATTTTAAATATTTTATTTTTTATCTCCTCTCAAAACACTTTGAGGTAGCTTATTTCATATTCATCTCATTACCATTTATGAAAAAGAGAGACGGGGTATTCCTAAGCCCATTTTACAGATGATGAGAAGCACGGTGGAAAAAGTCTTTTGAAACGTTCTTTTCTCTATACTTCCACCCCAACCAGACATATCCAATAGCCCAAAGCAGTCTTCTGAATTACCCTGGATCCCAGATTTACCTGCATGGAATAACATGGCTGTGGCATTTATTTCTGAGATGCAGAAATATTCAAGGTTGCAAAAGACAGTAGAATTACAAGACAAAAGAGATCTCACCTTACTAGAAAAGTGTGTCCTAAAGCCCACCTGATATACACCTTTGATGCTCTAAACCCTTCAAGCCATCAGCCTCCAGAGGCAATGGGACCAGGGAGGGAAACGTCTTAGCATGTTCTCGGCAGATGGTGGGCTCAGGTCCTCTAAGTCTACATGCACCCCCTCCTCCCCCTGTCCCACATGCCTCCCCTCCAGCTGGCTCTCTCCTTCCAGCCCTAGCTCACAGGTCAGGTCTTTTGGGAAGCCATTTTTCAAGGCCAGCTTGGATTAATGGCTCTCCCTCTGAATTCCTTGAAACAGTCACAGCACTGGTCATCCTCATCTATAGTCTCATGTCTTCTCTGTTCTCAGTGCCACACTAGGGGGCTCCCAGAGCTCAGAGCCAGGTGGACGGTGGTGTTCAATGTCCTTGAATGATGGAGGCATCCATCACTGGACCCATTCATTCGTATTGCCATTGGGGTTACGCTTCTCCTGGGGTAGTGAAAGCATCTCAATCTTGACAAACAAATCTAGGATGTTCTCAGAGCCCAGCGTGAAGGGGAGCTAATTATGTGAGTGAAAGCTTATTCGGGAATAACAGCTGTGGGTCCAGTTATCCAATTTGGACTCACTAGGCTCTGTTGAACCCCTTAAAATAGTCTCTAAGTCTTCTTACAAGTCTGAGGCAAGCAGAATTTTCTGCCTTGAGTTACAGAAAGCCAGAATCTCTCCTTGTCCTCCTTTGTGTCTCAGCATGAAGCCTGTGGGTCAGACCTCGGTTGGTCTGTGCCACCTCAGCGTCCAACAGGGAGTCCTGGCACCAGGCATTCTAAACATAAAACAGGGCTGATTCAGGTGCTGGGCTCTTCAGAAGCCGCCGTCTGCATCTGTCCCCCCCCCCCCCCCATCAGAGAACAATGCCACGCTCAGTTCTTCTGGAAGGCAGGTGCCAGGTGCCAGGTGCACCCGTAAGTAGCAGCAACTCCTTGCCTTATGCTCATTAGACACAGTCAGAAAGGACCACCTGCCATACACGCCTTAGCTGGGCACATGCTGCCATTGTTTGGCATGAATCTAGCGATCACCTGCAGGCGGGCAACGCGAAAGCTGATAGGGTCCCGGGTGGGAGTCCAAGCTCAAGGTCAAGGTCAGTAGATTCAAAGCCAGTGCCATAGTGCTCACTCGCTCCCACACACACCTGGCGAATGCTATCCGCCTGCTCTTCTCCTTGGTGGAAAGTCCCCTCTGCCCTGTTTGCAAAATAAAATGAAATAGACCCATGGCCAAAGGGTAAGCATCAAACAAGAGCAAAAGAAGGAAGGCCTTGCTGACTGGATGGAAATTTTAAAACAAAAAGGTTTCCCTTGCCTCGAGCCACACACACTTAGAATTATTTACAATTTGGTTTTTAAATCAATGCATTAATAAATGAACTATCACTTTTGCAAAAAAAAAAAAAAAGTTATTTGTGTCTCCTGAACCTGATTGCCAAGATTTGTTGGCTCTTACAGATACTGGGTTTTGCCTCCATGGACCTTATTTCAGACCCTAACCAGTCGGCTGCTGAACGGATGCAGGCCTAGTAACATCTCCCTCTGACTTGCGTTATACCGAGGTTTCTAAAGTGTTGCTGAACCTTACCTTTACCGTATCTCTTTGAAGCCAGGAGACACAGACCAAATCTGTAGAGAAGGTAAGCCCAGCTTCCTACCTACCTAAGATCCTCGTCCCAAGGAACATCGGGACCTAGACACAGATTCTCCCCTCCTCCCGGCCCGGGTCTGGCACGGGGTTCCCTCGACTGCTCACAAAGGGGGAGATGAGTGCGCTCGTTCTGGCACCCAAGCTGTGACCCAGCAGCACGAAGAGACTACAGTCAGATCTTCAACTCTGCGTTTCCCCCTCCACTTGCCGATGCTGAAAAAATTGCCAGAATATGGTCATTAATGGTTTTACATAATCATGTGTGTTACTATATTAAGCCTAGCCAATAGGAAGGGAGAAGCAATAAAAGCATGCGCTAATTAACACACTCTGCACAATAGCCTTGGCAACTAATTGCCTAGAATGCTGCCCTGATTTGTTGATTATACTGATTCATTCTTTCAGAGAGGTTTCTCTTAATGCAGGGGGCAGAGTTGAGTCCAAAACCTCCATATTTCGACTCTGCCGCCTGCCTGCACCCATGTCTCCTCTTTGTCTCGGGCTGTGTACAACAATGTCTTTCATTCAAAACCAAGTCCCCTGCGAGCTTTTCACTTTCCATCTCCAGCTCGTGAGCCAGGCGCCCCCGTGGCGTGGGCAGAGAACCATCAGGACCGTGGTGCCCCCATCACCTCCACCCAGGGCAGGTAAGCCACCGGGACTGTTAGCAACAGACATCTTCATCATGAATTCGGAGATGTCGGCTCGCTCTGCTCAGTAACATGGAGAGGCAGAGAGAAGATGGTGATAATTACGTTTTATTTATAGCATGTTTCTATGCTATCAGATTGTCCTTTCCATGAGCAACACAATTACTGAACAGGAACAATAGAGCAAAGAAAATCTAAGCCATTTAGATGAAGAAAATATTTTTAAACTGTTTCAACATGGGATGAAGTTGATGAAGTGGGCACAGGCATCTGATCTTCTTCTGGGCGAAAGCTGCAGCCAGAACAACACACACACACACACACACACACACACAGAAGCGTGTGGTTGTGAAGGTCTGGCAAACGCTTCCAGGAGAACTCCAGGAAAACTCAAGAGTCGGGGCTGTCTGTGTGGAGCAATGAGGAAGACATGTAGAGTAACAGTGAATGCTCTCAGGATCTGACCCAACAGGCACACGCAAGGACACGGTTTCAAGGGTGGCTTTTATCCCCAGTCCACCCCACGCTGATCTGCAGCTCCCTTCCTCTGGCCTGACCATTATCAACCTCCCCCCACTCACTGTTCAAGGCCCAGAATGGCTCTAATTTCTACGCCAAGAAAGAAATTCAGTGCACTCAGCTTTCAGTTATTGCCAACTCATCTGAGCTCCCGAAGGATAGTTGTTAACTGCACATTCTCTGTGTCCGGTGTTCCTGGTGTGTGTGTGTGTGTAATCATGCATGCGCGTACACGTACATGCATGCACACATTTCTTATCCATGTATTTATTTCGCCCACAAGTAGTTTTTGAATATCTACTATGTGCTATGTGCATTGCTGAAGACACCATAGAAAATAAGAATCAGGGCTTGGCCTCAATAAGAGGAAAGGAAATACATAATTTCAATACAGTATGATAAATGAGCTGAAGAGATAAAGGCAAAATTCTATGGGAAACACAAATCAAGCATCTAGTCTAGGGGCACCTTGCTGGCTCTGTCAGTAAAGCATGTGACTCTTGATCTCTCTTGATCTCGAGAGTTATGAGTTCAAGCCCCATGCTGGGTGTAGAGAGTACTTTAAAAAAAAAAATCTAGTCTAAAAGGGTAAGACTGTTTTCTGGGAAAAGTGAAATGTATGCTGAAATGTGCACTATTTAGAGGAGGAGAATTTCTCCACACTGAATTGATACATGGTCCTGACCTACTGTGGACTCTCCAACCAACCAAAGAACAAGCATCTTTTTTAGATTCAGCGATTCCCTTCCTGAGCACAGCCATTGGCATATAGTCAGAAGTTTTATATAAGTGATAGATGATTGCTAGAAAACCCTACAAACTGGCACATTTAATTCCTTACTGTCGATTTGTTACATTAAATAGTTTAGAGCCATAAAACTATCTTTCTTTGTGTCCAGCATGTTTTAAAATTATGTATTTTTGCTTCTGTCCATGTGTATTAAGATAAAAGCTCTGGCTATACCTCCATTTATTTGCTTCCTACGGTTTTAAAGTAAAGATTTAGATACATAAAATGTGACACCCAATCAATAGACTCTTGGATTCCTTCCAACAAAAAAGCTTTCAACAGTTCCTCCCACTCCATGGGCTCATGTTCAAAGCAAAGCGAGATCACCAGAATCTTTAGTTTTGTTTCCAGATTCGTAAATTTGGAATTGAACCCCAACACAACATCTCCCATTTTTCGAAACGCTTTCCAAAAATTTGGTCTTTGGATAAAATCCTGATACAAATATACAGTGAATTCAAACAGATTAATCAAGAACACATTTATGTTTTATTCCTCTGGATAAAGTACATATGGGCTACAGTCAAACCCAAGTAAGGAATGTCTAAACAGCCAGAAAATGCCTGCATTTCCAGACACTCCCACGGCTCAATCATATGATTATTAACCCTTGGCCAGTCCCTGAAGCATGCCCTTAACCTAGAAACTTCCTCACTTGAACCTAGGCCTACCATGAGGCCAAATTCACTAGCACATGCATACTACTTCACGTAGAGATGGATTCTTCATCTAGGAATGAATTGTGAGAATCAAGTATTTAAAAAGACAACAGGGCAACACAATGTGCACAAATCCACCTGAGTGTAAGTGTCTAAAAAAAAAAAAGCAATATACTGGATAGTGTAGTTAGTACACATGAATGAGTCTACATGTCAACACTGGTCTAAACATCGGGAAACCTCAGTGTTATCTGGGTGGTCCCACTCAGCAGCTTTGTGACCTAGGCAAATTACTTCACTGTGCTTAGCCTCATATTATTAGCCTGCAGGAGAAGCACTGGAATGAGAGCTCACCCCGACTACTTACTATTAAAACTTTGGACTAAAACTAAACTGTGTTGTGGCGCTTTTCTCTTATTGACTGACCTTGTTAGCTCTTAATTTACTCCATCTCTCCCTTAGTATGAGAAACAAGTAAAAAAATTACGTGAAGACATCACTGATTTTGAAATTTATTTTTTTAAAGATTTATTTTATTTATTTTAGAGAGATTGAGAGAGTGTGAACAAGGGGAGGGGCAGAGGGAGAGAGAGAGAATCTCGAGCAGACTCCCTGTTGAGTGCAGAGCCTGATACAGGGCTTGATCCCATGACCCTGAGATCATGCCCTGAGCCAAAATCAAGAGTCAGATGCTTAACTTACTGAGTCACCCAGTGGTGACTGCCCCAGTGGTTTTGAAATTTAATATAAATATCCTTGCATGTGTTATTTGGTGTCTGGCCCTTCGCTTTGAGTGAAGAAACATGCTCAAATGTTATCATCTTTCAGGCTACGACAGGCTCAGGAAGAGGTAAAGGGATTTGACCTTGAGACTTTCACTCAACAAATATTTATGGCACAGGTCTACTGTGTACCCTGTACTCTTCTGGCAGGGAACAAAATAAGCCCCAAACTCTCTTCTCATGAAGCTGACTGCTAGAGGAGGAAATGACAAGTGAGATAAATAAATTAGAGAAGGTTAGATAGTAATAAGTGATAAAGACAGCCAGGTGATGGATCCAATACAAAAGATGAAGAAAAGGAAGAAATAAAAGATGATCCCTTTGTTTGCCTGATTTGCATATGTGTATGTTTTGGGCTTGAGTGATTGGATAGGTGAAGATAGTTACTGAGTCAGAGAAAAAGAAGTGGGGGCAGAGGGAATGCAAAGTAGTGGAGGACAGAACCCATTATTCTGTTCGTGGAATATTGAGTTTGAAATGCCTATTGAACACCCACATGTTGATATCAAGTAGGCAGTTGGACACGTGAGTCTGGAGTGTTGGGGAGAAGTGACAGATTGAGAATCATCGCCCTATGGGTGGTTTTTAAGGCACTGAGTCTAGAGAGAGGGTATAGGCAGTCAAGAGGACTGAGGATGGAGCCATGAGGACATCCACCCTTTAGAGGTCAGGTGGAGGAGACAGAATCAGCAGAGAAAACTGAGAATCATCAGCCAAAAATGTAGGAAGAGAACAAGAGCATGTGATGATTCAAAGCCAACTGAAGAGAGTTCCTCAAAAAGAAATAAATGTTCGCATGTGTAAAATACTACTGAAGGGATGCCTGGGTGGCTCAGTCGATTAAGCATCTGCCTTCAGCTCAGGTCATGATCCCAGGGTCCTGGGATGGAGCCCCGCCTCAGGCTCCCTGCTCACCGAGGAGCTGGCTTCTCCCTTTCTCGGTCTCTCCCCTTCCCGCTTGCACTCTCTCTGTCAAATAAGTAAATGAATAAAAATCTTAGAAAAATAAAATAAAATACTACTAAAGGGGTGGGTAGACGAGGACAGAAAGCTTCCCCTGGATTTGGCAGCAGGAGAATCACTGGAGACTTCCCAGAACACAGCTTTAGCTGAAGAGAAAGCAGATTGGAACAAGCTGAAGAATGAATGGGGTTAACGAAGCACAGACTCCCCGTCTAGTCTACTTCAAGGAGTTTTGTTGAGGAGGTCCACAGGAAAGATGATGTGGTAGGTGAAAAAGTACATGTGGCTGAGGCAGACAAGGGATGGCGTTCATGTACGAAAAGGAGGATCCAGCAGAAGGCCAGGCTGAAGCAGAGAAACTTGGAGCCCGTGATCAAAGGCTCTTCAGAGACCACAGGGAAGGGCTGCAGAGCATAAAAGTGGAGAAATCTTCCTCCAAAGTAACAGGACGGGAAGAGAGAGGCGGGCATGCATCTGAAGTTCTGCATGATTGGGGATGGAGAGACCGTGGTGATGTCTTCCATCTTATTAGTGAAGCAGAAAGCAAGACTGTCAGCAGGGAGTCAGGGCCAGAGTGGGAGAGAAGGGACGTGGGAAGTGTGAGGCGAGAGTACAAGGTATGAGAACTCAGCTCTGGAGAGGAGAGAGGGGACCACCAAGGGCAACAGCACGACTGCCTGGCGCAGCTGCTCGCCCCCGCCGGTTTGGGCTGAGGCTTCCCTGCAGTGCTCAGCTTGGCAGGTGTCGGCGCCGGGAAGCAAAGGAAGGTTTCCTTCGGTGCATATGAGGGATAGAAAGAGACGACTGATGGATAAAGGAAGGGGAGGGGGGAGAGTCAACAGAGAGCGGTGGCCAAGTAACAAAGGGAACTGCAGCAGTGGTGTGGGCTCTGTGTGGGTAAGGGATGGCTACAGGTGGGACTGCAGAGTTTGCTGGGAGAAATGCTGGTCAGAGCAAGCACACTTGGCATTAGTGCACGCCCAACGATGACCACCCAGTAAAGGAACAGGTGCTAAGTTGGGGAGTGGAAAGGAAAAAGTAAATGGAGTTGAGCAAATCCAGGGCCTGACAGGCTGAAGTCATCCTGTGTGGGGGTCCACCTCTCCACCAATGATGGTAGACGTGGGTTTGGAGAGGGCCTTCAAGCAGAGGGCCAGGAAGTCAGAAGGCCACAATCAGAAGGGGCAGGTACATGGGTCCCTTGGAAACTGAGGGTTTTGGAGCAGGGGAAACAATAATTAGAAACAGGTATGAGGTAGGAAGAAGAAAAACGGCCTCCAGTTGAAAAAGCAGCAGGCAAAGAGGTATCATTCTCATGCAGGGAGTTCGAGGGAATGTTCTAGTCCCACAGCTGGAGGTGGTGGGTGCAATAACTGAGTTCAGGTCTTCACAGACACTGGCCTTTTCTACTTGGTCATGTTTGCTGTTGGTAAACATACTCTCTTTTTAGCTTTTAGATTTCATGCTTTTGTGACATTCCTGGAGATAAGTGGGAAATCACTGAAGATCGTCCTGAAAAGTCTCTAAGGTATATAGGAGATTTAGATCTTAATTGCTTTCTGATAATATACATATTTATGTTCTTCTATTAGCATTATAAGTAGAAATAAGCCTAAACAGGAATAGTTAATGTCTTTTTGATTCACCTGATTTTGATTTAAGGAAAACTGTCCAGAAGTTCAAATATTTGTACTTTTCCCTCTATTTCTTACCTCCTTTTAATCACATTAACCCTCTACTTAGACATTGATACATGAATCCTCCTGACACCCTTGGCTGGCTGTTCTGGGTCATTTTACGCACCCTAAAATCTTCGTTTTTCTTGAGTCCATATTTTAATCCTTTTTAGAACATCGGGGACAAATCCTCCCAACATGGTCCAGTGTTAAGGTTTTAACAGGCTCAAGTATTAGAAATATATGCTCACACACACAGACCCACAGACTCCCAGTTTTGCCACTCACTAGCAGCGTGATCTTGGCCTGATTTCTTACCTGCTTGACTGTTGGGTAAAATGAAGACAACAAAAGTGCCTAAACCGTAGGGTAGTTCTGGGAACTGATTAGGAAAATGCATATGTAGAGGTTAGCACAGAGTCTGAGGCACGGTGAGAACTCAGGAAACGCTCACTGTGACGTGTACCTACACACATACTACCCCGTACGTTCACACATGTACATCTGGAATTACAGATGTACAGGGCAATGCTCTTTCCGAGAACTGCTCTGTCTTCCTTCAAAACACTCCTCACATCCCCATCTGGAGAGCTGGAACATCCAAGCCTGTGCGGTTTCCTACATTGAGAGTAACAACTCCTTGATGCCTCATCTTTTTGCAGATTTTATCAAAAGCTCCTCTTTTCCTTTCTCTCTTCTAGTCCCAGGAATTCTGGCCCTTTGACTTTTAACCATTTCAAATCTGACAGAAAATGCTGTTAGAACAGAGGTGATCCCCAAAAGCAGAGTTTAACGATCATTTTCAGTTTCTTTTGAACGAACCCCTTAATACCTCAGCTGAGACTGACCATCAGTTTCTCCGTGAATGTTTTCCCCTGACACTCCTCGGTGAAAACGGTCACCTAATTTAGTGTGTCTTTCTTTGTCATATGCCCTGCATGGCAGCTCAGACAGGAAATGAATGATTCCGGGGGAAGCAAAGCTGGACCCTAAGCTCCTCTCAAAGGTAAGGTGACCGCAGGAGAGCTCCCCTCACCTGAATGTGCCAACCTGAGATTAAACTTTGCACTCGCTGTTCTGACATTTCCTTCTGTGAAAACAACATAATCTCACTGGATTCTGTCAATGGTGCACAGATAAAGAAGTATTCCCTTAAATGATGGGCATTTGCAAGTGACTGGAAAAGGAGAGGCAGAGTGAAGAAAACTTATTTAGGACACGACGCTGAGCTGGATTTTAAGCTGGTAAAAGTGAAGTTGACTCCAAGTTTTGCAGTTTCAGAAGGAATTGGGATTCTTCTCACCTTGCCCTCTCCCCAGGGTAGCTTGCCACAGTCAAGGAAAGTCTTCACATGAAGAATTCCCATGCACTGAGCTGTCTGGTAGAAAGGGTACTGAACTAGGGACAGACTTTGGATTTAGATGAAGTGAAGGAAGGGAAAGGGGAGGGGAAAGGCCTCCTAGACATTTCCCTACCTAAATCCAGATCAGGTTAAAAGGAATTTGATAATTCAAATTTGAAATAACAGATTATTCAATGCAAAATTCCTTTCAATTCAAAATCAAAAGGAATATGATTATTTCTGTTTTGGCATCTATTTATAATGTTTAAAAAAAGAGAAGGAGTGAACATAAGTATGTATTTTATCGGAAAGCAGTTAAGATACTATTCACTTTAGGGGAAGGGAATGTTATGGAGATCCAGTGTTATTTTCTGTAAAATTAGTAAGGAGAACTAGATATCGTTAAAACTTCTAAAATTGCCCTGTAGCTGTTTCTTCTTTATGAAAAATTGGGATACTAAGACCTGCCTTGACAACAGAATCTAGGGAGATAATATATGTGAAAACACAAACTGGAAACTATCACTCAAATGTGAGTTCTTCTTAGTGTTCTCACTGTGCCACAGAAGGGGTAAGTGAGTTGTATGAGGTAACATCACTAGTACATAGTATTCCTTCCCTTCCCCCAAACAGAGCCTAACTCATAATAGAAACTAAGAATATATTTAATGTATAAATGCCTGAGCTGGGGTTTGAACCTAGGCTGTCTGGCCCAGGACCTGAGAGCTTAATCACTGTGCCCTGCTGTGCTCCATTTGCCACCAAAGATAAATCAAAGCTATGGTGAAGAGATGGAGATTTTCAATGAGACTAGTACTAATTTCATTTAGAATAATGGAAACAGAGAGCACTGTGCTAAGTAAGCTGTGAGGAGCTATCCTACTGGAGAAATATTTTGGAATGAGGTAATTTTCATAGGTTGACTACTTTTGAGAGGTTGGGCAATTCCAAAATATTCCAGGCTTCAGATATTATGGTATAAAAATGCTCCTCCTTTTCCCTAGAAAAGAGGAAAAAATACGCAGATCAAACTACAGTTATTGCCTACAAATACAGTGACCCATCCCTGAGGGGGTAGCACTTTCGCAAGATGGAAAACAATGCCAGGGTCTGTGTCTAGACAGGAGAGACCAAGGTAATGGCATAGCTCGATAAAGAACAATTAAAGGAAGTTCCATTTCATCTGACTCCCAAAGCTCACACCAAACTTGCTGAAAAGACCAATATGATCCTTCTTCTCCTTCCACACTGCTTACACACACAGTCTGCTCCCACCCCAGGGGCATGAGATCCTGAAAGCTGACCTCTCCCCCAGGAGTCCGCCATTGCCTTGAGCCCAGTCCAAATGAAACCTTTTCTGGCCTCAGGTCTTCTTCTAAGAATAAAAATGTCTAGCAACTTAACTTTCTGTTAGCCTCTTAAATAGACCTTGCTAAACGTTTATTTTTAAAACAATAGGTCTTTTTGCTTACTGCTAAAGTAAAGCACTCCAAAACACTTGGAAAATGTTGAAAAGCAAGGATAATGTCATTACTTGGAATCAACTACCATGGTGTATTTATTTCATATGTGCGTCACTGTGTATGATTCCAATTTTATATTTAAAACACACGTATCCATGTCCGTATCATTTGTTTCATAAATTTAAAAAACAAAGGGGTGCCTGGGTGGCTCAGTCAGTTAAGCGTTGGACTCATGATTTCAGCTCAGGTCATGATGTCATGGGTCATGAGATCAAGCTCCCATTGGGCTCTGCACACAGCAGGGAGTCTGCTAGAGATTCTCTCCCTCCGCCCCTCTTCACATTCACTCTCATGTTCTCTCTCTCAAATAAATAAATCTTAAAAAGATAAAAAATAAAAAATCTCTGACTATCTGTTTAATACAATAACTTCTAAATGATACTGGAAGTCCATTCCTATGTGATGAAATATTATTTTAAAACATGGATTTTTTAGAAATTCCTCCAGGCTGTAACAGAGTAGGTTTTACCAAATCAACCTTTTTCAGAAAGCAATTATAGATGCTGGATAAAATATCAGAAATACATCTAGACGAAAGCACTGGAGGACCAAAGCAGCCAGGCCTTGAGAGGCCAGGATCCCAGAGAGAAGGGAACTGCATTGCTGTAAGATCAGTGTTCCCCTGTTTTCCCCCTTGAAGCATGTATCCCTATTGCTAAGCACTTCAGGGCAGATAGGCCCAACAGAAAGAGGGAGGCAAAAATTACTATGCTCCAGAATTCAAAGGGTCAAGAAAAAAGAAAGATGGAAAGAGAAAACTGCATTCTGCATTTTGGCCTTCGAGTGAAAGGCCAAAGGGTCAAGGTGGAAGTGGCTGATAAAAACACTCAAGCTAAGCACACTTGGATTTCCAATGTTGTTAGCGTGAAATAAAAACTGGAGTTCAGAAACCCCTGAGGAGGAGGGGTCCCAGTAAACACGAAAGACTTCCACTGAAATCCAGAAATAGCTGCCTCTCAAGGAAAAAAGCAAGCCGGTAAAAGACCAGCCATTGCAAAAACAAAAGCCAGTCTCAAATCATCCAAATGTCTGATGCTGCCAAGTTCATCTAGCCTTACTCAAACTGTTTACCGGAAGAAAATTAATTTCTACTCCAAGAAGAAAGTAGCCAGAGTCTCTAAAATTGTTCATATACATGTTACGACATTAAAAAATTACCAGATTTACCAGAAGATTGGACTAAATAGATAAAAATGACAAAAAACAACAACCATGGAGTTATCAAAAACAGACTTTAAAATAATTTTAATTAATATGTTTGACAAATTAGATGACAAGATATGAAATTTTGGAAGATAATTGGAAACTATACAAAAGAATTCAGTGGAAATTCTATATCAGAAAAACATAACATTGAAATTAGGAACACACTAGTAATTAGACATTGTGGGAAGGAGGATTTGTTTTCTGAAAGATAGTTCAGTAGAAAGTATTAAACCTGAAAGCACAGAAAAAAGAAAAATGGAAAATACAAAGAACACCATACAAACATGAGACAACATGAAAAAGATAATATGCATGTAACTAGAGTCCTAGAATGTGAGTAGGAGAATGGGTGAAGCAATATTCCAAGACATAATGACCAAGAATTCTTAAAAATGGATAAAATACATCAAACACAGATTTAGGAAGTGTTACAAACACTGAGTAGTATACATAAAAACCTAGACCAGGGCACTTTATACTAACACTGCTGAAACTAAAGAAAATAACAAAATTTAAAATTTAAAATAAAAAACCCCCACATAATTTTACAAAGAACAATAATATTGAGGCTGAATTCACAAAAAAATTATGGAATCAGAAGAAAATTTAGTAACATGTTTAAAGTATCTTTAAAGTCCTACAGGAAAGGCATTACTTTTTTAGAATTTGATATCCAGAGAAAATATCCTGGATAAATTAAAGTAAAATAGAGACATTTTCAGATAGACAAAAACTGAAAAAAAAATGTGTTGTGAAAGAATGTATATTTAAAGAGATACTAGAGAGAAGTTTTTGGGAAGACATAAAAATTAATGTTTTAATTTACACAGAATTAACACAGAAATTCAGAAGGAAATAAAAATCAAAGATGTAAAATGTGAGTAAGTATGAATAATGCTGACTGTAAAATTGGATTAATAATGCTTTGTAGGACTCTATATGTATGTAGAATTTAAATGATGAAAAAAATAGTGAAAAGAAAAAGAGGAAGATAAATGAAATTATAAGGTTTTCCATTAGCTGGAAAATATAAAAATGCTAATTGACAGTGGAGTAAATTAATATAAAGATGCATGTTTTAATATTTAGGGTAACCACTAAAAGAAAATGCAACAATAATTTTAAAAATTATTAATGCAAAGGAGTTTTTTAAAAAGAAAGGAGTAAAAGGGAAAGCAAAATAGATCTGCCAACTGGAAAACAAATAGCGATTTTCTAGCTATAAATACAACTATATAAGTAGTTGCATAAAATGTTAAGTGTTCTACCTATGCTAAGTAAAAGACTATCAGACTGAATCAAAAGAAAGCAAAGTCTGTGCTGCTTATAAGAGATATAGCTTAAATATAAGACACAAAGAAGTTAAAAGTAAATGGATAGAGAAAAATATACCATACAAAGACTAACCAAAAAAAAAATTGGGGTAGCAAAATTAATATCAAGCAAAGAAGACTTTGGACAAGAACATTACTAGAAGTAATGGGCATTTTGTAATGATAAAAAGTTAATTATACCAACAATAATATACAATGATTCTATATTTTATGCACCTAATAATATTGCCTCAAAATTCATAAATGAAACCCCACCTAGTAAAAGGAGAAATAAACAAATTCACAATCACAGTGCAAGATTTTATAAGAGATTTATCTTGTTAATGGATCAGAAGACTCGATATTATTAAGATATCAGTTCTTTTCACGTTGATCTATAAATTCAATGCAATCCTAGGCAAAATCCCAGTGAGGCTTTTTGGGTGGAAACTGACAAGCAATGCTAAACTGAATACGAAAACTCAAAAGACCAGGAATACCCAAAAACAACTTTGGGAAAATAAAACACCAAAACCAAATTTGGAGAGATTGCATTATTTGAATTAAAGACTTTCTATAAATCTAAGTAAACAAGACAAGAGATATTGGCCTAAAGATAGATGGAAACAATCAATGGAACAGAACACAGAGCACAGAGCCAGAGGCAGAGCCCTGCCCCACCATTTCCTCACACCATATATAAAAATAAACTTGAAATTGATCATAGACCTAAGTATATAACTTCTAAGTATAAAATGTCTACTAGAAATCACTGGATAAAATCTTTGTGACCTTAGGTTAGGCAAAGCTTTTTTAGGAAAGACATGGCACAGTTCATAAAAGACAAGCATCTTTGAAAGATACTATTAAGAAAATAAAAAGGCAAGCCACAGATGGGTCAAAAATATTTGCCATACACATAACTAATTGAAGATATGTATTGAAAATATATAAAGAAATCTTACAATTTATTAAGTCAAACAACCCAGTAAGAATAAGTTTGAAATTCCAAATAGGCATTTTCAGTAAAGAAGGCATGCAGGTAACAGGCATGCTAAGATGCTTAAGCAGCCATTTTTATGTGAGACATACAAATTAAATCCACAGTGAGATGCTAAAAGCTGTTTTACCTCTATATGAATAAGAAAAACCATAGAATAAATAGGAACAAACTACTGATACTCGAGTAACATGAACCAATCTTCAAAAGCATTATGCTTAGTGTAAAAAGCAATACACAAAAGGTCACACATCCTATGATCCTATTTACATGACATACTGAAAAGGCAAAAAATACACAAAACAGATGAGCAGTTAAGAAGGGCTGGATGGGAGATAGGCTACCAAGGGCAGAAAGGAACCTTCTGGGGTGATGGAAATATTTTATACATTGGTTTTGGTGGTGGTTAGGGTGGTTACATAACTGTATATGTTTGTCAAAATTCATCAAATGGCACACATACAGTGTGAATTTTACTGCATGTAAATTATTATACACTTTTCTTTTAAAAAAAAGAAGCGTATGGGATACAGATATAGAAATATACAGATATACAAAGTTGTGCTTAGGGGGATATTTATAGTTTCAGATCTATATATTAGAAAAGGAGAAATTAAGTTCTAGATACCTCTCTCGAGAAACTAGAAGTGAGCAAATTAAACCCCAAGAATGTAGAAGGAAGGACAGTTTAACATTGACCACAATGCCTGACAATGGAGCCCGATAAACTTCAGAGTCCAGACCTGGGCCCCCACACGTAAGAGGGTCTGACATAGAATGTAGTAAGGAAAGAATTGCATTTGATAGCTGGTGCTTGGACGGTTGGATAGACAGAATTTTTTTAATGGTTCTTGGTCCCTATCTCACACTATTTAGAAATATCAATTACAGGAAGATGGTAGATTCATGTAAGATCCAGATAAAACAAAGTTTCTAGAAAATGAGAGAATATCTTCATGTCCTTGGAGTGGGGAAATGTTAAACAGGAAACATACGTTCACCATAAAAATATTGAGAAATTGGACTTGCTTAAAATTAAAAACTTGGGTTTCTCGAGAGACACAAGGCCATGAAAAGGAAAGCCATAAAATTGGACGAGATGTTTGTTCTACACACACACAGGCACAGAGACACACACACCATAAAATAATCATTTCCACGATGTACACAGAACTCTTACACTTCAATAAGAGAAAGAGAAACAACCTAATAAAGACGGACAAGAGACATAGACAGGAAATCTACCAAAAAATGCTAAAATGGTCAATAAATATAAGAAGATTGCTTAACCTCAATAGTCATCCAGAAATACAAAATAAAACCACAAAAGACATCACCATTATACACTAGAATTGCTATCATTAAAAAGAGTGACAATACCAACTGTTGACAAGGGTATAATATGACCAAAATTCTAATACACTGCTTAAGGACGTCTATGTTTGGATAATTTGGCACTATCAACTAAAGCTTAACATATAGCTCTATAGCCAAACAATTTTACTCCTAGGTACACATTGACAGATGACAGACGTAAATACGTATTGGCATCAAAGACACATGTGAGAATATCCATGGTGTTGTTTGCAACAATTTAAAAACTGGAAACAACCCAAATGTCCATCAACAATAGAATGGATAGATACATTGTGACACATTTATATAATGGGATGAAGAGTGTCTATGAACTATTGTAATATGCTACAACATGGAAAAAGCTCATGAATACAGTTTCTTTGAGCAAAGGAAGACATACAATAGAGTATATACTGCATGCTTCCATGTACGTAAAGTTTAAAAATACGCAAAACCAACCTATGATGACAGGAGTCAGAGGAGAGGTCCCCTTTGGAGGGGGTAATGACCAAGAGGATGCAGAGGAGAGACTTCTAGGGTGCTGATACTGTTCTATTTTTTGATCCTGCGTGGTGATTACATGGTGTTCGCTTTGTAAAAATTCAGAGAACAGTACACTTCTGATTTATGCACTTTTCTCATCTCATGATGTTATATTTCTATTTTTAAAATTTTACTTAAAAACATGGCTTGTTAGGACTATATAGTCATTTGACCACATCAATATTCCTTGCTTGTGTAACCCACACCCTCTGGGGATTCTTTTTCGATGTTTGTTATATTTGGCTATTATGAAAAATACTTTTTTTTTTTTACACTATCATGTTTTACTTTTATCATTCAAATCTTTGACTCCTTTCTAAAGAGAAAGTCCCAGAAGTAGAAGGGCTAGGTCAATGGATACATCATTTTATTTTATTTTATTTTTTATATTTTTTATTTATTTACTTGACAGACAGAGATCACAAGTAGGCAGAGAGGCAGGCAGAGAGAGAAGGGGAAGCAGGCTCCCCGCCGAGGAGAGAACCCGACTCGAGGCTCGATCCCAGGACCCTGAGATCATGACCTGAGCCAAAGGCAGAGGCTTAACCCACTGAGCCACCCAGGCGCCCCTGGATACATGATTTTAATGACACCGAATACATGTTGCCAAATTGCCCTCTGGGAAGATCTCCCCATTAAAACACTGAAGGTCAGTCTTATCAAGACAGATTTAAATGTTCCTAGCCCTGATCCTGCTTGACCTTTATCACATTAGACACTATCCATCAGTTCTTCTGCAAATTTCTATTTTGCTCTGGCTTTCTTGGCAACCCCCTGCCTGTTCCATTCTCCTCCTCTTCCTTCTGCTCAGCTGTGCATGTGCCCCAAGGTTCAGCTCCTGTCTATTTTCTCTCCCCTCTCCTCTAGAGGAACCTGTCTCTTGCATGTTTACTTTTCCCTGTATGGTTATGATTTCCTATTCTCTTCCCAGTTTCAATCTCCTAAGTTGTTCTGCATTTCCAACAGCTAAGCGTTGGCTAGTTTTCTTTTGCTATCATTATCTCAAATGGAATGGAGTGAGAGCAAGGGCTAATGAACTAAGAAGTATTTGAAAAGGCAGAAAGAATGCGTGGTATTATTCTGGAGCTCAAAGGCCCCAGGACTTGCAGGAACCCCCTCCAGCCGGGGTCCCCTTCAGCTCCAGACTCCTCTTTCTTTCCCCTCCTGCCTCCCCACCTCTCCCTGCCTTCCTCACGGCTCTCCCTCTCCTGTGCTCACATCATCACCATATTTTCTTTTTTGTTCCATTTTATCTTCTCTCCACACTAAATTATACAAAATATGTCTGACTAATTTTCCATTTAATTTGCTTCTTTGAAAAAAGTTTCATGATCCCGTTTTTCCATCTTGGGCCATTAAAATTAAGAACGGGTGAGCTAAATATCTTGTTTTCTAAGAGAGAAGAATTTATTTGCTGTTTTGAATGTGGCCTATCCTTAAGTGGAAAAAAGTATTCATTGATTATTTTTTTTATTGTTCCAAATGTCACACTAATGCTATCAGTTATGATGGGTTTGCTGCTTATACGCTTGCCATATAATTTGCTTATTCTTTGGAATGTTGTTTTGACGTAGGTTTATATCTTCTCAGGTGAGAAACTGAGGCACAGGCAGGGCACCTGTCAGGGTCACATATCTGGCAGCCTGCAAAGCCGGGATTCGAACCCACGTCTGTATGATTCTGAGTCTGCACTTGGACTGGGAGCTCAGTGAATGCTGTTAGCTTGGGCAGCAGTGATCTCTCTGGAGGAAAGAACAGATAGTACAGCACTCAGAAACAGAATGATCTTTAGGATCTCTCTCTCCTGGTCCCTCCCCGCTATAACCTGCTTCAATCATTATAAGAGAGATTAATAAAATTAAGAGTCCTATTTTGTCCATGGGGCAGGTACAAGGTCATGAGCATGAGGCCCTGTGGTAGGGCCAAGGGCTCGGAGTGGAAGGCGGAGTGGACGGAGGTCACGGCTAGGAAGCTTCGGAGCAGACCAACAAGGTCCTTTGCAGTCCTCCATCTATGATGGATTTCAGTCCTCATCATCTTTATCCCTAAATCCATGAGGAGGAGAAAGAGAGAGAAACACCTCCCAATCCCTTCTTGTGCATGAATTAAAGGGCATAATAGGAAGTGACCAGCTGAAATCATGTTTTCATTATGTAAGCCAGGGCCCTCTGATTTGTCGTTGGTACTTGGACCACTGAGGGTTCCTGTTGTCTGCATGTCTGGCTGGCTGTGATTTGGGGACTGGGTTAGCCTGATATTTAGAAGCCCCCACGAGACCCTTCTTGAAACCCTTCCTCTCCTTTATTTGCTTGTTTTACTATCAAGAGAACAGTTCATCAGTTTCACGTGCTTACATTCTACACTGGATCACAGAATACCGCCATGAATTTACTGACACCTGTCAGAGAATCCGGAATTCTCTTTCTTTTCTTACACACACACAAACGCACACACACCCTCGATCACTTCTCCGTTCCCACAGTACCACTCAAGAAATGCTGCGAAATGACACAGGAATGACGCGCTTACGGCAGAGCAAGGTTTCTTCGTGGCCGAGAAGCCAGGGGATGAAGACGGCAGGTCCCGAACCAGCCGCTCTGTGGAAAGAGAGCTGATGCATCGCTGTGAGAAGAACGGGGTCTGCGCGCCTCAGGCGTGGCATCTGACATTTGCAAAGCTCTTGCTGCTGCTTTGAGACTCGGATCCGTTGTGATTCTGTGTGAAGCCTTCGTGATCTGTGAGAGGAGTGAATCACACACTTTCTTTTCCTGGTGTGTACATCGGCATCCAAGTGAACAACAGCCCCACGCTTTCTGAAGGCCTGGGTATCCACTGGCTCTCAAAGCGCAGAAAATGTGGCAGGGGTCCCTGGCCCAAAGCCAGGAGGATTGGCTGGAGACTCTGAAGAGGGAAGGAGCACTTTGGGGGGATGTCCGTGGAGCATGGGACTGGAGAAGAGGGGAACGAAGTGAGCTAATACCCGCACTCCAAGATTGTCAATGCTTCGAGAGGACCAACCAGCTCCAGATCACAGCGTAGCTGTCCCTACAGCTCAGCACTTTTATAATCAGTGGCTTACATTTCTCTCTAATACTAACAAGGGGTGACCCTAAAGGCAGGAACTTTGTCTTATTCACACTTTTGCCTTGTCACCCAAAGAGAGCTGGAACAGCAGACGCACGTGCCAGCAGAAATATATGTGCATAGAAAATGACATTTGGCTAGTAAAAAATACTCATGGACAGACAATGAGACAAGTCAAGCCCATTCACAGAAAGCATGAAACGGTCATCAGTAGCTGTTCACGGATGTCACCATACCCTTTCCACTCAGGGCTTCTCTTATCCCATACAGAGAGTCTGCAACATCGCACAAAGTTCCCTGGGCAATGGCATTATTAGACATCCCAGCCCGGTCCCCAGGGACTGTCGTGTACTGGCAAGCTGGTAGCACTGTGAAAACCCTCCAGAATCTAATCCCCAGAGGAAGGTGAGGACGATGTAGTCAATCCAGGTTACGTTTGCTTAACTGGCTCTCAGGCCTCAACACCTTGGAGTTAGTGGGAAATTTCTTTGAAATGTTACAGTGGACCCAAGCAAAGTGGAGAGCAAAGCAGCAGTTCACCTGTTTGGGCCATGGACCTGGACTGGAGCCAAACCCCTCAGTTGGCTGGGGCGTCTCGTATCCTGCTACTGATCGCACACCCTTCTTGGATGGAAGGCAGAAAGAGACCGGGCTAGAATATTTAAACGTAATGCTCTTAAGAGCGCTCTTTCATAATCAAAGACTGTAATTGCTTTTCTCTGAAGCCCCTCTTCCTGAAGAGATGATTCCCTTCTTGCTTATTTTTCAAATTTCAAGCTAAAAGGCACAGTTTCTGGACTCAAGGGAAAGCAGCGAGGAAAGGAGCAGGGGAAGCAGCAGACGCTGGGCAATCATTGTACTGTAGACGTAAGACAAAAGTCACACATCTGAGGGCATCACACAGCCAAAGGCAGGGTCCTGGGTGCGTGGCCTGGCCCACTCCTCCAGGTGAGGAACAGGAGAACCAACACCGATCCTTTCATCCCAACATATAAGACAGGAAGCTGTTTATTCCTGAGCAGACTTAACTCTTCTCCTGGAGCAAAACTAGAGCCTAATAGTGGGACGACGGAGTAGTTAAAAATGCAAAAGGATGTCAGAACACAGGGAGGATCTATGCCAACAGTAAAAGCTGGTGAAGCCACAGGCATCCTTTACGCCTACGATATTCCTTTCTCCCCACACCCACCCCCCACTTCACCCCCACCAATGTCCTCACAGAGGACTTACACCAAAGCCTTTCCTCTACAGGGATCAGTTGCATTGGAAACCTTCAATCTAACTGCAATTATGACTGACCTCTTTATAAGGGGATTTGAAGTGTCAGGGAGCTGAGTGAGTGGGATTCCTATGGCCAGGGTAAGTAATGCTCACTCCCACTCCGCTAGCTCTGCCCATTCCACTGTCTTCATGGGACAACTTCATCCCTACTCTTTGTCTATCCTGACACACCCATCAGGGTGAGCTCTTTCACCAAATCCCAGGAAAGGACTTCCCAAAGATTCCTACCATTTAAAGACAATATATACCAGGTCAAATACTCTGAATTTTCTGTGACTCTTTTGACTATGACTTATTCACCAAGTCTATGTGACAATGTTTCATTCAATGATTATTAAGTGTTTGCTGAAGACATTAACCGTGTGCCAGGCACAGGGTAGATGCTGAAAACTTAATACTTGCCATCACCCAGAGATTTTGTTACTTCACCTTTGACTAAATTAAGAGAAGTGTAATAGGGATGAAGTATAGTTTTATCTGGTTTTCTTTTAAACTGTCATATTGTTTATTTATTCATTCAGATATTTATGTTTCCACCACGTGTCTGGCAAAGAAACTGACAGAGGGGCTCCTTGCACTATAGTTCCAGAATCTACCAAAGGCTCTCTGGGTCTAGTGCTGACTCTACCACTTCCCAGCTGTTCCTAAGCCTTCTAAACCTCAGATGTCTCATCTTTAAAATGGGCATCATAATGGTATCTATTTCACGGGGCTGTAGTAGGAACGAAATGAGAAGATCCAACAGAATGCTTGGCACATGAGAGGCATTCAATAAACATGAGCTACTTGGCTGGATAGAAGAAATGATGTTCGTAGTCATTCGGAAGAAAAAACCACGGAGTTCAGTTTATAGATCAGACCTAAAAAGATACATTTCAGGATGAAGGAGAGCCATCGGAGGCCCATGCACCTGAGAAACAAAGGCCGACTCCAGTGAACGTAGTGGACTCTATCCCATTAGGCATGATGAGTCCTCAAGGCAACTAAGCAAAGGTGCCAAGGGTACTGAGCCTGAGAGTGAGCATTATCACCTGTGCCGCCATGACCTCCATCACCACCTTCATCAGCACCGTCCCAACACCAACAGAACCACGTGCACTACTCCCACCCAATACTGTCACCTCTACTGCCAGCACCACCAGCACCAAGGCCACTGTTATTATTTCTACTATCTGTAACCAACACTTCCATCTCCACTACCATCACCACCACTGCCACACCATCGCCACCACCACCGCCACCATCACTGCCACTGCTGCCACCACCACCAACACCACCACCACCACCATCACCAACATGCCGCCACCAACACTGTCACCACCACCGCCACCAACACCACTGCCTATATCACCCCCAATGATATAATCATTACTAACATGCATGCCATTGTTTCTCAAAGAATGGCCCATTGCCACCTGATTCAGAATCCTCTGGGCATCATATTAAAATTAAAACTAAAATCACCTGGAACTTACTGAATCCAAATCTTTGGATAATATCCACAGAAGAATAGAGAATATCTGTTTGTCTAGAGTATTCTCTATTCTTCTGTGGATATTCTCTAGAATTTAGAATTCTCTAAATTCTCTAGATTTCTCAATCTAGAAATCTGTAGATTTCTCCAGGAATCTGCATTTTAATGAGCTCCCAGGTGATTCATAAGAAGATAAAACAGGAAAGTCACTGAATTTGAGGACATGTGTGCCCATCCACAAACTAGGACTCCTTACATTTCTTCTTTTTTTTTTAAGATTTATTTATTTTTAAAGAGAGAGAGCCAACCAGCATTGGGAGGGGCAGAGAGAGAGAGATAGAATCTCCAGCAGACTCCACTCAGAGCATGGAGCCCAATGTGGGGTTCAATCCAGGACCCTGAGATCATGACCTGAGCTGAAATCAGGAGCCAGATGTTTAAGTGACTGAGCCACCCAGGTGCCCCCCTTATATTTCTATTGAAGCCTCTATGGGTGTTTACTTGATTAGGGCCCATGGAGTGTTAGAGACAAGAGTTCATAGGCATCAACGTGCGATAAAAATTAGGACAAAAATAAAAGTATGAATAAAGGCTAAATCGTGCCCAGACCAAGTGCTTATGCATTCTAGGCAGATGTAGCTGAACCTCATCTCCCTGGCCATGGGATCTCTCACCTATCAAATGAAGAAATGCCCAAAGTCGCATGGTTACTAATGGCAGGGCCAGAATAACAACAAGAAAAAAAACATGTCTTTTGACTCTCAGTCTGGTTTGGTTGGCTTTCCAAGGAGCTGGTCCCGGAGAGGGAGGCAGAGGAAAACACCGGCAGGAGCAGACGGACTTGGAACCAGCTGTGACTCAGCCCACAGACGAGATGAGTGTAACCTTACAGGAGCCAATGATGTGGAGCCAGGGACCAGACCTGGATAGAGAAATACGAGGGGAGATTGGTCTTTGGACACTTTGATTTCTTCCCATCGTTTCTACTTTTCCTTGTTAAACAAACTCCTCTTCACCCCCTTATCTAACTCCCCACAGGCTGGTGGCCTCAGGGTCCACACTCCTGTGCAGATCTGCTGATCCCTTTTCCTTCATGATCCCTGTCTCCACCTGCCTGTGTCTGCAGTGACTCTTTCCTAGACGTCTCCAAACCAGCCACGCTGGGCTCATTGCCACATTCCTGCATCGCACCCAGAGCCCCTCTTGGCTCTCTCCATCCTTCTGCCCACGCTGCTCCTGGTCTCACCACCTTTCAGCTTTTGTTCAAATGCTCCCTTATTAAAAAGCTCTTTCCTGCTAGCCCCGTGCAAGGAGGCATGGCTCACGCCATCCCTCTGTCCTGACTTCTTTTTCACTACCTGACACATCAGCTAAATATTTCTTCGTGTGTGTGTGTCTCTCTCTCCTCTCACCAGAATGGAAGTTCTCGAGAGCAGGGAATACATGTCTGTTTTATTCAAATAGCGCCTCACACATACAGGCCCTCAACAGGTATCCAAACAAATGATTCACCTGCGAAGAAACCAATGAATCTCCCACCCTGTTGCAAAGCTAAGCTCTGCTAATGCAGGTAATGGTTAATACCTTACCCTTTTCCAGGTGATACATTTGCATCTTACAAGGATTTTCAAGAGAAAATGTTCTAGTTCAGAGTTGCCCCGATGGTAGAGATATGGCAACACATGTCAGGCCCCTGAAGCTGACATTCTGAAGGACATGCCCGCCACCCCATGATTACTCTGTAGTCATGACCCATCACTGTCCTCAGCACCCTGCAGAGGGCCCGGCCCTCGGTGGACGTTCGGTAAGTGCTTGTTGAACTTGACAGCATGGGAGGCTCTGTTTTACCCACATGGACGGTCAACTCTGTGCCTAATCATTCCATCATCACTTCCATGAGGCTTTCTATTCATTACTCTCACCACCTTCTGCTTCCAAAACTGTAACTTCACAGCCAGCCTGACAACCAGACACAAATTCAGGTCTTGCTTCTCTTTTTGCTGATGACCTTGTGATCTGTTGTGATTTTGCCACACGTGATGAAGAGACAAAGTAAGGTGGTCACACAAG
>CM052893.1:5427737-5444761 GCA_028534135.1 Potos flavus | reverse complement strand
GAGGGGTGAAGAACCATGAGAGACTGTGAACTCAGAACAAGGGACTGAGGGTTTTGGAGGGGAGGGGGTGGGGGGATGGGAGAGCCTGGTGGTGGGTATTGAGGAGGGCACGTATTGCATGGAGCACTGGGTGTGGTACATAAACAATGAATCTTGTAACACTGAAAAAATAAAATAAAAGTATTTGGGGAAAAAAAAATTATAAAAAAAAAAAGAAGGAAATTCTACCATTTACATCAACATGGATGAATCTTGAGGGCATTATGCTAAGTGAAATAAGTCAAATAGAGAAAAGCAAATCTGTATGGTCTCACTTACATGTAAAAACTTAAAAAAACAAACTCATAGAAAAAGAGATCATATCCGTGGCTGCCAGAGGTGGGGGGGATGAGGGAGGGTTGTGGGAATTGGGTGAAGATGGTCAAAAGGCACAAACTTCCAGTTATAAGTACTGGGGATTAATTATAGCATGGTGACTATAGTTAATAATGCTGTATGGAATATCAGAAAGTTGCTAAGAGAGTAAATCCTAAAGGTTGTCATCACAAGGAAATATTTTTGTAATTACATGAAATTATGATCTAAATTCATTATGGTAACCATTTTGCAACATATACATATGTCACGTTATTATGCTATGCACCTTATATAATGTTTTATGTCAATTATATCTCAATAAAAATAAAAGAAAAAATAAAACAAAAAAAATAAAGATTTATTTATTTATTTTAAAGAAAGAGAGTGTGCGAAGGGAAGGGGCACAGGGAGAGAGAGAATTTCAAGCAGACTCCATGCTGAGCACGGAGCCTGACACAGGGCTTGATCCCACAACCCTGAGATCATGACCTGAGCCAAAACCAAGAGTCTGATGCTTAACCCACTGCACCACCTAGGCACCCCTGTAGTTCTTGCTTTAGTGGGGGAACTCTGCTGGCCCTATTTATATGTTTAACCCCATGCTCTCTATTATCCTCTCCTGTTTTCCTGCTCTTCAGAGCACTTATCACTCTTATACTATTTTTTGCTTACTTATCTCCTGTTCTTATCCCATCCACCCACTCCACCCAACTAAACTGTTGACTTCACAAGGGCAGTGGTTTTTGTTTTGCTTACAGACAGCATGCCTGACCTATAGTGCTCAGTAAAGATTGGCTAAGTGTCTGAATCAATGAATAATGGTGAAGATGTCAGCGTCAGACTCCCCAGAGTTAAATCCAGGCTCTGCCACTTGAGGAAGCTCTTTAAACATTTTAAGCCTCAGTTTCTCGTCTACAGAATGGGAATGATAAGAATAATACTAATACTGCAACTAATAATAATAAGAACACCCATGGTGTTACAAATAGCAAAGGAATGCTGTATGTAAAAAGTTAGCAACATTCATACACGGAGCATTCCCTTGGTGTAGAGGTGGGTGCTGTGGATGGCTTTATGCTCCACTGAACATTCCAAAAGCTCTCAAGAGCCAAGGAGGCATCCCTGGAGGCTGTGGGGGCTGGGATCTGGGCTCCACTCACAAATCCCTTCAACCAGAATAGCATCTCTGCTTGGTTAAAATTCTTGTTTCTTGTTCATTGTTTCCTATTCCAGGTAAGGTTTCATTTGGGGAAAAAAAAAAGTTTTCAACCTTTTTAAATGGTTGGAGGTTCACTGTCATGTCCGCTCTTCCAAGACAGGGCATTTGTGCTCTAGATGACAGGTTTGCACCTGTCGAATGGATACTGTTGTCCCTTCCAGTTGAGGGGACAGAAAAGGGACTGGCAAGTAGACTGCTAGAGAAAGAAGAGAATGGAGGGAGTCAGGTTACGTTACTTGCCAGTTGTAACTCCTAGCACATGGCAGGTCCTTAGGAAACAGCAGATCCCATGTCCTCACTTGTGGGCTTCTAAGGCAGCCACCATCCACATCCGAAAGAGTAGCAACCATATTCCAGATGTCAGGACTCGTGATGTGAGGATGACCTCTCATTTGGGATCATACGCAGCGTAGATCCCATGTATAGTTGTGGCTAAAAAGGCACTGTGAGGTCTTGAAGAGATTCAGGAACTTAAGCCTGGTCTTGATTTCTACTTGCTTTCTCTGTTGAGAAGCTCATCTTCGGGTCCCACAGGCAGAGCCCTCCAGCCACTACCCCAGAAGAACCCATCTGTCAGGATTCTTGACCATCACTCAACTGGACATTTACCTAATGGAAAACCCCTGGGATTCCTTCCTAAATAAATGACTCACCACAAAGACAAAGTCACAAGTATGTGCATGTTTGCTGCAGAAGTCCCCTCTCCTGGGATCACCAGTGGCACGTGCATTGGTGTGATTGCTCTCAGCCACCTGGGGAAACTGTTTCCAGGCTCCAAGGCTGAATGCCTTCCCTGCTTGCCTCCTCACTGACATATTTTGAGATTCTAGTGAAAGGCCTCTGACAAAAGACAGTGGGCAGGTTGAGTACCCAGCTGGTACATGAGGGCAAGAAGCAGGGCTTGGAGAGACTGACCCTCGCTGGGCTTTGGGAAATGGATCCTGTGTCCAACTGACAAAGAATGTGATTCTGGAAATAACTCAGGACTCCTTCCCACCAATGGGCCTAAGTCAGGCTTGGCTCGGCAAGAGAGGGACATGGACTGGGGGCCTTCAGATGGAAGGAAAGGATGGGAGAGGAGGGAGTGGGAGGGCCCTGTGATCTCTGGGATGAGCTACAGTCAGAAGCAATGAGGCAGGGGTGCCTGGGTGGCTCAGTCGGTTAAGTGTCTGCCTTCAGCTCAGGTCATGATCCCAGGGTCCTGAGATGGAATCCCACATCAGGCTCCCTGCTCAGCGGGGAGTCTGCTTCTCCCTCTCCCTCTGCCCTTCCCACCACTCATGTGCTCTCTCTCATTCTGCTCTCTCTCAAATAAATAAAATCTTAAAAAAAAAAAAAAGCAACAAGGCAGAGCCTGAGTCCTGAAACCCAAACCACCAGTTTTACCTTCCTCAAGGCCTCTGCCGCAGTTGAGCCTCTGGACCCCAAACCTTGGCTTCACCCTCAGGGCTCGCTCTGAGCATGGCTTAGCCCATCTGTTTCCACCATGAACACCACCACCGCTGTCTACACACTTGCTCTTGGAATCCTGCTTACCTGGGCTGGGCTTATGGGCAAAACTCCTGGTTCTGAGCCCTGCTGACCACCTGCCCACCCTCCTCTGGCCCCCCTCATGTGGCTGAGGTGGCACCACGCACAGCAGAGAGAGCCCCGAAGGCTGGCCTTGCGTGGAAGGCACACGGTTGGGTGTGAGGAGGACACAGAGCCACCCAGAGGGAGAAGCTTTACCCAGAGAGCCCTGGGAGAGCCTGTGCAGAGTTTTAAGTGGATTGAATCTGTTTTTTTTTATTATTATTATGTTATGGTAGTCACCATACAGTACGTCATTAGTTTTCTATGTAGTTTTCCGTGATTCATTGTTTATGTACAACACCCAGTGCTCCATGCAACCCGTGCCCTCAATACCCCCCACCAGGCTCACCCGTCCCTGTACGCCCTCCCCTCTAAAACCCTCAGTTTGTTAATCAGAGTCCACAGTCTGTCATGGTTCTTCTCCCCCTCCGATTTCCCCTCTTTCATTTTTCCTTCCTTCTCCTGATGTCGTCCATGCTATTCTTTATGTTCCACAAGTAAGCGAAACCATATGACAGTTGACTTTCTCTGCTTGACTTATTACACTCAGCATAATCTCCTCCAGTTCCATCTATGTTGATGCAAAATTGGATGAAAGACCTCACTGTGAGACAGGAATCCATCAAAATCCTAGAGGAGAACATAGGCGGTAACCTCTTCGACATCAGCCACAGCAAGACACGTCTCCAAAGGCAAAGGAAACAAAAGCAAAAATGAGCTTTTGGGACTTCATCAAGATAAAAAGCTTCTGCACAGCAAGGGAAACAGTCAACAAAACAAAGAGGCAGCCCACAGAATGGGAGAAGATATTCGCAAATGACATTATAGATAAAGGGCTGATATCCAAGATCTATAAAGATATCTCTAAAGAACTTAAACTCAACACTCCAAAACCAAATAATCAAGTCAGAAAATGGGCAGAAGACATGAGGAGACACTTCTCCAAAGAAGACATACAAATGGCTAACAGACACATGAAAAAGTTTTCATCATCATTAGCCATCAGGGAAATGCAAATCAAAACCACATTGAAATACCACCTTATACCAGTTAGAATGGCAACAGTTAACAAGGCAGGAAACAACAAATGTTGGAGAGGATGTGGAGAAAGGGGAACCCTCTGCCACTGTTGGTGGGAATGCAAGTTTTGGTGCAGCCACTTTGGAAAACGGTGTGGAGGCTCCTCAAAAAATTAAAAATAGAGCTACGCTATGACCTGGCAGTTGCACTACTGGGTATTTGCCCCAAAGATACGGATGTAGTGAAAAGAAGGGACACATGCACCCCCACGTGCATAGCAGCAATGTCCACAATAGCCAACCTGTGGAAAGAGCCGAGGTGCCCTTCAACAGACAAATGGATTGAATCTGTTTTAGGAAACTCTCTTTGGGTGCTGTGTAGAAAAGAAAACATGTTCCCTGGCCACTAGCCATGTGGAGGCCCCATTGTTCAGTCTGTGGTAGGTTTTTAATAGCAGAGAAAAAACTGGAACTACACGCAAGGGTGACACGTCAAGCTTCTCTTTTCTATTCTTCAGGCTTCTGCTCTCAGTCAGGCTCCTGGAACAGAACGAATTTATGACCAGGAGTCCTCTCAGAGTCCTCTTGAGAGAGCTGAGGGTGGACAGAGACGGACGGTGCCCAGGTCACCTGGCTAAGAGACAGCAAGGAGGGATCAAAGAGCAGGGGTTGTTGTATCTAAATTTATCCCTCTGGATTTGTGCTGTTCAGTATGGTAGTTACTAGATCCTAGGGCCATTTAGATTTAATTTAAGTTAATGTAAATTAATTTAAAAATATCAGTTCCACAGTCATACCAGCCACATTTCAAGAGCTGCACAACCATAAGCGTGGTTGGAGGTTACCGCGGTGGACATTTCTATCACCCCAGAAAGTTCCATCGGACGGAGCGGCTTTCCATACCCTTGGTCATTCTTTGTATCTCACTCCTTGTATATTCCAAGACAGATCTGTGAGGACAGAGCCATTCTTGGAGAGTGGCCTAGCCTGTGCTTCACCCCAAACTGCTTCTAGTCATTCCTAGTGATCTTTTGTTTAAACCCAGGCCAGAGAGTTGGCCCCCTCAAATCTTGTTCATTCTCTGTCTCTGTCTCTCTCTCACACACACCACAAATCCACACAGTCACAAACACACACATAACCTTTGTCTATTAACTTGAAAACTTTTCCCTGAGGGGAAAAATATATATATACTCAGGTATAACCCAGTCCATGTCTAGTAGGATTACTACTCCTTCCCCTCCCCAACAATTAGTACAGGTGAAATCAAGTTATCGTGACAATTCAGGGCAACCTTGATCAAATGGACTTTCAGAGATTAAACACCGGAAACAGTAATTGTTAGGAAGATACATCACAGACGAGTAGTATCCCACGAGGAGCCAAAGGGAGCAGAGGCTGCTTCTAATTACATGTTAGGTGCCTGTAATTAGCAGGCTCGCTTGGAGGCTGGCCTGCCACAGGTCAGCAGGGGAGGCTTAAGAGCCTCCAGAGAGCCTCCCCATCACACATCTAGCATGGGGCTTCTCCCAGGGCATGGCTCAACATTTCAGATTTTGTGAAATTCCACAAAACTCTTCATTTTGGAGGCACTATTTCTTTTCTTTGGGGTCAAAAGAGAATCAGTCAAGTGCTGCTTGAAAAATATGCATGTGACTGAGAACACGTGTATGGTCCCAGTGCACACTTTGGTCTGCCACGCACTGAAAATTTTAAAAAGAAAAGACACCTGTGGGGGCGTCTGGGTGGCTCAGTGGGTTAAAGCCTCTGCCTTCGGCTCAGGTGATGATCTCAGGGTCCTGGGATCGAGCCCCGCATCGGGCTCTCTGCTTAGCGGGGAGCCTGCTTCCCCCTCTCTCTGCCTGCTTCTCTGCCTACTTGTGATCTCTCTCTCTCTCTCTCTGTGTCACATAAATAAATAAAATCTTTTTAAAAAATTTAAAAAAAAAAAGAAAAGACGCCTGTGAAAGGTCCTTTGCCATATTTACAGTCTTCAGCAAACTGGCCGTGTAAATGGAGCTTAAGGCCATCCTTACTTTGGTGACTGTGTGGGGGAGTCTACAATCTAAAAGTTAGATTTTAGACTCTGCCAGAGCTGGTCTGTCCCTCTTCTGTCTGGGGGCTTTCAGGCAAAGCAAACTCTAGAAAAAGGTGGAAAAGTACTTATCGGCAAACTTCTATTTAAAAAAATGTATATTAAATAATTAATTTATATTAAATAAATGTATATGAAGCTTATCTTAAGCAAATATTAAGCATTCAGAAAGTAAGAAATATACATCGTTGTCCCCATTTTGACAAAAACATACCTATTCATATTAGCATCAAGAATGATCAAATACGAAAGCAAGTCTATCTGCATTGAAAAGTTACACAAAAGCATCCCTGATATAACGGGAGTGTTGCTATTACAAGTGATACATTGAAAAGTCCACTGATTTCTCTTGTTCCTTCCGCATGACTTTTATACACATTTATGAGATTTCTCACCTTGCCAGTAACACTGATTTATCCTACAGTCCTGTGGTTCTCAGGATAATTAGAAGCATGAAATATGCCATGTAAGTTGCAAGAAAAGAAAGAGTGTACAACCTTAATGCTAGAGCTATGGTTCTGAACTAGATACACAGTAGGATCTCCCAAATAACTTTCAGGGAAGTGGTGAAATGAGATTGCACCGTGTTTCTGGACACTTCCTGGTCTCTGGATGGTAGTGGCCTGATTGCGCTTTTTGTTCATCCACAGACGAAGAACTTTGGGAAAACATGTAATAAGTGGGATTGCCTCTCGAGTGCATTGCAGGTGCACCAAGCCCTTCGCAGTGTGCTCTAACTTCTTTCCACCCAGAAAATGTATCAAGATCATCTAACGAGGTTATAGAGATTGCATGCTGAGGGCTATGGGTGCTCAACGCACATGGGCAACACAGAAGGAAAACCCAC
The DNA here is from genome assembly GCA_028534135.1 of Potos flavus. Classification (NCBI taxonomy): domain Eukaryota; kingdom Metazoa; phylum Chordata; class Mammalia; order Carnivora; family Procyonidae; genus Potos; species Potos flavus. The sequence goes on along the minus strand of CM052893.1, from coordinate 5,437,652 downwards.
TTCTGCCAGCCTGCACAACAGCGGATGGCTTCTGCTTCTAAAACAAACGAACAAGAAAATCTTTTGGTCTTGAAGAGCAGGACTGTGAGGAGAACAAACATCTTGGGTTTTCTCAATGCACCTTAAAGGGACAGTGAGGACGTTATCTGTCTTTGTTTTTATGGTCTAGTTTCTCATTATGATCTCCTTACTCCATGCAAATGTCTCCATGCAGGCTTTTCTCTTTGAAGTACATACAGTTTGGGTCCTTTCCGAGACATAAAAATGATTTTTACTTTGTCCAGTTACTGTTTCAAGCAAATAAATTAGACCGATGCATTATTTATCTTCTGGATGGACAGACAAGAAGCCAAAGAACACACTGGTGCCCGTGGCTTCAGTCTGCCCCTGGGGACAGATGGGAAAGCCCTGGAGGGAGTCCAAGGCTTCCCTCCATTCCTCTCCTCCCCCACCAGAACTGACTGCAGCCAGGCCTTGATCTCAGTTTTCCAGAGGCCTCTGTCTTCTGGACTTCCTTTGCATATAGAATATTAAGCCAGCAAAAGCAAAAGCATTTAACCACTTCTAGGTAGCTTTTTTTTCCCCCAGAACTTTTGACCTCACTGTTGATGTCTGCATGAAAGTAGATGAAATATTTCCCACTCATTAAAACAATCAGGAAGACTGGCGTGCTGTTAAGGGAGCAATATTTAATGCAACCGTCTTCAGGCTCTTATGTGCCCATCTGCTGCTGATCCACAGAGACACAGATCTAAAGCAACTTTCGTTTCACTGCGGCCCCAGCTCTCCCCCGACTCCCCACAATTTAAATCCCTGAACTGAGGGAAGAAAATCAATCACATCAGTTCTAACAGGGCCCATTAGCTTTGTGTAAACATAAGGTGCTCACTGTTCTGCAAAAAACAGTACAGTCAGAGGGCTGGAGAAGCTGGATTTGCAAAAGGCAAGAAGAAGGAAGACGCCTCACCAAACCCTGTGATCTTCTCAAGCAGGTTAATTAGCCCCTTCATAATGGGAGGTGCAGTGAGGCGTGGAGGAGCTGCTCCAGTGGGGGAGGTCGGGGAGGGGGCTGGTGAGCAGTCATACTCCTGCTCATTCCACGTCTGCCTCCAGCAAAAAATTTGTCTTTCATGTGCTCCACAGGGAATCAATCACTACACTGATCAGAAACTTTAATGGCACAGGACTTTCGATCATTCCTTCCTTTCATTTGTTTAAGCATGGGAACTCTTTTTCCAAATGATTCATGCTCCTTTTTTTCAATATTCACTCCACAATTTAGCATTAGTGGCTGCTGGAGAGTTTCAGTTTGTCTCTGGGTTGCCCTTGTAGAATCAGTCCTCAGTCAAGGGTCAGTTTTCTCCCCCAAAAGATTTCCCCTAAGGAGCCCAGGGGACAGAGGCACTTCTGAGATGTGTTTTCCATGGAAAAGCCCTAGGAAGACAGGTGAGGGCCTAGAAACCTCTTGCTCCTACAATCTGGAAAAGGAGAGAAGCATGGCTCTATCCAAGCAGACTAGGGGCATCAAGGCACATTTTAGAATAGCAGGGAGTGGGTGAGTGGGTAGCTCAGTTGGTTAAGGCAGTCGCTTAACCAACTAAGGAGTCCCAGGATCGAGTCCTGCATCAGGCTCCCTGCTCAGCGGGGAGTCTGCTTCTCCCTCTGACCCTCCCCCTTCTCATGCTCTCTCTCTCTCATTCTCTCTCTTTCAAATAAATAAATAAAATCTTAAAAAAAAAAAAAAGAATAGTAAGTAGTAAAGGGGTAGGTAGAATGGGCACAGTTTTGTGTCACACTCAACTACAGTTGCCATTTAGAAGAAAGGGAGGGAGAGAGGAAAGAAAGAAAGAAGGACACCAAAGGGACAGACTTATACTAAAAAAGTATTCATTCTTTATCTGAAATCCAAATGTAGCTGGTATCTTATATTTTACCTAGAAATCCTACCCTTGACTCTCCTTTCTCTCTACTCTCACACCAAAGGTGCTCCACTACCATCCCTTTCATAAATTGAGGTTCTACATAAAATTGCTTTGAAAGGGGGTTCTGATGCTTTAAAAACTTAAAATGAGCAAATGGTTAAAAATCACCACTTCACTGTAGCAAATAGGCTTTCTCTCTGGGTATATCAAATAAGAAAAGGGTGCATACGTGCTATAACTTCATGGTAAGAAAATTTAGAATTTATTGTAATTTGACACACTCCAAGGAAAGCTGCACTGAATTTCTAACAGGTTATAATACTGGCTCTTTTTCTTCATCCTTTCCTGTACCCACACCGGCTATCCTGTGTTTTCGCAGACCCTCCTATTAGAGGCAGAATATATTTGCCTGTCACTTGACTGGGTTGTGCAGCATGTGTGCTTTGGCCAATGGGGTATTATCTGATGCATGTGCACAACTAGTCTCATCCTCTTGCTCTCTGCCATCACAATGAGAAGAACATGGCTTGGGGGTTAGTCCATTCATCCTGGACAAATGGTACTCTTGGAGCAGATCTAAATTAAACCCATGGCCTGGAGTCAGACTCAGCTGAGCCCAGACAAGTTGACTAACATATTCATCATCAACTAGAAAGATAATACTTTTTCTTGTATTTTGGGGTAGTTTATTACAGAACATTACTGTGACAAAAACTAACTGATACATTCTACCTCAATACTATCAAGGTTGACGTTTCCTTCCGCAGCCCAGTATCACAACAACATGCATGACACAGACTTTTCTGTTTAGATATGAAATTTTTGAGCAAAGTCTAGGGGCAATGAATTCTGAAGATTTCCCAAGATTCACAGAGAAGTCACCTACTAAAGAAAAATTACTATGCAGATCGCTAATGAGATTATCACAAATCTCCTGAATTTGAAAACCCTATGTTCGCTCCAGGATTTTTAAAACGCACTTTAAAGATGGAAATTAGGACTAGGCACCATGAGAAATTATAACTGAACATCTGCACAGGCAACGCATTTATTAGAATAAACATTTAACTGGGCAGAAGTTGGTAACTGCTATTCCCTACTCAATGTATTTTACATTTAGGATGTATGTTTCATTAAACATGGTATTTTCAGAAGGAATCCAGTGTGTAGCAGATGGGAAAGCTGGAGAATGAGTTTTTATTTTAGTTAGCATGTTCTCCAGAGATGCCTGCCACCAAACCTCCTCCCATTAGCCATCTCTTTGAAAATACGTCAAAACTTCACTTCAATTTCTATGCTATTTGCCTCCCACAACAGCACCTTTCAGTGGGATAAAGCCAAATATTTGGACTAATATTACTAAACACTGCTGGAGGGATTGGAACTCTTCAAGAATCACACTATAAGCTGCATTAGGCCATTTGCCTACATTTGGAAATGAAAATAAACTCCTTGGGGAGACCCTTGTGTCAGAGGTTGCATCAGGAACTACGATGAAGTGGTCCCCACGAGTGAAGACACTTGAAAATTTTTAAACATGAGCTGTAAAAAGTGCTTGCTGACAAAGAACATCAAATTAAATTAAGCAAAAATAGAGTGACTTTCAAAAACTACAACTAGGCTTTCAGGAACTAGTACACAGGAACTTACAATCTTGCTTCAGCGTGGTAATGCTCAGCCTCAGCCAAGAGGTTCAGTAAGGGATGGTGGATTATTGAATTAGAATCCTGTTTCTCAAACATTTCTACCAAAGGTATTCCTTTAGGCAGAGGTGAAAGGACGTTGGTAGGTCTGATATCAGTTTAAACTAAAATGGTTTCCTGCAGATTGGGTGTTTTCTTTTCAAATTCCAAAATTTTTGCATTCTATTTCATAATATATCCATGTGTTCCAGTTATCCTCAAGGAAAAGAAACAAGTTTCTCCAAGGCTCATTGATTAATAATGAAAGATACTGGGGTGCTGAAGCTATCACACTTGGAAAACTAGGCTACATTTAAGAGCCTTAGATTGTAATTGGTGAATTGTAATTGTAATTGGTGAAAACATCTCTGAATTGGTGTCACACGATTTGGGGAATTCAGAATAACACAAATAGCAAGATACAAGTAATAATTTCTTTGAAAAGCCCTCTGGAGTGATGAGTTAATGACATCTGACCTTGAGCATTCTGCTTCTATACTCACACCACCTAAAAGCCCCACAGTTCAAGGATTCAACCTAAGGAGACTACTTTTTTCAAAACACATTGACTTTAAGAGCTGCATGGCAGGGTGAGAGTAAGGTGGTGATGGGTGTGTGATACTTTGGTGCCTGTGGCTCTCACTTCTAGAGATTCTTCTCCTTAAATTAACCAGAGATGACACAAACTCACAAATCAGGCTCAGCCTTGAGTCGTTCCCTAGTAGGCATTCCCCCTAGGGAAATGCGCGTATGGGGACAAACTAAGATTTGGGAAGTTAAAAAGATAAAATATGTCCAAAATATTTCCACATTACAAGTCTAGACAATCTCTACAAACCAAGGAGATGGATGGAAATCAAGGAACATGAAAATATGCCAAAACTTAATAGGTGGGAGACAAAGCTACTAATTTTTTCCTCATAAATTTTTGAGCTATAATTCACACACCATAAATTAAGTCACCCTTTCAAAGTGTACAATTCCAAGGATTATCTTTTCCCACTGTATTTTTCCAGAATATTTTCATCATTCTCAAAAGAAACCCATATCCATTAGCAGCCACTCCCTATTCCTTCCTCCCATAGTCCCACAGAACTTACTTTCTGTCTCTATGGATTTCCTATTCTGAAGATTTCATCTGAATGGAATCATACAATATGGGGCCTCTTGGGTCTGTTTTCTTTCATGTAGCCTTATGTTTTCAAAGTTTATCCAGGTTACAGCATATATCAGTACTTCATAATATTTTATGGGCGAATAATACTCCATTGTATGGATATACCACTTTTTGTTAACCTATTATCAATCAGTTGACATCTGAGTTGTCCCCACTTTTTGACTACTATTAAAAATAATACTATGAACATTTGTATTTAAAGTTTTATGTGGATATGTTGTCAATTCTCTTGGGTATATAACTAGGAATGGAATTGTTAGTAGTTATTGTCAACTTTATGAAAAACTGCCAGTTTTCCATAGTGGCTGAACCACTTCAAAATTCCCACTGACAATGTATAAATGTTACAATTTCTCCATATCCTTGCCAGTACTTGTTATTGTCTTTTTGATTACAGCCATCCTAGTGGATGTGAGAGGTACCTCACTGTGGTTCTGATTTGCATTTCCCTTAATGGCTAGCGATGTTGAACATCTTTCTGTGTGCTTGTTGGTTATTCGTATATATCACTTGGAGAAATACCTTTTCAAATCCTTTGTCCATTTTAAAATTGGGTTACTTGTCATTTTATTGTTGAGTTGTTCCTTATATACTCTCAATACTATATATGTATCCGATTTGATTTTCAAATATTTTCTCCCATTCTGTGCATTGCACATTGTCTTCACTTTCTTGACCATGTCCTTTGAAGTATAAAAGTTTAAAATTTTGATAAAGTCCAATTCATCTATTTTTTTCTTTGGTTTCTTGTGCCTGTGGTATCATAACTAAAAAGCAATTGCTTTATCCAAGGTGTCAAATATTTATACATATCTTTTCTTTGAGGATTTATTAGTTTTAGCTCTTACATGTAGAATTTTGTCCATATTTAGTTTTTGAATATAGTAAGAGGAAGCTCCAAATTATTCTTTTATATTTAAAGATACAATTGTCTTAGTATCATTTATCGAAAAACTATTGCTTCCTCAATTATCTTGGTACCCTTGTTGAAGATCAATTAACCATAGATATATGGGTTTATTTCTGAACTCTTGGTTCTATTCCATTGAGCTCATGTCTACCCTTACACCAGTGGCATGCAGTCTTGATCACTGTAGCTTTGCAGGAAATTATGATATTGGGAATTGTGCATTCTCCAACTTTGTTCTTTCCCAAGATTTCTTTTGGCTATTCTGAATTCCTTGCATTATCACATGACCTTTAGGATCAGGTTATCAATTCTGCAAAAGTAACAGCTAGGATTTTGATAGAGCTAATAGTTGAATCTACATGTCAATTTGGGGAATATTACAATCTTAACAATATTCATAAAGAAAATCCATAAATATGAGATGTCTTTCCATTCATTAAGGTCTCTTGCAATTTCTTTCAATGATGTCTTACAGTTTCTTGTTCAAATATTTTCTTTTTTTAAATTTATTCCTATGTATTTTATTATTTTTATACTGTTGCATGTGGAATTGTTTTTTAATTTAATTTTTGGATTGTTCATTTCTTGAGTATAGAAACACAATTGATCTTTGTGTACAGATCTTGTATCCTGCAACTTGCCAAAACATGTTTATATGTTGTAGTAGCTTTTAGTGGTTTCCTTATGATTTTCTATATACATGATCATGTCTTCCGCAAACAGAGAGTTTTACTTTCTCCTTTCCAATCTGGATGCCTTCCCCCCTGCCACTTTATTGCCAAAATGTGCTGTTTAGCACCTCCATTAAAATGTTCAATAGAAGTAGCAATAACATATATCCTTGCCTTGTTCCTGATGTTAGAAGGAAAGCTTTAGGCCTTTCACCATTAAGTATGATGTTAGCTCTGGGTTTTCCATAGATACCTTTCACCAGGTGATAAAGTTCTCTTCTTAGTATTTTGAGAGTTTTTATCATAAAAGGGTGTTGGACTTTTTCAAATGCTTTTCTGTGTCTATTAAGATGACCATATAGCTTTTATCCTTTTTTTCTGTTAATATTGTGTATTACAGTGATTGGTTTCAGAAACTGAAACAACCTCATATCACTTAGTTAAATTCCACCTGGTCATGGTGGAATTTAATCACTTTTATATATTGTTGGACTTAGTTTGCTGTATTTTGTTGAGAATCTTTGCATGTGCATTCATAAGGGATATTGGTCCCTAGCTTTCTTGTGATGTTTTGTCTGGTTTTAGTATCAGGGTAATGCTAGAATGAGTAATATTCATTCTAAATAATGCATCATAATGAACGAATAATACTCATAAAATGAGTTGGAATACGTTCTCTCCTCTTCTATTTTTTGGAAGAATAAAAATCAATTTTAAAAAGAAGATGGAATTGATGTACTTTTCTCTATTCTCTATTCCTTCTGCTATATACGACTAAAAGCCCTAGACATTATATATAAATCCAAATACAAGCAAATTCTGAATATAAGAAAATTCTGGAAGGGAGGGAAGTGGGAGGATGGGTGAACCTGGTGGTGGGTATTAAGGAGGGCACATATTGCATGGAGCACTGGGTGTGGTGCATAAACAATGAACCTTGGAACACTGAAAAAATAAAATAAATTAAAAAAGAAAGAAAGAAAATTCTGAGATAGACTGGCTAGAGATCTCACTATCCAAGGAATGGCACAGTGATGAGCCCTGGGTTTTCTTTTTGCCTCAAACAGCCCATATTTAGAGCTGAAAAAAACTGGAAACCTAGAAATACCATAGACACAGACAAAATAACCCCAAGGAAAACCTGCTTTTTGTAGCTAAAAGACCAGGAAAGCTGCAACCTATCAAGATAAAAAACTTCAGACAGTAAGTGCTCTATTGCAGCCAAAAGCCACAGACAGACTGTGTCCCATCCTCACCCATGGCAGCAGAGGCAAGGTGAAAAGCCTAGACTTCTACTTTCACGAGGCTGTAACAAGACCCTCCTCCAGGGTAGTGTCAGAGAAGGCTAACCATGGAGCTAGGACTTTCATCCTCTCTGGGAGTAACAAATACCCCCTACCATGACGTCAGTGGAGACCATGTGAGGAGGCTGCACTTCCATTCCTACCTTCCAATAATGAGCTTACCTTTCCCCTCCCTGCTGGAGTGGTGTTGGAAGAGGCCTTGTGGGATGGTGGAAGTCCCAGCCCACTCAAGAGTCATAGGAAACAACCCCCTGAGGAGGTCAATGGAGACTGAGTGGGACCTGGGGCTTTTATCCTCGTCTGATAGTAACAAGGTGGTATCCCTCCTTTTTCTGCTAGATCAGTGTTAGAAGATGCCAGCTAAAATAAAAAACTTAAATAATACCTCGCTTTTGTAGCATAATACCCCAAATATCCAGGTTTCAATAGAAAATAATTAATGATGCCAAGGACCAGGAAGATCTCAACTGAATGAAAAAGAAAAATACCATAAGTAGATGCCAACAGTGAGATGACAGAAATGTTAGAATTACCTAACATTGGGGTGCCTGGATGGCTCAGTGGGTTAAGCCTCTGCCTCTGGCTCAGGTCATGATCTCAGGGTCCTGGGATCGAGCCCCGCATTGGGCTCTCTGCTTAGTGGGGAGCCTGCTTCCTCCTCTCTCTCTGCCTGCCTCTCTGCCTGCCTCTCTGCCTAAGTGTGATCTCTCTCTCTCTCTCTGTCAAATAAATAAATAAAATCTTAAAAAAAAAAAGAATTACCTGACAAGGATTTTTTTTTTTTTAAGAGAGAGTGGGAGAGAAAGCATATGTGAGCAGCGGGGGAGGGGTAAAGGAAGAGCGAGAGAATCTCGAGCAGACTCTCCACTGAGTGTCAAGCCCAATATGGAGCTTGGTCACACGACCCCAAGTTCACTACCTGGAAATGACAACCCTGAGATCAAGACCTGAGCTGAAACCACGAGTCACGTGCTCAACCAACTGCGCCCCCCCAGGCACCCCATGTACCAGGAGTTTAAGGCAGCCATCAGAAAAACACCTCAGTAAGCAATTACAGAAATTCTTGAAACAAATAAGAAAAATAAAAAGTCTCAACTTTTATAACAATATGAGATATAAAGAAGAATCAAAGGGATATTTTACAACTGAAGAATGAAATAACCAAAATAAAAAACCCAGTGTTTGGTTTCAATAGTAAAATGGAAGGGAGAAAGGACAGAATCCATGAACTTGAAGATGGAACTATAGCTATTACCCAATCAAAACTAAAGAGTGGAAATAGAGAGAGAAAAAAAGAATAGAGCCTTAGAAACCCATGGGAATGTAACAAAAGGTCTAGCATTTGTATTAACTTTATCTTAGAAAGAGAGAAGAAAGGGAGCAGGACTGGAAAAGTGCTCAAAAAAATAATACTGTATACTACCCAAATATACCAAAACAACAACAGTAACAAAACACATAAATCCACTGAAATCCCAGCAAAATGTTTTGTAGCTATAGCAAGATTATTCTAAAACTTATGTGGAAAGGCAAGGCAATGAGAATGGCTAAAATCAGTTTTGAAAAGGGAGAATAAAGTGGGAAGAAGGAATGTACACAATTTCGAGACATGATGTAGCTAAGTTCATGAAGACTGGTGATGTCACCAGGTGCACTGACACAGCTATCAATGGAACTAAACACAGAGTCCAGAGATACAGCCTTTCAATGGAAGGAAAAGTCGAGTTTTCAGCAAACGGTGCTGGAGTAAGTGAATATCCATCAGGGGGAGAAAAAGAACTTTAACCTAAACCCCACAACTAAAACAAAAGGTTACTCAAGGATTATGAACTTAAATGAAAAATGTAAAAACATGAAACCTTTAGAAAAATCAATGAGAAACCTCAGGATCTAGGTCTAGGCAAAGAGTTCTTAGACTTGATGCCAAAAGCATGAACCACGAAAAGAAACATTGAAGACTCTGACTTCAGCAAAACTTTTGTTCTGCAGAGGGTCCTGTTATAATAATAAAAGAACAACTATATGTGGGAGAAAATATTTTCAAATCATATATCCAATAGGTGACTAATACTTAGGAAACACAAAGAACTCTTAAAACAGGAGTGAAAACAGAAACAATCCAATGAGGAAATGGGCAAAAGACATGAATGGACATTTCACTGAAGGGGATATACAGATGGCAAATAATCACATACAAAGATCTTCAACATTAAGAAACCATTGGCAAAATGGCAAATTAAAACCACCAT
>CM052893.1:5396608-5427237 GCA_028534135.1 Potos flavus | reverse complement strand
GGGTGGCTGGGGGGTAGGGGGGTAGGGATAGGGTGGCTGGATTATGGACATTGGGGAGGTTATGTGCTATGGTAAGTGCTGTGAAATGTGTAAGCCTGATGATTCACAGACATGTACCCTGGGGCAAATAATACATTATGTATTAATAAAAAAATATGCAACTATTTAAATGAATCTCCAGAGAATTATGATCAGTAAAAAAAATCCAATTTCAGAAGGTTGCATACCATATGATTCCATATGTATAACATCCTTGAAGCAACAAATTTATCAAAGCAGAGAAGAGATTATTGGTAGACAGAGATTAAGACTGGGGGAAGAGTGTAAGAGAAAAGTGAGTGTAGGCCTAAAAGGCAACATAAGGAACCTCTTTGGTGATGCAAATATTCTGAATTTTACTGTTTTGATATTCATATCTTGGTTTTGCTATTATACTTTTGTTTTGCAAAATGTTACTGTTAAGGGAAACTGGATATAGAGTGCATGAGATCTCTCTGTATTATTTCCAATAATGAATCTACAGTGATCTCAAAACAAAACATTTAATTTAAAAAAAAGGGACGACTTTCCAACTCATTCAATTAGGCCAACTTATCCCCAATATAACTTTGATACCAAAATTGGACGGGGACAGCCTAAAAAGGAAAATACATGGCACATTTAAGCCATGACTATATGTTAACCAGCTAAATTCAGTGGTGTACAAAAGAGATATTACATCCTGAATAAGTTGAATTTCTCTTATCTGGTATGTTTACATGATGAAATATTACAGTAGTCCCCTCCCCATATCTGCAGAGGATATGTTCCAAGAACCCAAATGGATGCCTGAAACTTCAGATCATACTGATCCCTATATACTACCTTTTTTCCTATACATATGTACCTATAGTAAAGCGTAATTTACAAATTAGTCATGGTAAGAGATTAATAATAACGAACAATAAAATAGAACGATTATAACATAACAATATACTGTAATACAAGCTATGGTCTCTCTCTCTCTCTCAAGATAATCTTATTGTACTGGACTCACTCTTCTTGTGATGATGTGAGATGGTAAAATGCCTACGTGAGGAGATGAAGCGAAGTGAGTGACATAGGCATTGTTGTGTAGCAGTCCAGTGATACATCAGGAGGAGGATCATCTGCTTCCAGATCAGGGTTGACCGCAGGTATTTGAACCACACAAAATGGCGCATAATGGGGGAATACTGTGTATTGTAATGAAAATAAACTCTAACCGGGGCGCCTGGGTGGCTCAGTGGGTTAAAGCCTCCGTCTTCAGCTCAGGTCACGATCTCAGGGTCCTGGGATCGAGCCTCAGCATCGGGCTCTCTGCTCAGCAGGGAGCCTGCTTCCTCCTCACTCTCTGCCTACCTCTCTGCCTACTTGTGATCTCTCTCTCTCTCTCTGTCAAATAAATAAATAAAAAAAAGAAAGAAAGAAAATAAACTCTAACCACATGAAACAAAATGGAAGGTTCTTAGTAATTCTGAAATGATGAGTTAAAAAACAAAACAAAACAAAAACAAGTACCCCGAAGACTACATGCAGAATAAAAACCTTTTTATAATTTTTACAACCAGCTAAAACCAATAATGTACTTTAGATGTGCATACATATTTTTTTAAAGCAGAGAATCAATAAACACAAAGTTTAGGAGGTTGAGCAGGAAGTAGAGCCATGGAAGAAAAGGTGGATGTAAGTCATTATTAATGTTCTAGTTCTTGGATTGGGTGGTGAGTTTACAGGTGTTCACATCACAAAATATTTTTAAATAAATAATGCAAAAGTGGTTTATGAATAAATTAAAGATGACAGGATGACATGAAACAAGCTTATGATTCACCAGTATTACACTCCTGAGGTCCATTTAGGAAAAATAAATTCTGACAAACACTTTTTTTTGACTAAGCCAGCTTACATCTGTGCAAACAGCAAGCCAGCTTTCAAAGACATTTCTGGTTTCCTGACAAATTTATTTTAAAAGATAAGAGTTCTAAGCAATTGTTTTTCAGAAAAGTCATAATTTTAGATCCCCCACTCCTATTGAACACACTACGAAAGTGACATATTTTCTGAGGTGAGGTGTCTTGGTAAAAAGTCTGGTGGAGACTGGTCTTTTCCTGGATGTACCAACAGCCTTGGTATGAGATATTCCTCATTTCAGCTCTGCCTTTCCAGATTTAGCTCCATCTGCACACATGACGATGCATTTTTTTTTTTTTTTGATAATTGATAGAGTGCCTGCTACATTCCTCATACGTCTTGTTGAGGTCTTCTCCAGTTATTTTGCCAAAAGTCTTTCTTAACACCTTCACAGACAACATCATTATAAACGTGGTAACCAAGACCAATAAAACAAGAAAATTATTCCTGCCCATGCTTTCAGCCATCTTGAAATGGAAGGAACCAGGTCAACCCCAGTCTCTCAGCCAGCTATTTAAATAGTCTGTTGAGCACATTGAAATGTATCATATAATGGTGTCGCTTAATAATTGCCTCCTTTAAGCTCGGGAGGCATTTTCCACCCAAACAGATTCAAGGTTTCATCCAGTGATCTCCTTTTGGGTGAGTGGAACCTAGAGAGAAATACTACAACAGACTTTATTGGAGGCTTCAACATATTTTTAAAAAATGGTTTATTTAAGGGTGCTTGTCATTGTGTGATCTAATCAAGATCTGTCTCTCTTAGAGTATTTTATTCTAAATTAACATTACTAATTTTTAAATTATGGGTTTCATGCTGTTAGTACAGTAAGCTCTGACATGGATTGATATTCTCTGCATTTCCATTAAAATTACACACTTTTGGATCAACTCACTAGGACCCTTGATTCTCTAGGAGTCATAGAGGGGCACTTCCATCTGCACTGTCGTGTGAACCTTGGGACTTCTCTACTGCTATCTGACCCAGTATGATCTTGAGCATTTCCTCTGGATTCAAGCAAAGGCCCCTAACTTCTTGGTTTTTAGCCATAATTTTGTGTCCTCCCCCGAAAATAAAATTTTGAAAGTTATTTCTCTTTTAGAGGATAAACATTTATACTGATTTATGAAAAAATAAAATTTGGGAAGAGGCGACTTGATGGAGTTAACAGAATCAGTGAACAGGAAGTAGATGGAAAAACAGTTGCAAACTTGTCAACTAATGCTTTATTGTAATAAAGAAAGTTGGACTGATTTATGGTAGCTAATGGCTTTTTGGTCTAATTATATGCTGAAAAAAAATTACTTGATTATATGGCGAAAAATGCATTAAACGAACAACCAACCCCAAACCAAACCCTTGACAGCCTCCGACGTCTCTGGAATGCTGCTATCACAGCCTGCCTCTCTAAGGTGAGCCTCCAGCACACCTCAGCAGCTTGCCCTAGTCAAACTCAATTGTCTCCATCACTCTTTTGTTACCAGCAGGGCTGGAGACCCAGATTTCCTAAGAATGCAAAACAACCAAATTTTCCATTCACTGGCTCCTCATGAGTTGCACAATATGTTTAAATAGCAATCTGCTGAATTTACTTGCACATTCATGTTCTAAAACATTTTAATGTCATAAGAATTCAAAAATTAATTCTCCAGGACTCTATACCACAACCACTTTGGTGTTTTTAGTTATCTTTGACTGAACCAGTATGAGAAATGCTAGATTAACCAACCAGGCTTATGGACCTAGACATCCTTTCTAGAAAGAATCTTGAAAACATGAAGAACATAGAAATTTCAAAACAAACAAACAAACAAACAAACAACCACCAAAAAAACCACCAAAAATCCAAAAAACTAAAAGCAAAAAATGACCTTTTAAAAGCTCTGCAAATGCTAATGTTTTGACCTTAATGCAAGTATACCTCATCTTATGTTCTTCTGATGAACTTTGACTTCAATTTTGACAAAAAATCAAACCAATCATAGCACACTCTCATTGTCTTAGTTATATATTGCTAGGTCACAGTATTACCAAAAATCTGGCATCTTAAAACAAAACAATTTATTTCACACTTTCTATGGGTCAAGAGCCTGTGCATGGTTTAGCTGGGTTTCCTGCTGCAGGGTCCCACAAGGCTGCCATCAAGAGTCACCAGGCCCTCCTTGTCATCAGAGAGATGGACAGTGACAGGTCATGTAGTTATGTGTCACAGGAAGAGCTGAAAATTCAACTTTTACTCTCCCCACTCCCAATAAACTACTCTTTCTACATCTTCTGTTACAGTTAATGGCAACTGGATTCTTTCAATTATTCAGACCAAGAAATGTTGGAGTCATCCTTGACTCTTCCCTTTCTCTTACATCACTCATCAAATCTATCAGGAAATCCTGATGACTCCATCTTCAAAAGGGACCCAGTATCTGACCACTTCTCACCACCTTCACTGCTACTACCCGGGTCTAAGCCACTGGCATCTCTCAGGAAGCTTATTGCAAGTCTTCTAACTGAATCTCACTTTGCCCCCTTCAGTCTATTCTTAACATAGAGGTTCCACAATGATCCTCTAAAATGTCAGTCATTTCCAAGGTGCCTAGGTGGCTCAGTTGGTTAAGTGTCCAACTCTTGGTTTCAGCTCAAGTCATAATCTCATGGTCATGAGATCGAGCCCTATGTGGGGCTCCGCACTTAGTGGGAAGTCTGCTTGAGATCCTCTCCCTCTTTACTTCCCCTACCCTGCTCGCTTTAAAATAAATAAATAAATCTTTCTAAAAAATATTAGTCATTTCTGCTCAAAAACTTCTAACATCTCCCCATCTCACTCAGGCTAAAGCCAGTGTTCCCAACATGGCCGACAAGGACCCCCATTTCAATCTCCCATTCCTCTCTTGCTTGGTTAGCACTCTGACTTCTCTCTTACAACTGCCCCCTTACTGGAGCACGCCAGTCTCCTGACCATTTCTTCACCCCACCACAAGCCCATTCCCACATCAGAACCCTCTCACTGAATGTCCTTCTGTCTGGAGCTCTCTTCCCCTCACACAGCCCCATGTCTCTCCCCTCTCCTGGTTTGGGTCTTTTCTAGATGCTATCTTCCACCTTCTCAGGGAGGTCCTCGTCTACCACACCACCACTATATCCCTGAAATCCCTTCCCCCCCTTGCTTTTCTTTCTTTCCAGAGCAATCATCACCATCCAATATCTCATATAGTTTACTTGTTAATTTTTTTATTACCTATCTTCCCCATTAGAATGTAAGCCTCACAAGAGAAGGATTTTAATTTTGTTTTGTAATATTCTCCCAATACCTGAAACTGTATCTGGCTCAAAGATACTCAATACATTTGTAAGAATGACAAGTAAATGTAGAGCCACATAGAACATGGTAAGGTGTTTTATTCTTAACTCATTGAAAGAGGAAGCTAACAATGGATTTTAACGAAGCAGGTTCAATGACAGTGTTAGGTTTAGGCTTTTTAGCAAGGTTGCAGTGGGCACTTTGTGGAGAATGACTTGAAAGGCTCACGTCTAGAGGAAGCGGGTTTTTTTCAGCAGCCCAGGTACAAGATGGCGGTGGCTTGACCTAGGGTTGTGGCAATATGGATGGTGAGAAGTTGCTGGTTTCAAAATGTATGTTGAGGTAATGCTGACAGGTCAGACAGGTCAGATGTTGGGTATGAAGAAAAGAATGGCCTCAAAGATGGCTCGTAGATTTTTGACAAAGACTAATGAGGAGAAATTTGTGGCAGATGGAAAACTGGAAAACTGTGGAATCTAGAGAAGAAGTACTTTAGAGAAGGTTAGTGTGATCAGCAGTAGAAGCCAAGTCAAATTAGATGCTGTGTAAGGGGAAGCACAGAGGTTTGACACTGGGGCTTGTCAGATGGAACCTACCAGGGACCTCGTTAAATCATGTCCCAGTGAAATGGTAGTTGGGATTGACAGCTCTGTTGGAATGGAACGAGATAGGACAGTGAAAAAGATGAGATAGCTGCCAGTCAAATCTTAGAGAAAATTTTGCTATAAGATGAGCAGAAAATGGGTAGGAGGTGGAGATAAAAAAATGGGATCGAGGAAGTCTTTTGGAAATAGAAGATATGAAAGCATGTTTATCCACTGATAGAAATGATCAAGAAGAGAGAAAAACATAATGATGCAGAAGGGAGACTGGGGTGGAAATTATAGAAATGGAATTCTTGAGGAATGGAGGGTATATGGGGTGCAAAGTACAAGTGGAGGGTCTGGCTTTGGACAGAAGCAGGATGCATCTGTTGGTACAGCAAGTGTGGAAGTGAGGGATGAGCATGCTGATGCAGGTGGGCTGCTGGACTGTTAAGTAGCAAGATGAAAGATTGCCCATGAGAGTGCTTCTATTTTGAGACTTAAGGAAGACGCTTAGAGACTTAGAGTGAGGACAAAAAGGGGTGAAACTGTAGAGTGGGGGAGGGATGCTAGAATTTTCTAGGAGCACTGAATATCCATATGAAATTTATCATAACTTAAAGTTTGACTGCCAGCTTAGTTTTGTGGTTTTCTTCTGAAATATTTAGCTGGTTCAGATACGGGCACAGGATAGGAAGATGGTTAAACAAAGCCAGAATTAGAATTTTTCCAGGAAAGTTGCATGGAGGGAGAGAGATATGAAGGAATAGATAACAGATGTCAGGAATTGATGTTGCTGAGTCTTCATAGCTAATAGGTTAGAAGCACAGTGAGGACATGATCCAGAGAGATGGATGGGGCAAAAGCAGTGGGGCCAATGAACCCGAGGTCCCTGTGCTTGTAAGATGTCCAGGGAAGAGATTCTAGAGGATGTGAGCAGAGTGGCTAATAAGTAGCAGTCAGAGGGCAGGATGCTTGATTTAAAAATAACTCACCTAAAGAGTCCATTAGAAATACAAATTATTGGGGCATTCAGTCTGTGTCTGTAGAACCTGATTCTGTAGATCTCAGATGTGATAGGATGATCTACAGTTTTCATTAAGTGACCAACGTGGTTCTAATACAGTCTGCCCAAGAAAAACACTTGGGGGGGGGCACCTGGGTGGCTCAGTCGGTTGAGCCTCTGACTCTTGATTTCAGCTTAGGTCACTATCTAGGGTGGTGAGATCAAGTCCCGCGTTGGGCTCCATGCTCAGTGCAGAGTCTGTTTATCCTTCTCCCCCTCATCCCCACTTCTCCCTCTCTCAAATAAATAATTAAAATATTTAAAAAAAACATTTGGGAACCATTGGGAGGAAATGAATATGAGGGTGCCCACAGAAGAACATGACCATTTAGGGCTCAGGTTGTGAAAAAAGGCATTCCAAGAATAGGGGGGCTAGAAGACACTGACAAACTCATTGGGCAGCTCATTTACTTCACAGCAAACTCCCACTGGCCAGTTTCTCTGGAAATAAGATCTTTGATTAATGGGGACCACAAACTTCTCCAGGACTAGAGGGAAAATATTGAGAATCATATCTAGAAAAGCTAAGAAACATAACCAAATTTCTATAGATGAGGAAATATTAAATCATTCACCCAGACACACTGATGGAGAAGACAATCACCACTGTGAAACTACTTCAAAGATATTAAACAGGAGCCCAAATTTCGTCCAGCCTGAGATTTTGCTGAGAATTAAAGACGAATGGTTTCCTCTTCATAAAGCAATTTCTTCCCTCCATATTCAGATGTCATGAAATCACAACCAGGCCTGTGACTCTTCTGTCTTGCACTGGGCTTATTGTTGGCAGTGAATGCCATGGAGAAAACAGAAGTTAAGCAGCTTTTCACTCTCTGCCAGTTGAAATTGGGAACTATTTTTTTTTTCTGACTCTAAGTATACACTTAAAAAGAACTGCCAGGTTTATCAGAAGGGCCAGGTCAATTTGAGAAAATTGTTTGGTGCAGAGTGCTGACTTAATAATGTCTAAAAGAGGAAAGCAGCATGCTAGCAAGATTGGAAAGATATAAACAGGTGTTGTCACCACAGGAATGCGTTAACCCTGGAGTTATCAATATCGGCCACTTCGGGGTGTTATGAATGAGTGTACAAAATTCTAGAGGGGTTTGATCATAGGAAAGACACAATAAGAGTGAATAGGTCATTTAGACATGGGTCTACACCTAAATTTTCAGTAAGTGCGCTTAGTACACAGATTTCTCCAATGATGATAATAAGGGCAGGTTATAACGAGGAAGGTGGTAGAAGGTGCTGAAGAACTCACACTTTTGGAGTTCAATTCAGACTCTGCCACTTACTAGTTTTACACTTTTGGTTCAAATATCTAACCACTCATTTTTCCTCATCTAAAGAATGTTGATAGTACTAGTTTCTAGTTCACAGGATTGTTTTAAGAATGAAATGATGTGGGAAAAGTAAAGAAGTACAGGCAAATATTTCATCTAAGTCTCTTGAAGAAACACATTCAGGGATGCCTGGGTGAGGCAGTAGGTTAACATCCAACTCTTGATTTCAGTTCGGGTCATGGTCTCAGGGTCATGAGATTGAGCCCCACCTCGGGCTCACCTCAGTGCACAGTCTGCTTGAGATTCTCTCTCTCCCTCTGTCTCTCACCCTCACTCTTTCCTCCTCCAACTCAAATAAATAAATAAATCCTAAAAAAAAAAAAAAAAAAGGAAAAACATCTGGGCTGGAAGACAGAAAGACTCAGATGGGAAGGTAACATACAATAAAGGAAAGAGAAGGATTTTTTAATAAGGTGAAGTGAGAACAACATAACCTTCAGACTTTTTGATCCAGCAAATGTCCACATCATTAACTGTATCTTAAAGACTCACAGTTCTCACAGGAGGTGCCCATCTTACCCTCTAATTCAGTTCAGGATGGGTGTTCCTACTGTTTGAGCTATTGCATCAAAAATTGCAGAGAACACCCCAACAAAGAGGGAGATGCGGATATGAACAGAAGAATGCCACAGAACGTAGTAGTTGACAGTATGTGCAGTAGGAGCAAGGAACCAGACAACTGCTCCTCTCTAAGTCTCCATTTCTTCATCTATAAAATGGGGATAATAATATTTAACTCTGTATAATTGATTAAATGAGATCATAAATACAATGCACTAGCTACAGGGGTGGTTATAATTGTTAATAATAATCAATGCCCATTCCCTGCTCACCTGTTAAGGTGAGTATACTTGGAGGATTAATGATACAGAGAACCAGGACACAGCTAACTACATCATTAAGTCATTCGACAAACATTTTTATGCCAGGAGCTAATGATGTGGTGGTAAATAAAAAGGGTCCTGGGGTAGCCTAAAGACTAGGGAGGAAGATAAATAGGAAAATGTGACAAGCACTATGATAGGGGCTGGCATGGGGTGCTTTGGGAGCATTTGGGAGGAGTCCCTAACCAGATATTAGGTAAGTCTAAATAAGGATCCAATTAAAGCTGGGAGGCAGGAGAGAGAAAAAGAAGACACCCACTGGAGTCTGAAAGACTACAATTAAAGCTTTAAAACAAAAAAAGCTTTTGTGTAACCATCAGAAGTTAATGGACAGGTGGAGTTCCTGGCTGGCTGAGTACACCCTGTGGGCCGGTGTGGGGAGGATCCCACCAGGAACTGAAGCAGGTGTGCGGGCCTTAGGTCAGAGGTGCCTTCTTATCCGCACCTGACAACACTTCTCCACTCTGGCTCCACGAGACTTAAAGTTTTGAACATGAGCGTCTGGCTCAGTGATTCCACTTGTCACGGGACATCAGAGTTCCACGAAAGCAGCAGGTACGTTTGGCACAATGTCACATGCACGTCAAGACTGGAGGACACTGTCCCGGTTTGGGATCAAATGCACTGAAGCATCGCATATGAAGTGGAAAAGGTGGTAAAGAAACGACAGCTGGGGAATCTGAGTGTGGAGATAGAGCGTATTTGTGCTGCTGTGACAAGTTGACTGCACTTTGGAATCACCGCAGAGGAAATGACTCTTCCAAACAACCACATTGGCACCAGGTCCCAGAAACAGAGAGGACATCAAACTTTGGGATGGTGGCCAAGCCCTCCCAGACCCAGTTCACCCATCGTGGAGAGGCCACTCACCCTTGGAGGAGGCCACACGTTAGCAAGAGACTCATGGGAGGATTAAATCGGGGGCCCCTGTGTCTTGGGTGCAGTAGAAGCAGTGGGATTGGGAATTCTAATTCTCCACAACACTCCGCCACAACCTGGTTAGAACTGTGAAAAAGCATGAAGGGAAGACTCAGTAAAGTGGCCTGGAGACGCCAGAAGGGGAGGCTGGAAGGGAGCTCCTGCGGCTCAGTGTCAATTACAGGAACAATTGTCAATTACAGACCCCACATTAGAAGCCCCCACAGGAGACACTCATCCATTCCAGGCCGGACAGGGGAAGCTGCAGGTTTCACTTCCTACAAGAAATCCACCACCCCCACAGCTCAGCCGGTGAGAATCCTCCATCACCCCAAACCCCTGCCTTTCTCCGGTGGACTTTCCTTCCAAGCAACCCTCCCAACTTCTTCCTCCTTCTCCATGAAATAATGTTCCTCTCCTTTGTTTCTTGCACTTGGCCTGTGATGTGACCATAGCTTGCTCGTCCCAGATTGCAATTCTCTGTGATTCCCAAATAAACCCATTTTGCTCGTCAAATAACTGGCAGTTTTAGCTTAAGGTGAACGGAACTAATAAATTCAAGAAACTTGCAAGGAACAAAATCAGTAGACACAAATCAATTCCATTTCTACGTGCTCTAAGGAACCACCAGAAAGAGAACTACGGAGAACAATCTCAGTTACAACTGCATCCAAAAGAACAGGAAAAAACCTAGGAGTCTCCTGAACCAAGGAGGTGACAGACCTGTCCTCTGACAGCTGTGTGACACTGATGACAGTCATGGAGGGAGACACACGGGGACGGGAAGACACTCTGTGCTCAGGGAAGAAACGACACTGGGAAAATATCTACTCTCCCCAAAGCCATCTACAGAGTCCACGCTGTGGCTACCAAATTTGCAGACACCTCCCAACCCCGAAGCAGGTGTGGACGCGGCAAGGACCCTGCAGGGCCGAGCCTGGTGGGAGCACAAGCACCGAGGCGGGCAGCCGCCTCCTGACGGCAGACTGTCAGGAGCCCCAGGAACCGACTCCACGTGCGCACAGACACAGGCGCGGACCCGGGGAGCAGACCCGAGCCCAGAAAGGGGAGACCCGCAGCCCTGCGCACAGCACCACGGGAGGCCATGTCACCGCACACAAAGACACGGAAGCCCCAGTGTCTACACAGCGCGCCCTTCCTCGGCGGGGTCCTGAGACCACGCACCCCTCACCAGTCCCTACTCAGGTGGCTTCTCCTCCAGCGGCGGGTCCTGAGCAGGCTGGACTCCTGTCAGTGTGGACGCAGCCCCATGTCCTCCACAGCGGGTCCTGTTGGTGTGGACGTGGCCCCACATTCCCCCGAAGCCTCCACAGTGGGTCCCGAGGAGGCCAGGCCCCTGTTGGTGTGGACGCGTCCCCATGTCCTCCACAGCGGGTCCTGTCAGTGCCGACGCTGCCCCACATCCTCCATAGTGGATCCTGAGGAGGCTGGGGCTCCTGTCAGTGTGGACGCTGCTCCACATCCCCTTAAAGCCTCCACAGCAGGTCCTGTCAGTGTGGGTGCGGACCCAAGTCCTCTCGAAGCCTCCACAGCGGGTCCTGAGTAGGCCAGGCTCCTGTTGGTGTGGAAGCAGACCCATATCATCCACAGCTGTCCTGTCAGTGTGGGCACAGCCCCATGTCCCCCCCTAAGCCTCCACAGCAGGTCCCGAGGGAGCCAGGCCCCTGTCCCAGCTGTGGCTGTGCAGACCAGGCTCGGGCAGGAGCTGGGGTTCTGTACCCTCTGCTGCGGGTGGACGCAGTACAGGACTCGGTGAGCTCACCCTTCAATGGAAGCACCTGCTTCCTCCCGGGGTCCAGCTGAAGCCATTTCATTCTGGAAATTCAAGCTTCATGGAGCCCAATATCCTCCAACTTCTCCAAAAATAGCAAAGGAACAATGAATTGGAAACAATATGGAATGAACCAAACGGTGGCACTGAACATGACCCTGGCCCTGACGCAGACCCACATTCTGACCTCAACTTGGTCTCAAGCCTGACCCTGACCCCAGTCTGAGACCCTAACCCTAGCCTCCAACCCAAACGATGTTCACAAGAATCAAAAGGTAGAAACTGCAAATATCCACCCATGGCGAATGCATAAACAAAGTGTGTTGAGGCGTTTGAATTTGGGTCAGGTTTCAGTCAGAGTTCAAATCAGGGTTTGGGTTTAGGATCAGGGTGAAGATTTTGGGTGAGGGGCAGGGTAATGGTTAGAGTTAGAGTTTAGGGCTTTAGGTTTATGATTTATGGTTTCAGACTTGGGGCTTAGGGGCTAAAGCTCAAGGTCAAATTTAGGGTTTGGGTTCTTGCTGGGGTTTGGGTTCAGGGCTCATGACTCAGAGTTCTGGTTGAGGGTTTGGGTTCATGGTTCAGGGCTTGGATCCAGGGCTCAGGTTCAGAGTCCAGGCTTCGGGTTCAATTTCATTCCAGTTTGGGCTTTAAGGTCAGGTTAGGTTTCAGGGTTAAAGTTAGAGGTTAAGATTAAGTTTAGGAATTACACATTTTCTTCAGTTGTCATCATGGACCCAAGATTTCTATCTGAAGTTTCTAAATCTAAAATATACTTAGTCCGGGTGTCAGGAGCTGGTTTAGAATTTAGGATCCCAGGAACTCCCTACTGACAGCATTCTGATCCTAGAGTCTCCAAGTCACCCAGAAGTGGCTTTTTTCTTGGCTCAAACATACCCTTGGCAGAGAAGGGCAAGCTGGTGCCAAAGTTGGGATGATTTCACAATGGTAGAGGTGCAAATATCATGGAAATGTTCATGGAAAATGAAACAGGAGACACATAATTTGCCGACTCCTGATTCTTCCACAATAAGAAAGACCAAGTTTCTAATAGAATCTGATAATGTTCCCTAGGAAAGACTATGGTGCTCATTACCAGTACCAAAAGAGGGCCCCCTCCCCTGCTTTAAACTAAGAATCACAGCAGGGTACTTCCTACTTTAGGTCAAAAATAAAATTTTATTATTTGGCTGTAAAAAAAAAAAGGAAGTTAATGGACAGTCAACAATCACTAATAATGAAACATTTTAATAAACTGGCAAAAAAAAAAACCAACTGGCCATATGATGATATTATCTCCTGATTCAAAGAGTATCTATTTCCAAACATGAGATAAAACCACAATTAATGGTGTGAGACCAAGGGAATGCGTATTAAAATGAGGAAGCAAGCAAAGATGTCCACCATCGTTTTTCTCTAAAAGTTCTGTCTGGACTCACAAGGCAAGAAACAGAAAAGAGAAAATGGTCAACTGATTATTTGCAGAGATGATAGTGTTATGCATTTGGGAAATCCAGAAAGAGCACAGAACAATTATGAACCTGATAAGATCAATAAAGACAGGCCTGTTACCCCGCGCACAGAAATCCACTTTCTCCATAATGACTGCTTTACATACTTGCCCTCCTTCTCAGATTTGTCGAAGAGCCCAGGGACAGCCTCATGTTGCCAACAAACCCAGCAGGCCACCCTCTGTGGCCCGTACTCCCTCTCTGCTCCTGTCCCAAGGAGCAGGCGTCTGGCCCCGCCCAGGTCAACTGCCCCCGCCCCCCAACTTCGTGTGCTGCACACTCCACCATCTGCCCCAGGCTCTGCTCTTATAAACTTCCCTCCCTTCCCCTGCACGCTTGGTGGCTTCTTGCCTACTGGTTGATTCCCACTAGATGTGAACTGCCCGCATATCACCTATCTTTAAAGAAAAAAGCCCTCTGTGGACCTCATGGTTCCCCCCCCCCCTCCAGCTACCACTCTATTTGTCTGCACTCTTTCAGAGGAAAATCCCTAGAAATCATTGTCTGTGCTTGTGCTCCTCATTTCTCATTCTCTCCGCTACCCACTCTAATTCTCTGATTGAACTTTCACAGCCCTTTTTGGTCCCATCTCTCCCCAGATTGAAACAGCATTCCTGAGTCGCCCCAATCTCCATAAGAACAAAGTCCCTGTTGGGTCAGACTTCTAGGGGCAACTCACTGCACTCCGTCCACATAGGCGTGGCTGATGACTCCCTCCTCATTGAACACTGTCTTCTCCAACCTCCAGGACCTCATTCTCCCTGTTTTCTTCCCAGCTCATGTCTGCCCCTTCACCTTCTCCCTTGCTGGGAATTTTCTTCCCGGATTCTCTGCCCCTGTTCCTCTCTCGATGACTCATTCAGACCCGTGCATTGGAGTCCCGAAGGGGCCAAGACTGAGAGACAACTGAGCTTGCTTTTCAAGCCTCAAGCTTAAATGCAAAGGGATCAAAAAACTCATCTCTAGTGGATCATATTTTAATAAAAAATTTATAAAAACAAAATTAATGCCCCCAAATGCATCATGAATGAAATATCAACATTTTATAGAAAGATCAGTATTACTCATTTTTCCTTCTGCCTCAGGCCCCAGTATGGCTCAGCACAGCGATGTGCTCTGACCTCAGCTCGGAGCTACAGAATTGCATAGCAACTGTCTTAGACCATCCGGGCTGCTAGAACAGTGACTGTAGACTGGGAGGCTTATGAACACTAGAAATTTATTCTCGCAGCTCTGAGGCTGGGGATCCAAGGTCAACGTGCTAGTGTGGTCGTGTTCTTTGGGGAGTCCTCCGATCCTGGTTCATAGCCCACACCGTCGCCACTCCTCCCCCACCACCACACATATAACTTCTAGTCTTCTAGTCGTTTCCTATCTCAGAGAAGGGCACCATCATTCATGCTCAGGCAGACAACTACACCCAGAATCCCCCTCGATGGGCCCCCTCCTTCACATCCCACATCAATCTATCAGTAAGTTCTGTCAACAGCAATTCCAAAATTTATCTTGAATGCACTGCTCACAGCTCCATCCCCATAAATTAAACCCTGGCCATTGTCATTTCCATGCTCAGGCTTCTACGATGGCCTCCTAACTGAATCTCCGCTCCCACTCCAACCCGTCACGCAGAAGCCAGAATGCAGTGCTCAGAGGGTCATCCCATGTGTGGAGCAGAAGTGGCTTCTCACCGTTAACGAGACATAAAACCCAACCCTGGCTGCATCTTCCACCACTCTCCCCCCGTTTACCGCACTCCAGCAAAATGGGTCTTTTCTGTGCCTTAACCAGGAAGGAGCACTGAGCAGCCTACGTTCCCACGGCAGGTGTACCCACTGTCCCTTCTCCCTGGAATGCTTATCCCCACACGTCCCCACAGCTCACTCCCCACTCATCAAGTTCTCTGCCTGAATGTCACATCCTAGGAGAGGCCTCCCTTCCTCCTCTTTTTAAAATAGCACCCTCGTCTCTCTCCATCGCTTTGTTCGCTCATTTTCTTTCACAGCACTTGTCACTTCCGGATATCTTAAAGATTTACTTGTATTTTGGCCAATATTCTTTATCCCTTAATAACTGTCTGAGGGTAGAGACATTGCTGTTTTCACTGCTGTTTCTCCAGGGCATCGAATAGTGACTGTCACATACATGAAGACCAAGAATGAAATAAAAATGACATTTTTTATTAAAGCTGTTTGTAACAATATAAAATTGGAACAAAACAAAACAAAACAAAAGTTGTTTCAATCTCAGGCTTTGTCTAAGTGGGATAAATACCAAAGAATATAAACTGGTATATATCTATATACTATTTAAGTATTTTTAAAGACTTGAAATAGATTAAAAACCAGAGTCAACTGTGGCTATCCCTGAAGAAGAGCCTTGAAGACCACTGCTTTCTCTTCTTTCCGTGTCCATTTTTTTTTCCATTTTTCTTTATTATTTTTAGATTTTCTTTAGTAAATAAATAATTACTTTAAGGCTTTAGAGTAGAAAAAAATTTTCTGATAATGAATCATGTTAGTAAGGCTTTGAGAACAGAGTCACTCATGCATCACTGCGGAGAAGTAGCTAGGTAATTATGAAACAGATCTAAAATTTATAGTCACTCGTGGTATGTGGTTTTAATATGATTTTAATCAATCAAAACAGGGCAGCAAATTAGGCTAGTGACTGAAAAGAGTGACAGTGTAAGAACATGCACAAACTTTGCTCAATGTCAACATTTGCAGACGCTCAGAGAAAAGGGGGCAGGGACTAACCTAGAACAATGGATCAGTATTAGGAGCAATAGATTTCTCCCAAGCAATTCCCGTGTCGAGTTGCCAGACAATATTCAGGCTGACAAGATCAATTTAAATTTAAAATAAATAACAAGTAATTCTTGATTAGATACGTGTCCCAAATATTTCACAGGATGTACTTTACAAGTCTTCTGCGGTTTATCTGAAATTCAAATTGAATGGGCATTCAGTATTTTTATTTGCTAATTCTGGCAATTCTATCCCCAAGCTGATTTTGGAAGGAAAAGTATGTACCATCAGAAGAGCAGTGGCAGAGGGAGAAGATAACTCCAGAACCCAGGACTTCCCCTTCCCCCAAATCCTTCATATTGGGGTCAGCGAGAGATAGAGCAGAGATTTATTTATTTATTTTATTTTTATTTATTTATTTTAAAGATTTTATTTATTTATTTGACAGAGAGAGAGGGATCACAAGTAGGCAGAGAGGCAGGGAGAGAGAGAGGGGAAGCGGGCTCCCCGCGGAGCAGAGAGCCCCATAAGAGACTTGATCCCAGGATCCTGAGATCATGACCTAAGCCGAAGGCAGAGGCTTTAACCCACTGAGCCACCCAGGTGCCCCTATTTATTTATTTTTTAAAATACAGCATGTGTGGCAAACACAGAGAATATGAAGAATATGGCCCTACCCTTAAGAAGCTAATATTCTAAGCAAGAAGCAAAGGTTCTGGATTTCAACTGTGAACTCAAATTTGAACTGCAGCTCTTCCTGTCCATGGGATCATAGGCAAGTTATGTAACTGCTCTGTACCTAGTTTCCTCATATCTGAATGAATAATAATAATTAGAACATGCTCATTTGTGTAATAAAAACATAATTCACATCAAGCATTTGAAATAGTACTCAATAAGTGTTTATCATTATTTTGTGATAAATAAAACTTGAGAAATGCTAAATTAGAAATGCATAGGTTTCTGAGAGACATCTGTGGGGGAGGGAGGTGTTACATATAACATATACCCACAGACATTTTTAAATGGAGTTTTTAAAAAATTACTATCAACTCAAATGAGAGCAAAAAAGACCACATAGAAAAAGTTGAACTAATAGAGAACAAAAAATAAGATGATGAATATAAGGCTATCCGAGTGGCAACATCAAAATAATTGTAAATGGATGACAAAACCCAGAAATATCATGTTTAAAAGTGTGAACCCTAAAACATAATAATATACAATGGTTCAAAATAATATGGCAGGAAGATATATATCAGAACAAAGGATAGAAAGGCATGGGTGGAAATCTTTCAAAAGGAAACAATTATCAAAATCCATTATCTGGGAAAATCTACTGGACAAACAAGGCAATTTTCAATAAATAAACTGCATAAAAAGAAGATACAAGTTGGGAGCAGACATATATAGATTAAAAGAGATTTGAGAAGCATATTAGCCTATTGCAATGCAAGATCTTATCTGGATTTAAGTTCAAAATAAGCATTTAATAAACGAAACAATCAGGAATATTTGAGCGATGACTGGATATTTGGTGACGTTAAGGACATAAGGTTAAATTTTTAAGTGTAATAATGATAGTGCTATTATATCTTTAAAAGTGTCCATGCTTGTGGGGTGCCTGGGTGGCTCAGTGGGTTGGGCCTCTGCCTTCGACTCAGGTCATGATCTCAGGGTCCTGGGATCGAGCCCCGCATCGGGCTCTCTGCTCAGCGGGGAGCCTGCTTCCCCCTCTCTCTCTTCCTGCCTCTCTTTCTGCTTGTGATCTCTCTCTCTGTGTCAAATAAATAAATTACATCTTTAAAAAAAAGTGTCCATATTTTTAAAGAATATACACTGAATAG
This sequence comes from Potos flavus, assembly GCA_028534135.1. Lineage (NCBI taxonomy): Eukaryota > Metazoa > Chordata > Mammalia > Carnivora > Procyonidae > Potos > Potos flavus. The sequence continues at coordinate 5,409,314 of CM052893.1, read as the reverse complement.
TTACCAAAGAAATGACAAGATGCCTGAGATTTATTTCAAGATAATCTAGGGGCAGGGAGTCATAATACTGTTATGACTGAAGATCCATTGAGGCTGGCTAATGGAGAGCTAGAATATATATTCAAACCTACACATGCAATGTACATTAAAAATAAAAGAAAGGAATACCAAGCCAAAGAGAAGTAGCTATATTAATATCACACAAGATAAATTTTAAGGCAAAAGTCATTAGTATAGATAGAGGTTCGTGGGACTGAAGGATTGATTCCTCAGGAAAATATAACTATTCTGTAATATTATGTGATTAATAATATGTTTCCAAAACAGAAAACAAAAATTGACAAAATAAGAGAAACTGACAAATTCACCATTGAAGTGGATAATTTTAACATGACTCTAGTTATTTGATAGGTTAAGGAAAGAAAAACATCGATGAATAAATGAAAACATAATTACTGGCTTAATAAATACACATAGCATCCAGCCTCAAAGTCATGAATAATACACACTCTCTTCAAGTGTACACATAACATTCATGAACATTAGCTGTATACCTAGCTATAAAAGAAGTCTCAAGACATTTTTAAAAATTGGCATAATCTAACTAATTTGTGAAGAAACAGAAAAAGTGAATAGTCTTATAACCCAAAAATAATCGTATCGATAATTTTAAATCTTCCCACAATGAAAATATCAGGCTTACAATGATTTTATGGGAGACTTCTATCAAATAGTTGGTAAAGAGAGTATCCCAATATTGCCTAAACTCTATCTGATGATAGAAAGATGAATAAGCCTCAACTCATTTATGAGACTAGCAAAACTTTCACTAAAACACACAGGCACACACATGCACGAACACGCACATGCATACATACACACAATGTACACACAAAGCACTCAGGGCTCTGCCAAGGAATGCCAAGGAAATCCAAGGAATGCCAAGGAATGCTAAGTCCTCTCTGACCACAGGGAGTCTAATTCCTTTACTCTAGTGTGACATAGAAATATCCCATTTTCTCTAAGTGCCAGTATGACAGCTGCAAAAATCAAAATGAATAAATCTCACAAACACAGCGTTGAATGGAAAAAGTGAGTGGTTGGAGAGGTGAAACAGTTCAAGGTCATTTACGTGAAGTTCAAAACCCGGCAAAAGTGAATGATGCCACTTGGTATCATTACATGCCTAGTAACATATGAAGAAATGAAAGTGAGAATAAACATAAAATTCAGGAGATGGATACCTGTGGAAAGGCAGAGAAAGGGGCACATTTTTGCAGAAGAAGGAGGGGGCCTTCCACAGTATTGAAATAAGGTTCTATATCTATATATATATATCAAGATATATCTATATCAAGGTGACGGAAATAGAATATTTTGTTTGATTATCATGATTTGCAATCAGAATATTTATTCTATTCTATGCTTTTAACTTTTTAGATGTGATTTGCATGTAGTGCAGTATATAAATCTCAAATTCTTAATGTACAGATTGGTAAATTTTCATATGTGTTCATATCCATGTCACATTCCCTTCGTCTCAGATATGTCATAACACAAATGGAAAGAAAATGGTTTCTGAAATTTATCTGTGATTTGGGCTTTTTTTTAAACTATGCTCATTAACAGTAAATATTTAATGTTTACTTTATAACTTTAATATTTGCTCTAAGGATGTAGCTAGTCCAAAAAGAAATCTGATACTTATGATCAAATTCCAGTGTTGCCTGAGGGTTATGCGCTCAAAAGGGACTTTTTCGGAAAGGAAAACTTTTTCGCCCTAAAATAAAATTTGTTTAAAAAATACATTTTTGGGGCACCTGGGTGGCTCAGTGGGTTAAGCCTCTGCCTTCGGCTCAGGTCATGATCTCAGGGTCCTGGGATCGAGCCCCGCATCAGGCTCTCTGTTCAGCAGGAAGCCTGCTTCCCCCTCTGTTTCTGCCTGCCTCTCTGCCTACTTGTGATCTCTCTCTCTCTGTCAAATAAATAAAAAATAGAAAAAAATCTTAAAAAAAATTAAAAAAAATAAAAAATACATCTTTAATAAATGCTCTCACTCTGAGGCTGGCGTGGAGAGAGCTGTGGGAGGGCTACTCAGCAGCGGGCATGAAAAGAACAGAGAAGCAGCAGAGCCTGGAGGTTCTGCTAGGACGGTTGAGTTTCTGCGTCTTCCCACTTGTGGCACGTGGCCCTCCCTGGATGGGCAGGCAGGCTCTTCAAATCTCACATGCACTTTTTTTTTTTTTTAAGATTTATTTATTTTGAGTGGGTGGAGGGGTGAAGAGAGAGGGAGAGAGAGAATCCCAAGCAGACTCCCCACTCAGCCCGAGCCCAATGCGGGCTCAATCCCAGGACCCTGAGATCATGACCTGAGCCGAAATCAAGAGTCAGACCCTAACTGACTATGCCACACAGATGCCCCTCACATGCACTCTTAACCAAATAACAGGTGTTTAAAAATCACCTACCGGTTTAAAACACGCTGAAGTTAGCCTTAGCTTATTTTTTAATACTGTAATCTGTGTGTTTCCTGAAAAGTTTACTAAACTTTGCCTCAAGTCTTCCATCCATATTAAAGTCAGATTACATAATTATCACAATTTTACCAGCTTGCTAGAAAAACAGGCCATAACTTCAGCAATGTGGCCACCAGCCAGACTTGAAGGAAGGCCTGGGCACCCTTGGCAAAGTTCTTGGCAGCTACTGGAGGCCACACGACGTGCAGACTCAGGAGGAAGAACGACTGTGGGATTCATTTTCCCATGAAATTGTCCTATGTACCAATCGATTCTGCATATATATGAGCCCATCCAACCTTGGAACTTTTTATAATGGAGGATATTTTTTTCTAAATGCAGAAGAATGAAGCATGTCTCCTCTACCTTGCCACAAAGGGACAAGGGCAGAGCTCCCAGAGCTTTAAGATCTTGTGCTGTTTACACCTTTAATTTAGAGAATTTTAACATATAGTGCCTTGCAACTGAACAGTTGCATATGTATATGTTGTAATGTGCAAATACCTTGAGTTCAAGCTTATGCTTCTTGTATCCTCCACATCACACAGAAAATGACTGTTTCTAGCATGTGTGCTTAATGAATATTTTGTTAATCCCCTGGAAGGCAGCAGTTGTAAAAGGTGCATGCTGGGACACCTGGGTGGCTCAGTTGGTTAAGTGGCTGCCTTCGGCTCAGGTCATGACCTCAGGTCATCCCCTTGGTCCTGAGTTAGAACCCTGCATCGGGCTCCCTGCTCTGCGTCTGTGGGGAGCCTGCTTCTCTCTCTCCCTCTCCCTCTCCCTGCCGCTCCCCCGGCTCATGTTCAATCTTTCTCTCTGTCAAATAAATACATAAAATCTTGAAAAAAAAAAAAGTGTGTGCTGAGGAATAAAACGCTAATTCCACTTTGTCTCAAGGGAAAAGGAGAGGACAAAAGTGTGAGGGGGAAAGAAAGAGAGCAGATGAGCTCTGTCGGAAACAGGCACCGTATCCGACAGCCTTATAGTCCCCGCAATTAATTCCCACAAATGCAATATGGAGTAGGAATTATCCCATTTGCTGTCATTGTTCTGATGCTTGTTCTTGCTCTTGATGAGGACACAGACATTCGGGGAGGTTAAGTTAATTATTTGCAGCCACATAACCACTCAACGGACAGAATTTAAATCATGAATTTCTGACTCCAAACCTCATGGCTTTGTTTTGTTTTGTTTTGCTTTTCCCATTAAAATGTTGACTATTTGTTGTCTAATTATATCTATTTGTTGTCTAATTATATCAAAGAGTCTGCACCAGACAATTAAAATCAAATTCTATTCTATGGCTTTACCTAGATAGGTTAAGGGCGGAAGATGGTGTAGTGCTATTGCTGGGTTTTAGGATTTCTGTATTATCCTAAGGCCCTCCACAGCCATAAAAAAGGACTTCACCCCACTCCAACCAGCCAGGGCTCAGAGACTTGATTCCAAGGCCCACTCTGTCTTGGGAGGGCACCTAGCTTTTGGATGGGGTTCAGGTCCTGGACAATGGATTTTGCTTCTGGATGGATTTCAACCCCTGGATTATGGGTTTTGCCAAGATAATAAGAACAGCTATTAAGACAGAGGACTCATTTTATCTGCCTCCTTGCCAGGGTTGAAGAGGATTGTTGATCATTAAAACATGAGTCAAAGCAGGGGAAAGACATCGACCTGGGATCACAAAATCTTATCCATGACAGTTGATCTGCTTAGTAATATATCTGGCTTACGCGAACTCTTCAGAAATGTCAGAAAGTCCTTGGAAGCAGTGGGTGGTCTAAAAAATTTGCTCAAAGACTAAGCTACATGTGATTAGACTCAAAGAGCAGAGCCAGCCTGAGGTAGGTCAAATAGTCTCCTTACTTAGAAAGACAGGATTGCTAGGTGCCCTACCCCGCCCTTCCTACCCCATGTATGAAATTACAGCATTAGAGGCTCATTTATTTGTGTTGGAGTCTGTCTTTTCCTATTAGGTCTATTTTAAAATATAATTATCTTTGGAGAGACTGTACAGTAAGTTCTTTATAACATAATAAGGATGAGTTTGTCAGGACTTTTTCCCTGATTGAAGGGACAGTCCTCAATCCCCGATTGTCTAGTGGAGCAAATAACTGAAGAAGCAGCATGTAAAGGTAGAATAACTGATTTTCCTGACTTTCCAATTTCATTTAGGTCAGGACCAAATAATAGCTCCTGGGTGGTTGTTTTTGTTGCCAGTGAAGGGAGTAGCCCTCCCCGATCTCATGCACAATAGCCGTATGAATGCTTCCTGGGGTAGGGCTGGGAAGACATGCTAGTCAAGAAGGCCTTTCAGCAGGGTCCCCATCACCCTGGAAGCCAGATCTCATGGATCTCAAATGTATCTCTGCTGCCAAGTGGCAGATTTAGACCCAGGTTCCATTAGTGAAGATAAAAGACGGCCACACTAGGCTCCTATCTCCCAGCCCCTCTTGACCGCTGCTCTTCTCCAGCGAGTGATATATTCTATTATATCATTAGGAAAATCTAAAGATCATAAAGGTCATCCGAAATTAAATTAACCTTGGATACATTTTATGAAAATTGCATTTTTTCAATAGCAGAATCACATAATTTTAGAGGAGAGAAGAACATCCGAAATGACTTGGTCCGACTGTTCCTCATTTTGCAAATGAGATAACCAGCAACGTATTTTAGACCTCTGACAGGTTCCTGATCTTTCCACAAACACACACAAGTTTTGTCATCCCGTTTTTAACCTCTTACAGAGAAAACAGACAGGAAAGGTAAAAGTTCTGCATCTTCTAAGAAAAACTTAATTAGAAAAAAGGCATTGTGCCTGTCATCAGCATTTTATCTTTTATAGGGAAAATCTGAATAAAAAGGACTATACTGCTAAGTACTTGCTGTCATCCTTAGAGATCTCTGTTCCGTATTCACGGTGTGGCCTAAGGAGTTCTGAATGGACAGGCAGCAGTTCGCAACACTGAACTTAATGGAATATTTGTGATAACCCATAGTGATAGTATTTATCCATTATAAACTAAGATCTAAGTCAGCAGAACTCCAGGTTGCAGAGGAAAAGGAAATCGGTTTTTCAGGAATACTATGAGGTGCCTTAAAATTTTCACCCTTTGGTTGGATAACCCTTCTATTCTGACTATGGAAGAAGTCAGACAATATACTGGCCACTGAAACTGAGCATACTACAACCTACAGGATGGTTCCCTACCCTTAAAAAGAGTGTCTTGTCCATCATTGTTTACTGATGTTTCTTTCTTTTTTTTTAAGATTTTATTTATTTATTTGACAGTGAGAGAGAGATCACAAGTAGGCAGAGAAGCAGGCAGAGAGAGAGGGGGAAGCAGGCTCCCTGTTGAGCAGAGAGCCCAATGCGGGGCTCGATCCCAGGACCCTGAGATCATGACCTGAACTGAAGACAGAGGCTTTAACCTACTGAGCCACTCAGGCACCCCTGCTGATATTTTGGTAATTTTCACTAAGAACGGTTGTTTCTAAGAAACAAGTGCATGGTAAGATTCACAAAAACTGTGTGCATTAGCTCACTGCATTATTTATTTCTCTGCAAAATTAGTTACATAAATTAGCGGACTTATGAGTTCTGCTTGGGGTGTAGAGAACTGGAAAGAATGTTGCTTCTATCCTTACAAAAAAAAAAACAAAAAGCCTGGCAAACTATAATTTCATGACTTTTCTTAATCCATCAGGAACCTGAAATTGCAAGGCAATCAACTAGGCTGAACTATAGAGACAGATGTCCCCACGGGGACAGATGAAACAAAGAAGAGACTTGTCTGAAACCATAAAAACCATGAGATGATGTAGTAGCATTATTAAAGTGTTAAAAGGAAAAAGAAAACTATCAACCCAGAATTCTATATGTAGGGAAAATATCTTTCAAAAAAATAAAGGAGGGGCGCCAGGGTGGCTCAGTCATGACCTTCGGCTCAGGTCATGATCCTGGGGTCCTGGGATTGAGCCCCGCATTGGGCTCCCTGCTGGGTGGGAAGCCTGCTTCTCCCTCTCCCCCTGCTTGTGCTCCCTCTCTTGCTGTGTCTCTGTCAAATAAACAAAATCTTAAAAAAAAAAAGGGAGAAATAAGAATTCCCCCCCCGCCCTGGGCTAATAATGGAGAAAATCCACTGCTGTCAGACCTACACTACAAAAAATATTATTTTTTTTAAAGATTTTATTTATTTATTTGACAGAGAGAGAGAGAGATCACAAGTAGGCAGAGAGGCAGGCAGAGAGAGAGGGGGAAGCAAGCTCCCCGCTGAGCAAAGAGCCCAATGTGGGGCTCGATCCCAGGACCCTGGGATCATGACCTGAGCCGAAGGCAGAGGTTTTAACCCACTGAGCCACCTAGGCACCCCACAAAAAATCCTTAAAAGAAGTTCTTTTAGGCAGATGATACCAGATAGAAATCTATATTTATGTAAAGAAATAAAGAGCATCAGAAATGAAATAAATAAAAATTTATTTTTCATGCTTTTAATTGCTCCAAAAGATAAATATTTAAAGCAATAATAGTAGCAATAGATTTTATTTTTATAAAGATAGTACTACTAATACTACTAAAGGTAGATTTAGATTAATTAAAGATGTACATTGCAAACATTAAATATATTTTAAAGGGAATTATAAATAAATTTAAAGAGCAAGTAAACATATATTTTGATGTTAGATATAATCATAAAGAATGCTTAACTAACTGAAGAAAAGTCAGAAAAGGATAAAGCATAAAAGAAGACATGGAACAAATATAAAAATCTAGTTAGATGGTAGATTTTAATTCATCCATATAAATAATTACATTAAATGTAAACAGTCTAAACACAGCACACTTAAAAACACCAATTAAAAGATTGTTGAATTAGATTTAAAAAAGGATGGCTCAACTGATGGCTGTCTACAAGAAACTCACTGGAAATATATGTATCAACGGGTTAAAAGGAAAAAGAGAGAAAAATATATACTATAAAAATCATAATCAAATAAAACCAAAGTAGTTATATGAATATTTTTATAATATATTTATATTAATAAAAAGTAAACTTCAGGCACAGGGTTAAAGAACTTCATTACATAATAATAAAGAGGTTGCTCCTTTAAGAATATGCATCAATCCTCAATGTATATACATCTAACAACAGAGCATCAAAATACATAGAGTGAAAATTGATAGGAATGAAGGTGGAAATAGACAAATTCACAGTTATAATTGGAGAGTTCCTACACCTTTCTCAGTAACTTACAGACTAAACAGACACAAAACCAGTAAGGATAAAGAAGACTTAAATAGTATTATCAACAAGCTTGACCTAATTAACCTTTATAGAACCTTCTACCCAAGAAAAGCAGAATACATATTTTAAACCGTAGCAAAATTAAACGTATGGAAATTATTCAAAGAATGATCTCAGACCAGAATAGAATTAAACTAGAAATTGATAGCAGAAAGATATCTGGAAAATCCCCCAAATATTTGCAGTGGAAAAGAGAATATTACTATAGACCCTAAACACATTTAAAAGAAAATGCTACTAACAAATCTATGCTCATAAATTCAACAATTTAAATGATATGGATCAATTCCTTGAAAGACAAAAACTACAAAAAAGAAGTAAATAATCTTTAGAGCTCTAAATCTATTTTTTAATTCTACAAACATTTAAGGAAAAAAAATATACCCATTCTAAATAATCTCTTCCAGAAATTAAATACAGGAACACCCCAACTCATTTTATTTATTTTTTTAAAGGTTTTATTTATTTATTTGACAGAGAGAGAGATCGCAGTAGGCAGAGAGAGAGAGAGGGAAGCAGGCCCCCCACCGAGCAGAGAGCCTGACACGGGGCTCGATCCCAGGACACTGAGATCATGATGTGAGCCCAAGGCAGAGGCTTTAACCCACTGAGCCACCCCCGCACCCCACCCCAACTCATTTTATGAGGTTAGCATTACCCTAATACTAAAATCAGACAAAGATATTTTGTCTTTGATGACTACAGAACAATATCTCTAATAAGCATAGATATAAAAGTTCCCAACAAAATTTTAGGAAATCAAATTCAAAAAACATGTAAAAAGATAATACATCACAACCGATTGGGTTTATCCCAGAAACACAAGATTGGTTTTTACACTTAAAGTCAACCAATGTAATCCACTATATTAACAGATTAGAAGAAAAACATTATAGGGCAATTACAAAAGATACAGAGAAGCATTTGACAAAATTCAACTTCCATTAATAATAAAAACTATCCACAATCCAGAAATAGAAAGGGATGCTTTTAACCTGATAAAAGATGTTAAAATAAATAAATAAATAAACTCTAGAGCTAACATCATTCTTAACGGTAAAAGACTGGATGCTTTCACTGCTAGATCAGGAGCAAAGCAAAAATATCCTTTCTCAGCACTCCTGTTCATCATCATAGTGGAAATGCAGTAAGGCAAGACAAATGAAACACACACACACACACACACACACACACAGATTGGAAAGGAAGAAATAAAAATGTTGAATTCGTAGAGAAATTGTCTATGTAGAACATCTCAAGTCATGTATAAAATGATCCCAGAAAAAAAAAAAAAAATGATCCCAGAGTCAGTACTGAGCTCAATAATTGAGTTCAGCAATGTCACAGCATAAAAGAGCAACACAAAAAGTCAACAATATTCCTATTTACCAGAAGTGAATGATAAGAATCTAAAAAAAAATTAAGTACCATTTTAAATAGCACCAAAAAGAAGGAAAAGGAGGAGTTGGTGAGGAGGAGAGAGGGGAGGAGGAGGAAGAGAGGAAAAAGAAAAGAGGAGGAGGAGAACCACCAACACCACCTCCAGCTTAGGAAACAATGAAGACACATAAATAAATGGACACATATATCATGTAAAATAATTGGAAGACTCACTTTCTGTCCACATTGGTCTACAGATATTATGCAAATTCAATCAAAATCCCAGAAGGATTTATCATAGAAATCAACAAGCTGATTCTAAAATTTGTATGGAAGGGCAAAGGACCTAGAATTCCCAGGAATTTTGTATTTAACATATGTAACCAAATCCCAAAAGCATCTCATTATCCTGTGAAAATAGGAATGAGACTGAACTTCTAAAAAAGACGGAAGCAATTTACATCTCAGAGCAGCAGTTCTCAAACTGTGGTCTATGCCCACCTGGTGATCCCCAGCATCATTCAGGAGGTCCCTGCAGTTGAAACTACTTTCTTAGTAATACTAAAACATTATCTGCTTTTTGCACTGGGCTGAGATTTGCACTGCTGGTGTCTCTGCAGGAATCTAGGCGGGGCACCAGGCTCTACTAGTAATCATTGTATTTATGGTTCACTACCATGAGCTCATTGAAAGAGGAAGGTTAGTCTCCCTTAAGAAGATCCACAAAGAAGCAATAAGAACTGTGAACCACAGGAACTCATAACTCATCTTTTTAGCATCCTGCGTAGCAAAATGGGAAGTACATTGGGACTTACAAATGGGAAGTACGAATGGGACTTCTGGCGCACACGGAAGTGCCTCACAGCAAAGCACTAGTACAACTGTTCACATTGTGAGCTGATCTACTCACTCTTCACATTAAACACTATGCTTACTTGGATGAAAAATTGATGGCAACTGGGAAACTGTGGTTGTTCAGACTTGGATATTTGACAGACATTTTCTTGATGATAAACAAAATAAGTCAGGGACTTCTAAGAAAACAACTGGTGGTATTTATTACCAATGAGCAAATTCAAGTTCTCAAGCTAAAGACCTGTCATTGGTCATTCTCTATTTTGCCACAGATACAAATCTGTATGTTAAAGATCTAAAAGGGAACATCAAGAAGACAGTATCTTTACCTCGAAAAAAGTAAAAATCCGATATATATTGTCATTGTTGTTAGAGCTCGAAGACCGTAGAAAAGCCACGTGGAGGAACTTAATGCTAAGTGTCTTAAAGATCTTGAAGGTCACTTCCAGGGCTTGAGCATGACCTAGAGAAGGTTTTAAGCAGAAAAAGATCAAGGTAAATTATTTTCTCTCAAGTCTGGCAATAAAACCATCAGCAAATGATGAATGTTGGAATTTTGGTTGGCTTCCCACTTAATTTCAATTCTTTTTTACTGCCTTTTCTTGGCTGAGACAATGATTTTGTGCAAGCGGACCGTGGAGGTTTGCTGATAATGAAAGGTATCAACTGGCAGCTCCAGTGTATTTCCTGACAGAGGCGTTTCCTTGGCCCTGGCCTCATGAGTAAGAGAGAGAATTGCTGAGAACCTGGTCCTGGGTATCATCCAAATTCACAAAGCGGCAGCAAGCATCACAGCCCTCCAACAGTGTGAGAAAATGGTACAAGGTGTTATTTCTTAGATCTATTAGTTCAACTAATAGTCTATTCGTCTAGTTCAACTAATAATCTATTAGTTTAACTTCAATGGGATTTTGGCAGGGCAGGATTGGCTAGGATGGAAGACACACGATTTGTCAAAAGTAATTACAGTTGATCTTTGAACAATACAGGGCTTAGGGGTGCCAACCCTACACAATCAAAAATCGCATCGGGGCACCTGGGTGGCTCTGTGGGTTAAAGCCCCTGCCTTTGGCTCAGGTCATGATCTCAGGGTCCTGGGATCGAGCCCCGCATTGGGCTCTCTGCTCAGTGGGGAGCCTGCTTCCCCCCTCTCTCTGCCTGCCTCTCTGCCTACTTGTGATCTCGCTCTCTGTCAAATAAATAAATAAAATCTTAAAAAAAAAGAAAATTGCACCTACCTTTTGACTCCCCAAAACTTAACTACTAATAGCCTACCATTGACCAGAAGCCTTACCGATAACATAAACAGTGGATTAACACATATTTTCTGTTATATGTATTAAATACTGCAATCTCACAATCTATTAAGCTAGAAAAATGAAAATGTTATTAGGAAAATCATATGGTAGAGAAAATACATTTACAGTACTATGCTAGAAAAACTGCATTACAGGCAGTGTGCCCAACCCCTGGATCTACCTCTTGCTTCACCAGTGTTTGCCTGGAATAGGTCCATGGTCATCCCTTCTTCCAGCCTCCAACCACGCTCCAATCCCTTTTGGAGTCAAGACCTCTGGAACCACCATCTCAGCTACCCTCTGCCTTTCAGAACCAGCCCACACCATTGTTTGAGCTTTGCTCCTTGTTGCGCACCAACCATGAGCTCCCAGATTCATCAGAATTATTCCACGGAGGTGGAGGCTGCAATCAGCCATGTGGCAAACCTATATCTGCCTGCCTCCTGCACCTATCTCTCTCTGGACTTCGATCTCCAACAGGGCCATGTGGTTCTTCTTCCCCAAGATGAATGAGAAGAAGCAGGAGCACGCCCTGTGTCTCCTGAAGATGTAAACCACTGGGAGCCCTCGCCCTCTTCCACCACGTGCAGAAGCCTCCCAAGATGCATGGGTAAAACCCTGGAGGCCTGGAGACCTGGGGAAGAACCCAAACCAGACCCTTTTGGATCTGTGTGTCTGGATCCTGCCCCAAAAGACATCCGTCTTTGGGACTTCCTGGAAGGCCACTTCCGGATGAGCCCTGTTTACTCAACCCTCAACCCGGGGCAACCACTTTGCTCTTCTTTGTTTCTATGAGTTTGGTGTATATATCTCTTTAGATTCCACATGTAAGTGATACCATGCATGACTTGTCTTTCTCTGTCTGACTTGTTTCAGTTAGCATAATGTCCTTAAGGTGCATGCATGTTGTCACACATAGAAGCATTTTCTTCTTTCTCATGGCTGAAAAATATTCAGTTGGGTCTGCACGTGTGTGTTTGTGTGTGTGTGTACAAAACATCTTCTTTAACCATACGTACACTGATGGGCACTAAGCTTGCTTCCATATCTTGGTTGTGAATAATGGTGCAGTGAACATGGGAAAGCAGATATCTCTTCAATATCCTCTTTTCATTTCCTTTGTATATATATCCAGAAATGAGATTGCTAGATCACGTGGTAGCTCTATTTTTAATGTTCTGAGAAACCTCCCTACTATTTTCCATAGTGGCTGCACCAGTTTACATCCCCACCAACAGTGCACAAGGATCTCTTTTCTCTACATCCTTGCTAACACTTGTTATGGCTTATCTTTTTGATGACAGCCATTCTAACATATGTGAGGTGATATCTCATCGTGGTCTTGATTTTC
>CM052893.1:5362362-5396508 GCA_028534135.1 Potos flavus | reverse complement strand
CCTCTCACGATGTCCTCCATGTTTTTCCTTATTCTCCACATGTAAGTGAGACCATATGATAATTGACTTTCTCCGCTTGACTTATTTCACTCAACATAATCTCTTCCAGTCCAGTCCATGTTAAAATAAAAGTTGGGTATTCATCCTTTCTGATGGAGGCATAATATTCCATTGCACATATGGACCATATCTTCTTGACCCATTTATCTTTTGAAGGGCATCTTGGCTCTTTCCACAGTTTGGCGATTGTGGCCATTGCTGCTATGAACATTGGGGTACATGTGGCCCTTCTTTGTACTGCATCTGCATCTTTGGGGTAAATACCCAGTAGTGCAATGGCAGGGTCATAGGGTAACTCTATTTTTAATTTCTTGAGGAATCTCCACAAACAGTGTGGAGATTCCTCAAGAAATTAAAAATAGAGTTACCCTATGAGTTCTTTATATACTAAGCCTTTATCAGATCTATGATTTATAAATATTTCATCCAACCCAGAAGCTTGCCTTTTCATTTTGTTAGTAGTTTTTTGTTGTTGTTGTTCTGTAGAGGTATTTTAGTTTGATGCCGTCCTACTTGTTCATTTTGGCTTTTGTTGCTTTTGTTTTTGGTATCAAATCCAAAGAATCACCACCAAGACAGATGTCAAGGAGCTTATTGCCTATGTTTTCTTTTAAGAGTTTTATAGTTTCAGGCCCTAGATTCAAGTTGTTAATCAATTTTGAGTTAGTTTTTGTGTGCGGTATATGAGAGTGGTCCAGTTTCATTCTCTTGCATATGTAGCTTCTGGTTTTCCCGGCACCATTTATTAGACTATCCCCATTTTATATTCCTGGCTCCTTTGTCATAAATTGACCCTATAGGCATGTGTTTACTTCTGGGCTCTCTATTTTGTTCCATTGATCTATATGTCTCTTTTAATGCAAATACCACTGACTACCATAGCTTTGTAATACAGTTTGAAATCAGGAAGTGCAATGCTTTGTTCTTCCTCAAGATTGCTTTGGCCACTGAGGATCTTTTTGGGCTCCATATAAATATTAGAATCATCTTTTCTATTTCTTCCAAAAACGTCACTGGAATTTTGATAGGGATTAGTTGTTTGAGTCCTCTCTCTCTTTTTTTTTTTCTTGGAAAGTCTAGCTACAATTTTGTCTATTTTACTTATCATTTCAAAGACCAGCTCTCAGTTTCATTGCTCTTTTCTGTTGTCCCTTCAGTCTCTATTTCATTTATTTCTGCTCTGAGCTTTGTTATTTCATTTCTTTGCTAACTTTGAGCTTAGTTTGTCCTTGTTTTTCTGGTTCCTTGTGGTGTACACTTAGGTTGTCTATTTGATATCTTTCATTTTTCTTACTGTAGGCCCTTAGCACTATAAACTAATCCTTTTCTCCACTTGATCTAGCCTGCTGTTAAACCCCTCTATTGAATTTTTCAGTGCGGTTATTGTATTTTTCAGCTCGGTGGTTTCTGTTTGGTACTTTCTGGTATATTCTCTTTGTTGAAATTTCCACATTTCCACAATGTTTGTGCATTGTTCTCCTGACCTTGGTGAGCACCTTTATGATCATTATTTTGAACTCTTTATCAGATATATCATTTATCTCTGTTTCATTGAGATCTGTTTCTGAAGTTCTATCTTGTTCTTTTTTTTTAAGATTTATTTATTTTAGAGAGAGAGAGAGAGCACACAAGTGTGAGTAGCAGAGAGAGAAGGAGAGAGAATATCAAGCAGACTCTGCGCCAAACACAGAGCCCAAAGCAGGACTCAATCACACAACCCTGAGATCATGACCTGAGCCAAAACCAAGAGTTGGACTCCCAACCAACTGCACCACCCAGGTGATCCTCTATCTTGTTCTTTTGTCTGAAGCATATTCTGCTTCTTCATTTTCCTTGCCTCTCTGTATTGATATCTGTGCACTAGATAAAATAACCACCTCTCCTTGTCTTAACTGAGTGGTGGTCTCATGTGAGGGGTGAGCCTTGCTCACAACCTGGCCCAAGTTCTTGGTTGACTCTTAAACCTTTGTGATTGTCCAAGATGCTTCATTTTTTCTTAGTGGTTCCCAGTTTTTAAGGGTGTGCCAAGACCTGTCAGTGTCCCAAAGGGGAGGATCACAGTCAGAAACGAGATGCAAAATGACTAAAAGCCGGACCCTCAGGCAGAAGCTGGGAGAATTTGGGTCCTTCTAGGGAGAAACTGGAGATGGACATTTTTGCTTGTTTCCTCCATACTGGACTCAGGTGTATAGCCACAGGGGGGATGTTTCTATGGCTGCCTAGAACCGATTCTGAGTTTGCTAACGTCTTATGGGGCTTGTGAATGTAGGTGTCATTTGCTCTCAGAGCCAGGTGATCCAGGGTCCCATCCCTTTAGTGGCAGCTACTGTGCGTACAAGCTCCTTCTGGAGAGACACTGGCAATGTGCAGTGGGCTAGAGGAAGAAGGCTGAGGTGGTGTCTACTGGCTTTCCCTTCCTCTGGGGAGGATTACAGTCAACCCCTAGATGTGTGCTGAATCAGAAGTTCGACTCAGGTGGTACCTTTCAAATTTTGCCAAGCAGTACTTTTCAAGAAAAGACCAGGAGAGTGGTGTTTTTTGCCTGCTCCCTCTATGTTGCGTCCTGGACCATAGCCATAGCAAGATCTCATGAGCCAGTTAAAAAGTGGTTTCGTTTGTTTGTTTGTTATAGTTTTGTGGGTCCTGTGAATGCAAGCTCTGTTGGCTTTCAGAGCTAGGTGTTTTGGGAGCCCACCCCTTAGGTGGGAGTCTTAAAGTTAGGATGCTAGATGTACAGTGTAAATCTTTGCTTCTATGGGAGAAGTTGGTGGTGGGAGTTCCCTCCTGATTGTATGGCACTCTGCCTGAGATGGGATTTATGATGAAGGTGTGTCTCAATCTTTCCTGCCATTTTCTATGTGGTTATTTTCTCATTTGCCTGATGTGTAGAAGTCAATGTGTAGTTTCTGAATTTCTTTCACAGGAAATTGCTCTGTGTGTAGCTATAGATTCAGTGTGTCCATGGGAGCAGGGGAGTTAAAGAGCCTCTAATGTCACCATCTTGGACTGGAACCATGAGATGTATTTAAATCAATATCTTGATATTTTGAATTGCAAATATTTCAACATGTCAGCTTCACTAAGTCTGTGTGAAGTATGCTATTTTGGAGCTCATTAGAGTAAGATTTATGAGATAATTTGGGGTCATATTTGTCTGTTTCAAGCTTTTCATCAGCTGCGTTTTTAGAAAAGATTCTTTAGCAGAACAGTAGGAATTTGGGGGCAGTTTCTTCATTTGTAAAAGTTATGAATATAGAATTTGAAAACAAGTAGGTGCCTTAGAAATCACTCAGTTTGTTTTACAGATTAAAAAACAGAAGAATAATTATTATGAAGAACTTTCTACTACTTTCTCCAAGCTTTACTTTGCCCTCTTCCCAACCTACAAATTCACATAGAAGAAAAAGTTGCTAATTTAACTGATCAAGAATTCAAATCATTGATATGGTCCCTTCACTAGTAGCTGGTCACTGGAATTAATGACCACTGTGAACTCTGACCTAGCGGGTCAAGAGGCTATATCTTTCATTCTCTTCTTTGAACTTCTTTTTCCAGTGAGGCTTTGTGTTAATAAACTTGGAACCTGCTCTTAACTTTTGGGTGGTATGGTCTGTGTGCTTGCCTGACTGTTGGTTGTGTGATGACGCTCTCTTCCATGGGAGTCTGAAGGTAGTAAGATCCCAAAATTCCCATTCAGGCTTAGGGAAGTCAGATAGTGCCCACCTAGGCCACAGCTTAAACTTGATCCTCTAACCCAGCTTTTACCAGTCAGCACAGAAATTCTGGGCACTGGCTTAGCACCCTGACACTCATTTGGCTGCTAGTCCTAGGCTGTAATTCCTAAGGCAGAGATTTGTAGCTGTGGTGGATCAGATGGGGTAGGGAGAGGGTCATAGAGTAACAGTTACTAGCTGGCCAAGGTCTGAGCCTTTCAAGGTCTCTAATCTCAATATCCTGAATATTTTCAACACTCTAGTGTCGCCTCCAGAATTATGGTCAACTCGTTGGACTGCATGATATTGATCATTTGAATAGATCAGTCTAAACCAATATGACTGAAATAGAGTCATCTCTTGAAATGCATAATTTCTTCTTCACCAAATAATGAAGAAATGAATTAGAAAATTTAGCCAGACTCAGTGATTCCCTTCAAAATTCACTTCTTTTCTTCCTCATCTCACACACATTAGCATTTCTTTCTCCTGCTCTTTGTTCTCCCTATTCATGCTCTAAGCCTTCTAGAGCACTCCAGCTGAAGTCCTCTGAGCTAATCTCATTGCTGGGCCTCAACAGACACTCATGAAGCTTCACAACAGACTACCTATGGTCCCCACCTCATCCCCTTCCTGGTCCCTTCTTGGAATTGAGCACTTGAGCCCCAATTGCCATGTTGCTGCCATCCCCATCAGAATGACTCAGAGCACAGTTAAGCTGTTACAAAGATGGACGGGGATCAAATGCTCATCAAGGACACCACTCCTCTTAGCCTTCTGCATGCAGGAGGTATTTCTAAAGAATCTACATCAGGGTTCAACAAACTTTCACTTATAAAGAACCAGACAGTAAATATTTCAGGCTCTGCATACCATTCAGTCTCTCACATACTCAACTCTGGCATTTTAGCAAGAGAGCAGCTGTAGACAATATGTAAATGGTTGAATGTAGCTGTGTTCCAATAAAGCTTTGTTTATGGACACTGAAATTTGACTTTCATATAATTCACACAAATGTCAAAAAATGTTCTTCTTTTATTTGGGTTTCTTTTTCATTTAAAACCATTAAAAAAATATCAAAACCCTTCTTACCTTGCCTGCTGTACATCAACAGGGCCAAATGCAGCCCATGGGCCATACTTTGCCAATCTGATATACATGATATCCTCTAGTAGTCTTCTTGAATGCATTTTTCCTTCCCGCTTAAAGCGTACTTTTAGAGTGTCACCCATATTGTTGCTGTCTTTATTCATAACTGTATTATCTAATCATTAGTCTTATAAGCCAGTTCAAATCAATTCTAAGAGAAAAGGGAGTATAAATAAAATAATATACAAATTGATTTTGCGAAAAAGACTTACTAAAGGTGAAGTTTCCATCATATAAATTTTGTGCACAAATATTTATCTTGAGGATTTCCACCAACAGAACTGAGGCACACATTTGTCATAACACACTACTGGCTTGCTCCCTACTAATGCCAATCCAGGTGTTATTCTTTTAGTTTCCTTTTAAAATGCTATTTGATTTTTGACATGTCAAAATCTTGATGGGCTTTAATATATATCTCCCTTTTCACCTTCTTCTTAGTAGTAAAGAAATGCTAAAGCAATGTTCAGAGCTCTTTGAACTAAAAATGCCCTTGAAAACAGATTATATTGTAGACCACTCCCATTCACTAGGAATATTTCTCAAGGCCTTCAAATATCCCAAGTACATAAATACCACTAGAGCATATATTTTCCCGTAAATTTTAATAATAAATAGCTTAAAATATGACTGCTTTCAATCCTTTATAAATAATAAATATAGGACCAAAATCATTTATAAGATTATTTACTCCTTTTGTGAGGGTTACTGTGAACATAAAAAAGGAGAAAAAAAAAATCAAAAGTGAATGCTAACTTTCTGGATGGGCCCACTTGCCAGCTAAGTGACTCAATTCTACAGACCAGCCTAGCAGAAAACATTACTCAAGTTAATGTTCTAATAAAATTATGAGTTAGGTCATTTCATGAAACTTCGAGGACTTCGAAGTCACCACTTCGTGGTGAAGTTGCTGATGTTAAATTGTGAATGCTAAGGTTCTGCTCTATTTGAGTAACCAGGAAAGAAGCAGTTCCTGTAATTGGTTAAGTTATAGAGCTGTGGATATGATGTCAAATCGATATAAAGTGATTGTCAGAGTCATACGAAGATGAAATGGGTTGCCTAGGGGAGCAGCTCAAGGCACTGACCACCTGTTGGAAGGATGAAGGGAGGATCCAGGAACCAGAGGGATCAGGTTAGACCAAGAGCTTCTCAAATATTCTTAGGACAGCAAAAGCCTTCACCTTCTCAGTGAAATTCTGGGAATAGACCAATAAAGGACTCAATAAAGGCCTTCCAAATCTAAGATTTTGATTGATTTGGCTACACATAGAAGAATTATGATAAAAGAATTCAAATAGTCCCCGAGAGGCTTGAAACTCTCCTAATTTTCGCACTTATTTCCAGACTTTGATGTAGGATATAGGTATTAAAAATGGTCAAAGCATGGCTGGTCCTTGGCAAAACTATGAAATAGGCTAAGTCTGTAAAGCTCAGAAGTCAGTTCCTGGGGATATTGTCCTTTATTTCTTTTTTTTTTTTTTTTTTTTGTCTTTTTGTTGTTGTTGTTGTTGTTTTTGTCCTTTATTTCTAAGAAAAATACATCTTAAAGTCAGCATCCCTTCCAGTATCTATAAGATTTGGGGAAGGTAGAAGACTAAGTGGGTGATGTTAGTCACCTATATCTCTATATACCAGGGACATCAAGGAGAAGAGTAAACATCACTAAGAATTTTATATCCTCTTCTGGGGAAAGGGATAGTATTTTCGGTTAAATGTAGAATAGTTGTATCACGATAGGAGGAAGTATGGTCTTGTTATTGTCTTTATTTGGAGATTAAGCATGGTGTAAGGAGATATGTGTGGGTGCCAAGTTGATGAGGGGTAGACCAGTGATGGTTAATTTTATGACAACTTAGTTAGGCCATGGTACTCAATGGTTGGCCAGATACTAATTCAGATGTTTCTATGAAGGTATGTTTAAAATGAAATTAACATTTAAATCAGACTTTGAGGAAAGCAAATTATCCTCCATAGTGTGGGCGGGTCTCATTCAAACAACTGAAGGTCTTAAAGGGAAAAAATCCTGAGGTCCCCTGAAGAAAAGGGAATTCTGCCTCCAGATGGCGCTTGGACTTGAGCTACAATATTCACTCTTCCCTGGGTCTCCAGCCTGTCAACATGCCCTGCAGATATCAGACTTACCAGCCCCCCACAGCCATGGGAGACAATTCCTGAAAACAAATCTCTCCATACATGTCCACATCATATTGGGTCTGTTTCTCTGGAGGACGCTGGCTGATATACCACCCTCCCAGCTCTTTCTCCCTGCTTAATGCCAGCCCCACAGAATGCCTCCTGCATGTGTAGTCTCTTCTGAACCACATGGACATACCAGATACCACCACAGACTACCGCCCCCATCACTTCTGGTCATCAGTTCAAATCTCTGTGTGTGTGTGTGTGTGTGTGTGCAGTTTGCTCTACAGAAGACTTGAGTTAATGCGCTGGGGCAGAGGGAGAGCAAAATGGCGCAGCCCAGCAAATATGTAAATAATAAAAACAATCAACAAAAGACTTACTATTAGACATGCCTTTCATCAAAGTCCCTCAGTCATAATAGTGACTGGGGGTTATGTTTTGGCTGCCCCGTTGTGTTATTTGGCTACTCTTTTTACCCCAATATACACATCTAAATAATTTCAAAAAGTGGAAAGCACACAGGCCAGATTTTCTGACTGCTGTACGATAACACTAAAATTAAATAACAGAAAAGCTCAGGGTGGGAAAAAACCCTATTTACTTGCAAGTTGTAAAATGCTGCCTAAATAAATAAGGAATAAAAGTATAAATTATGGACTTTTAGAAAAATCTTATAAAAGGCAGCCAAAGAATTATTCATAGAAATAATTATGACCATAAAATGATTTTTTTCATAAAATGAATTTTTTAGGAAATGTGATAATAAAAATGAATAAATTGGTATTCAGCTAAGGAAGTTAGAAAGTGAACAACAAAATAAAGTGTGAGAAAGTAGGTGGGGGATCAATGAAGACAATAGAAGAGATAAATGAACTCATTTAATTAAAAAGCACATTACAAAAGCAAGAGCAGGTTTTTTTGAAGTCCAATAAATTAAAAAGCTTATGACAGATCTATCTAGAAAGAAAGGGAAGAAACCAATAAGTGGGATTAAGAATAGGTAAAATGCCTGAATCACAAGAAGAAAGCATTTTTTTGAGTGTGAGAAAATATTAGATACAAATTTATAACAATATATATTTTGACAATCTACATAGAATGAACAATTTTCTATGAAAGTATAATTAGTCAGAACTCAAGAGGCAAGAAAACCTAAAAATACCATTATTCATGGAATAAATTGTAAATTAACCAATGATAATCATGCACCAGATCCAGGAAAATTCTATCAATCTAGAAAAAAAAAAAAAGTTTTTCTATTAGTCAAACTTTTTCAAAATAAACCCCCAAAAAGGATAGAAAACTTCAAACAACCCCCCAAAAATACAATGGACTCAACCCTAGAGATGCAAATACATGTACACAATATAGATTATTTTTTAAATTGGGAATCTAAGGGCACCTGGGTGGCTCAGTCAGTTAAGTGTCTGCCTTCAGCTCAGGTCATGATCTCAAGATCCTGAGATCGATTCCCTGAGTCAGGCTCCCTGCCCAGCTGCTTCTCCCTCTCCCTCTGCTCCCTGCTTGTGCTCTCTCTCTCTCTCTCTCTCTCTCACTCTCACTCTTTCTGGCTATCTCAAATAAATTTTAAAAATCTTTAAAAAAATAAAATAAAATTGGGAATCCAGTCCAGCATGTACTATGGTAATTAGTATTTTTCCTGTCTAACACACCTCTTTCTCACCATGAACCACTAACCTTTTCGTAACAGTGCCACTTTCTCCGAGTACTTATTCTGTCCCCATTCCAGAAGAGCACACACTACTCCTGCTCAGCGATGGAGTGGACATGTGCCCTAAGCCAGGGCAATCAGATGCTCTCTGTTTAAAATCTGCTTCTTGAAAAGAGTCACAGAGCAACAAAAGCAGTCAGGGTCAATTATACAATGGTGCCATAGTAGCTAAACGGTCCCCTGGTTCCCACTAGTCTGCTCCTTGGAGCAGCCCTGACTCCGGTCTTTCTTGAGCTGTAGTCATTCAGCTTTTACTTTGCTTCTGCAAAATACCTCCACTATATTTCCAATGTACTTTTTCTTTATTGTTATTCAAGGACTATTTTTCATTGCTTGCCACCAGAGAAATGAAACCAGAACAGTTAGAATATCTAGAAATACAATTTAATTACATAAAGCTATCAATAGATGCACCCCTCCCAAAAAACACTTACTAAAGTAACAATGGTTACACAAAAATACAAAAATGTTAATTCAAAGGGATACATGCACCCCTATGTTTATAGCAGCCTTATTTACAATAGCCAAACTATGGAAGCAGCCCGACTGTCCATCAACAGACAAATGGATAAAGATGTAGTATATATATATGTGCCATATATATATATGGTGGAATATTGTTCAGACATAAAAAAGAATGAAATCTTCCCATTTGCAACAACATAGCTGAAGCTAGAGAGTATAATGCTAAAGCAAAGTAAATTAGTCAGAGAAAGACAAATGCCATATGATTTCACTCATATGTGGAATTTAAGAAGACAAATGAGCAAAGAAAAAAGAGAAAGAGAGAGAGACAAACCAAGAAATAGACTCTTAACTATAGAGAACACAGTGATGGTCACCAGAGGGGAGGGGGGTGGGGAATGGGTGAAATAGGTGATGGGAATTAAAGAGTACACTTGAAAAAAAATTAATTTAATTTAATTTAAATATAATTTTTTAAATTTTATTTTATTTTTTCAGTGTTCCAAGATACATCGTTCATGCACCACACCCAGTGCTCCATGCAATATGTGCCCTCCTCAATACCCACCACCAGGCTCACCCAACCCCCCACCACCCTCCCCTCCAAAACCCTCAGTTTGTTTCTCAGAGTCCACAGTCTCTCATGGTTCGTCTCCCCCTCCGATTTCCCCCAATTCACTTAAATGTAAGTTGCAGGGTGATGTACATTGTGTAACTCCATGCCAGTCTGCCAAGAAACTGTAAGATAACCAAATGGAAAATTATTAGGACAAAGAAGAGAGTCAAGTAAAGTGGTCAGACAGGAATCCATCAAAATCCTAGAGGAGACATAGGCAGTAACCTCTCTGACATTGGACATGCAACTTCTTTCAAGACACATCTCTAAAGGCAAGAGAAACAAAATCAAAAATGAACTTTCAGGACTTCATCAAGATGAGAAGCTTCTGCACAGCAAAGGAAACAGCAAAACTAGGAGGAAACCCATGGAATGGGAGAAGATATTTGCAAATGACATTTCAGAAAAAGGGCTGATATCCAAAATCTATAAAGAACTTCTCAAACTCAACACCCAAAAAGCAAATAATCCAGTCAAGAAGTGGGCAGAAGATATTAATAGACACTTCTCCAAAGAAGACATACAAATGGCTAACAGACACATGAGTGTAGCATCTCTTATAGTTTATCTCCCTCTCAGTTTTCATCTTATTTTATTTTTCCTTTCGTTCCCTTATGTTCATCTGTTTTGTTAAGAGAAAATGTAGTTTCTCTCTTTCACCCATAGTTGATTTAGTCTTCCTACTTGCTCTTTAGCAGCAAGAACATTTAACTAAAGGTTCTAATTTTGTCCAATCTAGTAATTTAAGTGCACTCTATAGAGTATTCTCAGTCTCTCCAGGAAAAATGGCAAAGGCACGATTGTTTGGCAATCTGCCCTCTGCCCTTAATTTCCCCAAGATGGGGTCTGGATATAGGAGGAAGGCTGCTCTGTCTTCAGGGTGTGCTGGGAGGGAGGATTCCATTGCGTGTAATATCACTGACCTTCCTTCTCCATGGCGACCTCTCTGTCGGCTCTACTGGGCTCAGTACTGTAGTTTGCGGCTGGGATTTGCAGTTCACTCTGTTGTACTTTACTGATGCTCCTGGATGCAATGATCATACTCTCACTGGCCCTCCTCCAGGGCCCCCACACTATTATTATATGTACTTCCCCCAGTTCTTGCTGGCTGCAGCCCTGAGTCTCTGCCTCTTCCTCTCCCTGCCCCCTGGATTGGGGGTCCCACCCAGGCTCTGCTCTCAGGGCACAAGCCCCCCAGACTCCCTACAGAGCTGGACACTGAGGGTGTCTTGTGAAAGCTGCTCCTCAAAGCCTCCCTCTGCATGGATCTCTCTCTTTGGTGTGTTTGAGTCCCTTCAGGGTGTGGGAACAACTTATGATGTGGACTCCCTGAGTCCCAGAAGGGAAGCAGGAGACAAGAGCATCCTTCTGCTCTTAGTTTCATCTCATCCGCCTTCCATAGCTCTCTTTCCTTGTCCATGGTATCTTTTCTGCCCAAAAGATTTTTTTCAAATTTGCCCTCCACTCTTTTTTTTTTTTTTTTTGTTATGGCTTTGCAGTCATAGGACAACATTGTATCTTTTCTGCCCAAAAAACCGCTAATCCTACTTGCAGGTTAGAAGCCAAATATTAGCGGATCCTTTCATTTTGTGAGATGAAATTATAATCTCCATCCTTACCTGCCCTTCATCAATTAGGGCAAATATCATGGACTAAATGATTTTCAAATATTGCCCTATTTACAAGATCATCATAATAATTGCAAATGATTTTGTCTGTATTTTTCTTAGTGCACAAAGCAGGGGCCCTAGGACGATGTGGAATAATAGGATTAATAGAAGACTTGCCTTATCGTGACTTTCATGATGTTACCTTAATATTTTATCATCGTGTAATGATGTTTTCTGGCCAATATGCTTAAGTTGAGAAAATTCCCTTCTATTTTTTGTTTCCTAAGAACTTTTTAGCTACCCTATGACCCAGCAATTGCATTACTAAGTATTTATCCAAAGGGTACAAGCATAGCGATTCTACTTGTCTTTAGTAGAAGATATTAATGTACATTGCTGTTCACTTCCATGTACAGATAGTTTTTCTTGTTAGACCTTTTTTGACGTGGATGATTCCCAGGGATACTCCTAAAGTACTCAGGGACAACTTACCCACATCTTGCCGAGAATTGCTTGATACCTGGTCACTGAGTGTCACCAATTTAGAGCACTAAAGGGCAGTTATCAAACAAGAGAACTGAAAGTCCCTAAAATCTCACTGTTAATATATGAAAGTAATTTTATATGATTTTTCCAAATTTGATGATAACTCTAAAAAATTAATAAGACATTGCTAACAGTGAGTTGTGAAGCTGAAAGAAAATTTTCTAAACTTCAAATGTGACTTTAAATTTTTTTACTTAGACACCCAAGAGGAAAGAATGGCCTATCTATTCTCTGGTAAAAACAACACTATAAAATTGTCCTATAAAGAGGTGATCATAGAGAATGCAGATTTAAAATATAGGAAAGTATCAGAGGTAATTCAATCATTCATTGACCGTGTTTATTGAATATCTGAAGCACCTCTGAATACTAGGACAGGAAAATGTGGAGTGGGGTATTCAAGGAATGCTGCTCTGGGCAAGGACTTCTAGTCTTCTTTTCCCAAACCTTACTCATTTTCCCACCCACATTTGGATCACCATGACTAGTATATAGTTCCATGAAAAAGGAGCCAAAAACTTAGGTTCCTTGTGTTGGTTTTAAATCATAGGAGTAAAAGGGAGTCCCAGACCTCATCTGCCTAGGAGACCACCCAGGATGCAGAGCCAAATTCCTAACAAGCTGAACAATGTATGTTGCCTTGGGCTGTCGCCTTGACGTTGGTCACTTAGAGTTCAGGA
Source organism: Potos flavus (assembly GCA_028534135.1). Taxonomy (NCBI): domain Eukaryota; kingdom Metazoa; phylum Chordata; class Mammalia; order Carnivora; family Procyonidae; genus Potos; species Potos flavus. Next base: position 5,383,795 of record CM052893.1, on the reverse strand, counting down.
ATCTGATCCTCCATGCATTTCAACACAGTTGGTCTTAAAGGCAATTCCTCGAGGATAAGAAACAGAAATTCAACTCCTAGTTTCTGTTTAGCCAAATTACTTTGGTAGCCATGACGGTTTGTCAATGGGGACACAGGAAATCAAAGAGGGTTCACCTCCACACATCAGAGTGAGAATGCTGTTTGCTGCCCAACCTCCAGCAGGTGAGGGGCACTCAGGACTTAACAGAACAGGCTGAGAAGCTGGCCACACGCAACTTATCTTTGCCAACTGTCTTTACTGCTTTGCCCCACAGTTGAGAAAATTGTACCTCGCCTCTTCAAACCCCCGTAGCTCAATGAATAACATATAAACCACAAAGGCAGCCAATCTATTTCATTCCTAGATCAATTGCCAGATAAAATACAGGATACTCAGTTAAATTTGAATTTCAGATGAAAACAAATAATTTTTTTGTATCAGTATGTCCCCGAATAGTTTGTTACTTGGTTTTTACCATTTTTATACGCATTCGTTTGTATATATGTCTATAGTTTGCTTTTAATTTTTAATTTCTGAAACAAGAGCCAGAAGAATCTGATGACTGAGCAGTCATTCTATGACTGGTACAGAGCCGACCCCAGCTGCCCCTAATCCCTGCCTGGTATGCCAGGGAGCTGGGGTTTCGCCTGGGCACCTGGCTGAATTCACAGGCAGTGGGCATCAGGTCTGGTGGAAAGCAGTAGGTTTGGTGTTGCACTTACCTTAAGACTCAATTAGCTTTCCACCTGTCCTAGGAAGGTCTTCCGCTTGAATTTTCTTTGTTTTTGTTACCCCTCAACCACAACTTCCTGAGTGAATAACCACTTTCATGCTTTATAACAAGGGGAAAAACCAAATTCCTTCTCTTGGGCTATAATTTATATACTGCAACCAGCAATTCAATATTCAATGTTCTGGGTGATTTTCTTTATTTTCTTTGTGAACAGTGGTGCTAAAAATAAGAAAGGCGAGTAAGGTGGAGAAAACAAATCTGACATCACACTGCCTAAGCCTGCTGATAAGACGGCTCTCACTGAGGACCACGGGTCACAGACACTGGGCATTGGCACCCAAAACTACCTCCATGTAGGGACACCTCTTGAAGGACCTCACCTGGCTATTTCTGCATGTCTTCACCTCTCTCAGAAACAGCATACTTTAAATGCACAGGGGGTCACTTACCTTTTGAAGAGTTAAAGAAGGAGATTTTTATGAAAGTCATTATAGCAAAATGGTACCCTGAGCTATACAGGAAGAGAAATATGCAGGAACTTGGACTCGTGCAGAGCTGGGGAGACCAGGAAACCTTCTGGGGACCCCCGACTAGATCCTTCTATGTAAAGACTCCTTTTAGTTATTCCCTGGACTGCTACAAGCCAATGATGAAATTTTCACAGGTCCCATTAAAAAAAAAGTGAAGAAAATGAAAAGCCTTTAATGTGTTCTTTGTAGAGTTACGTATTTCAGTTTGAATGAAAATTCTTTATTCTAAATTGTGTTGTTTTTGGTTTTTAGTACTACGAAATGATGATAATAATAATGAGTACTTTTGTCCTTCGCTGTTTTTGTTCGGCAAATAAAATAAAATGTTGAGTCGATCGATCAGTTATACCTGCAACAATTCTATGTAACACATACCCAGAGCTCAATGGCATATAAGAATAAGCATTTACTTCTTGGACGCTCTTATGGAATGGTGGTACAGCTCCATTCCCTGGGCCTCTCATTCTGGGCCGCTGGGCTAGCTGGGACACATCCTTCCCATGACAACAGAGAAGCAAGAGTGCAAACCCAAACATTCCTTTGGCCAAAGTGAATCACATAGCCAAGTCCAAAGTCAAGAGTGAAGTACTTCCCACCCTCAGAGGGGTCAAGGTCATAAAGGTAGAACCACGCTACAGGGGAGGGGGAAATGTGACTAACAGTTCAGTCTACCACATGGTGGCAATTACATCAGCTCCCATTTTGTCCTGATATTTGAAAACTTTAGGAATACAAAAGACTGAGAATCTCAGCTTCAAAGGGCACCTCTGACAAGGGAAAAAAAAAAACCTAAAAAAAAAAAACCTAACACCTAATAAACAAAAGTTCAGAAAAACCGGAAGTGGGAATTCTGTGATTAAACCAGGACCATGGGTCCCCGCTAGGCCTCTACTGTCCCAGCTGCCACCACTCTTCCCCGTTTTATGAAATATGATCCTAATCTAGAACAATTTACAGTAATGGTACCATGCCCGGCAATTTGTGAGGCATCTTTTAGAGCACTTTGGTGTTTTGTTTTGCTATGACTTCTGGAAAGAAATGTACTAATCAGAATTCTGTGTGAGATCATAAGTAACTGATTAAGTCACCTTGGCCAGTTTTCCCTGTGCACACGCAATGGATCCAATTTCCATCCTAGGAACTTAATAACATTAGTGCATTATTAATTCATCATCCAAATCCTCCCTTCATGAAAGATTATACTCTAACTTTTGAGCCTATTCAGGTTCAGCTTTGCCAATGAAATGTTCAGTGCCTTTTTTTTTTTTTTTCACTTTTTCATGTTTTAATTTAAAAAACATTCTGGAAATCCATCACCATGACCTCAGGTCAGAAAGTTTAATAAGCAAACATTGGAAATTCCAAGAAACAGTTAGAGCATTTGGAAAGTTATCTGCACTCTCCCACAACCTTCCTAGAAAAAACTAGGGCCTCTGGGGAGAGAGGGGATCAGCCAAGGCAAATGGCTTGAGCTCCTTGCCAGCACACATCTCTGATGCTGAGTTCCAGCGAGCACATTGGACGTCTTTATTCCTCTGGTTACATAGCTACAAACTGGGTTTGGGGTGGGATTTAAATGTGGTTTTGTGTTGCAAAACTCTGGAAGAAAAATGAGACAAATCTGCAAATCATGTTATAGTCCAAGGCAGGACCAGGCTAGACCCTTGGCACAAGATCAAGGAGTAGAGCCTTTCTCTTAGCTGGGACCTAAATATGGTGCTTCCGCCCTCTCAGAAGGAAGCAGGGAACACACGGCCACCTGGTTCCAGCTAGAATGCCAGGTACAATCTTTCATGCAGGAGACAAAGGCCTTTGCTTTCCGACCAACTGCGTGGGCTGGAGAGTTCTACAAGGGGTGTGTGTCTCGCAGCTTCTTGCTGCACAGGTGGGCTCTCAATTTTACGGAGTCCATGAGCTTCAAGAAAAGCTCACGGACATAATCACGTTCTCCGCCTCTACCCAGGCTCACTCCAGAGAGGTGTTTGCTCAGTTTGCATCGGGGGAGAGCTCTTCATGGGGCCAAGAAGGAGATGGGGGTAGGGAAGGTGTCAGGAAGGGAGTGGGGACCCTGTGCCTGGCCCGCCTCTGAGACACGAGCTGTTTTGTTCTGTTTGTGATCATAGACGGGTGAGTTGAATTCCTTTAAATCTGGTGGCATTTCCCAGAAGTGCCTGGTAGCTGGGGGCCAGCCAGGAAGGCTAGAGAAGCCTCGGTCCGGAGGCCTCCTCTCTGAGGGAAGCAGAAACAGCTTTCCCCCAAGATGGCAGGGAACCAGAAGCCTCTAGCCCCACAGAAAGACATAGAAAAGAAGAAAGGAGTACCCCCAAGCCTTAGAAGCAAGGAAATAGATAAAAGGTGACTTCGAAGTCACAGGAAAGCTGAATTCTAGCCTGAAGAGCAGCCAGCCGAGAAGGCACAGATTTACTCCGTCGACTCTTCAGAGTCCCCGAGGACGCCTGCAGTGTGGGCACAAAGGCGCTACAAGGAGCCTGAGCCCAGGTCCCTAAAAACCTAGAACCACATACATTCCCCCCAACTCTGATTAGCCAGCCCAGTGCCCCTACCTGAACTCAAAAAGAAGACTTGGGTATTTATTCTCTAATATGAACCGAGAGTCTGTGGGCTTACGGACATGCAGGCGTGGTGTAAGTTGGAGGGTGCCCCCCAAAACCAGAGGGCTTGTGTAAAAGAGTTGCATATTGTAGTCTGGAAACCTCCCTCAATACTACCCCTCCCCACACCCACCCGGGCCTTCCCTCACCCTTTCTAAGAAGCCAGCAGCTCAGTGATAACCTCCAGGCAGGATATGAGAAGACCCTTCTTGGGGGAGTCTGACCCCTGAGGCAAAGAGACCGTGGAACACCGACCACCAGACCACTTCACCAGCTGCCTGCGAGCAAGCTGTCCTCCTGCACACGCAGAACTTCCAGTCCGCTCATTCGTGTGCCCGTCTCAAAGCAGACAAGCACCCGGTAGGGACTCAGTAGACATTTGGGTGAGGAGGGCACGGGATGGGGTGAGCACTGGGTGTTACGCGCACCTGATGAATCTGTGAACACAGCATCTGAAACTGATGCTGGACTATATTTTGGCTAATTGAATTTAAACCATCAAAAGCAGGAATTTCTGTTGAATGAAGAATGCTAAGGACAGTTGACAGACCGGAAGAAGGCACCATCCATATCCAAAACCAATAGTGGATTTCTATCTAGACTATAAAAGGAACTCCATCAATGGACAGGGGGCGGGCAGCACACTGCCTTTTGTCTCTCCTGCTCAAGGATGAGTCTGCGGCCACCTTCCCCCCTGCGCCACCAAGGGGCCCCCCCAACCGGAGCATTCTCAGTAGCACACAGCCCTTTGTTAATATTATTCAATTTTTAAAACACCCCCTCTTCACTCCACTTAACCCAGTTTCTCTGCCCCTCTTCGCAGAAGCACTCCTCAAAATAATTGTCTGGAATCCCTGTTTCCGATTCCTCTCATTCTGTTTGAATGTTTTTTATCATGCAATGTCTGACTGATACAACAGAATGTATGTAGGTTACGAAACATAATGAAGTCATTATTCCATACCCTTGGAACAAAGCAGCGAACATTCTCATCCACATAAAAACGTGCAACATCACCCCTGTCATGACCATCGACCTGAAAAACCGGAATTCTTTCCCGATGCCAACACTCTGCCCTTTATTCTCCAAATGGAGAAGCCACCACCTTAAATTTTGTGGTTGTCATTCCCTTCTACTTGACAAACTTTTATCACACATATCTGTTTTCCTGGACAATTACATATTAAAATCCGAGGGAGTGCACCCCTTGTTTTTCCCTCCACACTTTGAAACATTCCAAATCAAACAACTTCAGACAGAAACTCCTAACTTGTCCCCTGTACCGTCTTCAGGCTCCCAATCTCCAGTGTCATCCTGCTAGGTGTTCAGATGGTCATTTTCATCATTTCTGATGCTTCTTTCTCTTGAACCTTGTATCCAATCTATCAGGAAGCCCCGCTGATTCTTCGGTCAAAATCTCCTCTGAATACAACAGCGGCTTATCTCTGCTCCTTTGTCCCAGGCTCAAGCATCTACATTCTGCATCTCAGTGACTTAAGAGCCACATCTCTGGCTCCTTGCTTTCACCCTGCCCTTACCTCCGTTCAGTCTATTCTCCATGTAGCAGCCAGAGTGATTATTTAAAATCCACAACAGATCACATTACCCTTCAGCTTAATGCTCTGGGGTGGCTTCTATCTCTGGAAGAGCAAGAATCCACAATCCACTACATGTTCTGGATAGCCCCAACTCGTGTGCCATCTTGGAGACTTCTCTCCTGAGCCCACTATCCTCCAACCATCTGCTTCCATGAACGAGCCAGAGTCCTCCTGCCCCAGGGCCTTTGCTCATGCTATTTGTCATCTACCTGAAAGGCTCTTGCCCATGTATCTAACCTCTCTTCCCAGCTGACTGGGTCTCTATCCTCGCCTTAATCCTCTCCTTAAATGTCACCTTATCAGCGAGACCTTTCCCTGTGATCTATTTAAAATGGCCTCTGGATCCCCAGCAGCACACCTTCCTTTCCTGCTTTGTATTTCTCCATAACACTTACCACATTCTGACATGCTAGATCTTTTGCTTGCTTGTTTGTTTATTATCTGGCGTCTTTTGCTATAATATAAGCTCCTTGAAGGCAAGAGTTTCTGTCTGTATTGTTCACTATTCTCTTCCCAGCAGTGCCCAGAACATAATACATGTCAACAAATATTTTTGGAATGAATGGCTAGCTGGCTGAATAGGTGAATGAATGAATTCACTTCTCATTCTCTTCTCATTTCCCTCACTTTTTACCAACTACCAAAATCCCAATGTCCAGCTCTATCTGTCACCACCTTTTACGTACCCCAACCAAACTCCAGGCCAAATCAAAATGTTGGTTAGCTCCTAGCCCTGTGACCTCTTACGGTAATGACCAGTTCTCTCGCTGCCTCCTCACAGAGCCACGGGAGACACGCCCCACAATTTTTACCTCCTCCTTTTGCATCCTTTCAGGCTGTGTCAAAGTGCTGAAGATTTAAATTGTGTTCTTCCACAATGAAAGGTAAGTCAAATGCTATTTTTCTGGAAAAGTCATTACCCGTTTGTTTTCCATCACAGACATAAGCCCATTGTCGATTTTAAGGATATGAAAGCATAAGGTGGATGGCTCGGAGTGAGACATTTTTCAGTTCTTAGAATCTGTGTGGCATCTTTGGGTTTACTATGACACTCAGAAAAATAAAAAGGATTCTTATTTACTCTACGTTCTTCCGCTTTCTTGGAAAATCTTACATCAGATCAGAAAAACCTCAGTTACATGAAGTTTAACAAAATTAGTTGCCTCATGAATAAATGGATTTATTATTCAAGATGCTGGGAAGCACATTTTATTATTCCATACCCTTGGAACAAAGTATTTGAAATGTGGGATGAAATATTTTCAAGCTGCTTCACCAAAGTCAGGCAGACCAAAAAGATCATTTGCACATTAACATAAAACATTCATCAGGAGGTCTGCTGGCAATGCAGAGGGAAATGGTTGCATTTTTTATTGCTAATCATTCCCATTAAATGTGTGGTTTGTGACCATTTTTACTGTACCGTATTCTGGAACATACCTCAGATAATGGAGGGTCTATCCACAGATCTTATAAACGATCCACTACAAAGAACTAAAACCTTCCAGAAGTGTTCTGAATGATCTAAAAGATATGAATGGTCACACAGCCTAAAAATCGATCAGTTTCATTAGATGTTTCACTCAAAAACTGAAGTTCAATATTTCTATAACCCACAAGCTTGTAACAAATACAGCAAGCGAGGGAATCGGTTCTCAAATTTTAATTATCTTGCTCAATTCAAATTTCCTGACTTATCTCTGAGCTGCCCTCCCCTCCCTCATCCCTCTGGGTCTGTTTATGATGCACTGTTTCAAGGTCAAATTCCAAAGCCAAGTCATCTTCCTCAGCGCGCGGCTCATCCCATTCTCAATAAATGTTGGACCCTTAGGGTCCTCAAGGCCATGCACGATGTATTTTTCTAAGTTTACTCTGGAGAAAAATTTTAGCCGTTTCATGTATCACTGGTTTTAGAACCCAGTATTACGAACGGGTGGGGGAAAAAGCATAGAATAATGGAATTTTCAAACAGGAAGAACTTTAGATTTTCTAGTTAACCCCTTCCTTTTAAAAGTAAACTCGGGGAGGGGGGGTGCGCAGGGAAGGTTGTCCCGGTGTTGTCCATCACAGGCAGTTCACTGGGGCTGATGGAGCTGAGGTTCCCTTGCATAGCTGGTGTTTATCACCACGGTTTGAGGTCCTGGTCCACATGACTTGCCCGTTTTCCTTACCCCTGCAATCCCAGCCTTCAGCCCTGGCAGTGTCTTTATTTTCTGGCCTCTCTCCTCCACATCCCTGTTGTCACTGCTTTGATCCAGCCTCTCACCGTGTCCTGCTGGGACTGAGGCAGACTCCTTCTGTCCACCTGTCCGGCCACGGGACTCGCCTGACATCAGCTCATTCTCCGTACGCTGCAGAGCTCCCCTGTCCAAAATAACCACTGAGGTCATAGCGTGTCGTCTTTACAACTCCACTGGCATCCTGTTGTCTCTGGTATCAAATGCAAGCTCTCCAGGCAGGAGGATAATGGTCCGGAGCCCCGCTCCCCATTTCCTGGTGCGAGGGAACATTCCATCTCACTTCCCTCTGCCCAAAATGACTGTTGACATTCCTTATCCACTGGGCACTGAATCCTGTGGGCTTGATTATTGGGAGCCCTGAGCAGCCTTCGTCAGCAGTTCAAATGTCACCTCCTCTCAGTGAAAGTGGGGAGCCCACCTTGGTCTGCGGGTTTCTGGTCTGCCCCAGAGCAGAGCTGCCCTGTCCATCTCGAAGATTCCAGACATGCCCCCCCACCCCCACGCCGTCTCTCGTCCTGCTTCTGCCCACCTCCAACATTCAGACCTTTTGATTTCTGGATTCTCACAGCTGCCTTTTCTTTCTGACAGAGTTCTCCACAGACTAATGAATCATGCTATGACTTGTCCCTTGTTTTCCACCTTAAGACCCCGCCCACTTGTACCTTGCAGTGACTTCTCGCCCGAGGATTCTGCCCCCAAAGGCAGCTCACAACCCAGCCTCCTCAGGGCACCAGATGGTAGAAAGATTTGTGTAGAAATTCTCACACTGCCATGAAATACCTCTTTAGACCTTGAATAACATTATGTGAGGAACTGTGTCTTTTCTCTTTCATTTTCATCGCCTGATACAGAGTTGCCATTCAATAAATGTATGAATGAGTGCAAGCAGTACTAGAAGGAATAGAGCCCAAAGCATGGAGCAGAAAGTCAGATGGGGAGTCATTACACTCAGAGATCCCTTTCACTCTGAAGAATGAAGGATTTGTGGAACATTAAAAATTAAATTCCAATGCTTATTTCTTTTATCTTATTATAATACAACGTAATATTTTCAAGAAGAGACCACTCAGTTGTCTGCTTGGTCTGCCAGGATCAGCGAGATTGTTGTGTGATGACAATCGGGGATCTCTGTGGCTTAAAGCAGCCGGATTTACCTGCATTTCCAATGTGGGGATAAGAGAGCTCTGATCATCAATCAGCCCAATGGAGGCTTCATCTCAGAAAATGTTTTCACCATGGCTGGCAAGTCTTGGGTCAATAACAAACAGCCCATCACTTCTATCCAAACCCGTTCCCTTGAGCCAGGTACATACATGGCTGTGCCTGATCTCAAAGACACAGATGATGGGACATCCTTACATTCCACTCCTCCGGCCACATACTCAGTTCCTCTTTGTCCCTCATGCAGACACACATACCTGCCATGGTCTGTCCCAGCCCCCTAAATCAGATGTATGTGTGCTGGAGGAAGCAGGGTGCAAAAACGTATCCTTTTAGATCATAGGTTTTCAATTCAGGAGGAATTACACTAGATCCGATGTAAAGACAAATGTTTATGACGCATCTGCGTTAGTTTCCTGGGGCCGCCGTAACAAAATACCACACAGTGACCGAAACTGTCTCCCAGTTGGACCCTAGATGTCTGAAATCAGGGTGGCAGCAAACTCATGCTCCCTCCGAGACTTGTCAGGGGGGCCCCTTCCTTATCTCTTTCTAGCTTCTGGTGGTTTGCTGGGAATCCAGAACATTCCTCGGCTGGCGGCAGCTAAACACTTTAACCTCTACGTCTGTTCTCACAAGAAGTTCTCCTCTCTCATCTCTCTTTTTGTTGCAAGGACAACAGTCACATTGGATCAGAGCCCCCTTTCATCCAGTATGACCTCACCTTAAATTGACTACATCTGCAAAGAGCCCAATTCCAAATAAGTTCACATTTAGAGGCACCAGTGGTGAGGACTTCAATCTATCATTTTAGGGTGACAATTCAATCATAAAACCACCCACCCCACCCTGGAAACCTCTCATTTAAATACTGTTGCCCATGCCCCAGAGGTCATGAACTTCGAGCTCAATGCCATGACTGGATAGGGCTTCTGTACTGACTTCCTTGAGTAGGGCATTTCTGGGCTCTGCATGGGTGAAGGAGAATGAACCAAATAGTTAGCGTCCAGAACGGTGGACTGTGGCAGATGTGAGAGCTCCTGACCAATATTTTCAGTTGTTAGGGAGGATTCCACCTCTCTGCTCCCATGAAACCAGGTGTGACCATGCAACGTGCTTTAAGCCAATGAAAGAAATGTGAGAGGAAACAATAGGCATTATTTTTAGATACTAGAATTTAAGCAGCAAAGCACAGTTTTCCACCTTTCTTCTCCCTTCCAGGTTGTCAGTAACTTTCCGGTGGGTGAAAGTTCTGGAATAAAGACAACATGAAGAACCCCACCACACTGAACAGTAAATAACAAGTAGCTTCAGTAAGACATAAAGACACTGAGGTGAATGTGTGCATATCCTAGGACACAACCATTTCACTTATATCAGAAAAATTAAAAAAAAAAAAAAGAAAGAGAAAAATTCTAGCACATATTCATCAGGAAAACATTGTACAAGTATTTTTAGGAGAATTATTTGTAGCAAAAAAAATGGAATCAATCCAAATGTTCATCAGCTGTAGGTTGAAGGAAATCACTTCTACTACCTCCATAAACTGAAAAATATATAGCAATGAAAATGAATGATTTACAGCTCTGGAAATCAATATGGACAAAATTTTTAAAAATAATTTTAAGCAGCCGTAGAAGAATGCATAGGTATGATTCCAATTCTATAATACAGTCAGAGTTAATCAGTATATTATGTAAGGATATAAAAATGTCTCGTAACAACAGTGAAGAAAAACCAGGGAACAAAATTCAGCGAAGTGACTACTTCTGGCAGATATATTGTGTAATGTGATTGGAAAAGTCACACAGAAAGCTTCCAGATTATAATAATTCATTTTCTGGCATGATTGTTGGGCATATGCAGTTCATTTTATAATTGATCTTTAAACTTGACATATATATTCTTTATGTACTCTTTTCACAATCTACATTTCACGACTATTCTTAAAAAATAGATCTTGGGTAAAAATATACGAAGGACATGGGTTATAGAAATAATTCTATGGTTATTTTTTCATATAAAATGAATAATTTTCTTGTATAAATAATAATTCTCTCACTTGTAACTCTCTACATCTCTTGGCTTTTTTTTTTTTTTTTTTGAGAGAGAGAGAGAACACACATGGGTGTGAGTGGCAGGGAGGGACAGAGGGGCCAGAGGGAGACAGAGAATCTTAGCAGGCTCGATGCTCAGTGCAGAGCCTGACATTGGCAGGGCTCAATCTCATGACCCTGAGATCATGACCTGAGCCTAAATCAAGAGTCAGATGCTATACCAACTGAACCACCCAGGTGCCCTTCTCTTGGCTTTATTAAAGAAAGGTTGGCCTTTCATTTTTAAAATTTTTTGTCCCTTTCTCTTTGTGGGATTAAAGAGGAAAAAATTGGAAATTGCGAATGTACAAAGGTTTCCTTTTGGTAAGGGGAAATTTCTAGAGAAACAACAACTCTCTCAGTATGTTTCTATTTTTCCTGTTTGCTTTTGCTATTTCAGTGGTTTAAAATTTTTTTTTTACCATAAATACTTTCCTTAATAAAACAAAATATCTCACGCCTTCAGAACAATGACTTTAAAATCTTTTAATTCTCATACCCTCTCTGCTCTTTTTTTTTTTTTAAGATTTTATTTGTTTATTTGACAAAGAGACAGCAAGAGAGGGAACACAAGCAGGGGGAGTGGGAGAGGGAGAAGCAGGCTCCCCACTGAGCAGGAAGCCCGATGCAGGGCTCGATTCCAGGACCCCGGGATCATGACCTGAGCCGAAGGCAGACGCTTAACGACTGAGCCACCCAGGACCCCCTCCCTGCTCTTTTAAAGAAGGATTTTGTTTTGGGTAAAGTCAACACACATTTCTTCTCTTGAAAGGGTCTTTATTTCATTCCCAAAGAGATTCTTCTGGGCACACAATTGTAGGTTGATAGTTCTTTTAGCATGGACAAGATGCGAATCTGTTCTCCTCAGGACTCCATATTGCTGTACAAGACTCCTCGGTCATCCACGTGCTCTTGTATTTGGATCATATCTGTCCTTTCTCCCTGTCTGCTTCTATGCTCTTGTCTTTGTCTTTGCTGTTTCACTAGAAATTATGGTTTATTTGTTCTTCTGAGAAAACGTTATGGAAACTGGTCAGCTATTACCTCCTCAGACGTGGTCTCCATTATCCCCACCATTTCCTCCTCGGGGATATTAACTAGCCCTTTCTTAGATACTCCCACTCTGTCTTCCATAGCTCTTGCCCCTATTTTATTTTATTTTTTTTTTCTTTTTCACTCCCTGTTGCATTCTGGGCAAGTTCTTCAGAGCTTTCTTCTGTTCCACAATTTCTTCAGCTGTATCTAATCTAATAAATGAATTTTTTATTTTAATACCTATATTTTCATTTTGTTTATTTTTTCCAGTCTGCCTGGTCATTTTGTAAAGGCATTTGTTTCTTATTTTTATAATCTTATCTTTTATTTCTTGAAGTGTTTTATCCACACTTATTTCGTATTCTCTATTTGTTAGTTCTGGTATCCCCCCAAATCTCTGGGATCTAAATGTTTTGCATTCTGCTTACTCTGTTTCCTTGTGTATTTGTTAATGAATGATTGTGAGCTAATATTTGGTTGGTCTTTATTCACAAGCATCTCGGAAGTGTTTTCTCCAGAAGGCTTTGTGTTTTTTTTTCCACACAGGCTCTGGGAGGACACCACTGACCTATGACCATTTCAAACCCCTGTTCCAAGATTAAGTGGGACTCTGGCCAAGCTCTCCCATTTTGCTGCTGGACCAAAGATTAGGGCTACTACTGAACCAATCACAGGGCTAATACTGAGATTTGCCCTCAAAAACTCCCCCATTTATGTTGTACACCTGAAACTAATGGAACATTGTATGTCAACTACACTTCAATAAAAAACAAAACAAAGGAAAACTCCACCATTTCAGTCTGTTTACTGTTTATTCTCCCTTTTTTCGGTTAACTAATTTTTTGGTGGGAAAAGAAGAGAACTTCAGAGATTTCTTTAATTTCTCATAAACCCAGCAATGCATTAAAAATTATCATGTTTTGGCCCACCTGGGTGGCGCAGTTGGGTAAGTGTTGGAATCTTGGTTGTGAGATCAAGCCCTCTGTCAGGTTCCATGCTCAGCGGGGAGTCTGCTTAAGACTCTCTCTCCCTCTGCCCGTCCCTCCCCTGTCTCAAATAAATAAATCTTTTTTTTTACTTTTTTTTTAAAGATTTTATTTATTTATTTGAGAGAGAGAGAGAATGAGAGAGAGCGAACATGAAAAGGGAAAGGTCAGAGGGAGAGGCAGACCCCCTGCTGAGCAGGGAGCCTGATGCGGGACTGATCCCAGGACTCCAGGATCACAACCTGAGCCAAAGGCAGTCGCTCAACCAACTGAGCCCTCAGGTGCCCTTAGATGAATAAATCTATAAAAACATTATCATGTTTTGGGACACCTGGGTGGCTCAGTCAGTTAAGCTTCTGCCTTCAGCTCATGTCATGATCTCAGGGTCCTGGGATTGAGTCCCTCATGGGGCTCCTTGCTCAGCGGGGAGCCTGCTTCTCCTTCTCCTTCTGCCCCTCCTCCCTGCTCATGCTCTCTTTCTCTCTATCTCAAATAAATAGATAAAATCTTTTAAAAAATGTATCATGCCTGTTTTGTCTTATTTTGTGTTTTGTTGATTTTTAGCTCAGCAGTTCTCCACAGCAGAGCTTACCTCACCATACTGGTCTCTAAATGTGTTCAATTCGACTTACGTTTCATCTCTATAAAAAGAAGAAAAAAAAAAGACAAGCCAGGTTTTGTTGTTGTCATGTAATTTGCAAGTATAAGAAAAGCTCATAAACTTCTCAGATGTTATACCTAAGTCAGCGGAATCCACCAGACTTGGTTTTTTTACCTATATTTATACTGGCCTTTGACCTCAGGGATATCTGTGGGCTGCACACTTTTCTTAGGGGCACAACACTGGCAGCAACCTGAGATCCACTGATGTCAGATAAACGTAATAATGCGGTTTAAAACAGTAGTTACTTTTAACATTATGACTACCTATTTTTCTATCACAACCTATGGATATGCAGGGTTAAACAATACAATGGTATCAAACTTTTCTTGCCTGGGTTGCCTGGGTGGCTCAGTTGGTTAAGTGTCTGCCTTCGGCTCAGGTCATGATCCCAAGGTCCTGGGATCAAGTCTCAGATGGGGCTCCTTGCTCAGTGGGAAGCCTGCTTCATTCTCTCCCTCTACCTGCCGCTCCCCCTGCTTGTACACTCTCTCTGTTAGATAGGTGAATAAAATATTTTTAAAAATGTATCGCATTTCTATATCACATTAATAATCAGTTAGAAAATGTAATTTTTAGTGTACTATCTATAATGGCAACATAAAAGTAATTTGGAATAAACCTTGCCAAATATGGGTAAGACATCTATTGAAAAAATTCTGAACTCTGTTACATTATTAGTTTATTCTTTACATACGCATTTTAAAAATTCTTTAATGAAATATTTCATAATACAAAAAAATTTTAAACTATGTTTTGAAATTATGATAAAATTACCATGACAAAAAAATCTTCCAATGTTAAACTCAATAAAACACACAGGTGAGAAAATCTTATTTGGAAATAAGCCTGTTCATTTAAAAATGTGTTGGTGTAAACGGTATCTGAGTACATAGAAAAGTCCGGAATTATATAAGCAAAAATAATTGTAACTGTTATTTTTCTGAGTATCCCATTTATTTAATAAAACATGTCATTCACTATGTAGCAGATACTATTTGATAAGTACTTTTTAATACTAACTCTTATAATCTTCCTAACAACCCTCTGAAAGATGCAGCATAATCGTCATTTTACAGGTGATGTTACTGAGGCACAGGTGGGTGAAGTGATTTGCATAAGGTCACACACTCATTTTTGAACCCGGGCAATTTGACACCAGTCTGGGCTCTTAGCGACTACATTAGGCTGAGGGTTTCTGTGCTTATTTTAATTTTTTTCTTTAGATTTTTTTAACTGTATGAGCACATTTTACAATTAAAATCAAATATTAAGTCAATCCATTTTGGAAAGCAAAGTAATATATTTTTAGCTTGGATGTGGGATATGAAATTCATATAAATTTAACATAAGGGGAAAAATAAAGAGTCTTTGAGAAGACAACATACGCTCACTCTGCCTCATATAATTTACGCTTAGTATTAGGTTCTGTGTATTTAAATGCTTCAAATAATGCCGCCCCCTCAGGGGAAAAACATACGCTGATGCTAGCTCTTAATTTCTTTTTTTTTCTTTTTTTTTTTTTTTTTTTGGTAATTCCACCCTGGTTCTTCCTTAGAAAACAGCTGGAACAAGGAACCTATTTCAACTTCTCATTGTGCGTAATATCTTTTCTTCCCTACTCATGTGGGCATCTTGCCAGCAACACGGTCAGATTTCTTTCCGAAGTACAAGTAAATTGACTATAACACCAAAACCTTTGGTTTGTTCAATCCTTCGAAGGTTTTCTTAATGCTAAGAGGGGGCGTTGGTAATTTCAGGTCCCAACCGAATAGCTCTACAGGTGAGTCTGACCGCCCCAAGAGTTTGGTGTTCAGCCAATGCTCGTGAGAGACAGAGATGCCTCCTGTTGTCCATTTTAGCTCCCTTTGTGGCTTTAATACGTTTTAATGAGTATCTACCATGCACCAAAGACTGTGTCAGATACCAAGAGCATGGCAGCAAATGGCTGTGGTCCCTGTCCCCAACACAGGACATGATTCCATCCTCCAATTCTGGTATCTTAAGTTCAAATGCCTGGAGGCATGCAGATGGCATGAGAAGCACACCAGGGGAGGAGGAGAGGCTGGAGAGAGAAAGTCAGCGGATGGTTGTCATTATTCATCTCCAGCAAACCGTGTTTCTGTTAGAGGGTGATATTAGTGTTTGCATATCTTTACTTTTTCAAAGGAAGCCAAATACTCCTATTTTATAAGAAATATCCCCATTCTTAAATGATGGCAAGCTAGTTAGAGCTTATTTTTAGATATTTTACAGCTCAATAAAATATATCTTAGAGGTAGCTGGGCCCTGTAGGTCATGAATTTGTAACCTTGGTTCTACTCGGTTTTGTGGGATTTGTGCAAAGAACTTGCTATGTCTCCCTGTGTTCAAATGTGGATGACCTCTCCAAAATTAGCTGGGTTAAACTCCCAGGATTCTGGGCTACCAGGCGGAGATTCTGGAGGTGACAGCTTCATGCTACTACCTCTTCTTCATCTCAAAGTGCAAAGTACATGCACACACATACTCACATGCACGCACACGCACACACGTGCATGCGCACCGATGGGATCCCTCACCTGTTAGTAAGATCCTGTGTAATCCGGCCATCCCACTGGCCTTGACTTCTGACACATTCCCTATTCATTCTTTGCCTTGCAGGCAGAGAAGTCATGCCCCTGCTCCACTCAGAGCCTTTGCATAAAGCAATTTTCTGTCTGGACTATTTCCTGTCCCTTTAACCTGGTTAATTCCTCCCCATCACTCAGAACTCCGCTTAAAGGTCCATTCTTTAAGAAAGCCTTTCTTGCTCCCCAGCTCCCTCAGCAGGACAGCAGGGAGTCTCTGGGTCAGAGGACAGCGGCAGCCTGGGGGTTCTATCTTATTAATGGCCAGCAGATGCTGGATGAGGTTTCATGGGGTATATGCAAAGCAAGCAGGCTCTAAATGGCTAAAAATCTACTCCTTTGGGTTATTTTTAAACAACTGGGTGTGTAAAAATTTGAGTTTGGCAGCAGCAAGCTTTTGAGCTAACACATCTCCACCTGCCACGAAGAAATAAAAACCTGGGGACCAATACACAGAGGCATCATTGGCTTGTTTCTTTCCCGTGTGGCCTCTGTCCACAGATAGGTCTAGTAATGCTAGTTGTGGCTAAAGAGCTTGAATGCCTTTCTTTGTACATGATACACAAAGAGTTCGGATCCTGAAAATCTGCCTGTGGAGTCATTTGCCCAAAGGCAGTTGCAAAGGTGTGGTCCCCAAAATCCATGAGACTCCAAAGCCAAAGGCCACTCAGGAATTCAGCCACAGTAACTACTTCACAAAACAGCTTTACCTCCTCTGGTCCCTACCCTTCATTTTACAGATCTGCCAGACAGAGAAGATTCCACTAAAAGCAGAAAGTTGCTGCAGAGACAAGGAGCATACTTCCAGCTGTTATAGACAGTTGTTCCAAGTAGACTAGGGAGGAGACAGGGGCTCTTCTTAGATCTGAAAATGAAATAGACTAGAACGGTTCTAGCCCTAAGACTAGAGAGCAAAAGTGAAGAGAATCCCAGGGCCCTTGAGCCTTCGGCTGCCTGAAAGACCAAAACTAACCTCTACAGTTGAGTTTTCAGACTGATAAGGAAAATAATTTCAGTAGAAATACACGATAGGGGCACCTGGGTATCTCAGTCAGTTAAGCACCTGACTCTTGGTTTCGGCTCAGGTTGTGATCTCAGGGTTCTGAGATCAAGCCCCGCACTGGGCTCCACACTCAGCATGGATTTTGCTTGAGAGTCTCTCTCCCTTTCCTTCTCACTCATGCTCTCTCTCTCTCACTCTCTCAAATAAATAAATCTTTAAAAAAAATGAAGAGTGAAGAAATAATCTAGTAAAAGATAAGTCAAAAGACCATGGCCGCACTTTGCCCATATAGCTTTCATGTTATGCAAATATCAATCATTTCCTATCCTGTTACATCCTCTATGAGGGCGTACAGAATAAGATCATTTTGATGGCAATAAAAATAATAATACATTAATTGCCAAATGATGTATTTCAGTCATCAAACTAAGTCATGCACCCACTCACTTCATTTCCTGTAGACTTCTATATAAACAATGAGGAGGAAGCTACTTTTTCATGGAGGCCAAGCATGTCTCAATTCGTAGATTCATAGCAATATTTCTCAACTCTTTTTGTATTCCTCTGCCCTGAGCTAGGTCTTTAGGCGCCTATACTCAAAATGCTGAACCTTTCATTTTAAACCTCTAAATCTGACTTTCCTCTACTTCATCAAAAGAAGTGAGGACACACAAACATTAAAAATGGTAGTACCAAATGCTTGCTTTTTTTTGCCTAACTTATTACAACTTTTCATTCAAACTAGGAGGAAAAATTAAATGGTGGCAGGGCACAAGAGAAACTAGGCGGACACATAGTAAATATGTTAAGGAACACATCAGGTATTGGAAAAACAGGCCTGTATTTGGAGTTGGTTAGCAAAATCCTACGAGGAAAAATAAGAATAAAGCACTTCTGTAATTACCTAATGTTCGTGTTTCGGTTTCACTACACGTTTTCATTCAATATCTCTTTTCTAAGATTCAATCACTAAATAATGTGATAGGGAATTGGCACAAGTGACAGCCCAGAGAGTACATTTCCATTCCCTCTTTCTCAAATAAGAGCTAGCTTCTGTGGGCAGTAAGTCACCAACTACAACATATCTTTAGCTTCATCATCTTAGCAAATCAATTCTGGCTGATAGCTGAAAATTGGTTAAATGGGATGTTCTTTGACGTGCAGTCCTGGGAGTGATGGAAAGATAATGGGTCTCTCTTTAGGCAAAAGAATAATTAGTAATAAAGAGTTGGCCAAGTTCAATTACTTAATGACTGATCAACGTAGTTGACACATTAGGACAGAGAGGGTCTAGTTCAAGATTGACCTGAATCAAAATAAATAAACAAACCCAAACAAAAGGACACCCACTAGTTGTCTTTTCTTCCTCTTTAGTCCAACCTCAAGGCATTTATTAATCAAAAAACCGACATTCTTGAGAGAGTAATCATGAAACATTTCTTCTGTTTAAAGAGGTGGGTCTTTAGGCAACACCTCAGGACTTGACAGAGTTTGAAGATTTTGTAGATTTATTACTAATCTCCAAATTATTGTATCCATAAAGTCTGCCTTATAAATGTTAGATCAGGAGGCATTATAACTAATCTGGAACAGTTAAAGAATTTTAGGTGTGGGTTAACTGGTAAATAAGCTGATTTCCATAGATATATCCCAGTTAGAGGTATTCGTTCCACCAAGACCATGAGAGCTAACCTACAGTATAAGATCACAGACACCCCATCACATGCCAACTGAGCATCCAACTTTGTGGGCATGTACATATGGTGACTCTATTTTCTACAAGAGAGAAAAGTTGGCAAAAGAAACTACTTTGGAGATTAAAATTGACAGAATGTATGTCAACTATTTGGGGTTTAAAAAAATTTTTTTTTAATTTGAGTACAGTTGACACACAATGTTACATTAGTTTCAGATATACAACATAGTGAGTCAACATGTCTATGTGTTATGCCGTGTTCACCACAAGTATAGCTACCATCTGTCACCATACGCTATTACACTATCATTGACTACATTCCCAATGCTGTGCCTTCTATTCCCATGACTGATTCATTCCATAACTGGAATCCTGTACCTCCCACTCCCTTTCACCCATTTTGTCCATCTTCCCACCCCCACCCCTCTGGCAACCAATAGTATGCTCTCTGTATTTATAGGTCTGATTCTTGTGCCAACTACTTGAACTTCCTAGAAGAAAACATTGTAGGCCCTTTTCCCCTAAGTTTGGTTCATTGTTAGAAGCACCTGGGGAGCTTCTTAAATAAATTCCCAGGGGTGCCTGGGTGGCTCAGTTGGTTAAGCCTCAACTCTTGATTTTGGCTCAGGTCATGATCTCAGGGTCATGAGATCGAGTCCCAAGGGACTCTGTTCTGGGTGTGGAGCCTGCTTAAGATTCTCTCTCTCAAAAAAAAAAAAAAAATTCTCTCTCTCCTTCTGCCCCTCCACCGCCTCCCCCCAGGTGCTATTTCAATATATAAATAAGTAAATCTCCCAGCCCAATGCTTCTCAAACTTCAATGTGCATAATAATTCCCAGGGTGTCAGTTGAAGCCTCAGATCCTGCACTTCTGACAAGCTCCCATGTGACAATGATGATGTTGGTCCGTGGCTTGGGAATCACTACTGTAAGCACAGTTTTCAAATGCAGTTATTTTCTTGTGAACATTGCTTTGTAAATGATGAAGCATCATACACTCAAGTATTACAATAAACAGGGATTGTGTTATTAAAATAATCATGTCACACTCCATTTTAGATGGAATATGGGCCTCAAAACGATGCCTTTGATTTCATAATTGCTTAGTACTTCTAAGTCTGATCTATTAGCTAATTCTGTCACAACTGCCAGGACCTGCTCCTTTCGCTCAACATCAAATTTGTAAGATTCATTTGCATCATGCGTAGCTACAGTTCTTTAGGGGAAATTGTATTTCAACATAAAAACATGAACTCAGATCTCCAAATATTACACCCTACTAAAAAATAAACCCTAGATTGAGTTTAAAAAACTAAATGTGAGAAAACAACTATCAGTAGAAAACACAACAGAATGAATTTATTACTCCAGAGTAGGGAAGGGTTTCTTAAACAAGAAGAACCACAAATCACAAAGATAAACACTTGACTGAATTGATCACATAAAAATTTAAATTGTCAACTATAATTTAAAGAATAGGGGCACCTGGCTGGCTTGGTTGGTGGAGCATATAACTCTTGATGTCAGGGTCATGAGTTCAAGCCCCACACTGAGCATGGAACCTACTTAAAAAAAAATAAATTTTAAAAAAAGTAGACAGTAGAGACAGCATATGTGGTAAAAGATTAATATCTGGAATTCATAAAGAACTCTCACAAAATTCATAAGAAAATGACAAATGATACAACAGAAAAATGGTTTAAGAACAGGTAATTCAGGCTTGCGGGATAGAGGGGCTCTGGATAGTCAGAGGACATTCATTTCTCCTTGGGCTGGCCAATTTCTGAAGCCTCTTCTGCAGAATTGCTTCCTTACTTTCTGTGGGCTGTGAAGAGCAGTGATTGTTTATTTTGTTCTCTCATTCACCTATTCTTATCTCAATAAAATGACAAGGCAGAAAAACTCACCACAAAAAAAAAAAAAAAAACAACAAGAGGCAGTACCAACAGCTAGGGACCTAATCAATACAGACATTAGTAATATGTCAGAAATACAGTTCAAAATGACAATTATCAAGGTGCTAGCTGGGCACGGTAGATATCAAAGAATCCCTGTCTGGAGAAATAAAATCCCTTTCGGGAGAAATAAAAGAACTAAAATCTAACCAAGGTGAAATAGAAAAAGCTATTAATGAAGTACAATCAAAAATGGAGGCTCTTACTGCTAGAATAAATGAGGCAGAAGAGAGAATTAGTGATATAGAAGACCAAATGATGGAGAATAAAGAAGCTAAGAAAAAGAGAGACAAACAACTACTGGAACATGAGGGGAGAATTCGAGAGATAAGTGATACCATAAGATGCAACAATATTAGAATAATTGGGATCCCAGAAGAAGAAGAAAGAGAGAGGGGGGTGGAAGGTATATTGGAACGAATTATTGTAGAGAATTTCTCTAATTTGGCAAAGGGAACAAGCATCAAGATCCAGGAGGCACAGAGAATGCCCCTCAAA
>CM052893.1:5343329-5361862 GCA_028534135.1 Potos flavus | reverse complement strand
ACAGACATGTACCCTGGGGCAAATAATACATTATGTGTTAATAAAAAAAATAATAAATTTATAATTACCTAAAAAAAAAAGAAAGAAAGAAAGAGGAATGAGAAATGATGTTTTATGTCAATACTATTAGCATTGCTCTGAGGGTCCCAGATAATTTAATAAGAGAAAAAATGAGTCAGTAATATTTGAAAGAACTGACATCATTTGAGATGGTATGTTTGGTAACTAGAAAATCTAACTTGTAGAAGTAGTAAGGTGGAGATATATAATCTATCAACAATGTGTAAATCTGAAACTATCTTAAGTAGAAAAATAGAAAATGTGGTGGAAAAAGTGACAGTCAAATATTGACAAAAAATCTAAAAATACCAGGAATAAGAAAAATCCAAGAGATGTTTATAGGATAAATCTTTCCAGAAGAACATAGAATAATGTAATAAATGAAGAAACATATTTGGAAAAAAAAAAAAAACAGACAATTCACACAAAAAAACCTAAATGACTAATAAACAGCCAAAGGTGCTCAAGCACACTTAAGTAATCAAGGAACTTAAATTGATACATTAATCTACCATTACATACTCATCAGATTGACAAAAGTTGATGACACAAAGTGTTGGTGAGAACAACACTATTAATGATGTGGCTTTTAATTATTAACACCATTTTGCAGAGCAATCTGGCAATTTCTAGTAAAGCTATGTTTTTCTGCATCTAGAGAAGAAGACATGGAAATGATTGTTCACTGAAGTACTATTTGTATAAAGGATAATGACCACTATAATGATTAATACAGAGTTTGTTTACTCACATGAAAAGAGAAGACATTCAATTCAAGTAATTCCCCGAGTAGTTCTATAGTGGGGAGGGGACCCATGGAAACCATGCTAATTAGAGATTTGAGCTTGCACTTGGGATAGAGTTAAATATTTTATATACTCTATAGCCATGCCCAGTTGATTAAAACATGTCAGTAGTAAATGTTGAAAAAGAAAAATATGACCCAGTGTCTGAAACCAAGAAGCTGAACTTACTGCTTACTTAAGAGAGGGGGCAATTAGGCTGGTCAGACATATAGTCGTTAAGCAAAGCAAAACACCCATCCGGTGTATAAGGTTGTTGAGGAAGCTGACTTTGGGCAGTGAGGATTACAGATGCGGAAGTAGGTTGGCGTTGGTCTCAGAAGCACGGACTGGGTTGCCTACAGAGCATGTTTTGGGTTAGTCAGGGAGGTAAGAGTGACTTGACATCAGTCTTAGAGGCTTATTAAATGGAGTGAGTCTGGTGCTGATTGGCTGCCTTTCAGAGCATGAGGCTGCCCCTGACTGGTTGGCTTTCAGAGGTGTTTTCACTGAAGTGAGTTGCCTTTGATTTAACAGTGAGATTTAAAAAGCCAGTTCTGATGTTTACTTGTTATGATGGCTATAGGCCTATCATTGATGAAATAAATACATTTAAAACTGGTTCTGATATTCATTTATTACTTCTAGGAATAAGGGATTGTTTTTTTTATTCTCAGGAAAGAGACTTTAATTAGGTCACTGAAGGTCTGATATGCCAAGTTCGCTCCAAGCTTCTAGTTGCCCATCAGTTTCAGTTAGAACCAGTTGTAGTGAAACACCATACTTGGTTTGTTTAGCTCTTGAGCAAGCACTGCTGCAAGGGTCAAGTTCTTGGTTTACATTTGCATTAGGAAAAAACTGGAGATCAAATATATACCCTCAATAGAAGAACAGGTAAGTTATGGTATATCCATATTGTAAAATGCTCTGTAATTGTTAAAATGAACTAGACTGCACATATACCAACAGAATCAATATCTGAAACAGAATGGTTTGTACAGGAAAAAACTGCAGAATATTATGTGTGGTATACTACACGTGTAATTTTTAAAATAATTATATATGTTGTATAGGTGTGCATGTTAAAATTTAAAAATTCATGGACTGGATGAACACTAAATTCATAATTATACCTAACTCTGAGAAGGGGTGAGGAATATATGGAATTAGGGAAGGAAACCCAAAGAACTTTGAAACAAATGTTGATATTTGTTTCTTTGGGGTAATTCATTTTGTATGTTTCTGTATATTGCATATGTTTTTAAAACAAAATAAAACATGAGGTTAGAGAATCATTCTACTTCTTTTCTGGAACAACTGCACAAACAATAATTTGAAGAAAGGTTTTCTAAAACCACAGCTTTTTATTATAAACATAATACTGGGGTTAAATTTACATCCCTGATCTAAAATCACAGATACAGGAAGATCTACATAAAAGGATAACCTCCTTTTCTAGTACTACATTCTAGCTCAAATTCTGTCACTATTCTCCTCAGTTTCTGTGAATTTTAATTTAAGGGAGAGAAACAGTCTTCTCTGTAAGTTTCTCTAAGAAAAGATAGAAGTCGCTAGAGGGAAAACATAAAGGGTAGAAATAAACCCTTCCTCTTTTTGTTGAAACTTTTATTGAAATAATTAGTCTATAGAATAGATTGTGGTGCACCTAACAAAATAATAGGGAGATACCATCAACACTTTAATCAGTTTCCCCCGCTGGTAATATTTTGCTAACTGTAGGATAACATTACAATTTGATATTGGCAATCCACTGATCTTATTCAGATTTCCCTTGTTTTACTTGTGCTCATGAATCTATGTGTGTGTGTATTAGGTATTATCCACTTTTATCACATGTGTAGATTCATGTGTCCAGCACCATAGTCAAGATACTGACCAGTTCCCACCCCACAAGAATCCCTCATGTTGACACTTTGTAACCAAACCCAACTCCCTCTGAGCACCCCTCCCATCCCTAACTCCTGGAAACCGCTGATCTGCTCTCCATTTCTAACGTTGTCACTTTTTAAATGTTATGCAAATGGAATCATATAGTATGTAACCTTGCAGAATTGGCTCTTTTCACTCAGCATAATTGTAGATTCATTCAAGTTGGTGGCGCATGTCAGCAGTGTATTCCTGTCTGGTGCTAAGTTATTCCATGGATCTACCAGTTTGTCTAACCATTTTTCCCATTGAAGGACCTCCGGGCTATTTCTACTTTGGGCTTATTATACATAAAGCTGCTATGAACATTTGTGTAAAGGTTTTTGTGTGAACAGAAATGTTTATTTCTCTGGGATAGATGCCCACGTGTTCTATCGTTGGGTCATAGGGTAATCGCACCTTTAATTGAACAAGAAGCTGCCGAACTGTTTCTAATCACCAAGTGGTGATACCATTTGGTACTCCCACCAGATATGGAAGAGTCCATTTCTCTGCATCCTTGTCAGGTTTGGTGTTGTCACTATTCTTGTGTTAGCTATTCTGATAGGTGTAGCTAAACATAGCTCATGTGGTTTTAATTTGCATTTCCACAATGGCTAATGATGTTAAACTTTTCTTGTGCTATTTTTTTTTTTTAAATAAGCTCTACACCCAACGTGGGGCTCAAACTCATGATTCCATGATCGAGAGTCCCATGCTGTACTGACTGAGCCAACCAGGAGCTCCTTCTTATGCTATTTTCTATCTGAATATCCTCTTTGGTCAGTTTCTATTTTTTGCCCATTTTGTAACTGGATTCTTTGGTTTTCTAATGTTGAGTTTCAATGGTTCCTTATGTATCTAGATACTAGTCCTTTAATGAATATATGGTTTGGAAATACAGGCAAACCTTGGCGATATTGAGGATTCAGTTCCAGACCTCTTCAGTAAAGAGAATATTGCAATAAAGCAAGTCAAATGGGGGAACTTGGATGGCTTTGTCAATTAAGCATTGGACTCTTGATTTCAGCTCAGGTCTGGATCTCAGGGTTGTGAGATCGAGCCCCATGGCAGAGCTCTGCAGTCTGCTTGGGATGCTCTCTCCTCTAACTCTGCATCTCCCCACCCTGCTCACTCACACACACACACACCCTCTCTCTCTCCTAAGTAAATAAATAAATATCTTTTTAAAAAGGCAAGTCAAATGTATTTTTTTTATTTCCAGTTGAAATAAAATTTATGTTTATACTATACTGTATTCTATTAAGTGTGCAATAGCATTACGTCTAAAACAACAATATACATACCTTAATTTAAAGAGACTTTGTTGCTGAGGCACCTGGGTGTCTCAGTTGGCTAAGTGTCTAACTCTTGGTTTCAGTTCAGGTCATGATCTCAGAGTTGGGGGATGGAGCCTTGCATCGAGCTCTGCACTCAGCATGGAGTCTACTCGAGATTGTCTCTCCCAATTCCTCCACCCCCACTCCCTGCACACACTCTCTCTCTCTCAAATAAATAAATAAATCTTAAAAAAAAAATAAAAGACTTTATTGCTAAAAATGCTAAACATCATCTGTGCTTTGGACAGCTCATAATCACTGATCACAAATCACCAATCAGAAATATAATTATAATGAAAAAGTTTGAAACATGAGAATTACCAAAATGTACCACAGACCCACATTTTGGGCAAATGCTCTTGGACAAACTTGCCCTAGATAGGTTGGCCACAAATCTTCACTTTATAAAAAATCATATCTTTGAAGTGCAATAAAATGGAGAGCAATAAAATGAGGTGTGCTTCTATGGTCCCCCAGTCTGCCGCTTGTCCTTGCATCTTCCTTACATGGGTATAAGATAGCAAGCTTTAGTCTTAATGAGGCCAAATTTGTCCATTCTTTCCTTTTAGGAAGCCTGGTTTTGGCTCTAAGTCTGTCAAAGGAGTAAAGAGTCCAATAGTTGTTTTTCATTATTTACACACAATTACCAAATGATGACTGGCATTTTTCACTTTTCCTCTAGTTTTGACATCGTGTAAACACTGCCTGGGGGAAATGGGAAGCCTAATAGCTGCATCCTTGCCTTCGATTTTCATTTCATACTGAATTAGGTGTCATAGCCCTACCCAAATGCCCATGGGGTTTCCTCCAGTGGTCCTTTATTCCTTCCAGAGGGATGTTCTGGCCAGTCACTTTCCCTGGTGCCAGGCTGTTGGGTGGGACTGTGGAGGGGAGGGTTCAGCTCTGGTCACCAGGGGCTTATAGGGCAGGGGAGAGGACAGACAGGGTGCCCATGTGATTAGAATATAGTTAGGCTGTCTGATAGGAGTAAGGATAAACGCTGAGAGATCTCCAAGAAGGGTGTGCCCAGCTCTGCTCTGGGGATCAGGAGAAGTTTTCCAAGAGAGTGATCTTTCAGCTGAGACTTGAAAGCATGAATGTATATGCAAGACCAAGAAAAAAAAAACAAAAATCATGAAAATAGATGGTGTGGTTGTTAGAAGGACTGAAAGATGGTGAGCCAATGGCATTTTAGAGGATGTGGGTGGGAAAGGATATAACGGAGTTAGATTAGGACAGATGTTTCTGGGTCTCTTCCTGTCTTTGTCTCTCCCTCATTAATACACAAAAAGCTACAGTCTCACTTTTTTTTTTTAAGATTTTATTTATTTATTTGGCAGAGAGAGAGAGCACAAGCAGCAGAATGGCAGACAGAGGCAGAGGGAGAAGCAGGCTCCCTGCCAAGCAAGGAGTCCGATGTGGGACTCGATCCCAGGACCCTGGGGTCATGACCTGAGCCGAAAGCAGCCGCTTAACCACCTGAGCCACCCAGGCGTCCCTACAGTCTCACTTTTTAAAAGTTTCCTTATTTATCCTAGTCATATCAAAGAACTTGTTTGGGTTAAGAATGAAACACATACAGGAGGAAGGCTAATTTTAGGCCGTCATTGTATTTGCCAGGAGCGCCATATTGGAAGGTGGAACCCCAGAGCTGTTCTCTCAGCCTCACTACTAACCTGAGGAAAATAACATGAGCTCACAGCTTCAGGACAGACAAATAGTTGTTGCTCTTTACTTTACAGTTGAGATTAAAATGCCTCTAAGGTGTGAGCCTTCATTCATCATTAACCAGGCAATGAATGAGTGGAAGCTTCTGGTTTCTCAGTTACCAAAAATAAATATAAAGCCAATATCGACAATATGATAATTAAATGAGTATTGATCTTTACCCTGAAGTGGATATACTGAACATCCCAAAGTAGTACTTCATTTATTTTTTAAAAAATTTATTTATTTATTTTAGAGCTAGATGGGGGGTGGGGCAGGGGGAGAGCCAGAGAGAGAAGGAGAGAGAATCCATAAGCAGACTCCTTGCTGAGCACAGAGCCCGATTCAGGGCTCGATCCCAGGACCCTGAGCCAAAATCAAGAGCTGGTGCTTAACCCACTGAGCCACCCAGGCATCCCACTTCATTTGTTTTTTAATCCAATGAACACATGTGATTTGGGATGTGTAGCTCAGCCCATGGAACAGTGGACCCCCAAACTTTTGTTGGTGATGGCTCCAGGTACATCTCCTCTGATGACTTTTTTTAAATTGTCACTAAATAACATAAAAGTTTGTTTACCTTGAACTTATTATATTGGTGCCCTTTTGAGCTGATTAGTTGATTCTATATGAAGCAAACAAAGTTGCTTCCAATTCTACAGAAGAAGTTATGTAGACATGTGATATGAGGCTTTCTGGAAGGCTCTATCATTCACAGATCTATCTGTCCCCAGGCCTTTCTTTTATCCGCTACAACAGCTATCTTCAATGTCCCCCAGCATGAGAACACGGAATCCTAGGGCAATGTGCTCCCAAAGACCCCTAAATCACTATACACCTGATTTAAGCCAGAAAGCATGAGCACATTAAAATACACTGGTCCTCACTGAATCTGAAGAAATTAATCTCATATGCGTTGAGAGGGTTGAGACATTGCAGGGAAAATTGGAGCCCTAAAAGGGAGGCTAAAGAACCTCAAAATATATTTCCTTGCTTCAGATTGGGTCTAGGACCAAGCTTCAGGTTCAACTCAACTTACAAATATTTATTAAGCAATGACACATGCCAGATTTAGGCAAACACTACTACTTTAGGGGTAACTCAGACAAAGGCTCTGCCCTCTGCAGAAATCTGGATTCAAACCTCCACTCTCTCACTGAGTTGTATATGCAAATAACTTTACCTCTTGGGATACTTTCCTTATCAGTATGATAAGAACGGTAGTAGGACCTGCCGCATGAGGCTTTGATGAAGATTAAATATAATATTTTAAATAAAGTTTCTGACACACAAGAGGGGATCAATGTGTGTTCAGACACCAAATAGAAGAATCAAGGAAGATGCCCCAGAGAAAGCGATGCCCAGATTGAGCCTTGAGCTCTGCCACAGATCAGGCCCATACATGGCGGAGGGGATGGAGTCAGGCACAGGGACCAGCATAAGTGAAGCCTCAGAAGAGAGGGAACCATGGAGAAAATGCAGGAAGGAAACAGGGAGGGAAAACTGCTCAGGGTGGAGAGGCTGAGGGACAAGTGATGGGAGATGATGCAACATGAGTAGCTCATCTATACTGGGACTGAGACATTTGAACTTGGTCCTTAAGGCTTTGTGGGAGTCACCCAAGGATTTTAAGTAAGGGAGGAAAATAAACTTGCTTTTAGAATTATTACCTAGGCAGCAGTATATGGATTGAATGAGAAAGAAGTGTTAATTAGGGGACCGATGGAGTGTTCCAGGTGACAATCCTGTCCCCAGCTAAGGCACTGAATCAATAAGATGAGGACCCATCGAACGTGGTGAGTAAGGCAGGTGAAGGCATTTAGGAAGAATTCGGAATGCTGGTTTGGGTAACGGAGGGGTAGGTGGTATGATCAACTCTAACTAGAAACACAAGACAAGCTTGGGGGTGGGAAGGAGAAAACCAGGTCAAATTCATCTCTCTGCCCCAACCCTGGTCTGGACAAGTGCACTTGGCGTCCAACATCTCAGTATCTCAAGTTTTCAGATTTATAGATGTCCATGTTCCTGTCCCAAGAACACCTTGCTTTATCCATCAAAATCTGGCAGCAGATTACACAGGGTAAATGATCTATAGCAAACAGAATCTGAGCCATGAACCAAAAGCAAAAGCAGAGAATAAATTGCTAACTTGGGAAAAGCATTCTGATGATGCTATTCAGTGCAACGCTGTTGAAAAATATGTCTCATTGTTGGCTCCTCTCTCTCCTTGTTTTTGAGACACAATACTGCCCCCATTGCATATTGCACGGGTCAATATATTCAAGCAGAAATTTTAGAGGAAGCAACAATCTTACATGTTTCATCCTGACTTCTAAAGTGGTCTTGATCTACTTCCTCATACATGAACATACCAGAGTCCATCATTTCCCACCATAAAGCTACATATATTTTTTTCACTCAATTTCAGATGACCTTTCCCAAGTGGTCGTGAGAATTAAAATTAATTCAATTCAACTCAAGAAGTAATTAAAAGTCTGCTACGTGTCAGCAATATGCCAGATATTCCTGAGAAAGAGAAAAAGAAAAACACTGCCGATCACCAGTGTCCCCCTTTCTGAACTATGACTTAAAGATGGGAAGTCCCAATGCAAGGGTCAAAGCAGGGCTGAGGCTGTGAGAATTTGGGAATGAGAGCAATGCTGAGGAAAATAATTCCCACCAGTGTGCCCTGAATGTGCACTGACCCTCATCAGATGTGCTGTTGTCTGACTTGAAAAGTTCCATTTCTCTGGGTGAGGGGAAGCAACTCTGTGCTTGGAAAGACTAAATGTGACCCCCTATACAGACACTCCCATAAGCCTTGTCTAAGGCTTTTTTTTGGGATGAGCCTGACAGGCCCTTATACATTGTGAACCTATATTCATATCCCCATCTACAATGTTTAGTGAATCACGGTGTATGTTCCATGAACTGGGATTTTAGATGCTGAATTTGCAGGACAATAACTCAAGAAAGCCAATCGCTGGAAGACAATAATGAAATCAGTTTGAACTTGGCACACATGGGCAGGTAACTGTGGGATGCCAGGCGGAGACGTCCATTAACCAGTAGGAAGTCTGTGTCAAGGGCAAGATCTTAACTGGAAGTACTAATTTGGGAATTACCAACTTAGTTGAAGCCATGGACATGGATGAGAAGTGGGATCCTGAGGGCAGAGGAAATAAGAGGAGCTCCATTAATGAGGGAGCAGAAGACAAGCTGAGGGCAAAGCACAAACTGACACCCGCGAACCCCACCCCCACCCCAGGTGGCATGTATTTGACATTCCTTGGGTACTCTTGGCAGCCCTAGAACAAAGGAAAGGGAAAAACAAATGGTTAACTGATAAAGATCACAGTCATGCAGGACACTATCTGTTTGCAACTGTCTTAATGATTGGCAAGAAAAAAGCAATCTCCAGAAACCCATAGACTCAATTTCCTGGAGCCCTAACGTCACCCTCTGCTCCATAGGATAGAAAATCTTATATAATCAGTCACTCCTCACAACCCCAACACAGCTGTTTCTGCCCACAGGTCCTGACCCCATGCTTTAATTAAAACACCCTTTTTGCACCAAAGATGTCTCAAGAATTCTTTCTTGTTCATCACCTTTACAGCAGACGGGCCCAATACGCGCCCTTCGAAGCTCCCTCCTAACTGTGGCTCCATCGGGACCGTCGTGCACTCGGGCAGGAGGCGCCCGCACCACTTCAAACCACATCACCATGAAAAAGAGTAGAAAGTAAGAGGCAGGAATTCAACTGTGGGAAAATCATGAGAGATTTCTATTCTGGAAATACGGTAGAGTAGATCATCCAAAATGCTTTCTTCTTCAAAACACTTGGATAGGTTATATAATACATAACGAAAATATTTCTTTCCTTTTTTTGAGAGAGAGAGAAAAAGAGCACAAGCAGGGTTTTGGGGGAGGGACAAAGGAAGAGAGAATCCCAAGCAAACTTCCTGCTGAGCATGGAGCCCCCCAAAAGGCTCAATCCCACGACCCTGAGATCATGACCTGAGCCAAAACCAAGAGTGGGATGCTTAACCAACTGTGCCACCCTGACGCCCCCCCAAATATTTCTAATGTGTAGCTGAATTTCTAATACATTAAGAAAACTCCAAATATGCAAACGAAGAGGACAATGACATCTGGAGAGGTGAGCATATTTTATGAAGATATTTTGTTGATCTCAGGGGCCAGCAGCTTGGATAGGAGCTGCCCCATGGAGACTGTGTGGAAGGCTTTGGGCCTCCGCAAGGCATAGAATTGAAACTGAGACTCTCGCATGAAGTATTAATATTTTATATTCTTTCTGCATGTTTGAAATTTTCCACATAAAAAAAATTTAAAAAAAAGGGTCACCGAGAGTGATCCCTAATGTGAGCTACAGACTTGGAGTGATAATGTGTGCCATGTACAGATCTGCTGGGGGTGTTGACAGTGGGGGAGGGTTGGAAGCAAGGGGTAAGTGGGAACTCCGTACTTTCTGCCCAGTTTTTCTGTGAACTTAAAACTGCTCTAAAAAATAAGGTATGTTAACAGAAAAGACATGGGGTCTGGGTTTCCTGGCAGAAGTAGATTTACGATCTCTCTGGAAGATGGATACAGGCGGTACAGAATTCCCACGGTTATATATTCACGATCACATAGCTAGAGATGTGAAAAGACAAGTCCTCATGAGAATCACCAGATGCAACGAGTGAGATCAGAGCCTCAGAAATTCAAAAAATACAATGACTTACTCTAGTAGGGGAAACAGATAAGCTTCATATTATTAAAAAGTAAAATAAGAAATCAGAGTATAAGAAAGAAACTATTTGCAAAAGCAAATTTCCCCTTAAAAATAAGGGGAAAAGTGTATTTTAAGAGGAATGAAACTTCCAGAAATAAAACCTCAGCAAGAAAACATAAAAACCCCAATAACTTAAAAAAGCAGATTAGACACAGCCAAAGAGAGATAGTTTTTATACCTGAGGAAAGATCTGTATAAATTATCCAGAAAATGGCAGAGGGAAAAAAGGATACAGAAAATGTGAAAAGGGAGAATAATGATGAAATTTCTTATATATAATTGAAGGGAGCAGAACTTGGTACAACCAATTTGAAATACAATTTGGCAAAATCTATTAAATTGAAGACGCACACATTCTACTACCTAAAATTTTCCTCTTAAAATACACCTGTGGGTGCCAGGTGCACTGCTCTGATCTAGGGGTGACCTACCCCTTAGAACTTGAGCACCAATTTCCTCTCAGCAATTTGCTCTTACCTCACCCAACAATGAATAGATGCCCCGCAGGGGAAAGCCTATATCCACCCCAATTTGATCAGAGCTCAAATGACCACATCAGCTGCAGAGCTGAGGCTTCTTTTGTAAATACATCTCAGTTTAATTTTTTTCTCTACTCAGTTTTGTTTCATTCAGTTCCTTGAGGGTGTTGTTTCAAAGAGCGCTGCACAGTACCATCCTATATACCTAAATGTCAGAGTCGTCTTCCTAAGGAACCAAATCTGGACAATGCCCTAGAATAAAACTGATCCAAATTGTACCAAGATTCATATACATGTTCACTGCAGCAATGGTAGAAACATGGAAAGAGGGGCACCTGGGTGGCACAGTTGGCTGAGTGACCAACTCTTGGTTTCAGCTCAGGTCCTGATCTCAGGGTCGTGGGATCAAGACGTTTGGCTCCACGTTTGGCTCCAGAGTCTGCAGACTCTGCTTGGTCCAAAATGAAGCAGAACCTGCTTGGTTTTCTCTCTCCCTCTCCCTCTCCCCGCCCCCCATGCTCACTCTCTCTCAAGTAAATAAATCTTTAAAAAAAGAAACATGAGAACAACAAAAAAGGTCATCCACAAAAAAATAGGTAAATGAACTTGATATATTTATGCAATGTTCTAGTGTAAAATGTATTGAGCACCTACTAGGTGTTAACTTGTAGGTATGAATCAGTGAACAAAACAAATATCCCTGCTTTAATAGAACTTAGTTCTAGCCAGGGAGAGGAAAAGCTCTAAGTAGATGATAGATAGATACATAGATAGAGAGATAGAATGTTAAAATGTTCTAAGTGCTTGTGAGAAGAAAAAAGATAAGAGTGGGGGTTTTATTTTTATTCTTTAAAGTTTATTTATCTTTTTTTGTTGTTTGTTTTTTTAAGGGGGTGGGAAAGGCAGAGGGAGAGAGAGAATCTCAAGCAGACTTCCCGCTGAGCACCGAGCCCAGTGCAGGGCTCCATCTCACAAACCCGAGATCATGACCTCAATCAAAATATGTAGTCAGACGGTTAACCGACTGAGTCACCCGGGAGCCCCTATTTATTCATTCTTTCAGTAATCTTTACATGCAAGTGGGGAGCGGGGGGGAAGCTTGAACTCATGACCCTGAGATCGAGTCACATGCTCTTCTAACTGAGCCAGCCAGGCGCTTCATTTTCAAATTGGGGGGGGGGGGGGCAGTTATACTTTTTAAAAATGTGATCAGAGTAGGCCTCACTAAGAAGGTGTCATTTGAGCAAAACTTGACAAAAGTAAGACACTGGTTATAAGGCTATCCAGGGCAAGAGCGTTTCAGGCAGAGGGAATAACACATGCAAAGGTCCTGAGGAAGGACCCTCGCTGGTATGATAGAGGAACAGAAAGGAAGCCAGAGCAGCTAGAGAGGAGTAAGGGGGAGGACTGGGAGACCGGAGAGGAGTAGATCATGTGAGGATTTGACTCTGGGAAAGTGGGAAGCAGTGCAAGGGCTTTGAGCAGATGAGTGGTGTGATGCATTTGAGGTTTCGAGAAGGATGGCACTGCTGTTGTGCGGAAAATGGACTGCAGGGGACAGTGGGAATCGGGAGTAATAACCCACAAGCTGTTACAACCATCTAGGCAGCAGACGGTGGTGGCTTGGACAAGGCCAGTAGCAATGAAAATGCCGAGAATTTGCTGGCTTCTGTACGTGCGTACACCGAAGGCGGGACCATGGAATTCGCTGGTTGCCTGGTATGAAACACGAGGTAAGAGATTTCAGGAATGACACAGAGGTGGTCATCCTGATCAACGAGAACTACGGGCTGCCATGGACAGAAGGGGCAACAGCTGTGGGAAGCCAGAGTTACAAGAAAAAGAACCAGAAGTTTAACTTTGAACACGGTAAATTTGAGATATCTATTGACGCAGGACCATTGAGCACAATGGTCAAGAAAGAAGTCTTGACAGCTTTGGTGCAAAAAGATGATTTCATTTGAGCATGGGGACAGGATCCATGGGCAGAAAGAGCTGCACCATAAGTGTGAGAAGTGACTGATTATATAGGGTTTTTTATCCTGTGGAGGGGGAAGGTAATGTTAGGGCTCCAGGAAATTGAGTCTATAGGTTTCTGGAGCTCTAGTCTCAAGATTGTGCTTTCTTGTAAATCATTAAGACAGTTACAAGTAGATGGTGACTCATGTCCTTTGTGAGTGTGATCTTTAGCAGCTGACCATTTGCTTTTTCCTTCCTTTGTTCTTGGGCAGTCATGAGCACCTGAGAAAGGTCATGTGTATCGGACTCCCACCATGGGGGGAGGGGTGTGGGGGGGCAGTATATGGAGCATCAATTTGCCTTTTGGCTTCAGCTTGCCTTTTGTTATCCCATCACCATTTACACACCCCAGGAGATGTGTCTAACATGCAAGTGGATATAGGAGTCTGGAGTTCAGGGAGGAGTCTGGTCGAGCGATACAAAGGAGAGCTTTATCAGTATGTGGATGCCATTTAATGTCATGAGACTGGATGAGCTCATGCAGGTAATTAGTTTAGATAGAGAACAGCAAGCAAGTATAAGGGCTGAACCTAGATACAAATATATATATTTGTAACTGTCAACAAGTAACTGTCTTTCCATAATTACACTCTCATTGCCTAGAATATTAAGGCCTTTTAAGTAGGTACTCGATAAATATTTAGCCATGACTAAATAGAATGAATGAATGAATAACTATTGGGTTTTTGCATAAATCTACATTTGAATAAAATGCTTTAATTTCTTTTAGAGTTTAAAAACCACTGGAGTTAAGAATTATATATCAAGGGAAGCAAGTGTCATTTGAAACATTGACTTAATACAATTTTACTTAGGCATTAATTAGAACTAATTAGAACTGAAAGTATGTTGAAAAGTAATGGCCACAAGACTAGAGAACCAGGTCAAAATAAGGAATGAGTAACATTGCCAAATACCACAGAGTTCAAAACGGCTGAAAAATGTTCCCTTGATCAGATAACTGGAAGGTCATTGATAATGTCAGCAAGAAATGTTTCCAATTAAATAAATGAGAACCCCTGGGAGTAACTGAAATTAGGAGAATGGTGTCTGTGAGTGAAAAGAGAAAGATCAGTTGATGGCTAGATTTGGAAGAGAAGATCACAGTCTCGGTACTGATGGGAATGAATTAGGAGAGAGGAGGAGGCTAATGCCAGAGGAGAGGGAGTCATTGATACAATTACCAGTTGATGAGGGAGGGGTAGAGCTGGTTGAAATTTGCTTTAGCTTGGAAAAGGAAAGAATAACTTACATGGGCAGGTTCTTTAAAGAGATGATCAGGAAGTTACAGCATATTTTCTCTATGAAGGAGGAGGTGTGTGACACAAGTCAGAAGGAGGAAGAAGAGATTTGAAAAGAGTGGTGAATATTTTAAACAGATTGCCTAAGGAATTGTCTAGAAACTCCCTTGAGGGTTGCAAGGCATTGCCAAGGGCGCACCTGTGGTCAGAGACAAGGACATCACAATGGCAGCAATCTGCATAATTTTTAGATGTTCCTCAGAAATCCTTAGCAACATGGACAGAGGAGCAGAGATGACAGGTGGTTGAATGCGTCCTCAGGATTGGAGCTTGGACTGAGGGTAGTGGAAGCTCAAAAGGTTAACACAGTGCTTTAACTCACAAATCACTGGTCTAGGAAAATTCGGTGAAGATTTACAAGTGTTTAATAACTGGGAGAAAAATGAAATATTAAGGAACTAAAAATTTGTATGAGACCGAAGAGCAGATAGGGTGGGAAATGAGATTGGGAGAACCAGAAATGTGAGAGGTTGTCATCTTAAATGTGATACTGCAGATGAGATCTTTGACACTGGAAAAGTTCTGTGCAATAACAGAATGTGGGAGTCCTAAGGGGGGCTAGTGTGGATTCAAGATGGAGAGTAAGGATGTCAAAGAGGTCACCTATCTGCAAGGATATCTGATGCGGTATTTAGTTCCAACACCCACATCCACATGGGCAGGGGATGGGAGATTTTTGCTGGGGAGGACAATGGTCTCAGAAGGATGAGTCAGGGATCCAGAATCTTCCAGCTCTTTGGGAATGCCTACACAGAGAAGCTTGCATCATCTAATGGAGCTGGGAACGTAAGACTAACAGTTTAATCTGCCTGGGAAATATCAGAATGGAATCCCACGTCAGGTTGTTCAGTACTAGCATGTGCTGAGGTCCATGTTTCTTCCAGACGCCTACTGATATCTTCCCAAGGAAGTTTGTCAAAAGATCACACAGCTATTGAGTGATGGGACTGAACTTTGAACCAAAGTCTTTGTACTCCAAAGTCTAACATTTTTTCCACTGTACACTTAAGAGTCATGGGATTTAGAGGCACCTGGGTGGCGCAGTCGGTTAACTTTTGGTTTCGGCTCAGGTCGTGATCTCAGGGTTGTGGGATCAAACCCCACATCTCCCTCTGCTTCTCCCCACCCCCATGACCTCACGCTTTCTCTCTCAAATAAATATATAAAATCTTAAAAAAAAAAGTGCAAGTGGCACTGAGAAATGGAAGGAGGGAAAGGAGGTCTTGCCCCTATTTTTTGAGTCATAAATTAAGTCTTGTTTTTGAAATCTACGTCTTTTCAGTTATATGAGCCAATAAATTCACTTTTTTGCCTAAGCCAGGTTTGATAAGGGCTCTTAACTGATTCTGTGCCAAAATATAAAATATAAGCATTTGCAAGCAAACCAAGAGGACAGACCTACATCGCTGTCAGTGACTCATTCTTGGTTTCCCACCCCTCTACTCTGAGAATATCGAAGATTCTATAGACGGCACTGTTCTTTTTTTCAGGACTAGGGAAATCCAAAAATAACAGCCCTTTTATCTTCTTCTGTATCCAGGCCCTCTACACCAGACATTGTTGAAGATCTCAGAGTCAAACACGACGTGAATTCACAAGGAGTTTCTCCTCAGCCCTGTGCTGACTTGCTGGTGCCAGACTCCTAGCTCTCTGAAAATGCGAATTTATCACACAGACTTGGAGAGGGCTTATTTGGAATAAGACAAAGCAATAGTAAAGCTAATATGTGGGTTGGAGTGGGGTGCAAAAGTTAGCTTCATCTGGCACAATGTGTCCTTAATCTTACATTTAAAAGGGGGGAGGAAGGAAAAGGGAATCCCTCCGGGAGAAAAATGTTCTTAATCTTGGACGATATCTCTCTTTTCAGTACATAAAGTGTTTAGATAATGTAAATAAATTATCACTTTTGAAAATGTCTATATAGAAATACACGGAATTTGGATTTTCTGGGGGAAAAGATCACAAAGCTGGGTCAGTATTTGTTAATGATTCTTGTATTACTTGTCAGGCCATCCAAACCTGTGAGTTGTGCCCTGATTGTTCAGTTCATAGGTTAAGAGAGAGCCTGACTCTTAAACGTGCTTGTGTTACCATGGAGTCACGGCCCCGAATTGCACAGAACCTCTAGAAATGCAAGAACTACGAAAACAATTTACAGTGGGTCAGCAGCAGCTTGGCAGATGGGAGGCAGAGGTGATTTAATTTCAGGGAGATAAAACTTGAGCTAATACTTGAAGGGGGAGATGCAGTAGGACAAACAAGGCAGACGAGCCATCTGTCACCTTGAGGGGTCCATCCAGTGGGTCCCACAGCCGGAGGCAGAACTAGAGCTCGGTACCCTTCCTTTGCAATGTCTTTCATACTTGGTGCTCCTGTCGCTTCCTGCCCCCACTGCCCTGGCCTTAGAACATCATTGTCTAAGGCTGGGGCGAGCATCTTGAGCTCCGCCTCTCGGCATCCTGGCCCTGAAATCTGTTCCAGGTTCCAGCAGGCTCATAGGCAGCTCGCAGCAAGCATCACAAACGGTACAAATTGTCAAGAGCCCTGAGGCTCTGACTCTGAGTAATATAAATATTTATGCAGGTAATAAGATATACTGATTTGGATAACGAGGTGCCAGGAGGGAATGTGAGGACCAGCGCTCAAAAATGGGTCGCTCAGAGCCAGAGATGCGCTCAGGCCCCCCGCGGGCTGACCACAGCCTGCCCGACGCAGCCGCCGGGCGCAGAGAGCCTGCTGCGCCTTTCACCCCGCGTCCTCTCCGGCGGGCGATGGCTGGCTGGATATCGGTGAGGGTCCTCACGGAGTCAGGTCAACCGTTACCCCCACTGACAGTTCTGAAACGGACCCGCGGCTGCACGTCTGCTTGGGGCACATTTCACTGGCGGTCTGTCGTCAGGGGTGTGCTCTGGCTCTTCTGTTTTTCCAGGCTCAGATCCGGAAGGAGAAGGCCGGCTCTGGTTCCAGCCCCTCCTCTCCTCTAAAAGCTGATAGAAGGGGCGCCTGGGTGGCTCAGTGGGTTAGGCCTCTGCCTTCGGCTCAGGTCATGATCTCAGGGTCTTGGGATCGAGCCCCGCCTCTGGCTCTCTGCTCAGCGGGGAGCCTGCTTCCCCCTCTCTCTCTGCCTGCCTCTCTGCCTACTTGTGATCTCTCTCTGTCAAATAAATAAATAAAATCTTTAAAATAATAAATAAATAAATAAATAAATAAATAAATAAATAAATAAATAAATAAAAGCTGATAGAAGAGCTGCATCCTGGGCACCCCGGGGCTCAGTCATTTAAGTGTCTGCTTCGGCTCAGGTCATGATCTGGGGTCCTGGGATCGAGTCCCGCTCCCTGCTCAGCAGGACGTCTGCTTCTTCCTCTCCCTCTGCCTCTCCCCCTGCTTGCGCTCTCTCTCACTCTCTCAAATAAATAAAATCTTAAAAAAAAAATGCATCTGGTTCCATCTCTCCCTCAGCACTAACAGTGTGTGTCTTACTCAAAAGGCATCCACAGATCTACAGAAGACGAGCACATTTCTTTTATTACATACGTATTTTTTCACTGACTTAAATATTTATATATTAAATATTTATACATACACATTATAAATAGATTTAAGACCAATAAAACATTATCTAGACTCTGGCTATGCCCTGCCATGTTCTTACCTAGAATACATGCTATATGTTTTGAACTGTAATGGAAATGTGGTTAAATTTGTAATTATTTTTTTGAAGATTTTATTTATTTGAGAGAGAGAGAGAGAGAGAGAGAGCATGCGCATGAGCAGGGTGAGGGGCAGATGAAGAGGGAGAAACAGGCTCCACACGGAGCAGGGAGCCCAACGCGGGGCTCAAACCCAGGACCTGAGCCAAAGGCAGACACTTAACTGACTGAGTCACCCAGGTGCCCCCACGATTAAAGCATTTTGTAAACATCCTGGTATTTCTTCGTTTTAAGGCTGATTATATGTTTATTGAGATGACTGTAACCCCCAGAAGCTTAAGGAAAATACATTAAACCTCTTCTTTTATTTAAATATTTCTTGAACACTTACCATCTTCATAAAATGCATTCAAAGCATTCTAAAAGCATTTTGAATTCAAGGATTTTATCTGTTTTTGCAGAGAGGAT
>CM052893.1:5318292-5334878 GCA_028534135.1 Potos flavus | reverse complement strand
AAGATAAAAAGCTTCTGCACAGCAAAGGAAAAGTCAACAAAACAAACAGGCAACCCACGGAATGGGAGAAGATATTCACAAATGACACTACAGACAAAGGTTGCTTATCTAAGATCTATAAAGAACTCCTCAAACTCAACACTCAAAAAACAGATAATTACGTCAAAAGATGGGCAGAAGACATGAACAGACACTTCTCCAAAGAAGACATACGAATGGCTAACAGACACATGAAAAAATGTTCATCATCATTAGCCATCGGGGAGATTCAAATCAAAACCACATTGAGATACCACCTCACACCAGTTAGAATGGCCAAAATCAACAAGACAATAAACAATGAATGTTGGAGAGGATGTGGAGAAAGGGGAACCCTCTTCTACTGTTGGTGGGAATGCAAGTTGGTGCAGCGACTTTGGAAAACAGTGTGGGGATTCCTCAAGAAATTAAAAATAGAGCTGCCCTATGACCCCGCCATTGCACTACTAGGTATTTACCCCAAAGATGCAGATGCAGTACAAAGAAGGGCCACATGTACCCCACGTGCAATGGCCACAATCGCCAAACTGTGGAAAGAGCCAAGATGCCCTTCAACAGATGAATGGATAAAGAAGATATGGTCCATATATACAATGGAATAATATGCCTCCATCAGAAAGGATGAATACCCAACTTTTGTATCAACATTGACGGGACTGGAAGAGATTATGCTGAGTGAAAGAAGTCAAGCAGAGATAGTCAATTATTGTATGATCTCATATGTGGAGGATAAGGAGAAACATGGAGGACATTGTGAGAAGGAAAGGAAGGGTGAATTGGGAGAATTCGGAGAGGGAGATGAACCATGAGAGACTGTGGACTCTAAGCAACAAACTGAAGGTTATGGAAGGGAAGGGGCGGGGTTTTGGGCAAGCCTGGTGGTGGGTATTGAGGGGGGCATGTATTGCATGGAGCACTGGGTGTGATACATGAACAATGAATCTTATAACAATGAAAAAATAAAATAAAAGTATTTGGGGGAAAAAAAAAAGAATCCCAAGATACTGAGGCGCCTGTGTAGCTCAGCTGGTTAAATGACCGGCTCTTGAATTGGGCTCGGGTCATGATCAAGAGGGTCGGAAGATCAAGCCCCACATCTGGCTCTGTGCTCAGTGGGGTGTCTACTTCCTCCTTCTCCCTCTGCTCCTCCTTGCCCCCATCTGTCCAATAAATAAACAAATCTTAAAAAAAAAAAAAGAATTCCAAGATACTGTAAATTCTGCACTTCTTTCAAGAAGTGTTGGAAGTATTTTGCAAATATTAACTTATCTAATCCCCACAATAATTCAACGTCATAAACCAGGAAGTATCACCCACCCCATTTAACACG
Source organism: Potos flavus (assembly GCA_028534135.1). Classification (NCBI taxonomy): domain Eukaryota; kingdom Metazoa; phylum Chordata; class Mammalia; order Carnivora; family Procyonidae; genus Potos; species Potos flavus. The sequence goes on along the minus strand of CM052893.1, from coordinate 5,333,509 downwards.
AGGAAATCAAAACACAGGGTTGAACGAACTTGAGGTTGCACAGGTGGTGCTGGTAGAGCTGAGAGCCCATCTGGGCACAAGGAACCAGAGTGTGGTGCTCTTCACCAGCTCTCTGGTTGTCTCTCTGCTGGGTTACACATCACAAACAGACAGGACAGAATCATTTCGTCCCAGGGGGTCACATTTCCAGGTACCACATCATGAGAGGTTTTTTGTTATTATTTAAAACCATCTATCATAATCAAAGAGAATCTGTTATGGGTTGAGTGGTGTCTCCCCACCCTCAAATTATTTTTTTTTAAGATTTTATTTATTTGTTTGAGAGACAGAGTGAGCAGCAGAGAGAGAAGCAGACTCCCCACTGAGCAGAGAGCCCAATGCAGGACTTGATCCCAAGACCTTGAGATCATGACCTGAGCCAAAGGCAGATTTAACCAACTGAGCCACCCAGGCAACCGCCCCTACAATTCTTATGTTGAAATTTTAACTCCAGTACCTCAGAATGTGAGTGTACATTGACATAAGGTCTTTAAAGGTCTAATCCCTGGAACTTGGAAATGTTAGCATATTTGGGGAAAAGGTCTTCGCAGATATAATTAAGGATCCTGAGATAAGGAGATCATCGTATGTTATCCAGGTGAGCCCTATGTGCCATTACAAGTTGTGCCACCATAAGAGAGAAACAGAGAGAGATAACACAGATACACAGAAGGAGGTAGAGACTGGCAGAATGTGGCCATGAGCCAAGGAATGCCAACAGCCACCAGAAAACTGAAGAGACAAGGAACAGATTCTCCCCAAGAACTTCCAGAAAAAGTGAGACCCTGCCCACACCTTGATTTCAAACGTCAAGGCTTCAGAGCTGTGAGTGCGTACATTTCTATTGTTTTAAGCCGCAGTTTGTGGCAATTTGTTATGATAGCTACAGGAAATTAATGAAGTAAGAAATAAACTGCTTTTGCCTGCAAATGACATGATTTTATATGGAAAAGTCCAAAAGAATCTACACTAAAACCTACTAGAATGAGTAAGTGTACTTAGCAAAGTTGCTGGAGGCAAAGTTAAAAGATAGAAATTATTTGGATTTTTAGGGGCACCTAGATGATTCAGTTGGTTGAGCATCTGACTCCTGATTTCAGCTCAGGCCGTGATTTCAGGGTCATGAGATACAGCTCTGCATTAGGCTCTGTGCTCAGCAAGGAGTCTGCTTGGGATTCTCTCTCTCTCTCTCCTTCTGCCCCTCCCCCCACTCTCTCTCTTTCTCTGTCTTTCTCTAAAATAAATAATAATTCTTTAAAAAAAGAAATCACTTGAATTTTTATATATTTTATACACTATCAAAAATAATTGGAAAATTTGAACTTTAAAACAATACTATTAGAATAAAAGTTGATCAAAGTTCTAGAAATAAATCTAAGAAAATATGTGCAAGACCTCTACACTAAAAACTAAAAATTATGGTTAAGAGAAATTGAAGAAATCTAAAGAGAGATACCACCTCTTTATTGATTGGAAGGCTCACTATTGTTAAGATATTAATCTCCTCACAACTGATCACAACTGACACTTAATGAAGTCTCAGTCAAACTTCCAAGAGTTTTTTTTCCTTAAAATTGACAAACTGATTATAAAATCCACATGGAAGTGCACAAAAACAAACAAACAAAAAACCAAAAAAGCTAAGACCACATAGAAAGGGATGACCAAATTTGGAAGATTTAAATTGCCAAACTTTAGAACTGACTATAGAGCTTTAATAAATAAAGCAATAGAATATTGGTTCAAGACATGAAAACAGAAAAGTGGAACAGAATAAGAAAGACCAACAATAGATCCATACTTACAAGGTAATTTGATTTACAGCAAAGGTGCCACTTTAATTCAGCAAGAAAGGATAGTCAATTAAAAAATCAATGATACTGGAGCAACTGGATATCTACCTGGAAAAATAATTCTGACTCCATCTCACCCTATACAAAAAAAATTAAATTGGGAAGAATCATAGATATAAATGTGAAAGCTAAATGAATAAAACTTTAGGAGCATATTTTCATGAACTTGAGGTTAAGCAAAAGTTTCTTAAGACACAAAAGCCCTGACTAACCACCAAGGGAAAATTTTTGAGAAATTGAACTTCAATGAAATAAAGCAAATCTACACATTAAAGACATCATTAAGAAAGTAAGTAGGTAAGCCATAGGTTGAAAAATATGTGTGTGTATAAAATAAGGATAGATATATCTATACTCTTATAGATAGATTATATATATTTTCGTATTATATATCTGTATTTTGTATACACACACTAAGGAGCTTATATCCAGAACTCTTACAATTTAATAATTTTTAAAAATAGGTGAGGGGCTCCTGGGTGGCTCAGTTGGTTAAGTGCCTGCCTTCAGCTCAGGTCCTGGGATCAGACTGGAGTCAGGGCTCCCTGATCAATGGGGAGTCTCTTTCTCCCTCTCCCTCTGCCTCTGCCCCTCCCCCAGCTCGTGCATGTACTCTCTCTCTCAAATAAATAAATAAAATCTTTTTTAAATTTTTTAAATAAAAAATAAATAAAAATAGGTGTAAGACTACCCACTTCACAGAAGAGGATATCCAAATGGCAAACAGGCATAGGAAAACTCAAAATCAGTCATTATTAGGGAAATGCAAATCAAAATCACAATGGCATCCTATCACCTTCCCACCAGAATAACTAAAATGAAAAAGAAAATATCAAATTTGGGAAGAATGTGAAACTGGCAGTCTCTCAGATGTTTCTGTGGTCCATGGAAATTAGTTCAACCACTCTGGAAAATTCTTTGCATTATCTACTAAGGCTAAACATGACTCAGCAGTTGCATTTCTAGATATATAGCTGAGAAGAGACTGGATATGTCCATCAAGAGAGCACTCATAAAAGCTTAATTCATAAGAGCAAAAGACTTGAAACAACCGAAGTGTCCATCAACAGGGGAATGGAGAAGTGTGATACTCCAAAATTGTCTTGAACTGGGATAAGAGGACTAGATATGTGGTTTCAACATCCACTGGTCATTGGATGGGTGTTGACCCATTAGAAGGGTTGTCATCATGGTAAAGAGGCTCTCTTCAGCCAAAGGCAAGTCCCTGAGAGAGACAGCCTAGAGCGGTCGACTACCAAATGTCTTATCACCTAAGCAAACAGAGCTTCTGGCCTGAAGGGGGAATCTGGGCCACAGACCAGATCGTAGCTCTCCCTCCTCCCTACCAGGTCAGAGTTTATCCAAGTGTGATTCTCTGACTACAGGCTCTCCAAGAAATCCCTGGAAATCCATCAAGCTCTTTATAGGTGGTTTAGCCATTGGGGAGCAAAAAAAAACTATGAAATAGGTTTACTTACATCTATATTTTACATTAGAAATGTAAAAATTAATTAGTTCTAAACAAAAATATTTTGTATTTTTGATAATGGTTACATTCTTCAACCATCTGTTTACACGAAAGGAATTGATTCAATTAGATGATCTCAGTTAATATTCCAACGTCCGGGGTATCTCTGCTAATGTATTTTCATGTCAGTGGCATGTAATGTTTTACGTTGTTTAATTTATACTTTGTCTCATTATTTTTTGATGCATTATATCCCCAAAGTGACAAAAAGGGATGGCTGGCTCCAAAACGGTACATTGATGCATGAAAGTAGTGATGAAAATAGAACCTAAACACAACAACTCAGAATAACACAATCAACATGAAGAAGAATAGGAATTCCAGCACCATGCACTCTCTGAGACAGGTGAGGACTTTGCAACAGCTGATAAGGAAACAGGTGAACAGGGAGCATAATAATGAAAACACAAAGACTGGCTTTTATTGACTATTTGCTTCTAGGGCTTCTAGTATGCTCTGTTATGATGATACTTTGTCAAATGTTGGTAGGAAGCCACCGAGGAATGTTTCATCATTTGCAAACACAGTACCCTCACTCGTAAGCCCATTAAATTGTCCAGAAACAACTGCAAAAAAATGCTTTTTAGTACAAAATTAATGATTTTCATCACAAAAAGCAAAGAAGAAACCAAAACCACAAAGTCATCATTCAAAGTTGCATTCTTTATAGCAAAACGGGGACAACATACAGGATCACCAAAAGTCTTATAAAACAGGAGGAAGGTTTATGGAATGATGCTCCAAGGGAATATAGACTGTGCTATTGGCCTGGGCCCTTTCTGAGATGGAAGTCTGAGCAAAGTAATGGCATTCGATGTGGAGGAATAGCCACCACCATATATGTGTGTGAGAAAATAGTTTGCATTGGAAACGAACAATGCCACTGTTGTAAAAAGCCTGAGTCGGCACCTGGAAAATGTATAGTATATATAACAGAGGGACTTCTATCTATTTAGCATTGAAAGTCAATGCCATTAAAAGCAGGAACAATCATTTATTGGTCTGATTTTTGGGGTTTTTTGAAGATTTTATTTATGAGAGAGAGAGAGAGAGGGCACGCATGCACGCATGTGCAAGTGTGAGCTGGGGGAGGGGAAGAGGGAATCCCAAGCAGACTCCATGCTGAGCATAGAGCCCAATTTGTGGGGCTCAGTCTCACGATCCTGAGATCATAACGTGAACTGAAATCAAGAGTCAGACACTTAACCAACTGAGCCACGCAGGAGCCCCCTTGGTCTGATTTTTATATTGAAAATATGTGTCGACGTCTTTCCTAACAGAGCACCCGTCCTTAGCTTTCTGAGTAGAAGTTGTCTCTAAATCCTAATCCATAAACTTATTGCTTTATTAACAGACAGTGGTTAGTGGTCAGTAATGTGCCCTTGATTCAGTGTCGAAGAAAATAGTGAAACCATTGACAGTTTCTTCCCTAGTGTACATCTTCGCACATGCTGGGCAAAGACAGGAGCGATAAGGACAAGACCTTACTAACTGCTGAGGGCAGAATGCTCCCGTCCGTTTCTGAAATGAGAGGAGAAATATGAAAACATTTATTTCGTGACATGGCAATTGTGGTAAAGATCATTTCTGCCATCTCAAGCAAATCAGCCAAAGAAATTAACTCAACAATGTATGTGGGGTCATAAATAACCTGCACATATTACATCGGGATTTTAATCAGAATTTATAAGAAGTCTGACTAATGAACTGAGTAAGTCAGTTGCTAAGAATTCAACTCTGTCCCAATATTTTGATATTTTATGTCACTTGTTAGAAGACGAAATTAATCATGGACCACGAAAAAATGTAAAACCACATCCAATACCTGAACAAAATATCATTTTAATTTCCAGAACAGCATGCAATCAGTGAGTTCATTAGTAATCTATTTTCTCCTATCTCCCTAATTATACTTTTGAATTTTTAGTGTTTCATTGTTACCAGTTCTCAGCACCAACAACCACCAAATAGTTGCAACCTCTCTAGACTACTTGTAATTGTGAATTTGGCATTTCTAATGTAGTAGAAGTAGAAGGTATGAATAAGAAGTGGGCATGGACTCTGATCTGTGGCTCAAGTTACTTGCCCTCAAGCTCAATAGAGTTACTTTGGTAAAAGTTGAAGACATCATCTCACTCACTACTGTGATCATAGTTATCATTATTTTAAGTAATATAATTTACATATTTTTTAATTTACATGTATTTTTTAAAAAGTATATGTTTACCTAAATTGGTGGTCCGTGTTTGTTTTAAATTGGTTTATGGACACCAAATACTTGAGAGGGTAACTGAAATTATGGCACAAGGACCAGCTCCGGCTAAGAATAAAAGCCAAAACTATGAGTTCCTTCCCTCCCGTGTGAGTTCAGCTCTATAAATCTTAAGGATAGTGCCTGGTACATAGTAGGTGCTAAGAAGAAAATCTGTGTCTACTTCCTCTCATCCCTGGCACTGACTATTTATCTGATTTCATGAGATGTAAAATAGAGAACACTTTGTTCTTTATTCTAAGGAGATACTTTGCATGGAACCAGAAGTATGCAGATCTATCAGTCAGAAAACGTGTCACCTCAATAAGGAGATTAGAGACTCTGTAGTTGATGAAATATCCAATTTTCATTTCCTTTCTAGTTATACGGAGACTGTCTCCCAGTCCCGATGAAGTTACACAGAGCCCGGTACCAACACGTGAGCAGAAGTGTTGTGTATCAAAGGCCCTGCCTACCTCAATCTCTCGTCTTTTTTGTTTTCTTGTGTTTTCTCTTCTCCAGGTTGTAAAGGTTGTTTGTTGAGGTTTTAGTGTCTCCATCAGCCTGGATCCCTGAGTCACAAACAAGAAATGATCTTTTGCTCTGTTAAGAAACGGAGACTTCTACGACAACATGGCTGGTATTATGCTAAATGAAGTAGGTCAGACAGAGAAAGACAAATACAGTTGATCTTTAAACAACTTGGAGATGAGGGGCGCCAATCCCACACAATCAAAAATCCACCACATAACTTTGACTCTCCAGAAACCCAAGCACTAATAGCCTACCATTGACTGGAAGCCTTACCACATAGGTTGAATGCTATATATACTATATAATGTACTCTTACAATTAAATACATTAGAGAAAACAAAATGTTATTAAGAAAATCATGGGGCACCTGGGTGTCTCCGTCAGTTAAGCGTGGGACTTTTGATTTCAGCTCAGGTCATGATCTTGGGGTCTTGGATGGAGCCCCTCGTTGGGCTCCATGCTCTGCAGGGAGTCTGATTGTCTCCCCCTCCCTCTCCCTCCCCCTGCTCACACTGTAAATAAATAAATAAATATATCTTTGAAAAAATTTACGCATATAGGTAGACCTATGCCATTCAAACCAGCGTTGTTCAAGGGTCATCTGTACTGTACAATCTCATTTATATGTGGAGCCTTAAAAAAATGAATTCATAGATACAGAGAACAGATGGGGGGTTGCCAGAGGTGGGGGACTGGCAAAAAGGGGAAGAAGGTCAAGAGGTACAGACTCCCAGGGATAAGATAAGTAAGTCCTGGGGGGTAATGTAGGCATGGTGACGCTATTTCACAATATCTGAAATATTTCAACTTTCGAATATTTGAGAGTTGTGAAGAGGATAGACCTTCAAAGTTCTCATCACAAGAAAAAAAATGTGTGTGGTGGTGGACATTAACTAAACTTACCGTGGTAATGGTTTTGCAATATATATATATATATATATATATATATATATATATATTACCAAACCATTATGTCATACACCTAAAAATAATACAGTGTTATATATCAATTACATCTCAATCTTTCTACAAAAGAAAATAAATAAATAAATAAATAAATAAATAAATAAATAAATAAATAATAAATAAATAAATGGCCTTTTTGTAAAAATAGGAACTGAAATTTGGAGTTTATTTTGTTACTAGAGCACAATCTTGCCTATTCTTTTTAAGATTTTATTTATTTATTTATTTGAGAGAGAGAGATAGACAGACAGAGAGAATGAGCAGCCAGGAGTGGGTGGGGGCAAAAGCAGGAGCAGAGAGAGAATCTCAAGCGGACTCCACACTGAGCATGGAGCCAGACACAGGGCTTGATCCCACGACTCTGAGATCATGACCTGAACTGAAATCAAGAGTTGGACACTTAACTGACTGAGACACTCAAGCACCCCAATCTTGCCTATTCTGACTTACATATGACTGGTTGCTATCACTTCGGGAGAAGATTTAAAAGCATACCAGGCAAAAAAAAAAAAAAACTTCTAATAACAGTCCTCCAACCTCCTCTTGACCCCATCATTAAAATCAGACCCTAGGGCTCAGATGTATAAACTTAAAGGCAAACTTTGTTTCTTCTGGGATAAACGTTACTAATTTATACTAACTTATGACTTTATAAACCTCCAGGTCTGACAAAAGCCTGTCTTTCTCAAATCATCTCTGTCTTAATCTGCCATGAAGTCAGTCTTTAACTGCTGCTGATGCTTGAAATTCTATTTATTTTAGTTTCCTCACCTCTAACAAAGAGATAGAAATATTATATGAATCTTACCTGACAGAGAGAAAAGAGCTTGACTCTTGGCATTGGACAGACTGCCTTTAATACCAGTTCCTAAATTCACTCATGTTTATTCAACCACTACTCCCTTTTGGAATATGCCAAGTTCAAGGTTAGATGCTGGATTGGTCCCTGCTGTTCTCTAGACACTCACAGACTGGTATCTGAGACTTTTTAGCTGCTATCCTCTTACCCTACTCCTGTGTCCTTTTGAAGACCCCTCCCTGCTTGTGTCTCAGGTCTCAGCCCAGATTTATTTCTGAAAGAACCTTCACATGATCTCATAAGACAGAACAGATGGCCATCCTATATGCTTCCTCAGAAGAGCAGTGGAAGTCCCATTAATTTACCCACAAAGTCTGGCCAGTTGCCCCACTTCCATTACCAGTACTCTGGTCCACAACTGTCATCTCTGATCTGACCTTCTATAGAAGTCTTCTACTTCTCCTCAAGTCTACTTACTATCCCACGGCCAGAGAGATCTTTCCAAAAATCAAATCTGGTCAAATTCCTGTTATTTGATATGCCACAATATACACTCACCCATACAACCTTCTCTGCATCCCCATTGCTCTTAGGATAGAGATCCAAAGCCTTCACATTGCCCCTCTTGGTCTGTACCAGTCACTGACTTTTCTTTCTTAAACAAGCCTTGCTCCCCTATGCGAGGGACTCATCCACCTTCCACCTCTCTACCTGGGTTAATCCACACCTTCAATAATCACTTTCTGAACAAAGTCTCCCCCGATAGGATCAATTCTCCTGATAAAAGTTTTTAGAGCCCATGTACCTGTCCTTACCATGTATCACCATTATGATTTTTACGTTTATAAAAAGTTATATACTTTTTTGATTAATGGTTTTCCTCCCCCACTCCACACCCCTTCCAGGCTAAGCTCAATGAGGGCAGGAACTATGTCTCTGTTTACATCAGAGCAAGAAGAGATGAAAGGAGGCCAGTTGGGAGATTATTACGTCCTGCAAATGAGAGGTCATGACAGGTTGGGGGCTGGCCGTCAGGAGGGGGACATGTGGATTTATAGATACTTAGGAGTCAAAAATGACAGCACTTGGTAATGGTTTAGCTGCGAGAAAGCAAGAGAGGGAGACATCAAGAATGATTCTTAGGACTCAGAGCAATTCAGTGGATGAGATGGGAAGCTTGGAAGAGGTCCAAGGTGGAAATACTTGTTTTTTAGGAAAAGGCCCTAGCGGAGGCTGCTTGAGTCTGCTGGTGAATGTACTGGAGAACTCTGAGAGCCAGACTTAACATCGTGCTGGCCATGGTTTTTGAGCCCCAGCATGAGGAAGCTAAAAATTCTTTGTGAGGTAACTACTATTGGTTTTAAATTCCTGATGACTGGGGCGCCTGGGTGGCTCAGTGGTTGAGGCCTCTGCCTTCAGCTCGGGTCATGATCTCAGGGTCCTGGGATCGAGCCCCGCATGGGGCTCTCTGCTTGGCGGGGAGCCTGCTTCCCCCCTCTCTCCGCCTGCCTCTCTGCCTACTTGTGATCTCTCTCTCTCTCTGTCAAATAAATAAATAAAATCTTAAAAAAAAAGAAAATTCCTGATGACTTGCAAAATTGCCAAGGGTCTTAGAAAACAATGCAAATAAGCCTCTAGCTTATTATATAAGACAGTAGCTACTGCCTTAACTACATTTGCATGGGAATTGGCGATTAGAAACCTATTAATCTTGCACCAACTTATTTGAATTTCTTGCTGTCAAGGTCTGTTTTGTCAACTCATTCCCCAATTTAAGACTAGGTATACTAGATAATTACGAAGTTCTTGACCCTCCCATTCCCTTGACTTTTTGGCAATAATAATAATCATGATCATAACAATAAATCTACTTCTGAAAAGAAGAAACTAAGATGACCTTATTCATAGTACGAACCCACTGTGAGTCAGCTTTTTTTTTTTTTCTAATAAGCCTTGATTGCTTCTCACTTGACTTTTTCATCAGTTCTCTCACTTCCGGATTTTAGAGACCAAAAAGAAGCCCCGGTATAGTATGTTTTGTGGGTACAAGGAAGAATTTATGAGACATGTGCCCTGTACCCCTACAAGAATTTGAAAATAAGGCTGCCAGCTTAAAGTGAAGCTTGTGAACAATCACCCGTGATGAATGAGATTAGCTAGAGGTGAAAATAGTCCCGGAGATGAGCTGTCAGTGTGCAACTGACAAGGTCCGGGAACACTGAAATCTCCAATCTCAGTGGCCTGCAAGCTCAGAGCTGGAATGTGGGCTTCCATAGTTTTCTATGACTACCATAACCAAGGGCCACCAACTGGGTTTTTTGAGAGCAGAAACTTGCCGTCTCACTGTTCTGGCGCTAGAAGTCCAATATCAGATCAGTGTTGGCAGGAGATCTGTTCCAGGCTTCTGGTGGTTTGCCAGAGATCTCTGCTATCACTTGGCTTGCAGATGCCTCTTCTTCCCATAATGTTCTCTCTGTGTGCATGTCTGTCCCTGGGTCCAAATGTCCACCTTTGATAAGGACACGGTCATACCGAACTGAGAGGTTCATCTTACCTCCAATCTGTCAAGACCTTATTTCTAAGTCAGGTCACATTCAGGGGCACCAGGAGCTGGGACTTTCGTGGTGATAAAATTCAATCCATCATAGGGAGTACAGTTTAATAAACCAAAATGTAATTGACTGTGTCCTCAGTGGCCTGTCTTGAGAAGAGCTCTGTAAACACAACAAGATCCAGCCTAGAGCATCTGTGAAAGACCAACCAGAGAGGAAACATGTCAGTAGGTCAGGGACGAGAAGTGGGTCAATGGACAACACAGAGGATTTTCTAACATTGTAAGTAGTAGAACCATTTTTTCCCTAATGAAATTTTAAACAAAACCCCAATGAATAAAGCAAATATAAATGGAGATATTGTAGTGAAACCTTGCCTGGAGGGTTCAGAGTTCCATCCAATGAACCTTCCCCTCACCCATCAAAACTATCTTGTTCTTAAGAGATATTCCATGAAAATGGTACCAAATTAAAGCAGTAGTGGTTATACTTAAGTTAACAACTGCCTCTAGAGAAAAAGAGAGTCATTATATAATGATGAAAGAGTCAATTCAACAGGAAGATATAAAAATTATAAATGTATACACACCCAACATCAAAATACCTAAATATATAAAGCAAATATTGGCAGATCTGAAGGGAGAAATTCACAGCAATACAATAAGAGTAGGAAACTTTAATACTCCACTTTCAATTAAAAAAAAAATTCAGACAGGAAATCAATAAAGAAAGAGCTATCTTGAACAACACTATAGACAAAATGAGCCAAATAGACATATTTAGAACTTTCCATGTAACGGTGGCAGAATACACATTCTTCTCAAGTACACACAGAATATTCTCCAAGATATATCACATGTTAGGTCACAAGACAAGTCGTGAAATAAGTCAATCAGAGAAACACAATTATTATATGGTTCACTCATATGTGGAACACAAGGAAAAGTGCAAAGAATAATAGGGGTGCAGTGAGGGGAAATGAATAGGAAGAAATCAGAGAGGGAGACAAACCATATGAGACTCTTGACTCTGGAGACAAACAAACAAAAAAGATTACTGTAAGGCACGTGATATGATGAGCGCTGCGTGCTTTACTGAACTAATGAATCACTGAACATTATATCAAAAAACAGTGATGTACCATACCTTGGCTAAGTGAATTTAAATTTAAAAAGAAAAAAATTAAGATACAACATACCAAAACATATGAGATGCAGCAAAAGCAGTATAAGGAAGTTTATAAATAAATTCTTACACTGGAAAAAAAAGTGGGTGGGGGGGAATGCCTGTGAATCAAACCACAGTTGGTTAAGCAACTTACTCTTGGTTTCAGCTCAGGTCATGATCTCAGGGTCATGGGATCAAGCCCCATGTCAGACTCTGCACTCAGCATGGAGTCTGCTTGAAATTTCTCTCCCTCTGCCCTCTCCCCACTTGTGCTCTATCTCTCTCTAAAAATAAATAAATAAAATCTTTAAAAAAATAGATTTCAAATAAACAACCTAACTTTACACCTCAAGGAACTAGAAAAAGAAGAAATGAAGCCTACAGTTATTAGAAGGAAAGAAATAATAAATATTAGAGCAGAAATAAATCAGAAAATAGATAGCTGAATAAAAAAAGGAGAGAAGACTCAAATAAATAAAATGAGAAATGAAAGGGAAATATTACAAGGAATGCCTCAGGAATAAAAAGAATAAAAAACCTTTATGAACAATTATACACCAATGAATTGGATAACCTAGAAGATAGGGATAAATTCTTAGAAACATACAACATAACCAAAATGAAATCAAGGAGGATTAGAAAGACTGAACAGAACAATAAAAAATAAAGAGATTGAAGTAGCAATCAAAAACCTCCTAGGAAAGAAAAGCCCCAGACCAGATGGCTTTACAGGGGAATTCTAACAAATATTCAAAGAGGAAATAATGCCAATCCTTATTAAACTCTTCCAGAAACAGAAAGGGAATGCTTTAGAATTCATTATATCAGGCCAGTATAACCCTGATACCAAAGCCAGAGACACTACCAAAAAAAAAGAAAGAAATTTTTAGACCAATATCTCTATTGGTCTAAAACCAATAGGTCTATGAACCTAGATGCAAAAATCTTCAATATAATACTAGCAAACTGAATTCAACAACATTTCAAAAATATTATACACCATGACTAAGTGGGATTCATCCCTGGGATGCAATATTGATTCAATTTAGCCCAATCAATCAAAGTGATATAATACATTAACATAATGAAAAATAAAAACCACAGTCATCTCAATAAATGCAGAAAAGTATTTGACAAAGTTCAGCATTCATTTATGATAAAAATTCTCAACAAAAACAATATAAAGGAACTTACTAGAATCAGGGCCATTTATGAAAATCCCATTACTAACATCATAATTTTGGGGGGAAAATAGAGCTTTTCCTCCAAAGTACAGTACAAGGCAAGGGATGCCCACTCTTGCCCCCTGTATTTAACACAGTATTGGAAGTCCTAGCCAGAGCAATTAGATAAGATAAAGAAATGAACAAAAGTCATCGAAATCAGAAAGAAAGTAGAATTATTTCTGTTTTCACATGACATGATCCTATATGTAGAAAGACCTAAAAAGATTCCATTTAAAAAAACAAACTGTTAGAATATATGAAATCAGTTAAGTTGCAGGTTACAAAATCAACATTCAAAAACCATCAGTATTTCTTTACACCAACAAGGAACTCCCCAAAAAGGAAATCAAGAAAACAGTCCCATTTACAACAATATCACAAAGAATGAAATACTTGGGGATAAATTTAACTAAGGAGGTTAAAGTTCTGTATGCTGAAAACTACGAAACATTGAGGAAAGAAATTGAAGATGACACAGCTACTCTTCAACAGGGTGCCAAGAACACACAACAGGAGACAACAGTCTCTTCAATGATGATGCTGGGAAAGCTGGATAATCACATGCAAAAAAATTAAATTGGACTCTTACGCAATACACAAAATCAGCTCCAAATGGGTTAAAGATAAATATAAGACCCAAGACCATAAAACTCCTAGAATACATTATAGAGAGGATGATACCTATTATACAAATTATATATAAAGATTATGCATATATGAAAAGGTGCTCAGCATCACTAATTGTCAAGGACAGGCAAATCAAACCACAATGTGGGGGTGGGGGTGGGGGTGACTCAGTGGGTTCAGCGTTGGGCTCTTGGTTTCAGCTCGGGTAGTGATCTCGGGATCCTGGGTTCGAGCCCCATGTCAGGCTCCATGCTCAGTGGGGACTCTGCTTAAGATTCTCTCCCTCTGCCTCTCCTCCCACTTGTACTCTCTCTCTCTCTCTCTCTCTCATAAATAAATCTTTAAAAAACAAATCAAAACCACAATGCAATGTCATGTCACACCTGTTAGAATGGCTACTATCAAGAGGGTGAGAGCAAGATAAGTGCTGGTAAGGATGCACAGAAAAGGGAGCAATGGAATATTATGCAGCTTTAAAAAAGAAAAGAAAAGAAAGAAAAGAAAAGAAAAAAGAAGAAAAGAAAAGAAAAGAGAAAAGAAAAGAAAAGAAAAGAAAAGAAAAGAAAAGAAAAGAAAAGAAAAGAAAAGAAAAGAAAAGAAAAGAAAAGAAAAAAAAAGAAAAGAAAAGAATAGAAAAGTGCTCCTGGCTGGCTCAGTTGGTGGAGCACGTGACTCTTGATCTGGAGGTTGTGAGTTTGAGCCCCATGTTGGTGTAGAGATTACTTAAAAATAAAGCCTTTGAAAAAGAAAAGAAAAGAGGGAAATTCTGCCATTTGTGACAACATGAATGAACCTGGAGGGTATGATATCAAGGAAAATAAGCCAGACACAGAAAGAAAAATACCGCATGATGTCACTTATACCTAGAATCTAAAAAACTCAAATCCACAGAAGCAGAGAAGTAGAATGGGGCTACCAGGGGCAGGGGAGGTGCTAGTTAAAGGGTACGAAGCTTCAATTACATATGATGAGTAGGTTCAGGGGATCTAATGCACCAATGGGGACTCGAGTTAATACTGTACTGTGGACTTGAAATCTGCTAAGAGGTAGATCTTAAGTTCTCTCTCTCCCCTGCCCTCACACACAAGTGGTAACCAGGTAGATGTTGGATACATTAACTAGCTTGAATATAGTGATCTAATCCATTCACAATATGTATGCATGACAAAATATCGCATTTTACACCTGACACACATATAATTTTCATTCTAAAATGGTTTCTTAAATTAAAAATTATGAATAAAAAAGTGTCTTGCCCCCTCGACAGGTGTATGAAACAGTGGCCTCCGAGACAGAAAGTTCTTGTACAATATGTCACTGGTCCAACCAACTCCCCTCTTTCTGAGTGTATGTTTACCAAGAAATCTTCTGGTTATGTGTTTATCCCTGCCAATTTCCTTGCAGGGAGAGATTACCCAGATAAGATGATTGAAGTGTCTATTCCCAAATTCTAATTCTAGTTATAAGGTAGTCTATTGACCTGGTTTATACATCAATTTCACATGAGTTTGTCTATGGTGGAGAAGGTGTCCCACAGCATTTCACCTTACAATGCCTGGCCGCATAGGGAATCAGGCCCTGCAAACAGAAAGACAGACTGAAGCCTTCATAAGAAGAATCCTTAACATGTCCTGTCTTCATTGCTCCCCACCAGCTTACTCTCATTATTAAGACG
>CM052893.1:5276275-5317792 GCA_028534135.1 Potos flavus | reverse complement strand
TCGCTTAGCATAATACCCTCCAGTTCCATCCACGTCGTTGCAAATGGCAGGATTTCATTTCTCTTGAAATGTATTCCATTGTGTATATATACCACATCTTCTTTATCCATTCATCTGTTGATGGACATCTAGGCTCTTTCCATAGTTTGGCTATTGTGGACATTGCTGCTATAAACATTCGGGTACACATGCCCCTTCGGATCACTACATTTGTATCTTTAGGGTAAATACCCAGTAGTGCAATTGCTGGGTCGAAGGGTAACTCTATTTTCAACTTTTTGAGGAACCTCCACACTGTTTTCCAGAGTGGCTGCACCAGCTTGCGTTCCCACCAACAGTGTAATAGGGTTCCCCTTTCTCCGCATCCTCGCCAACATCAAACCCTTGCTATTCTAAATCAGGTTTCTCAACCTCGGTACTACTGACATTTTGAATCAGATAATTCTTTGGGGGAGAGACTATATAAGCATTGTAAGGTGTCTAGCAACATCCTTGGCTTCTCCACCCTGGGTACCAGTAGCCCCTCCAAAACTGACAACCAAAAATGTCTCCAGCTATTGCTGGAGGCAGGGAATCACCTCCAGCTGAAAACCACTATTCTAGGTGAGGACTCTAGGTCCAAGGCAATTCCTCCTTGTACACTGTCCAAGGGAGGCAGTAAGCTAGAAGAAGAATTGACTGTTTCTGCCAGATTGCTGCATAGATGGACAATTCTCATATGTAGCTTTAATCCTGTGAGAAGTTTCATCACATTTACTAAAGGGTAAAAAGCCCTGAGAAGCGTTGTAACATTTATGAGAGCTCAGCTTTACTGGAATAAGAAAGACTATTCTGGGGTTGGTTTTCGTTTTTGTTTTTTTATTAACCTATAATGTATTATTTGTTTCAGGGGTATAGGTCTGTGAATTATCACTCTTACACAATTCACAGCACTTACCATAGCACATACCCTCCCCAGTGTCCATCACCCATCCACCCTATCCCTCCACCATGCCCCAGCAACCCTCAGTTTGTTTCCTGAGATTAAGAGTCTCTTATGGTTTGTCTCCCTCCCTGGTCCCATCTTGTTTCATTTTTCCCTCCCTTCCCCCCACAATGCCCCACCGTGCCTCTCAAATTCCTCATATCAGAGAGATTATATGATAATTATCTTTCTCTGATTGACTTACTTTGCTTAGTGTAATACCCTCTAGTTCCATCCACATTGCTGCAAATGGCAAGATTTCATTTTTTGATGGGTGCATAGTATTCCATTGACATATATACTACATCTTCTTTATCCATTCATCTGTTGATGGACATCTAGGTTCTTTCCATAGTTTGGCTATTGGGGACATTGCTGCTATAAACATTCAGGTGCATGTGTCCCTTCGGATCCCTACATTTGTATCTTTAGGGTAAATACCCAGTACTGCGATTGCTGGGTCATAGAATAGCTCTATTTTCAACTTTTTGAGGAAGCTCCATACTGTTTTCCAGACTGGCTACACCAGCTTGCATTTCCACCAACCAAAGGAGGGTTCCTCTTTCTCCGCATCCTCGCCAACATCTGTTGTTTCCTGACTGATTAATTTTAGCCATTCTGACTGGTGCGCGGTGGTATCTCACTGTGGTTTTGATTTGTATTTCCCTGATGCTGAGTGATGTTGAGCACTTTTTCATGTGTCTGTGGGCCATCTGGATGTCTTCTTTGCAGAAATATCTGTTCATGTCTTCTGCCCATTTCTTTTTTTTTTTTTTAAGATTTTATTTATTTATTTGTCAGAGAGAGAATGAGAGAGAGATCACAAGCAGGCAGAGAGGCAGACAGAGGCAGAGGGAGAAGCAGGCTCCCTACTGAGCAAGGAGCCAGATGTGGGACTCGATCCCAGGACCCTGGGATCATGACCTGAGCCGAAGGCAGCCACTTAATCAACTGAGCCACTCAGGCATCCCGTTCTGCCCATTTCTTGATTGGATTATTTGTTCTTTGGGTGTTGAGTTTGAGAAGTTCTTTATAGATTTTTGGATACTAGCCCTTTATCTGATATGTCATTTGCAAATATCTTCTCTCATTCTGTCGGTTGTCTTTTGGTTTTGTCGACTGTTTCCTTTGGTGTGCAAAAGCTTTTGATCTTGATGAAGTCCATAGTTCATTTCTGCCCTTGCTTCCCTTGCCTTTGGCAATGTTTCTAGGAAGAAGTTGCTGTGGCTGAGGTCAAAGAGGTTGCTGCCTGTGTTCTCCTCAAGGATTTTGAGGGGTTCCTGTCTCACATTGAGGTCTTTCATCCATTTGAGTCTATTTTTGTGTGTGGTGTAAGGAAATGGTCCAGTTTCCTTCTGCATGTGGCTGTCCAATTTTCCCAACACCATTTGTTGAAGAAGAGACTGTCTTTTTCCATTGGACATTCTTTCCATTGTTGTAGATTAATTGATTACATGTGTGTAGGTTTACTTCTAACCCCATTTCATTTCCACTCAAAATGGAAGACAGAAGTGTTACAAATGAGAAGCTGTTACTCAGGCCATGACCTGAGTAAACACCAGCCCATCTCCACAGATGAGATTTGTCCGACTATTATTACTGCTATTCCGTGGTACTTGGAGGGAAGCATTTTTAATAGCTTTATTAATGCTGACTAAGTTTTCTTCCCTAATCCAACTGGCCTTACTGCTTATTAAAAGTATTCAAAAGTATTTATTGTGATCCTGGTATGGTGTAAAGGAATCTCATTACTTTTTTGCAATAAAAATCTTGGGGAAAATTAGTTTTCCCCTGCAGTTCTAATAAGATAGAAAAAAAATAGCTGGTTTGTGCAATAAAGTTTTCTTGGGAAGCTGGCAATGAAAATGGGACTTCAGATACTGGCTCTAATAGGGACTATGCTCCAGAGATCCCATACATGAGCTGTCTTGTCATAAACTCCCTATTCGGAGCTGGAAAGAACTGAGGCTCTTCCCCTGGAATGACGCTCCAGAGCACACATCTGAGAATCAATAAGGTAATAATCCCAGAGGCTGATGTGGTGATCCAGTGCCCACTTTTTCCTCCATGCTGGTGGCCCTAGGCTGCCTGGTGCCCACAGGACAGGATTTGATGCCGTAGCTTGGTACCAGTCCACAAACCTGAGCCTCAGTGCCATCCTAGAGGCCATCCACTGTGAGTCTACAGGAAAGGAACTTGCCTTAACTTTCAGGATAGAGAAGCAAACCCAGGGCTGACCAATGTCTGGGACCCAAAACAATTATGAAATGTATCTTTTGTTGCCCTATTGCAGATCAGAAAGAAGGGTGGGAGATTGAAGAACAAATTTATTCAGGCAGCCAGGGCACATCACAACTTGTGAACTCTATATACCTACTCTTGATTTTTTAGGCTCAGCACTTTTTTTAGGAGCAGAGAGAGAGCCCAAATGCTGTAGTTCTATGCTCAAAGGCAATTATTCTCCTTAACTTCATATCCAAGCTTAACAACAAACTTTATAGACTTCATATCTTTCATAAAAAACCTAATGTTTAATTTAGTCAAAATTTTTAATAAAAAGCATAAAACTAGAGCTTTGGTATTATTTAGTGAAAACCTTTAAAGAAAAATGATGTTGGCCCAAGATCCTTTGACAATGCAGCAAGGACGCAGTCATGACTTTTTCTCTACAGGCTAAGGGATAAGGTTAGAGAGTTCTTCCTCATAGAGAACTTAAGAATACAGAAGCTCTGCGTGAGCAGCAGAGAGAAGCCCAATCACAACTGTGAGATATGAGCTCTGTTGTACATTAAGCTATGTTGTACATACCCAGCACCAACATACTGATTCATTTAAACCAAACAGGGAAAATGTCCAGTAGATTGTTTCATTCCTTGCAGACAAAGGAACTAGCTCCCCGAATTTTTCATATTAGCTAACGGCACACACAGTGTGTGCTTGGCTCCTCAGTAGATTTGCTAATGAGCATGATGTCACCTAGTTTACCTTCTTCTACGCCCTTTGGAATCTTCCTCAATGATAAAGACTTTTCTGACATTCAGCACCTGATGGATGGTTTTCCAGTTCCAAATTCAGGACACAACCCATCTTGCTTTGAATCCCACTGTGCATCCAAATGCAATCGAAATGCAAATCCAGTTCAGTGTAAATCCAATTCAGCACCTCTCTTCCACTAAAAATTTAACTCATCCAGATGCTCAGAGTATTTTGGTTAATTAAATGTTCTGATTCACTCCGGATTAAGCAGAGAATTCCTTTTGTTTCAATCTGTGCTGTTAAAAACATTGCTTAACTGTGTTAGTTCACATTCTTGCTTAAATACCAAGACTTGTAAGAGCTCTGCCCTGGAAAGAATCCTTCTTTCCCATATAGAGAAAGTTCCAATTCAGGTTTCACAAAGGGTCGTTCCTTTTCTGAAGTCCTTTGTTTGAGTAGGAGTGCTGTCCGGTGCTGAAATTTTGAAAGCCATCACTCAAGACTGTATCCAGTTTTAAATATAAACCTGAAGTTTATTCATTCAATCTCCCTACCCCAATGCTAATATTACACACTCTGTCACCTTTTTGTTCTTGTCTTTTCTGGATGCGTTTTTATAGTGAATTTGCCTGAAACAAGGATAAATCACGTTAGAAAAAAATTGGCTTTTTGAGTTTTTGCCTTTGTATCCTGTCCATAAACCCAGCTTAGATTGATTAGGCCATGTGCAAATGAGGGAATGGATTTTGCTCAAGTTCACGTGGAGACAGATTATCCCCTTTTAATTAGTCTGGCAGGTAAGAGAGTTAATTTATTGTCCCAGCTACTTCTTAGTTTTGAGATTCAAGACAAGTTATTTAACCTTGATCTTTAAGGTTCCTGATTTATAAAAAGGAAAAAGTTTATGATTATTTTCAAGGTCCTTTCTTGCTCTACTCTTTTCTAAGCCCATGAATTTCTTCAGCAGCATTCAGTCAAATGGAAAAATATTGATTGCTGATTAAGACAATTTTTCAGGAAGGATTTCAATCATTTCAAACCAACAACTTATCTGACATATAGAACACACTGTGATTTTTATTCTTCTCTTCTAATCTTACATCAGCCAGTGGCATCTTGTCAACGAAACTTTTTAGGGAAGCCATTCCACAAATCCTAGTGATCAGAGATAATTTTTCTATAAAGTAAAAGTTGAATCATTTCATCATTCATGTATGAAACATCCTATAAATTTGACAAAAGCATAATTGCTTTTAAAGGAAGCCTCTATGGCAGATTCCACTGAGTGCTGAACTGAGAATCAGAAATCATTTATACCTCTATCTGCCATCAGAATTTGGAAGAATCCATAGACAAATGGAAACTCCATTTTTAAGTTGTTGATAAGCAAAGATTATTAGAAATTACCCTGGAGTAAAGATATGAGGTCGTTATATTTTAGTTCATCCCACAAGTTTAGAAAAATCATAAATCAGAAGAAAATAAGAAATAACATTATTGTACACTCTGTGCCCATAATGATTCACTTCCATTATCATTTCATTGCTTGGAAGCATAATTTTTAGTTACTTTCATTTCCTATATTCTCGGATCTGAATCTAAGTTGGTAATTTGTTATTAGTTAATGGTATTCATAAAGGCACCAAGAGAATATACTATACAGAGTAAAGCAACTAAATGTTAGAAAACCCACATCTTTGTAATCACCGTGATTTTTCTGATTAGTATCTTGGGTCTTTTTGGTTTCAATCCCACAACTTAATAATGCTTTTGGGTGTGGTTATGTTCACAATGGCACACAATGATTTGTTGGCCAGAATTCAACATCATAATTTTCTGAAGGTTATTAACATTTTTTTCAAAGAAGACTCCTGAAAATAAAATCTCACTCAAATCCTCAGTCATGCACACACACAAACACACACACAAACACACACACACACACACACTTAATCACTGTTGTAGCCACCCTTTTACATCTGAGTAAAGATGACTTTTACCTCAATGAAAATATTGGACCTCCGAACCATGATTTCACATCACTCTACCAAGGAGAAAAAACAAGGACAAAAAAAGCACTAAATGTCTTTCAGCTGACTTTCATTTATATTCAGCTTTCTTCTTTATAACACTACACATCCTCTCACTGTGTTTTGCAATTCCCTTAATATATTTTGGAAAGAAGAAGCTCAGATCTCCTTTATCCATTAATAGATATTTCTTCATTTAGATATCTGTCTGTTTCTTCCTTCACCCTCGAACATGATCTTTTATATAAAAGCGGGTCACAGAAAATTGTTAATGTCAAGCCATTTAAGATCTATTAATCCACCTTCCCGGGCTTAAGAAGCAATAGCTGACATTACCAGAAGCAATTTCAGGTGAGCTCCACTAGCACTCCTAGTATTCTTCCCTAAGGAAATGTCTTGAGCAGAAGAAAATGGTTAATTTTAAATATTGCACTTGGTTTCAATGGCTTAAAAAATCCCAAAGCTTTAGGCTCCGAAGATTAAACAGGAATCCAACTGTATTACATTACATGTTATTTGATTAACAATTTTGCAAACTACTTTTTAAAAACTCTTCAGCCCCCAGGGCCACATGAAGAAACACAATGAGCACTGAGCTTTGGGGTCAGAAAATCTAGGTGTGATACTCCATCTGCCACCAACAAGCTGTGGCAGATTGCACACTCTCTACTGGTGACACTTTTTTCTCTGAAAACTGTGGATTTAAACTAGAAGACCTTTGAGGTCTCATATGACTCTGTGACATTTCTACAGCTCTCCCCAGTTCACATAGCTTGTATGCATTTGTTGAATCTGAGCTTATGCCATGTTCTCAGAGGGGCGAGACTTGGGACAGGGCGAGGCCGAGGGCTGTGGACAGTGCAGCCAAGAGAGAGCCAGAGACGGTCTCTGGAGGCAGAGTCACAGTGAGACTCCATAATATATTAGTCCAGAAGGACTGGGCAGGGGAAGAGAGATGATGTGACCAGGAGGAGGGCCAGTAACTGGGAACCTTAACCCAGAACGAATATGTGCAGAATGGAGTTGCATGTGGCACTCAAGATATTTCTGGGGGCACCTGGGTGGCTCAGTCAGTTGAGCATCCGACTCTTGATTTTGGCTCAGGTCATGATCTGAGAGTCCTGAGATCAAGCCCCACATCAGGCTCTGTGCGCAGTATGGCATCTGCTTGAGATTCTCTCTCTCCTCTCCCTCTCCACTCCTCCACCCCCACTCATGCACTCTTTCTCTAAAATAAGGCATAAATAAATCTTTTTTTTTGAAAAAGATATTTCTGAAGACACTAGAATGTAAAGTCACAGGAAATTTTTATAGAAAGCTGTAAAGAGGGCCAAGTCCAGAAAAAAAAGGCAGCAAGAAGAGATAAAATCAGGGAGGGAGGACAGACTGGCCCCAAACTTAGAGAACACCTTGAAGGTGAGTTAGAAAAAAATTTTAACAGCCTTGAGCTCTTTTTTTTTTTTTAAGATTTTTATTTATTTATTTGACACAGAGAGACAGAGATCACAAGTAGGCAGAGAGGCAGGCAGGGAGAGAGGGGGAGGCAGGCTCCCTGCTGAGCAGAGAGCCCGATGGGGGGCTCCATCCCAGGACCCTGAGATCATGACCTGAGCTGAAGGCAGAGGCTTAACCTACTGAGTCACCCAGGCGCCCCGAGCCTTGAGCTCTTTTGAAGGAGATGAATAATATCAACAATCTTGCTTTTAGCCATCAGTTGGTTTAGTGCCCAAATCATATTACCTTTCAATGAAAAGTACAAGGGAAACATTTGCTTTCGTCTTATTTCTTACTAATGCAGGATCTTTGCCTTCCACACGTGTCCCCAGAGGACATAGCCGGACTGGTGACATAGAGTTTAGAGATTAATAGAACAATCAAGTTAGTAAAATGGCATTTTCTTATCACTAGTTTACCTCCCAACATCTAAGATCTCAGCAGCTGAGTCCAGCCTTTCCCAGGGGCTGGACCCTTGCTCTGTTCTCCCAGATTGCCTCCTTAGACACTGGCACCACACTCATTGGCTGTCATTACCAGTCCTGTTTCATCTGAATTCACCCCTAGAAAATGTTCCCCAAGGACAGAGATCTTTCTATCTGATCTAGTAAGACCCTATGCCTTCTAGAATTGGGGACATCGTCAGTTCCTTAATACATATTTGTTAAGTAAATTAATGAAATATCAATTAATCAATTCAGCTCATTTTATACATCAACCACCCCGATTTGAAAATATTCCTTTTCTTTGATGTATAATAAATAACGACTCAAATCTCTCTAAAAACAGGCCTTGTCCTGAAATTACTTTGCTTAGATTAAATACAAGTCCAGGACAAGGGCATTTGCTTATTAAATGCTCTTTGGGGAAACACCTGGGGCGCTCTGTCAGTTAAGAGTCCAACTCTTGGTTTCAGCTCAGGTCATGATCTCAGAGTTGTGGGATAGAGCCCCATGTCGGCTCTGCCCTGGGCGTGGAGTAGGCTTCAGATTCTCTCTCCCTCTGCCCCTCCACTCATGCTCTCTCCCTCTCTCATAAACAAACAAACAAACAAACAAACAAATAAAATCTTTTTTTTTTTCTTTTCCTAAAAAGCTCTTTGGGGCTAGAAACATACATCCAGTTTGAGCACCTTTCGGTGTGAACCAGATGCTTTCTTTGTTAGACAATAATTTCTTTTTTGTTCTGCCCTTCATAAGCATTCTGTTTCTCAAATCATTTTCTGTTACAGCCTTTGATAGCTTTAGAATGCAGATTTATAAAAGTGGAAAAGATATGGAAACAGAGGTCTAGAAAGATTAGGATTCAGCAGGTCTGCCCTGGATTTTAACTGCTCAGATAGAAATAGACCCTTCAGGTTAAGCTCTGCTTAGAAATTTCAGCTCATTAGTGCCCCTTAAATCCAAAGGAAATGACGTAAAACAGGGCTGGTAAAATGGGTTATAGAGGAAACAACCCCTTTGTTTTCTCTGAATGATGTCCCTTGGAGATAGACTTGGGTATTTTCTAATGTGATTTAGAAAGGTTCCAATAAAAAAGTTTTTAAATTACTTGATGATTTGGTAGTGCACAGTCTCAAATTCTCAGCCATCCCGGAAAACCCACCATTCAGAACAACCTAATCCCCGGGGGTTGCAGACATTGAGCACTCCACCTAATTCTATTGGTTCCTCTTCTTCCTTTCACAAGCCACACCAAGGATAGAATTGCAGAAGGGAAGAAACATAGCCCTCATTACACAGAAATTATGTAGCCCTAGTGAGTTAGAACCAGAATTCCCAGTGCTTAGTGCAGTGCTCACAGGGGTAGAAGAGCCAGCAGGTAGGTTCCCAGTATGTAGGGGGAGAAGCAGGTGCAGAAAGCAGGGAAACCAGCAATGCCAAGGACTATGCAGTGGTCATTCCTCAGTTTTCCCCCAACAGGACCTGACCTGTTGGATATAGCATCTTCCCCGACTCTCACTGGGGAATCTGAAGTTATCAAGGTCCTGTGTGAGAGTGGGGGTCTGTAGCAGGCAGATGATGAGTGGGGTCCTGGCTCTGGGCCATCCACAGTGGTCATCTCCCCAGTTCCCAAATGTATAGCAATGTGACGGATGGACACACTTTGCATACAGCAGAATCCTCACATTAGCTCCTTGACCTGTGAAGTCAGAGCCATCATTGGGAAAAGCCAAGAAGAAGCCCTTGAAACTGGTCCTCCCGCCCTCCCACCAAGATTATAAGTAAAAAGCAACACTATCTCTTGCGTGGAATGGCAGAGATTAGTGCCACTCTCAAGGACTCCGAGCTTGTGCTAGTGGGGAACCTTATCATACCCTCACTTAATTCTATAGTCTGGCCATTGAAGCAAAGAGATGGGTCATAGTGGTTGATAGTAGATTACCACAAACCAAAGCAAGAAGTGGCCTAATTGTAGTTGCTGGGCAATTTTATCCTTTCTAGAGCAGATCAACACAGCATCTTACACAGAATGTGGCTGTGGATCTGATCATTTCATTCTTGTCAATAACCCATCAGGGAAGAGGGCTGGAAGCAGTTCACATTCAATGGGGATGGACAACAACATAAAGTTAAGCTTGTCCCAGGGCTGTTAACACTTCTGTTCTTTTTATAATATTCTCTAATGAGAACTTTATTGCTTAGACATTCCACAGAGTATCACACTGGCCCACGATGTTGATGACATTGTGTTAATTGGACTGACAGGCAGGAAGTGGCAGGTCCCCTGGATATCCTGATGAGATACAGGCAGTCCAAAGAGTGGTAGGAAAACCCTACAAAGATTCAGAGACCTACCACATTGGTGAAGTTTTGGGAGTCCAGTGGTCTAGGACATGCCAGGATCTCTCTTCTGGGTTAAAGAATAAGCATCACATCTTGCAGCTTCTGTCTCTAAGAAACACTGCTCTGAGTAGACCTCTTCAGATTACAAGGTAGCATGCTCAACTCATTGATCAGCACACTCAGAAATCTAACAGTTTTGAATGAAGCAGATCCCATGGTGCTAGAGTAATAGATAGACGCTGCCTTAGGTATCTGGCAAGCTCCAACAGGGAGTTTCAGTGCAAGCTCCTAGGATTCTGGAGTAAGACTATTTGAAAGCATCTCCTGGTAGAGTACTGGGTCTTCCTAGAGACTGAGCTCTGACCATAGATCAAGTGACCACGTGACTGGAGCTTCCCATCATGAGCTGGGTGCTATCCGACCAAGCCAATCATAAAGTCATCTGAGCACAGCAACAATCCATTGTACGGTGGAAAAAGGTACATCGTGGGTTGGGCACAAGCAGGACCATCAGGCACAACTAAGCCGCATGAGCCAGGGGTCAGGCTCCAGCATTACCCACTCTGTTGCACCAGTGCCTCCCCCTCAACTCACATCTATGGCCTCCTACTGCAATTCTCTACAACCAGTTGTCAGAGGTGGAAAAATCCTGGCGCTGGTTTAAAGAAGGATCAGCTGGATACGCCAGAATGAGCTGAAACAAAGATTGCTGCAGAACTAAGGTTTCATTCAAGCATGAGCCTGAAACACAGCTGTGAGAGCGAGCCCTCCCAGTGGGCGGGGCTTCAGGAGAGGCATCTGGTCATCCATTTCGTTGAGGGAAAGAAGGGATAGGCACACATTCCTGCCTTTGGGGGAAGTGCTTAGCTGGTTTGTCATAGGGTTATAGTGGGCAAAGCTGCAACATCAGAGACAAAGGGGTCTGGAGAAGAGGCATACGGAAGAAACACGTGGGAGTGGGCATGGAGTGAGCAATTCTCTGTGTTCCACACTGATGCTCACCAGGCAGTGTTCACTGCAGAAGGGCCACTAAACAACCAGCTGGACAGAAGGACTCCTCCAGTAAATGTTAGCAAGCCTCAGTCTTTGACAATCTCAGTGCTTGCAAAATGGGCCAGTGCAGAGTACAGCCACAGTGTGACAGATGGAGACCAGGCATGGACCCCAAACCAAAAGCTCCCTCTCATCAAAGCCGATCTAGCCACTGTCCCTGCTGCATATTCAACCTATGGCGAAAACAAGTCAACATTAATAGGATACTACAATGTCTAATTACCAGAATGGGATCTCGTGTAATATTGCCCTGGGCCAAGAGACCTTCTTGTCAGCAGAGGGCATGCAAATGATCATTGACTATGGCATTCAGTGGTCTTACACCATACTGTATTGCACCACACAGAAGCTGACACCCTGGAAGATGATGAAACAGTCATTTGAAGGTGCAGCTGAAGCACGAGCCTGGAGATGACATCCTGCGATGTTGATTCACTGTCCTTCAGAATGTAGGACGTACACTGAGCCAGTGGTCCTTATGTGGGTCTGTGTGTTCTATGTGTGTAGAATACGAGAGTCTAGCCGCAAAGGGGTGGAAATAGAAGTGGCTCCACTCATCATCACTGTTAACGTCCCACTAGAGACAAACAGGTTCTGAAGGTCTAGGGGACCTTGTTCCCAGAAGAGGAACACCTCTACCTGGGGATACCATAAGGTTCCTCTATACCTAAAGTCATGGCTGCTGTCTGGTGATTTTAGGTCATGCTAGTAGACCAGCAAGCCAAGAAATTTTATGAGCAGGGGTAATCAACCAGTGGTAGAGTTGTTGCTACATAATGGGGCCAGAGAGGAATATATTTAAAACACAAGTATTCACTAGGAAATCTCTTGGTGTTTTCATGCCCAGTTTTAACCGTGAAGAGATCATTAAAGCAACCATGGCTTGACGAGGCATGGTAACCAAGGACTCTGATCCTCAGGGATGATAATCTGGATCAGGTGACCAGGCAAGTTGTCTAGACCGGCACAAGAGTTAGCCATGGTGAGGGGAATCTGGAACGTGTGGTAGATCAGTCATAGGACGGTGAACAAAGCACCAGGAGATGAATAGCAATAGCTTGCCCCCTACTGGGTCTTTATGCGCCCCCTCCCCTCCTGCTATTTCCACAACTCACACCTTCAGTGGTCTTGGAGGACTACCCTCATCACTCTGCTCACACTTGTAGAGAACTGGGAACTTTCTCCCCCAGCCCCACACCTTGTGGTTTAAAGGATGGTTACTCGGGGCTACAGGTAAACTCTGGAATGAACAGGAAGACCCTGGGACGGGAGCTTTCCTCCACATAGCGAAACAACCAGAACTCATGGCCCCCTTCACACTGGTTACCCACCCAAATATATTAACAGTCCAAGGAAGGGAAGTGCAAGTTATAGCCTTTGAAAATTATATGCCTAAAAAACAGAAGCTTTCACCACAGAAAAGTTACATATCAAATATGACTCCAATTTCTGCCAAAAGGGATAATTAGCCCCAAAATATCCCTTCTTCAGAGACTTTTTCAGAGACAATGAAGTAAAGGCAAACTATACACAGACAGATTTCTTGTTCAACTGCTTTAACACAACAGAGGGCAGGACATGGGTACCCTTTGTGTCAGATGGACCTGGTGGCTCTTTGTCACAGGGGCCAACTGTCAGAGGCTGCATATTCTGAAATTTCCTTCTTGGTGCCAAGAGCCCATGTGTTCCCTGTAAACGCGGGTCTCATTCTGTGGAAGGCCCAGCAGTTATCTACAACTGGCCACATCAAAACCTTTCCATTTCCTTCTCTCTAAATTAAACCACCATGGCTATTTTCTATTTTGGAGGTAGGAAGGGAAAAGATGGCTGATCTTTATTTATTTAAAGATATATATACTATGTGCTACCAGAAGGACATGAGGCCAGCTCATGCTTTTGACATGTAGCTCAAAGGTACAATAGGACATTGAAAAATAGAGTGAAAAGGAGCCCTCAGAAAGGGAAAGAGCTCAGGCTAGTAGATGTCACAACTGAACAAACTTCTACTCTTGGAAAATTATTATGGACCTCACCTTTCTAGCCACCAAAGGCAAAAAGAGAAACAATGTTATGGCTACTTGGCTTTGGTTTCATAAATTTATCTCCAGAAATGCAATTACTCTTGAAACAACAGGATGGAAACAACCTCTGGAAACCAGTTACCAGGATACAGAGGGCCCAAGATTTTTAGAATCATTTCTTCAGAGCTAAGGAGGGGAAGATAGTGGTTGTATCTACCTTCCGTTTATTGACCTGGAAGAGCCTGGTCACCTAGGGACAGGGGAAGAAAAACCCAGCACTCCCCAATGTGTGGCAACTGGGTCACAGGGAACACACTGTCCCCAGGCATCAAAAGAGCCAGAGGACCATGGCTCAGCTCCCTAAAGACCAAGAAAAGAAGAGAGAGAGCTTTGACAGAGCTTTGATAGAGAAGAAACACCAAAACACAAGCTTAGCCTTCCTATATTTTTTCAACTCTAACAAAGCTTCTGACAACCAAGTGTATCTTTGACATTCACCTCACTCATTGATTTATCACTAAAAGCAATAAGTGCTTCTTGGAACAGTTGCCACAGCGACTTTCCCTTCTGTGGGAGCAGCCCCTTCTCAGGTATGGGACTCCCAACAGCTCCTTCTGTATTCCCCAATGAAGCAGACACAGGCTGGTCGATCACATGAGAAGCTTGGAATGGAACATTGTAATGGTGAAAGCTGATAGCTTTTATGGGAAGGAGACCTCTGAACTCTTACTCCTAGATATTTTAGAGCTCCCATGGGATTACTCCTTCCCTGGATCCAGATGAATCATCTTTTTCTTAGATTCTGTGGGCTCTACCATTGTCTTTCAAATTTTCCTCTTTTTTTCCCCTTCGGTTGCCCAGAATTGATTTCTATTTCTTAACTTATAACACGAATGAATCCTTGCATGAGTCTTGCAAGTATCACTAAGAGACATAAGGGGGAAATAGCCAATGGTTTTTATGAGTAAGAAATTCAATCATACTTGATAAGATTAGAAAGGACAGAACAAAAATGGCAGACAGATGGTATATGGATTCAGCCAGTGTCATGGCTCCAAGTGGAAGGAAACAGGTACTGTCACGGGCTGAGTTATGTAGGAGCAAATGCTGAGAAAGTCTGGGTGCAAGATGCTTACAAGGGATGAACACCTGTGAGTGGAAGGGACAGGAACCAGGACTATGCAGAGAGTGAAATCAAATGGTGATGCCCATCCAGAAAATCCACTCAACCAGAAGCCCTGGAGCACTACTAATGCAGACCCTGAAATGTGTGGACAACTGAAGGCTGCCTTCTGGCCACCCCACTAGTGGGTGGCAAGTCCTCCCTTGGAGGGAGACATAGGCAGTGACTCTCTGTGTGATGAAAGCCCACTCTTGGTGCCATTTGGATTCACTTCTCCATATACACTCAGGGAGCAACTCCTCCAAGTTTCTAGTAGGCTTCTTTTCCTCAGGAGACACTTAGAAGAGGGCAGCTAGTTAGGGGGAAGAATTGCACCCCTTCCACTGTAGTTGACCTCAGGGATGCAATGGCTACTTCTCATCTCCCTCCTCCACTATCCATTCTCAATTACCCTGATCATCCATTCCCATCCCTCCTGGTCTCATCGGCTTACTTGGGCCATGAA
Source organism: Potos flavus (assembly GCA_028534135.1). Classification (NCBI taxonomy): domain Eukaryota; kingdom Metazoa; phylum Chordata; class Mammalia; order Carnivora; family Procyonidae; genus Potos; species Potos flavus. The sequence goes on along the minus strand of CM052893.1, from coordinate 5,302,840 downwards.
CCAGACCGTCACCTTTGAAATATGTCCTTCTCAGGCTGAGGTTGCTCTCTCTGTCCATTTGCAATCACAGTTGTCAAAGTCCCAAGAAGCACCCAAGTGGATCCTCTTGGTTCCCTGCATATCCTTCCCTACCCCAAAGCACAACAGCAGCCCTGCTTCTTCCAGGAGCTCAGGGCCAATGACCATGCTGAGATGATGACACCTCTTCTTGTCTGTCCTCGACAAGAGTTGCCTAAACTGCCCAAGCTGCAGCCATAGCTCAGAATTCACTGGGAACCTTGCTGTGACTCTTGGCAATAGTACATCCCCTCTGGGGACCAGCATCTCTCATCCTCAGAATCCAGAGTTGCAGAGATGGAGAGCAGAGCCATTCCGTGGCTTTCTGGGAGTCCTGTAGATGTCATCCCAAACAGGGACGAAACCCCAGTACTGAGCAGAGAATCAGCAGCACCCAGGCCTGGGGCACCTGTTAGGAACCAGGGACTGTGCCTGAGTTATTCCATTGGACACTCGCAACACCCGATGACATGTGTCCCCTCATTACCTCCACGCTGCACATGAGGGCAGTGAGGCTTACAAACAGGAAATTACTTGCTCAGGGTTGCACAGCTAATACAGGTGGAGCTGGGACACCTTTGCTCCTGTGATTTTGTGGCATCATCTAAAATAATTAAAACACAGCTACAAAGCCAAAAATAAATGAGCGAATGCATGTTGATGTAAGAAATAACTTTATAGTGCTTCGTACATGCTTGCTGCTTGATAAGTGAAGAACCAGTTTGGCTTTATGCTTTCCATTATCAGTTAATTATTCTTCCTGCTTTCATGTCTCAGAATGGCCCTGCATCTCTCCTTGTTATCATTATTCAATTAGAACTATGCCCCAGTTTCTATCCCGCAGTAAATCCTGGAGTGGTGTCTGTTGAGTGTGAGTCTAAGAGAATGATAAGACAGTCTCTTGTTCTAAAAATACAGTGAAGCTGGAGAAATAGGCTGTACGTTAATTTTTTTTTTCTAAAGAAGCTCAAAATCGTATCTCCCTCAGCTCATTAATTCTAGAAGCATCCCTGTGAAGATGGCTGCCAAAGGAGGCTTCTTATGTTTCAGAATGAAGGGCAGGTAGCAAGTGGATGGAAAGAAGAGGACTCAAAACTCCAGAAAGAGCCATCTTATTAGAAACTAAGGGTCTGCAGGTGAAGGAGCTAAAATCAGATCTAATTCAAAGCCATAGTCAAAAGACAATTTCTCTCTTTGGGGAGCAGCTAGGAAAGGGCACGGGTAAAGTATTTTTAGTGATAGCTTGTTTTTAATCTAGGAAGGAGAATTTGGATAATGAGTATACATTACATTCTTATTCCTATTTTTTCCAACTTTTTAATACAAAAATTTTTAGAGAAATGTGAAAAGAAAGAGGGAAAGGTAAAGGAGACAAGATTTAGTTTTCCGCACGCAGATATCTTTTCTTCCTAAAAGGAAAAAATACCTTTCAGAATCAATTTATAATAATAACCACCTCAGCTTTTTTTCGTCTCCTACCTTCCACTTCCAAATTTAAAAACAAACATGAAAGGGGTGCCTGAGTGGCTCAGCCAGTTAAGAGGCTGCCTTCAGTTCAGGTCATGGTCTCCGGGTCCTGGGTTTGAGCCCCATATCCTGCTCCCTGCTCAGTGGGGAGTCTGCTTCTCCCTCTGCAGCTTCCTCCGGCTCCTGCTCTCTGTCTCTCAAATAAATAAAATCTTTTTTAAAAAATTGCTTCAAATTTAATTTCTAATATGGTAAGAATTGGTAGCTATAATCCATTATCAACAAAAACTCTTCAAGGTCCGCAATTCTTTCCGAAGGTGTAAGGAGACCCTGACGGGAGAAAAATTGAGAATCACTTCCTTGGCCCTAAAAATCCAGAAACTCCAAGTTTTTTATGCTGAGACGGGCTCCCCCCCTCCCCTGAGGCGGGCCTCTCTAGCAGATGTGAAATGAGGTCATGCTGACCCCTGGATCCCTCAGACTGTCCTGGGCACACATCAGGCTCAGCGTTTGAAGGAGAGAACACCTATAACTTTCCCCAGAGGTGAGTGGCGGTTTCTCAGTCCAACAGTGCTCTCCACAAATTCTCTCCCCTCCATGCTTTCATGCCCGCGAGGAGGTGGGGCGGGGGGGGTGGTATCAGAGTCCTACAAATTCTGAACCTTAAAATCTCCCTCTTTTGAACCCCTATGATATGTTGTTTATATTCCTCTTGAGGTTTTGAAAGACGCTTACGGTTGTGGGCAGTCGCGTACACACTTGAACCAACTAGATCGTAAGCTACTAGAGGGTCTCACTTACTGTCTTTTAATCCTGAACACCTACAAGGGTAACGCCCATTACCGGTCGGTGGAACTCAGAGAGGCCAACTCTAACCTCCCGAGAGATCGTCAGAAGAGAGGATCGCTCTCGGATGGAATTCTTGCCCGTATTTCTAGCCTCTGTTCTTCTAGATCCCTTCCATACTATTGGTAAGAAAACCCACAACAGGGACTGCCTGGGATGCAAGCCCAGTCTTCATGGCCTGCGCGAGGCTCTTGAGCAAGGCTGGGTGGGGTTGGGAACGCCATGAGCCTGTTCCAGGGGAGGTGGGCGCAAGCTCAAGGCACACTGCTGACTGCAGCCATGCATGCCCTCCTTCCAAGCACCCCAGAAACGGCGACACCATTTTCTCTCACTTTGCACGCAGATGTGGACAGTTCACAGAATCATGAACATCTGGGCAAAGAGGAACTGCGGACGCATTTTGGTCCAACCACTCGTCAGCAAACGAGTCATGCACGTGGCTGGGGTCCGCTGGGCTGACCAACAGCGGGGCTCTCACCGGGTCCGACCCTGTCAAGTCCACTGATTCGGAGTGTATGTGCTTGCACTAGAGTGGCCTAGCACGGCAGAAACAGGGATCAGTGTGACTAGGAAAAGACACTTCAAAGGAAAATTTGTGGAGGGAGGGACAGGAACAGGAAGAAAGGAGAGAAGTGAGAAATACAAGCACGACGCCAAACACTGAAACGATGATTACTGCTTTAAAAGGAACAAAACAAAGCCAAACAAACCCCACCCCCGTCACTTATCCTTTGTTCTTCCGCTCAAACACGGTGGATTTCATTCTCTATTTCTGCAACCACAAATAACCACAAGCAGCAGCTTAAAACAATTCTCATTGATTCTCTCTGTTCCATAGGTCAGAAGTCCCAGCAGGGCTCAGCCAGCCTCTCAGCTCAGGTGTGACAGGGCCATAACTTTGTGTCTATCTGTCGTTTGGACTGTGTTCTTAATTGAAACTAAGGGTCCTTTTCCAGGCTCATTCAGATTATTGGTAGAACTCAGTTCCCTGTGTTGTGGAACTCATAGCAGCTTGTCTCTTCAAGGTCTGCAGGAAAATGTCTGTACTGCTTTGACTCTCTGGCTTCAGGAAATGCCCAGTACCTACCCTTTTAAGGATTCACCTGATTAGGTCAGGCCCTCCCAGAATAATCTTTTGAAATTAACCCTGCCAACTGGCCAGTAATCTAATCATGTGAATAATATGCCATCATATTCACTAGATCCACCTACACTCAAGAAGAGAGGACTAGAAGTTTCAGGGGCCCCAGGAAAAGTCTGCCTACCACAGTCCACCCTCTGGCTCAGTGATTTTTCTTTCTACCAAATGCAAAATACATTCACCTGCTCCCAAGGTTTCAAAGACTCTCAGCCCACTATAGCACCTGTTCAAAGCCTAAAATGTTTTTCCACTCACTGATTTTCAAAAAATGAAAGTGACAATTCTAACCACCTGTAAGTTAAACTAAAGTAGATTTGTTACTTAAAAAAAAAGATTTTAATTATTTATTCCAGAGAGAGAGAGAGAAAGAGAGAGCAGGGGAATGAGCAGTGGGAGAGGGACAAGCAGACTCCACACTGAGCACCGAGCCCAACTTGGGGCTCGATCTCAGGACCCTGAGATCATGACCCGAGCTGAAACCAAGAGTCGAATGCTTAATGGAGTGAACCACCCAGGTGCCCCGATTTGTTACTTTTAATAAGATATTTGTTACACGGGAATAGCACACCAGTCCTCAAAGATTGCTTCTGGTTAATACACCAGAAGTGCTTTATTAATTCTTCACAGTCATTAGAGACTTGGGTTCCCCAGAGTCCCAGAACAATAAGGACTTGGCAGGCTGCTCTCTGAGTGACACACACATCCAGTCTCTGGGTGCTCCACGCCACTAGCTGCTTAGGTCAGCTTCATAATCTGTGGAACTAAAAGGATGTCACTACAGATGGTCGCTGTCCCTTATTCACTGTGAAAAACAAGTTCCTCCAATTCCTATGATGCAGGGAAGTGAGCTGGCCAGCGGACCACACCTAAGGCAGCAGGGAAAGCCTGGATATGAGGCTGCCATTTGCAACCAGTGTTTAGATTCAAAGCAGGCATGGGAGGGACTGTGGAATTAGTGATAAAACACCTCCTGGTCTTTATCTTTTCCGGACACCTGTCCCTTACGTCTGTCTGGGCTTCACCAGTACTCTTGTCTTTTTTAACATCTTTAATAGCATACCTGACATATGACATTATATTAGTTCCAGGAGTGTAACGGAATGTTTCGGGATTTGTACACGTTGCCAAATGATCATCACAATAAATCTAGTTATCATCTGCCACCATACACAGTTACGAAATTCTTTTCTTTAATGAGAACTTTTAAGATTCCCTCTCTTGGGGCGCCTGGGTGGCTCAGTCGGTGAAGCATCTGCCTTTGGCTCAGGTCATGATCCCAGTGTCCTGGGATCGAGTCCTGCATCGGGGTCTCTGCTCAGTGGGGAGCCTGCTTCTCCCTCTGCCTGCCATTCCCCCTGCTTGTGCTCTTTCTCTCTGACAAATGAATAAATAAAATCTTAAAAAAAAAATTTCCTCTCTTAGCAACTTTCAAATATGCCACAGAATATACCTACCTCCAGTCACCAGGCCATGCATTAGAGCCCCATGACTTATTTCATGACAGGAAGTGTGTACCTTTTGACTCCCTTTACCCATTTGGCCCAGGCCCCACCTCTAGCAACCACCATTTGGTTCTCTGTGTGTTCTCGGTATGTTCTGTTCTCTACGAGCTCGGCTTTTTTTTTGTTTGCTTGTTGTCTATAGGATCCACATATAAGTAAAATCATATGATATTTCTTTCTCTATCTGACTTATCTCACTTAGTGTAATACCCTTTAGGTCCATCCCTGTTCTTGCAAATGGCAAGATTCCATTATTTTAATGGTCATGTCAAGTTCCATTATCTATCTATCTATCTATCTATCTATCTATCATCTATCTAATCTATCGCCTCTCTTCTTTATCTAGTTACCCATCAATGAGCACTTCCGTTGTTTCCATATCTTGACTATCATAGATAATGCTTCAATGAACATGGGGGAGCAAATATCTTTGTTTTCTTTTAACAAATACCCAGTAGTAGAATTGTTGGATCGTATGATAGTTTTGGTAAGTTTTTGAGGAATCTCCATACTGTCTTCCACGGTGGCTACACTAATTTACATTCCTACCAACAGTGTGCAAGAATTCCTTTTTCTCCACATCTTCACCAATACTTGTTATTTCTTTCTTTTATTTTTTTTTAGATTTTATTTATTTATTTGAGAGAGAACATGAGCAGGGGGAAGGGTAGAGGGAGAGGAAGAGAGAATCTTAAACAGTCTCTCTGCTGAGCACAGAGCTGGATGCATGGCTCTATCCCAGGACCCCGAGATCATGACTTGAGCAGAAGTCTGACACCTAACTGACTGAGCCACCCAGGTGCTCCTCTTGTCTTTTTGACAATAGCCATTCTAACATCTTCATGACCATTACCTTGAATTTCTTGTTAGGTAAATTACTTAAGCCTGTCTCATTAAAGGCTTTTTCCTGAGGTTTTACCTTATTCTTTTGTTTAGAATATATGCCTCTTTTTACTCATTTTGCTTGCCTCTGTGTCTGTGTTTCTATGTACTAGGTAAAAGAGCTTCCTCTCCCAGTCTTGACAGAGTGGCCTCACATAGAAGATGAACCTTATCATTAAGCCTTGCTCTAGCTCTTGGTTGTCTCTAGAACCTTCATGATTATCTAAGTGGCCTGATTTCTTTTTATCAGCTTCTGTTGTTGAGAGGGTGCCAAGGGAGGGAACTCAGCCAGCACCTAGATTCAGGCTGATTGGAAATCAGACATGCAGGCAGCCCCTTTTAATATTTTTAAAGATTTTATTTATTTATTTGAGAGCAAGAGAGTGAGAAAGAAAGAGCACGAGTGAGGGGAGGGGCAGAGGGAGAGGGAGAAGCAGACTCCCCACTGAGCAGGGAGCTCAACACGGGACTCGATCCCAGGACCCCAGAATCATGACCTGAGCCAAAGACAGACATTTAGCTGACTGAGCCACCCAGGCACCCCTCAGGCAGCAGTCTTTAAAGTATACAAATATATACAGTGGGCTGCAATTGTAAAGCCTGCTGGCCTCCAGACCAGGAGATCAGGAGGTGTCCCCTGTGCAACAGTTGCAAAGATCAGGCCCAAGACGTGCAGAATCTGTGCTCTGAGAGGTACCAGTGAGTTGTAGTGAGGCAGGGGGATGGCACAAGGAGGCATCCCCTGGCCTACATTCCCTGAGAGCACCTCTGTAGCCCCTAGATGTGAGGCGCACCTGAAGCCCGCCCCTTAGCCTGAAGGTCCAGGACAAGAAGGTGGGAATCCTTCCCAGAAAGACTGTATTTCAGTCTGCACTCTGTCCTGGGGGTGGGAGCCTGCAAAAAACTGTCTCTCCAACCATTACAGTTTCACTGGACCCAGGAACATGAGCGTGCCCCCCTCCCCTGCCACTACCCTGGTCACCAAAGCCAGATGTTCAAGGGGTGTCCCCTGGGCTGCTGTTGCAAAAATTGAGGTACCAGACATGAAGAAAGGCTCCCTGCCATCAGATACAAGCACTGTGGGGCATGGCAGGGAAAGAGGACAAAGACAGCATCCCCAAGCCTTCACGAGGGAGAAGCTCCAGATGGTGAGTCCCTCCCAACTTTGCATCATGCAGCTGGATTGGGGTTTTGGGTGAGACAGTGTCTCAGACTCTTGGCACCTGGATGTAGGCCTCTTCTCGTTTGAGGTGAAGCAGCTGCTCGGCTAGTTTTCAGGTCTTTTTAGGATGGGATTGGTCCATATGTAGATGGGTGTGTCCGTGGAGGGCATGAATCAGGATCTCCCTATGCCACATCTCTCAGCGCTCCTTCCCAGGGCTTCCTTCTTAAATATTATAGCACCGAGGGAGTTCTGCAAGTCTCTACCTAAATTCTTTTCAACCAGTAATGTTTCGATAGTTTGGTTGTTTCCATGTTCATGGCTGCTATTATATATTTATTCTTCAAGACAAATGTTACAACCATTTTTTTTAGGGGTGGCAAATGAGATACCATTAGAGTTGACATCAGGATTGAATGAGTTTATCAAGATTTATTAGAGTCATTTGTGAAGAATAGGCACCAAGAAAATGTCCACTCTTTCTCTTCAAATAGGAGATATGTCTCTCTATTTATTCAAATCTTTGTTTGTATTCCAGGAAGGAGTTTATTTTCTTCATATAGATCTCCTTTCTTATTTAAGTGCATTCACAGGTATTTTTTGATTTAGTTGCTATTTCAAATGGAGTCATTTCTTAAATTTCTAACTAGTTATTGTTGCTGGAAACCAGAAACACTGACTTCTTTGTATCCATTTTTAACCAGTTACATTATTGACCTCCCTTATAGTTGATACTAAAAACCTAATTGGCTCCCTTAGTTCTGTCTGGCATATAGTCATACCATCTGCCAAATAACAAGGTTAAAATTCTTTTGCAATTTGTGTTTCTTTCATCTAATTATTCTAGCCAGTATTCCCAGAATCAGTGAAAGAGTAGCTAAAGAAAAGTCAGATGGTGATTGGTCTTGTCTCATGAATAATCTGAGATGCACATTTTTAACTGAGTTGAGAAAATCTTAATTTATTTTGAAATCATAAATAAATAATGAAGCTTATCAAATATTATTTTGCCATTGGGATAATACATTTTCCTTCCATTGAACTATTAATAGAGGGATATACACTGATTAATGTCTCTTTTTTAAAAGATTTATTTATTTTAGGGAGAAAAAGAGGGGCAGAGAAAGAGGGAGAGAGAATCTCAAGCAGGCTCTGAGCTTACCACAGAGTCCAACTCAGGGCTCAATCCCATAACCCCAAGATCATGACCTGAGCTGAAACCAGCAGTCAGACACTTAACCAACTGTGCCACCCAGTGCCCCATGATTCATTTCTAAATATTGAACCATGCTTGCATTCCTGGAATGAATTCCATGTGTCACACTGTATTAATCTTTTAATGTACTACTAGATTTTACCAACCAACATTTTGTTTAGGGTTTTTGCATCAATATCCAAAAGGATGATTCATTTGTAGTTATCTGTGTTATCATTTGTTTCTGGTAGTATGTTTCTATGCTGGAATTATACAAATAATGAGATTTTTTTCCCCTACAAACTCTGGACAGGGTTGAATCACACTGGATGGCTCGGTGGGTTACCCACCCCTTGCTCTCTCCCTCTCTCCCTAAAATAAATAAGCAAAATCTTTTTTAAAAATAAAATAAGTCTGAAGGAATTTATTTATGAAGTTATAGAAGCCTCATGCTTTCTGGAATGGTAGATCTTTTTTTGTTTAAAGATTTTATTTATTTATTTGAGAGATAGAGAGATGGGAGAGCAGAGGGAGAGGGACAAGCAGACTCCACACTGAGCACAGAGCCCCACGTGGGGCTTGATCCCAGGACCCTGCGATCATGACCTGAACCAAAATCAAGAGTAGGACACTCAACTGACTGAGCCACCCAGGCACCCCCCTGGCATGGTATATCTTGATAATTTCAAAATGTTTTTCACAATAACTGGTTTATTTGTATGCAGTAAAGAATGTACTCAGCAGGCAAAGGTCTTCAGGACTAATGCTTGACCAGCTCCTGGGACATAATCTCTAAGCCCTTTGGATATCCTGCCTAGAAAAAGTGTGTCTGGACCACTGAGCTCTCAGGCCATGCCATAGAGTTTATGCAAGCAATGTGATTTAAGGTGAATGCCTATGTTGTCCTGGACCATGCTGTGTCAGTTTGACCTCCAAAGGATCTGGAAACTAAGTATGAAGGTCAGTCCCAAGGGGGAGAGGCAGTGGGAGAGGAAGAGAATCTCAAGTAGGCTCCCCGCTGAGCACAGAGACAGTCATGGGGCTCAATCCCACGACCCTGAGATCATGACCTGAGGTGAAATCAAAAGTCGGGAAGCTTAACTGGCTGAGCCACCCAGGTGCCCCCTGAGTACCTCAACTTTTAACACAGGAGTAAAAGCAAGGGAATAATTAACACAAAATCCAGGAGAATGATTGTCTTTGGGGGTTAGGCAGCCAGATGGGATAGAGTAAAACACACAGGTAGATGCAAATGATGGCTACTTGTTCAAGATTCTGTGTTGGGTGGTGGGCTCCCAGCATTCATTGTACTCTTATACTTTATAGTTACATATAGAGTATTATTTATAGTCATGCACATACCAACTATTATTTAAAACCTAAAAGCAGGGATACCTGGATGGCTCAGTTGGTTAGGTGTCTGCCTTTGGCTCAGGTCATGATCCCAGAGTCAGTGGGGCTTCCTGCTCAGTAGGGAACCTGCTTCTCCTTCTATCTCTGCCCCTTCTCCCTGCTCATGCTCTCTCTCTCTCAAATAAAGAAATAAAAGTCTTAAAAAAAAACATTTTAAGAAAGCACCTAAAAGTCTAATTATCAAAAAAATTCCTAAATATTGACCTCCTCCACTCTCTTCCCTTTTTTTATCAGCCCTGTCCCTCCCCCAATTCTCAGCATACCATTTTCTATTGTTATCCACTTGACTTCATATCCTGTTTGTTTTAGTTGAACTACTATTTTGCGACTATGTAACTTGTGACACCCATACAATGATTTCAACATGACTAAAAAACATTTAGAAATCATATAAACCAATTCCAAAAGATAAAATACAAAAATGAGACAATTTTATTTTAAGGTTGGGGGATTATGTAAGACAATTTTCCCCTGAAATTTTTCTTTGCTACCTCATCATTTGACTTAAAATGTCAAAAAGAAACTATAAGTGTAAGTATAGTCTTCATACAGAAGCAATGATGAGGGTTGCCTGGGTGGCTCAGTCAATGAAGCAGCTACCTTTGGCTCAGGTCATGATCCCAGGGTCCTGGGATCAAGCCGCACATTGGGCTCCCTGCTCAGCAGAGAGCCTGCTTCTCCCTCTCCCTCTGCTCCTGCCTCTCTGCCTGCTTGTGCTCTCTCTCTGTCTGTGTCAAATAAATAAAGTCTTAAAAAAAAAAAGCAATGATGAAAGTATCATACCTGAATTTTTTTTTTACATTTTGTATGTTGTATTATACTTGCAGCTGTTTTAAATTTTCAGAAGAAAATAGTAAACAGTCTCTTTAGATGAATGGCTCTAGCATATTACAAAAGCCTAAAGTTGTTGGCAAACTTGCACCTACCAAAGTAATATGATGCTAATTAGCTATTTAAATATGCAAAAGACAGTTGAAGTGAGCGAAAGGTACAGAAGAGAAAGTCAGACCTGCACAAATAGTAACAACATACAGGAATGCAGATACACAGAGCTGCAGGGTTAAAATACCTCCTAACAGAACAAAGGGGAAAAAACACTTTGAAATCTTTGTCCTTATAAGTATGGAAAACTCATATTTGAAAGAGCCTATCTAGCAAAACATTGCATTTTTAAAAAATAGTTCACGTTTTACCAATCAACTTCAAATTAGCGTAAGAGTGTTCCTACCTAGAGTAGAAATAATTCCAGTCGAAAGTAAAAACACTTGACATTTTAGTTGGCCTGAGGAGCCCATCATGTGTAAACATGTAAGCTCCTTTGGGATTTTCGAGGTATGAAAAACAGCCCCAGACCCTAGAGTCCAAGGCTGGAACGAGAGATGACAGCCGACTTTGCAAGTCAAACTTCTAGCACTTCTAGCCGCCACAGCCAATGTTATACAGACCCAGACCACTGGGAGAGCTGCGTGCAGGTGGCTGGTATTATTTTTACCTGAACCTACTGTCCAAATACCGGTGGCTCCCTGAGGGTTTTGAAAATAACCTGAAGGCTCCTTATAGAGCAAGCTTAGGTCATTCCGTCAATGTGTTCAATGTCAGAAACCTCAAACTGTCTGCTGGGCTTCTTCACTTTCCTTGAGACTCAGTCACACTCTCTTTCTTCCAAAAATAACTCTGTTTCAGAAAAGGGCAGAAGAGAGCAGGATGTCAGGACTTCAGCTGGGCTCTTTCTTGCATCTTTCTTCCCCTCCCAAAGCACAAGCATGCGTCGAAGCCCTCAAGTTTCTAATGCAGCTTTTACTCAGCACCTGTTCTTCCCTGCCCCGGTTGTGGAAATGCTGCCCCAGTTCTGACATCCCTCACACCTCTGCGCACCCCCAGGGTCCCAGCTGTCTGCCTGCACCGAGGATCTCCTGGTGCTCTCTGTGGCATCCGCACAACACTGACTCTCGGAGCACCTATCAGACACAAGGCAGGTGCAGGGCCCAGACGGGGGGGGGGGGGGGGTTGTAAGGTGCATAATATACAAAATTAAATCACCTCAACATAAAGTAGGTAACAAGGAGAGGATTCAAGACAGTGCTTTTGGGTTCATAGAAGCAGGAAGAGATTATTTTGTGAGGATCTAGCAAAGCTCCACATAGCAAGCTGTGTTCTAGAATGGGAAGGGCTGGAAGGACTCAGAGATACAGAGATACAGTTTTCCAAGGGGAGGCAACCAAGGAAATCTATTATTTAAAAGCATAGAGATGCTTAGGAGATGACTGGGAAAGAATGAGTAGCCCAACTTAGCTAATGCGTAGTGAGCTCAATGGGAAAAGCTGAGGAGGGATGAAGTATAGAGTTTGTAGTGGCTTTTTCTGTATCTTCCAAGGAATACACAAAGGCAGTTGGTTTCATGGAAATTTGAAGCTACTTTCCCCCCTTATCTAAACAGTACTGCTTATCTAGAGTCCAATTTTCACTGTCTTCTCCAAAAGAAACAATTGTAGAAATGACTGGTCAGCTTATAAGGGGTACTGCATGCCTCTGTCTCCCAAACGACTTGGCCTAATCTCACTTAGCACTCTTTCCTCTGGTCTTTCTCCAGCTCTGATGGCTTACATTGACCTCTTCAATGGAATATGCAGGGCTGTCCTCCAGAATGATTACATTATGAATGGCCATCAAAACCAAAATCGGAAGACAGCCCAGTCATAAGGAAGAGCAATGGCACAAATTGATTTGTGGAAATATTCAACAAATGCAAGAACAGAATGTCATTCGATGTGATGGACAATTATGTCCTGGAAGAACTACCAGTGCGGCATCAACACAAGGCTTCCCTGAATTCTGCTCTGGGGTCTACCTTGTGTGGTAGGGGGCTGGGAAAGGGATATGAATGGGAAACAATAAAAGTAGGTGTTTGAGCGATGACAGGAAGGAAGGGATAGTTCAATGAGAGGCATGTGAATGGGCACCACTGTACAAGCATCTGATTGGCTGAGAGAAAAATATGGTTTGTGTTTATTGTCCTATAGAAATCAAAGAAGAGGGGCGCCTGGGCGATGCAGCTGGTGAACCATCTGACTCTTGATTTTGGCTCCGGTCATGGTCTCAGGGTCGTGGGATCAAACCCTGCATCAGACTCTGTGCTCAGTGAGGAGTCTGCTTGAGATTCTCTCTCTCTCTCCCCTTTTACTGCTCCCCCTGCTCGTGGGCATGTGCTCTCTCTCTCTTTTTCTCTCAAAAAGAAGAAATCAAAGAATAATTTTTTTACATCACAAAAAAGTCTCAAAAGAACCTACTTGTAGAACATTAATTCCATTTCTTTCTCCTGAAAGACACAGAAACTAGCCAGCCTCTTCCCATGTACTCATCTGTTGGATAAAGTATTAATAGGGCAACTTTTTTTTTTATTATGATAAGAGGGATGCTGACAGCTTTCTAAAAATGCTTTCCTACAATAAGAATGGTGGTGACTCATTCATTTATCCATTCCACAAGGATTTATAGAGCTTTCATTTTGCTAGGCATTAAATACATAAAATTAAATAAAAAATGTCCCTTCTCTAATGTAGAGTGGGAAAGCACTTCCACAGACAGAAGGCTGTATGAGCCACGGAGTTCAGCCATGTGATGAAAGCATGTATAAGATGCTCTGGGAGCATGAAAAATATTTCATCTGCGCTGTAGAGAAAATGGCATGATGAGGCTTCTGGATGCCCACAACGCCATCACGAAACTGCCAGTGGTTGAGTGAGCAAGAGAAAATGGGGCAAAGACAGAGGGGACTGGTGGGCTGGAGGCCCTTGCACCAACAGGCCTCATACATCACGGCCATGAGTCTGGACTTGGCTAAAGGCAACAAAGAACCAACAAACAACTTCAAAAAGGTGAACCTCACGTTCAGTTGAATTTGTGAAACCTGGAGAATGTATCAGGAAAAGGCAAAAGCATATTTGGAAAAACATGGTAAGAAGCAAATTGTAATCCCAATAAGAGCTGAACCAAAGTCATGGCAGTGAAGATAGAGAGGAGGATACATTCGAGAACTGGGGGAGCACAGCTGGAGGGCTTGGGCTGAATATGGAGAGTAGAGGAAAGGGTTTGGGATTGGGGAAGCTGGGATGGTGGCGTGACTTGTCACACACAAGGGTCCCCCATACAATTACTGGAGAATTTCTCAGCAGAAGTTTTTCAGGCCAAGGGCAGTGGGAATGATCCACCTAGAGTGTGGAAGGAAGAGAACTATCCAGCAAGAACTCCATATCTGCAAAACTGTCGAATGAAGACAGAATTAAAACATTCCCAGGCAAACAAAAGCCAAGGGAGTCTGTTATCACAAACCCCACCCTATGAGAAAGTCCTTCAGGTTGGGGTGAAAGGCAAGTTATTATTTAGTGGGCACAGTTTCTATTTCAGATGATGAACAAGTTCTGGAAATGGACAGCAGTGACAGTTGCACAACACTGAGACTGTATTTAACGCCACTGAAAGGCACACTTAAAAACAGTTACAATAGTACATTTTAATATATGTGTATTTCACCACAGTCAAACAAAGAAAAGGAAAAAAATACAAGAGTGTTTATTTTTTAAAAGATTTATTTATTTATCTTGGCGGGGAGGGACAAAGAGAGGGAGAGAATTTCTATATGGGCTCCCCACTGAGCAAGGAGCCCAACGTGGCTCAATTCCAGGACCCCGAAATCATGACCTGAACTGAAATCAAGAGTCAGATGCTTAACCAACTGAACAACCCAGGCACCCCAAGAATGGTGCTTATTACCTGCACCTAAACCGTGACTGGTATACAAGCCAACCAGTTGACTTTCTTAATTCAATCAAATAAGCCATCATTCATTTTATTTTTTAAAAATTACCAATGGGCTGAATCATCAGCTAAGTCAAAATACCCCACTCAGTATTTCTGTGTGCACAAATTCTGCAGGTGGCAGTAAGGGCCACCAATATTGAGGAACAAAAGTCTTCAAATAAGATTACTCTCAAGAATGAATGGCGCTGTAGGATTTGCATCTCCAAATCAGCCATATCTTACTTTTAATCACTTTCTACAGCACCATTGACAAATTACAGTCCACTGGGAGAGCCACAAATGTCAGTTCTTTGTGACTTGACTTTAGGAGTCTCCCACAGGGCTGCTCCCTCCTGTTTGCCTCATCGTTGATACTTTAGAGGTAATCTGAGGTCAAGGGCATCTCTAGTTCCTTTAGGGCCTCATGCTCCCTTAGCAGATATAATTTGTTTTATGAAGGCAGGGTTATCAACTATCGCATGGCACCAAGAAAGCACCTAAGGACTCAAGCAAGTAAAATGTGTTTCCCGGGGGAAGGAGCATGAACCCCACTGGGACCACTGGGAAAGGCATCGGCGAGGAGGGACATGAAAACTGGCTATGACGAAGTGCCTGAGATATCAAATATATAACCAGGACTCAAATGCTGGTTCTACCACCTTCTGCTGTGAACATGAGAACATCTTCAACTTTGGGGACAAAAATAACCCTGGAGGTCACACTCGGTTCAAACTCAGCTTCACTGCAGATGTTCCCTCCCAGCATTCCTGAAAAGAATGAACCTATTCTCAAACATGGGTGCCTACTGGAATCACACACTGGTCCAGGGGCTGAGGATTCAATGATGACCAAAAGAAAGTCCCTGCTTGCATGGAGCTTATATTCTGGGGGAGACAATGGAAACTGGCAAATAAATACACACCACATTGGATGGTGACGAGCGCAAGGAAGTAAAGAAGGATAAAGTGACATAATGATAGGAAGCAGTAAGTAGAGCAGACAGAGGAAAATGTGCTGAGCCACAGAGACACACCGGAATGGTTGCTGAGGAGTCTAGCTAAAGCAGGTACACTTCTAAATTCTCGACACAGATTAACTCTTAATCTTCATCAAAATTATATGCTGTGGGTGCTATGATTAGCCTCCATTTGCAGATGGAGAAACTGAAAACACATAAGAGCTAAATGACTTGCCTAGCAAGTGGCAGGGGTGAGGTTTGAACGCAGGCACACCGGCCTAAGACTGTGCGTTTACCCCTACACCACACTAACCTGAGGAGGGAGGGTCTCAGCTGGAAAGAAAGTCAGGCAAAGGCCCTGCAGTAAGGAGAGGGTTTACCATGTTTCAGGATCAGCCACAAAGTGAGACAGGAAAGACTTATAAACAAAGGTCCAGGAGGTAGCAGAGTCCAGTCCTGTAGGGTCTTGAGTACCATCACTGGACTTGGGAGTACTCACGGCGAGCCCAACACCATTGGAGGTCCTGAGCAGAAAAGAAACATGATCTGTCCAAGGTTCTCAAATTTCCTTCTGGTCATTGGGTGGGGAGTTATCCTTAAGGGGAGTGTATTAGTTGCCCATTGCTACTATCACAAAATGCCAAAAATTTAGTGGCTTAAGACAACACAAATTTGTTATCTTACGGTTCTGTAGTCAAGTTTGACACTGGTCTCGCTAAGCTAAAATCAGAGTGTGGGCCGTGCTGCATTCCTTTATGAAAAGCTCTAGGGGGCAATCAATTTTCTTGCCTCTTCTGCCTTCTAGATGCCACCCAAATTTCTGAGCTCCTGGTGCCCTTCCTCCATCTTCAGAGACAGCAAGAGTGGGTGCAGTGCCCACACCCCATCATTCCCACCCTTCTGCCTCCCTCTTCCACTTTCTTCTTTTCTTTTTTAGAGAGAGAGTGCATATGTGCATGAGCAATTGGGGAGGGGCAGAGGGAGAGAAAGAATCCTAAGTGGCTTGATCTTGTAACCCTGAGATCATTACCTGAGCCCAAATCGAGTCAGATGCTCATCCGACTGAGCCACCCAGGCGCCCCCTCCCTCTTCCACTTTTAAGGACTCACGTGATTACATTGGACCCACCTGAAAAGTCTAGGAGGATCTTCTCATCTCAAGGTCCTCAACTTAATCCCATCCAGAAGATCCCTTTTGTCACGTAGGGTAACATTCCCACAAGTTTCAGAGATTGCAAGCTATTGCAGTAGTGCAAGTAACCAATGCCCGAATAATTATCTTGGACATTTATTCTTAAACAATGCACATTCTGCATTTTACATATACTCATTCACTGAAATCTTGTAACAATAGTCCAAGTGAATATCGTCATCATCCCTGCTTTACAGCTGAAGAAATCAAGAATTACGCCTTGTCCAAAAACGCACACATTGGAGAATGCTAGACTTCGCATACAGGTCTGCCTGATGCTACATCCCCATGCCTTTCCTACCCCATTCTTCCACTGCAGTTAACAGCAGCAAGGACAGAATAAGACTATATACAATCTTTTTAAAAGGTTTTTGAAGCCTGTTATGAGATGGGGAGTAGGAGAGCATGCACGGTGAGAAGCAGGAGAGCCAACAGTCTTCACAGAGGAGTCATTTTCTCAGCGAGGATTTGAAGGGCAATATAAGGATCCCCACAAGAAAATCAACCTGGTTCCCAGCACCCTACACTTCCAGACGATTCTGCCATGTTGAAAACATTACATACAGATATTGTTATTTGTGTTAACGCTCTAATGGTAATAGCCCACAGAGTTAAAGCTTTCTGGACAGCAAGTTGGACACAAGGGATCGAGGAAGAGTGAATATATAAATATATATTTTCCCTTGACCTATTTCCAACAAGCCATTCATCCTTTATTTCAACAGAAAACTCATTAAGGATTTTCTTCCCCAACAGACCTTTTACATTTCTTTCTCTCTGCCTGGCCTGCCAGTTACTCTGATTCATAGCTGCTTAATGTGTGCGGGCTTCAGACTGCAGCAATGCGCCAATCAGATCCAATAATGCCTCAATCACTCATTTTCGAAGCCTTCCTAAATAGGACACTTATCCTCTCCACGGAAATGCACCATTAGGGCTCAAGGAAGCAACACAGGTGAGTGGGCCATGGCCCCGCAGGTGCAGGGCAAAGCAGCCGAGTATGTGTGTGTGTATGCAGAGGGGGCCTGGGGACCGAGGATAGGTGCGTTTGCTTTGATTTGCTTTGCTTCCTTGTGAGACATGCTCACACTGTGGGCATAGAGCAGAACTCATGGGAAGCTCCCACCTGCTACTTTCTTCACCGACGTCTTTCCCCTTGGCAGGAGGAGAATGAGGTGCCTGTCTGAATCACAGGGGGGCAGGCATCCTGGAGTTCGAAAACTCACTATGAATGATTGGGAATGAATGAATGAATTTCATATGAATGAATTTCACTCACACTGAAAGCACTCGGTCCCTGCCATAGAGTAATTTTCATTCTTTAGAATGAAATTCTAAATAAATTTAGATTCTAAATAAATTTATTTCTAAATAAATTAGAATTTATTTTAAAAATTTTATTGGAATTTATTTAGAAATAAACAAATTTCTAAATAAATTCTAAATAAATTTAATTCTAAATAAATCTAAAATTCTAAATAATCTTCTAATAATCTAAATAATCTTCTAATGAAGATTAGAAGCCAAGCCCACCGAATTCACGAGGAGAAGCTCGTGGAGCATTTCCTTGCAGCGGTCGGGGTCACAACTCCATGTCCTCCTTGGTGCTCTCTTGGGAGGACTATTTGTGAGGTCTCCAGGTCACAGCCAGAGAGGGAACTAAGTGCTCCCAGGGCAAGCACCCAGCTAGCACCCTGGGCAGCCTCCTTCCTTGAGTGGGAAGCTCAGGGTGGGTGGGAATGTGAACATTCACCCACCTTGGCCCCACGCTAACCTCAATGTTGGGAGCCAGTTCCGTCCTCCAAGCTTGCCTCAAACCCAAGTATAAACAAACCTTCGAAAAGATGTCTGCTCTCAGCTCTAAGAAAATCCAACTACAACTGGAAGAAAGCTGGGAGTCACGCAGCTCAATTCCGTGTCTTCAGAGAAGCCGAAGCTCACGCTCATTGTGGACACAATGGACTGGTCTGGTGTTCTCTTGTTGGCTGGCCCCGAAGAGTGGAAGGACAGGTGATTGCTTCATGGGACCCTGTGCTGGAAAGGACAGAGCCTTGTCCCCTTAGGAGGAGCCAGCAGCCGGGGGCATTGATTAATACAATTCAGTTATGGGAAATTCCTTCCTTGAGGGAGAACCAGCAGAAAGGTGTTTTAACTTTTCATTGTTAATGCTTTCCCAGTTTCCATGGAGACCAAGGTAAAGCTGCTGCATAGATTTTCCTTGCGAAAGGCAGAGTGACATCATCATGCCTGAGGAGACACTGGGGCCTCCCTCCCCCCTCCTCGGTGTACCGCCCCTCCCGCCCCGCCCCCTCTCCGGGGAAGGGGCGCTGCCGCAAACCCCACCTAGAAAGCTCCATCCCTCCTTCCACGGTCCTTCTCACTGCAAGTGAATGTTGCTCTAAGTAAAGCAAAATTAGAATTTTACAGTAACTGGATCAATTTTACTGCTCACCTTTACGTTGTCCATTTTTAGAACGCCTCTTTGAAATGCAAACATAAGGAACACCAGGAAGAGAGGAAATGATACGGTTCCCTTGGCACCCGGGGTTTCTTAAATGCCATTTCCTTTGTGTGTCGGAGGCAAATTGTGGTTCGAGTGGGAAGCATGGCCTTTGGGGCTCTCGGAGCCCCTGTTCACTCAGCCTTGGGCCCCTCACACTTGCCGTGCACGCACCCAGTCTCACCAACTCCCGTGCACGTGCGACAGGGGACCCCCTCCGGTCTGCGGGTCAGGTCGCGGCAGGGGTGCGTGGGGCACACAACAGCCGGCCGCCAATCCTGCGTTTCGGCTCCACCCGTGGGCATGCTCCATGGCCCCATCAGCCTTCGCTCACAAAACACACGTCCACGGATCGAATTACGGCGAATTTCAAAATGAGGACGGCAGAGCATAAAGCCCCGCGTGTACAGCTCTTTAGAGACCGGGGGTGCCCGGGGCGGGGGGAGTTGGGGGTGATAGGGGCACAAGCCCATGAAACCGGCCCTGAGTTGGGGATCCAGGCTCTCCCTCTGATGCTCCATGTGGGCGAGGCAAGTTCCCAGGACGTTTCGGTTTCCTCCTCCGTAAATTGAGGGCAGAGCATTAGCCCCGGCTTTAGGACCAGCCCCGGCCCCGAACGCTGGTTTAGAGGGCCCAGCGCAGAGGATGTGAGGCAGCCGCTGCCCGGAAATAACCGTGAGCAGCTTTACCAGACATGGAAGCACCTCCTAATATCTGGGCCTCTGTCCCCACCATCCACCTCCCACCGCAGCTGGGCTTGACAAACTTGCCTGCCTTAAAACCCCTCTGGGATATTTGTTGAAAATGGGATCCCGAGTCCCCCCAGTACGGAACAGCAGGAGGAGGCTCAGAGCAGGCAAAGGCTCAGTGGCAGAGAGGAGGGTAGCCTGTCAGCGGGACAGTAAGGGGACTGCCTGCCTAAGGAGGAGGTCCAAGTGACCTCGCCATGGGTCACAAAAAAAACAACAAACCACACCGTCCCTCACACAAGCCTGAAGCAGCATCAGAGTCTGAAAGGGGTTTTACTGTCAATTAAAACAGAACTCCAGTGAAGTTTCTTCCAGGTAAGCCTGCTGCTGCACGATCTCATTGCTGGATTTCTTTTCCCCCTGGTTGATTTGTCATGGAAGCAAATCTGCTCTGGCTTAAATGGACCAGTCGATGCTGGCAAAATTTTACCTTCTTTAGTGCAGCGGAGTCAGTAAAGTGGGTCATTTGGTTTCTTCGTCTAAAGATAAAGGCTGATGGACCGAATGTTTCACTTTGAAACCAATTAGAGAGACCTCATGTAGACACAGCTTAAGACTGTTCTTTGCTAATGTCCTTCTCAACTGGTAATGTCTCTAGAGGACTGACTGAAACCTCTTTCCAAGAAATCAATACCGAAAAATGAAAGAACGGGGATAGAGTAGAATGCACCCTTCCTCCGGCCTTGCACAGCTTCAGATCAAGTAGAGACAGACGTGATACCTGCCCAACACCTTCCCCAGGATGGGTGTCACCCAGCTGCCCCAGATAATGACTCCTTCCGAACTCATGCAGCAGAATCCAGTCAGAATACTTGTTATCAAATTGGCAATAGAGACTGTGTTTGTTCCTTAAATTGAAAAAGAGCTCTGCTGTGTGCCCAAGTGTGTGTTATAGGAGTTAAGGAAGGGGTGTGTAAGGTGCGGAAGTTCTGTAGGTAGGGGAAGAAAACCAAACCCCCAGGTAGACCTTTTTATAAGCATTGTGATGACAAAACTCTTACAGGAGACTGAAGGTAAAATTCATCCATGAAACCCTATTTATGTTATTACTAGCACAGATTTACCTTTTGCATGGAACGGTAACTCCCCCTGCCCTCCTGTGCTTTCTCTTGGGGAAGAGAAAATCAGTCATTAGCTGTCAGAATTACAACAGTAATTTTGCTCATTCACACGACCAGCTTTGACCTTCATTCTCCTAGTTACTGACTTAGAGCTGAAATTTATTGGACGCAAGAAACTCACAATAAAAAGAGCAGCTTGTTTTTATAGCTTGATTTTATCATATTCCCCAAAGAATGAAAGTTATTATCTCAGTAAATTTCTGTACTTTGGTTTCAGTATTAAATATTAAATAAATATTATAAATTTACAAATACTGACTTTGGCAGAAACCTCCACAGCCTCATACTGAGCAAATAGTCACATCTGCTAATTTTACTATGAATTTGTTCTTTTGGAGAATAATATTACATAACTGCATTTACTCTGTTTCCGGGCTTATAGTAGCAGCTTAAGTCCTTAAAATAATTCAGGTTTCAGATACCGTGCCAACAGCCATTGGATTACTTCACCCCAAATCTTAACCCAGTTTCCTATTCTTGCATTGCTTTCTAAGTGATAAAGAGGGCCCCTTCTTCCAACAAATAAGTACTGAGCACTTACTATGTGGCAGGTGCTATTTTAAACATTGTAGGATACACAGGGATGAACAAAACAGATTAAAGTCTGTTACATTCTAGTGAGGAGAGATGAAATAAACAAGTAAATGAAGTTGTTAATTTCAGATAGTCATAAGTGTTTTGAAGATAATAATACAGGGTGATTCCAGCTTTGATCCTCAAATGTGTTTACATGATGATATGCCTAAAACTGGATACCATCATAGGAAAAGAGCATCCCAGGTAAAGGAAATAGCGCATTCCAAAGCCCTGAGGCAGAAAAGCCATTGGCAAGTTTGGGAAACAAAGACTCCATGAGCTGGGGGATGGTGAGCCAGTGAAAGAATGGAAGGCGAAGAGGGGAGAAGCAACAAGGGGCCAGCTCACCCAGGAGCCTGTAAATCACTGCAAGGACTTCAGATTGAGGGATTGCAATGGGGAGCCCCTGAAGGGTTTTCAGCAAGAGAGTGAGATGATCTGACTCATACTTTCAAAGGTCATTCTTGCTGCTGTGTGGAGAGTAGGCTGTAGAAGGACAAAAAGGGAAACTGGGAGACCAGCTAGCGCAAAAGAATACTCCAGTGGGGGGGGGGGGGAGGGGAAGAAAACTCCAGTGGAAAAAAAAAAAAAAGAATACTCCAGTGGAAAAAAAAAAAGAATACTCCAGTGGGAGTATGAGAATTTTAATCCCGTCTCCTCTACAAAACTTGCCCAAGACTACTAGGTGTATGTTTTACAATTTATAAAATGGAAATACAACAATAAACTTGTATCTCTGCAAGAAGTATTATAAGAACCAAATGAGATATTGTAAGTGAGAGGACATCGAAAAGTACAAAGCATTTCATGCATCTAAGGATTAAACCACCCATTTCCAGTCTCTGTAAACTCCCTGAAACACCACACTGGATGCCACTTTTTATAGTATAAAGTATTGTGCTAGAAATACATAATCGTGGAGCATGGTCTCCATTTGCATTGCTTGAAAAATATGTCTTTATCAGGAAGGTTAGTGTGTTTGGCTCGCCACACAGAAACTGTTTGGAAGACACCAAAACACCATTCTCCACCATAAGATATGGGAAATACACACATACACACGCCATACATTCACCCACTATTTGTGCTGAAATTTCTTAAGAGATCCAGAAAAGTGAGCATTTCAATTAAGAACTCAGATGACTGGTGTCTTAACATCCAAAATTCAAGTGTGTAAAGAAACAATCCAGCAATCAGAAAAAAATTCACAATGACTTGTCTCAATTCTGTCCTTAAGCCAAGCTCAAGGCTCACTCATTCACAAATTTATGTTTGCCACCAACACTTGCTTTAGCACCGGTTTCCTGCACTGTCTTCTCTCTTTTAACTTGCACATAACCCTGTGGTGTGTGACATAATGGCCATTTTCCCCATTTTACAGATGGACAACACACCAAGGCTTGGAAGATGACTTGCCAAAAGTATCTTTCTAATTAGGATACCACTAGTTCACGGAAGCATGAGATTCAGTCTCAGGAACCCAACACCAAGCTCTGTGTTGGATCCTCTCTGTGGCCTAGACCGTTATTACACCTGCTGCTTCTAACTGCTGCTGGTCCAGGGAAGGAGCCAGTGGAAAGAAAGTCAAAAAATCAATTGCAAAACAAAGGAAGACGGCAGACCAGAGGAAAGCTAAGAGGAAAGAAAGAGTCTCTGAAAACCTTTGGCATCTGTTTCTCTTGCAACGTGCAGAGGTAACTGTAAGAATCTGAAAATGAGTCCAACCTACTCAGCTATGAAGGAAATGTAATTTGCTTCGTATTTCCTGCTTTCTCTTTTCCAAGTGAGTGGACACCAGGAATAAATAGCTGAGTGAACCAATCGTATGCTTCCGGTTGAAATTGTGGGTGGATATTAACACAGTCTCGGAGGACAGTCCTCTGTCAACACAACGTGCACCTCCCAGCCTGGTCACTGCTCACATAGGCACTCACACTCACATGGGCACTGCCTCCTCTTCTTCAAACACCCGGGGTGAGAAGCCCCCAGGCACAGAGCCAAGTCGGGAAGTACAGTTCAACTTCCACACCCGCTGCTGACCTTGCAGGCCCCTGTGCATCCCTCCCGGGGGGCCCAGTGCGATGGCAGGAGAGGACTGGAAATTCATTCAAACGAAACTTCAGTGATGCATTAACGCTTAAAACATGAGGCCTCGGCAAAGCTCCTTTCTTAATGTCTTCTGCTGTCTCAGGAATCGGAATCTCAAGGCAATGTCCAGCTTGGCCAGTGAAAGGGAGAGAGATTGCTTGGTATGGCTGAACATTGAGAAAAGCCTGGAAGGGTGTGTTGATCAGCTGCTCTCCCCAGTATGGTGGTTCCTCCCTTCTCCGAGTGGGATGCACTCCAGTGGATAAGGGAGGGGCTGCCATTCTCCATAAACCCACCTGCTGGAGATGCCATCTGGGGAGGCAGGGCCAGGACCACACACTTCCTAACACCTGCCTCCGTCTGCCTGCTGAGTTCCCTCCCTAGTCCTGTGGGGAAACCCAGAAATGCAGCTCCCTTCCCTTCCCTTCTCTGTCCTCGCCTCACTTTCTGGCATTCTCTCTCTCCACCCCCTCCTCTTCAGCCCTCCTCCACACAAAACCAGAGATACCAGATGTGTTTCAAGACCCTCGGCCTATCTTTCTCCAAGTCAAAGACAACTAATTTAATTTATCCAAAGAACAGGAAAAATAGCCATACTTCCTTGGTTTCCCCACCCCTGATCACAGACAGATTCCTCCCTCCCGGTCGCCCTGGCAGACACTGGGGTCATCACTCTGGGCCTGCCAGCAGGGTTATTTTGGTCTTTTAGGAGGTTAGGTCAAAGCTCTCTTCCAAAATTCAAGGCACTAAGTTGTCGTTTCTGACCCACCCTTTCACACTAGCACTTTACAAGGCAATAAGAGGGGAGGATCAAGATGGCAGAGAAGTAGGAGACCTAAATATCATCAGATCTGGGGAGACTCATGTGGCAGGAATCGGCTGGGATTGGAGACTCCAAACGGGGTCATGCGCCAGAGATAGAAACACTCGGTCACAGGCCAGGTGAGCTCCGAGCCCGGCCAGAGACCACGGAGACGGGAGGGATTGACTGCTTTTCTCTGAGGGCACACTGAGGAGTGGGGCCCCGAGCTCTCAGCTCCTCTGGGCCGGAGATTGGGAGGCTGCCATCTTAATTCTCTGCCTCCAAAGCTGTACAGAAAGCGTTCAGGGAACAAAAGCTCCTGAGTGCAGACCCAAGCAGATTGCTTACCCGGCCCTGGCAAGGGCGGTGCAATTCCGCTTCAGGCAAAGACATTTGAGAATCATGGCAACAGGTCCCTTCCCCAGAAGATCAGCAAGAACATCCAGCCAAGACCAAGTTCATCGATCAATGAGAACTGCAGAACTCCAGAGCTAGGGGAAAGCAACACATGGAATTCATGGCTTTCCCCCCATGATTCTTTAGTCTTTCAAAGTTAAATTTTTTTAAATTTTATTCTTTTCTTATTCTATTTTTTAAAAAATTTCCTTTCTTATTTTAAGTTTTTAACTATTTCATCTTATCAATACCTTTTTAAAAATATTTTTAAATTTTCATTGTTATAGTCTTATTCTATCCCTTAATTGTGTTTGACCTTATTTTTTGTATACATCTAGGTTTTTCTTTCTTTAAAATTTTGGGATATAGTTTCTTCTAAAAGATCAAAATATCCCTTAAATCTAACACATGGCTTTGTTCTAGTCTCCAGTCTGATCACATTCTTTCCTCTTTTTTTTTCTTTTTTCAACCAACTTCTTATCTTATCAATTCCTTTTTTAGAATTTTTTAAATTTTCATCTTTACAGTCATGTTCCATCCCTTCATTGTGTTTAACTCTATTTTTGTCTATATATAAGATTTTCTTTCTTTAAAATTTTGTGAGGCAGTTTCTTCTAACAGACCAAAATACACCCAAAATCAAGTGTGTGGCCCTATTCTATTCACCAGTCTAATATATGTATTTTTTTCTTTTTTCTTTTCTCCTTTCTTCTACCCCCAGTTTCGGGTCTCTTCCGATTTGGTTAGTGTATATTTTTCTGGGGTTGTTGCTACCCTTTTAGTATTTTGTTCTGTCATTCATCTATTCATAGCTGGATAAAATGACAAGGCAGAAAAACTCACCTCAAAAAAAAAAAAAAAAAAAGAACAAGAGGCAGTACCGATGGCTAGGGACCAGTCAATATGGACATTAGTAAGATGTCAGAACTAGAGTTCAGAATGACAATTATCCAGGTGGTAGCTGGGCTCAAAAAAGCATGGATAATACTAGAAAATCCATTTCTGGAGAAATAAAATCCCTTCCTGGAGAAATAAAAGAACTAAAATCTAACCAACTTGAAATAAAAAAAGCTATTAATAAAGTGCAATCAAAAAGGGAGGCTCTTACTGCCAGGATAAATGAGGCAGTCAACATCCTGTCATCTAATAGTAAAACTTACAAGTCTCAGATACAAAAAGAAAATCCTGAAAGCACCTCGGGACAAGAGGTCTGCAACATACAATGGTAGAAATATTACATTGGCAGCAGACCTATCCACAGAGACCTGGCAGGCCAGAAAGGAGTGGCATGATATATTCAGAGCACTAAACAAGAAAAATAGGTAGCCAAGAATACTATATCCAGCTAGGCTGTCATTGAAAATAGAAGGAGAGATAAAAAGCTTCCAGGACAAACAAAAACTAAAAGAATTTGCAAACACCAAACCAGCCCTACAGGAAATACTGAAAGGGGTCCTCTAAGCAAAGAGAGAGCCTAAAAGTAACATAGACCAGAAAGGAACAGAGATGATATACAGTAACAATCACCGTACAGACAATACAATGGCACTAAATTCCTATCTTTCCATAGTTATCCTGAATGTAAATGGGCTAAATGCCCCAATCAAAAGACACAGGGTATCAGAATGGATAAAAAAACAAGACCCATCGACATGCTACCTACAAGAAACTCATTTCAGACCCAAAGACACCTCCAGATTTAAAGTGAGGGGATGGAAAACA
>CM052893.1:5182156-5275775 GCA_028534135.1 Potos flavus | reverse complement strand
ACAGGAAATAAAAGAACCTAGTTGGAATGAACCCCAAGAATAAGATTTATGTAATACCAGAACCAAAGCAAATACACAGAAACATTGACAGAAGGGTAAGATGGGAGGGTGGTTATAACTCCTCGATGCGGGTGACGAAGGTTATTTCGAGTCTTCCTGCATTCGTTGTTTTAAGTCTATAGTTTTAATGTTAAGTAGTTTTTCAAAAAATTTAAAAAACCAATTAACGTGAGAATGATTGAATAAAAAAAGAAAAAAAAAACTTGTATCTGTGCAATATATAGGTTTAGGGTATTATCAGGAGCTTAATATATTGATTTCCCCTGATGTTGGGGTTATGGTTTTATGGGGACCCTCTGTTTATTGTCCTCTTGTTTTTGGCTTGTCTTCTGGGGGAGGGCCTGCCACATTGTTTTCCAGTCAATCTTGCTTGGGTTGAGTTGCCCCGCCCCCCAATCAAGGGGCTGGGCTCTGTGGAAACCGGGTTCCCAGACTTTTGCTCTCTAGAGATTTTTGCTCTTTTATAGATTTTTCACCTTTTCGGCAAGTCCAAGCAAGGAATCTGCCCATACCCAGACCTCCGCATCACAGAGAAGCCTCAGTCTGTTCCCCTCTGCAATCTCTGCTCACACCAAAGCCTGCCACAGGAGTTGCACCCTCCCAGCCACCGTCCTCGCTAGCCTCTGCTCCCTAGCGTGACCACAGCCGGGAGTGATATTGGCCTAGGAAACAGGACCGGGCCTCGTTCTCTCCAGCGCCAGCTGGTAGCACCCAGACCCTGTGGTAGGCGGCAGGCGTCCTGTGATCCTAGAGACCACCAGCCAGGGCTCCCACCCGGTCTCTTAGGAGCTTGGGGGAGTGCACCCAGTCCACGGAGTGCTGCACACATAGAAAAGCTGCAGGCTCATGGACCACACCAGGCTCTCTAAGGTGCTTGCAGGAGTGTGCCCCACCCAAAAAATGGTGCAAGGAGCAGAAAGCTGCAGGTTCATGAACTACAGACTGGACTGCCGCCAGTCTCTCTTTGGCGCGGGTGGTGTCCTTCCTGGGAACGTGGGCTTAGGCCCATCCCCATAACCACTCACTTCCACCAGTTGTTTCTTAATATCTTTAGCTCTTTTTAAGTGTTTTAACTGGACTCTAAGTTAATGCTGGTCCCCAACCACAGGGCACTTTCCTTTGGGGTATTACTGTCCTTGAGTC
Organism: Potos flavus; assembly: GCA_028534135.1. Taxonomy (NCBI): domain Eukaryota; kingdom Metazoa; phylum Chordata; class Mammalia; order Carnivora; family Procyonidae; genus Potos; species Potos flavus. The sequence continues at coordinate 5,274,572 of CM052893.1, read as the reverse complement.
ACTTCTGCTGGCTTCCCTTCCCCTTCTGTTTATCCTCTGATATAGGTTCGAGTGTTCCCACTCTGATTTACCTCTCCACTGCTGCCTTCTGCTTCTGTAGAGATCCAGAAGTGAAAAATCTTACTTCTCAGGATGATTTCATGGGTGTTCAGCATGTTCTGGTAGATATCCAGCTCACTTTAGGGGACTGGCTGTAACAGGGTCTCCTACTTCTCCGCCATCTTGCCCTCTCAATTTGCCATCTTAATACTATTCCAATCCATGAAAGTGGACTTTCAATTTATGATCATCTTTCATTTCTTTCTTTTTTTAAAAAAGATTTTATTTATTTATTTGACAGAGAAAGAGAGAGAGCACAAGTAGGCAGAGTGACAGGCAGAGGGAGAGGGAGAAGCAGGCTCCCCGCTGAGCAGAGAGCTGGACATGGGGCTCCATCCCCAGACTCTGGGATCATGACCCGAGCTAAAGCCAGCCACTTAACCTACTGAGCCACTCAGGCATCCCTCATCTTTCATTTCTTTCAACGTTTTGCAGTTTCCAGAACAGAAACTTTGCACTTTTTGTTTAATTCATTCCTGTTTTATTCTATTGGAAATATAATTGTTTTCATTTTATTTCCTTTTCAAATTGTTCATTACAAATATATAAGAATACAGTTGATATTTATATGTTGATCTTATATTCCAAAAAATTGCTGAACTCATTTTTTTAGTTCTTATAGTTTTTTAGTGGATTCCTTCAAATTTTCTGTATACAAGATCAGATTGTCTGTGAATATAGTTTTACTTCTTTTCCAATCTGAATGTCTTTTTTTCATTTTCTTGCCAAATTGTCATGTCCAGAACCTCCAGTACAATATTAAATAGAAATGGTGAAAACAGATATCCTTGACATTTTTTCCTAGGGGAAACTCATCCAGTCTTTCATCCTTAAATATGATGTAGGTTTTTTATAGATGACCTCTATTAGGTTGAGGAAGTTCCTCTTTTTCCTTATTTGTTGAGTGCTTTTACCATGAAAGAGTAATGCTTTCTCTATGGAGATGATCATGTGCATTTTTTTATTTTATTGATATAGTATGTTACATTAATTAATTTCAAATTTTAAACCAACCTTGCATTCCCAAGACAAATATCACTTCTTCATGGTGTATCAACCTTGTATGTGTTGCTGGATTTGGTTCACTTGTATTTTGTTGAAGATTCTTGCATCTATATTCTTAAGAGATACTGGTTTATAGTCTTCCTTGGATGTCTGTGGTTTGGCATCAGGATGATACGGGCCTCACCAAATGAGCTGGGAAATGTATCCTCCCCCACCCCCCCATTCTATTTAATGGAAGAGTTCGTAAGGACTTGTTTTTTTTTAATTCTTCTTGGATAGTGTTCAATTCATTTTTTTGCCACAAATATTTGCTCAGGGACTACTAGGTTCAAGGCACTGTCCTAGGCAATGGGGATACAATGATAAATGAATTCCTGCCAATTTTTTGTTTAGCTAACTAAAATGTGAATATCTGGTTGATTTGTGCCCTTCGTCATATTAACAAGATTTTTTTTAAAATGTTTTTAAAGATTTTATTTATTTATTTTAGAGCAAGAGCCTAAACAAGGGGAACTGCAGAGGGAGAGGGAGAAGCAACTGAGGGCTGAGAAGAAGTTGAGGGCTCTCAGCAGGGAGCCCAACACAGGGCTCTATCCCAGGACCGTGAGATCATGACCTGAGCAGAAGGCAGATGCTTTCACAACTGAGCCACCCAGATACCCCTCATGTTAACAAGATTTAACAACAAAATATATGAAGTAAAGGACATAATTAAATTTTGTATTCCAATTCCTGTGGCCTCCATTTAGCATTTAGTATAAAGTGACCTTTCTCTCCTTCTCTCTCTCTCTCTCTCTCTCACATACACACTCACACTCTTTTTCTTCTTCCCTCTCTTTCTCTCTTCTTTTCCCTCTTTTTCTTAATACTAAGCTCTGCCCCTGATCCCTACCCTACCTCCCTATTGACACTTACCCTCTCAATCTAATATAGGATTCTAACAAATAGGAGTACACTACCTAAAATAATTGCTGCCACTCTGAAAACTAACCAATGTGTCATCTTAGACTTCTCAGTCTTTGAAAACTGTGCTCTGTGGCACAAAGGAGGTAGACTTGGGTGTGTGGGGAGTGTCAACGGCTTTCTTTACCACTCTATTCACAGCATTTTGACAGTTTCTACTACAAATATGACTTGTTCTGGCCTTGCCTATAAAGATTTCCCCCAGGGGTTGCAAGAACTTATTTGTATTCAAATCCGCACATCTGGGTCCCTGCTAAGATTCTGGGGATGGCCAAGGCTACCCAAAATCACTGAGTCAGTGAGTGATCTTTCGAACTGCATCCCCCATGAAAGAATGTGTCTTGTCCCCATCTAAGAAAGAGAAGGGATTTCAACCCCCCAGGAGCCACATGACTTCCTATGGCAGATTGATTTATTTAATGCTCTAAGTCGATACTCTTCCAGACAATATCATCATCAGTGGCCAAAAACAGTACTGGCAAATGAATCTTTAGAACTTGACCCAGAGCAGGAAGCCAATCTCTACAGATTTGACCATTCACTGCTCTGGTGGTCATAGCCATGGAGCTGCTGATGTTTGTATTTTCTGCCATCCACAGACATGTTGGCTACTTGCCATGTGCCAAGGACTTGCTGAGTAATTATGAAAATAACTAAGAAGAGATTCTGTGCTCCAAGAGTTCAGACTTAGTAAGGAACTCCAGTCCAGTGGAATGCATGGACAGGGTTCTCCTCACCAGAGGATCTAGACAAGACCTTATGATGGCCTGAAGCAACAAGATGCAAAGATATAAACAGAAACATTTACAAGAAGCAGCTACATGCCCTAGAATCCCATAATAATGTAAATAAATATCTGTGAGTGTCTCTATGTTCCAGGCACTGTGCCGAGTGTTGGAACACAATGTTGAATAAGACAATCCTGTTCCTTAGAATGGACTAAATGTAATTCAGTAATTCAAAAAAGACAACAACAACAACAACAAAAAAGACAACAGCTCTGTCAAAAGTGATGAATTTCTAAAAAACCCAAAGAAAACTATAACCCAACTGTTACAAAACATGCTAAACCTCATGCCAGGTACAACTTACTAATGAACAACATTCTGTAAAGACTAATGGTCCCTGTCATTCCCCCAACCAAGTGTCACATTACTCCCTTAATTGATCTGTTTCTTTTAAAACCCAAAGCATGACTGCAAAGACATCTTCCCCAGATCCCTGGAGCACAAGCCATTCAATATCTTATAATGCAGAAAATAAGGTAAAAAAAAAAAAAAAAGCCCCTCGAGGCTAAAATATGTGCTAGATATAGTTGAGGTGTGTTTTTTTTTGGGGGGGGGGCATTAAACTTAGCCCACTTGTCCCAACTGCTCGCCTTATGCCCACAGCACTGAGGGCTTGGAAAAAGCAAGAGGAAGAGGTAAGTGATGAGGTCCCAGTTTTGGGGAGTGTCTGTGCTGGGGCACAGAATGACTCAGCCCTGGATCCTGCCCCAAGAAGGTTGCAATCTGGGATGAGAGTGACAGTATAGCCATGAATATTATTTCAGGCAGGAAGCAAGTCCTGGTTAGACTCTGTTAGGCCAGGGAACTAATAAAGGAAGGTAAATGTTATAGCTGAAACCATAAAATTGATTTCTGCGTGGTTGTAAATGTACTCTTATTAGATGAGAATCCTACGTCACATGTGAGAAGGCTACACACACACACATACACACACACACACAAGATGTTAGAACATAAATGATTAGTTACTCAGGGATATATACATGAATTTGTAGGGTAGCTGGAAGATTGCCCCATCTGAGCTCAAGCTTCCTGCCTCTCCTCCAGGAGAGGGGGTCAGAAAAGACTCCTGGACCAGAAACCACATACTTTAACAAGGAATAGGTAGAACTAGAGGAGTTTACCAACGGAAAAAAAAAAAACCTCTACAAAGCTAGTGATCATTGCAAATATATAAACCCCCAAGTCTCATCACCAACCTTGACCAATCCCACACACCTCCCCCTCCCCCAGCCACGTGGGTCTTTTGGTTTCTGGATGGGACCAGTTTCCCCTACATGGGCTGCTCCCTTTGATGGAATATTCTTTTGCCTTCTCTCCCTCTGGCTAATGGCTTCTCCATTTAAATGTCACCTTTTCTAAACTCCTTTCTCGGCATCTTCATTTTACACAGAATGCCTCTGGTGGCCTTTCTTGCAAGAAAGAATATAGATTTGCTCCCTCCCATTTATCACAGTCTTTGGTTACATATTTGTAAAAATATGTCATATATATATATATTTGTATATCGTCTATCGTCACTACCAGATTAGCTAAGTGAGGGCAGGAAAGACATCTGATCACCACTATGTACCAGTACGCAAAGATAAGTGAGAACCAAATAATAGGTGAATGTATAAAAGAGATTAAATCATTTTCAGAGGTTTCTGGATGGCTCAGTCTGTTAAGCATCTGCCTTCAGCTCAGGTCATGATCCCGGGGTCCTGGCATCGAGCCCCATGTCAGTCTCCGCTCAGCAGGGAGACTCTCTCTCCTTCTGCCCCTTCCCTCCTGTTCATGCTCACACTCTCTCTTTCTTTCAAATAAACAAATAAAATATTTTTTTAAAGTTATTTTTATAGGTCAGAGCGAAGGGCAATAGAAAGAAGATGGTTCCAAGATTCTAAATAAACCTTTTTATTTCTTTCTCCTAATTTTAACCTATATTGTACTCATAATGTAAGTTAATTATAATGTTTATGTCCCAAATTATATGGCCACGTCAATCCGCGATGAGCCATCATTCATCAGAAGTCTCTGGGAGCAAGCAAGGTAATCACCTTGCTTGTGAAAACAAAGTTTGCTGTGCATCTCTTATGCGCCACTTTGCTAAATGTTGTGGACCCAGAATAAGATTCCCGATTTCAAGGAGTGTCTAGTTGAACAGAGCTCTTAGAGAAGGCCTTTAGTCCAGAATGGCCATAATGATTCAGATGGGCATTGGTTGGTCACCTAGCCAACCCCAGGGGGACGGGCCAAGAGAATGGTCAGCCATAGGGTGCTGTGAGAAACTTGAAACAGTGTCTTCTCTGCCTCTCCAAGCTGGTGACAGACAGCCTCTGTTACACGGGTGGGAGTCAAGAGATGACCTCTGAATTGAATCAAAGACGTGCAGGTAGACCTTGGAGTCCTATGGGTAGAGACGGCCTCAGAGGAGGCAGTTCTGCTGGGAAGGCCTGGAGGTCAGAGATAGGTGGCCCTGGGGAAGGTGAGGAGTGTGTGTCAGTTTGCTAGGGCTGATGTAACAAAGTAGTGCACACGGAGTGGCTTAAATGACAGAAATTTACTTTCTCATGATTCTGGAAGCTAAAACTCCAAGATCAAGGTGTTGGCTGATTGGTCTCTCCCAAAGCCTCTCTCCTTGGCTTGTGGATGACCACCTTCCCTCTGTGTCCTCAGTTGGCCTTCTCTTTGAGTGTGTGCATGTCCTTAATATCCTTTTCTTATTAGAACACCAGTGAGATTGAGTTCAGACCCAGACTAATGATCTCATGGTACCTCTTTAAAGACCCTATCCACCCCCAACCCCCCTAGTCATGTGCTGAAGTACTGGGCCCTCAATGGGCCAGAGAAGAATGGATTTCCATTCTTGGAAGAATATGAATATGACTGTAGCTCATCAGCGATTCAATCCCACTATCAATGACAGGTTCAGTCTGTCTCTCTGACCCCAGCTTGATTCCAATACTTTCATACTCTTGTTCAACTCATTGAATGCATGCTAGTCCCTCACACTGGGGATGAGCACTGTGTCCTTGAGAGAAGCTGGGACATTCATTCTCTACTTGTCCCTTGTTCCCATGAGCTCTGACAATGGTAACCATCAGATGTAAACCCCTTTAAAGTCCCACTTACATCCTGCAGATCCTGACCCTCAGCAGTGAATTATAAGAATAAAGAGCTGTCCTTCTAAGATATGAGATGCAGGAGTAGTAACAAGTGAAGAGCAAAATTACTAGTTAAATGTATTTACTTCTAATCTCAGTGCTCCTCTCATTATCAGTGTTTGAGCTGAGAATAATGAAGTCAAAGAGGTAAAAATACATGCAGCTGAGATTATATAAAACCATTCTAATAAAGCAATAAACCAGTGTAATAAACTCCCTGGCATTTAATATTCAGAAGGACAACTAACAATCTCCAGGATTTAAAATTCAGACATTTCCTTTGGCGATGATGAACCCGTCTGCGGACTTGGGTACCCGCTTACATATCACTGTGACGTAGGAGGGTTTGCTTATAAATTGAGAACATAAGCTATATCCGTGTGGGCTGCTGCAGGATATAAAAGGAAAACAAATCCACTTACATTTTCTTTTTTGAGTGGAATGGAAGCTTTCAGTAGAGTGGCTGATTTGTTCCGGGTTTTGTCTTGTGCTTCTTTGTTTTAATCACAAAGAAAAGAGAAGGGGAAAGAAAGGGAGAGAAGCAAAGCCCCTCACTGCTCTTGGACATGTCCATTTTTATACAGCTGAGCACACCTGGGTTTGGGCTTTACTACGAAATGTGTCGGAAACCTGCTCACTAACCAGAAAGCATAGACTGAGTGGGTCAGAACCTGACCCATGTGTTTTATTTATTTTCTTATTTTTTTTTTAAAGATTTTATTTATGTGAGAGAGAGAAAGCAAGAGAACACAAGCAGGGGGAGGGACAGTGGGAGAGGGAGAGGCAGACTCCCCGCTGAGCAGGGAGTCCAATGCCGCGGGACTCAATCCCACGACCCTGGGAACATGTCCCGAGCCTAAGGCAGATACTTAATCAACTGAGCCACCCAGGCACGCTTTCAAAGAATCTCTTTAAAGATACTAAGTTCTCATGGCGATTCAGCTGGGAAGACAATGGTCCAATTCAACTATTTACTGTCTTTTTCCATGAACCATGTCTCAGAGGCGGTGGGAGGGGTAGCATCCCTGGAGCTAAAGGACCCCCATGGGGACTTCCTCTCTGGCTTAGGATGTAAAAAGTCACGAGAGAATGTCACTCCCACCCCAACAAGCCACAGTCTACAAAAGAATAATGTTTTTCAGCCTCTTGGAGAGCAGACGTCATAAAGTAACCTAATGAATCCTGCTGTCCCAAGGAGAGAGGGTCATACAACTCAGTCACTCCCACCGGCAGGCCAGCAGAGGATACAACCGTCAAAGAACAAGGGAGGAAGAAACGTTGGTAGGTTTAGTCAACGTTTCCGAACTTCCCATCAAGCTAATTCCCTCTTTTAAAAAGTCTATTGCTTGGGGCGCTGGGTGGCTCAGTGGGTTAAAGCTCTGCCTTCGGCTCAGGTCATGATCTCAGGGTCCTGGGATCGAGCCCCGCATCAGACTCTCTGCTCAGCGGGGAGCCCGCTTCCCCTCTCTCTCTCTGCCTGCCTCTCTGCCTACTTGTGATCTCTTTCTCTCTGTCAAATAAATAAATAAAATCTTAAAAAAAAAAAAGTCTATTGCTTATGTGACAGTTATGCATTGATAATAACAAAGACTAGTGTTTAGCACGTGATATGTCAGACTTTATATACTGTGAGCCTTTTGGGTCTCGAATCAACCACTGCAGTAGGTAAAAGTGTTTTATATCTAAGGAAGGCAAAGCCTGGCAAAGGGAAATGATTTCCTTGGTGGAATCCACGTTTACTAGTCCACAAAGCCTTTAGTCTTTGAATCATATCGTACTTTCCTGCTGCTTGTAAGATGAGAGTGAAATCAAGGGGTGCTTATATTGCTACAATTTTCTAAATATCTGGGACAGACTTTCTTTTTTTTTTTTTTAGAGAGACAGAGAGTGCATGGGGTGGTGGGTGGGGAGGGGCAGAGGGAGAAGCAGACTCCACACTGAGCTGGGAGCCCGCCCGTTGCTGGGCTCAATCCCAGGACCCTGAGATCCTGACTTGAGCCGAAATCAAGAGTCTAACACTCAAGCAACTGAGCCACTCAGGTGTCCCCCACTCTTTCTTTTTAGAGAGGATCTTTTAAATCCTAAGAAATTCGTGTATCAATTCCAGGGGCATGAAAAACACAACTCTTTTAAACATAGGCATGTCCAAAATCATCTGAACTGGTTATCTGAATTCTTGAAGGAGTTGTGCAAGGCATTAGAGATGCACAAAGACCACATGTGCCTTGGGAGGAACACCGGGTTGCCTAAGGCCCTCGCCACATCACTTTTGATTGCTTTTCCTGTGATGATATATTTCTAAAATCATGATGAAAGTTATTATTAAAGGTAGTAGAAGTCAAAATGTGAATATTCGCTCTACATATGCCTTTCCCGGGAGTGTTACAAACATTTAAGACAAGAATGATCTATATTAGCAATGATGTAACATGCCACTGGTCAACTTTTGTATTTCAAATGTAACCCAATTTCTATGTCAATAAATTAGCTCAGGATGGTATTGTCTGCCCTCCTCACCTGGACAGTGAAGACTGCTCAAAAAGAGAAAATATATTTCCTAATGTGGGTACAAAAATAAGAATTTTGTGCCTTTTAAAAATGATCGTGCTTGGGGCGCCTGGGTGGCTCAGTGATTAAGCATCTGCCTTTGGCTCAGGTCATGATCCCAGGGTCCTGGGATCGGGTCCTTCATCGGGCTCCCTCTCGGCAGGAAGCCTGGTTCTCCCTCTCCAACTCCCCCTGCTTGTTCCCTCTCTCGCTGTGTCTCTCTCTGTCAAATACATAAAATCTTAAAAAAAAAAAAAAGAATGATCGTGCTTGGGGTGCCTGGGTGGCTCAGTTGGTGTTCCCTGCACAGCGGACAGCCTGCTTCTCCCTCTCCCTCTGCTGCTCCCCCTGCTTGTTCTCCCTCTCTCTCTGTCAAAAAAAAAAAAAAAAAAAAGAATCATTTTACAACTAATCTATAAGTTGGAAATTCCTTGGAGACACTTTTTGAAGCAAGCTCATGCCATCAAAACGACAACTGGGAACTCAAAACGACAACTGGGAACTCAGGTATCCAATGTTAGAAAAGATTTTTTTAAAAACATTTATTTATTCAATTTAGAGAGAGAGTGACAGCACAAGTGGGGGGAGGAGCAGGGGGCTAGAACCTTCGAGCAGACTCCCCAGTGAGCATGGAACCTGAAATGGGGCTCTATCCCACTCCCCATGAGGTCATGATCTGAGCAGAAACCAAGAGCCAGATGCTCGAACAACTGAGCCACTCAGATACCCCAGAAAAGAATTTTTAAGAACATAATTGTGTCTGTGTCCTTTAAAAAATGCTTGAACAGTTTCAAGTGCTGTCGGTTCACAAAGCCCCTATTACAAGCTGCTCCACTCTGGATCATTTTGAAGCAAACCTCAGATACGAAGTCATTCATCTGTAAATCTTTCAGCATGTGATAAAGTAGTCAAGAAAAAAACAACCCAGAACTGAATCTCATTATTACACTTAAAAATTAATAGTAGGTCATTAATATCATTAGGTATTCAATCAGCATGCAAATTGCTCTGATCATCTCCTAATTATTCTTATAGTTTGTCTGAATACTATGTTCTTCTTTATCTTCTTTATGGTTACGATGGGTCATCATTTTCCAAAGTGTCTTCCCTGAGATGTTTACTCATATTATGCAATTTAAAATAAATCTCATAGGCCAATAAATCTAGCAAACACTGAATTAAAAAAGTGAAACAGATTTCTTTACTGCGGGGCTTTCCTAAACCTTCAATATATTAGTGTGCATTGAAGCCCTCTAAAAAAGGGGTCTGGCATGCAGTTTTACCAGATCTGCGGGAACACAGGTTTCTTTCTCTGATACAAGCCCAATCCTTAGGAAATTCTACTAGAGGCAAGTCACTTACTTTTTGAGTCTGTTTTCTTTCCCCTGTGTAACATGTAATGGGATTGGTTTCGTCTAGAAGTCTTAATGATGATCAATATGGTCTCTGCAAAGCCTGCATTCTGTTTCTAACTGAAATCTAGTAACTGTAGTTACTAATAAAAGTAACATGTGGGCAGACCAATGACAACCACGTGTCTGTAAACGGAAGTTTAATATATGTGGGACTGATACAGGGTCTGGGTACATGGCCACAGAGGGGCAGAATATTGAAACCAGCATTGCCCTTGGAGCCCAGAGCATGAGGTCAGACTTTCTGAGCAAACTAAGCTGTCATCTATCAGGGAAAGAGTCCCCAGTGTTTCAACATCCTTGGTGACAGCACTTTCCCAAAACCAATAAGACCCAGTGTATTAAAAAGGAATTTTGTATCACAAGGGGTTGGAGATAAGCCACTTGAGAAATATAGACTCCATTTCGAAACAAAAGAATATCCAGGACATCTTATCAGTTTACAGGAATAACAGGGCGGAACATTTGAAATTAGCAATCTTCAAAAGATTTGCGATGTGCTATCTTTGAATAAGAAATGGCTACATGGACTTATCTATTTCAAGCACTTACTTTTCCATTTCTCCTGAGGTATGTGCTATATTTCTAGTGCTTGCTCATAATCCTAAAAACAATACGGTAGGGGAAAAGTGGTACAACTTGTGTTTTGAAATGAAGAAAGACGCATTCTTTTCCATTGCCTGGCAGTGGAAGTCAGGGGAAGAATGGAAGGCCGACAATAATATTAGCTTAGGATTACTCTTATTTGGTCCAGGCGACCCTGATGTTTCTATAAAATCCCCTAAGAACCCATCCTCCACGGAGGCTAGTTATGAAAACGCCACCTACATAACGGAATAGGGTGCATCTGCCAAGAACCTTTCCAAAAATCTCTAGCTCTCAGGACAAACAGAGTTCAGTACCCCAGGGGTTATATTTTATTTCAAGATCTTACTTTGCTGACTTGCTTCACCTTGGGCAGAAGCAGCAATCAACATGAGTGATGCTAATTGGGGTGCTGGTTGATTTCTATTTTCTTTTGCATTAACTGCTCTGGGAGCAAAGTTAGAAAAGTTTGTTTTTGCTGGCAGGCCTTGGGAACATGACTCCAATTACCACCCACTCATCTTCCAAGCTAGGGCTATAAAGAGTGAAGGATGTCAGTGTCTCCTTTCACTCCAGTAACACTTGGAATTGCTAGTCTGTACTTGTTTCTCTCTTGCCTCCTGGTTAATGACTAGACATCTGTATTGAGGCATGATGGCCGGACACCTTCAAGGTGCTGGGTGCTGGGCTTGTTACAGGGCTGGGTAGGTACAAAGTGGGCCCCAGAACTCCAGGGTTTGCAGTCTAATTGAAGGACAAAGCTAAAAAATCATGGCACATGTAATCTCCTTCCTTTCCAGCTTTTTGTTGTGAAAAATGTCAGCAGCTCAAAAGCTGAAGGATAGTATATATTTAGCATTTGTATTCATCACCTTTATTAAAAACCTAACATCTGTTACGTGCTTTATCATTGTGTGTGTGTGTGTGAGAGAGAGAGAGAGAAAGAGAGAGGCAGAAAGATTGTTGAACAACTTGAAAGTGAGCTGCAGATATCACAACACTAGAAGCCCCTAAATAATTCAGCTACCTCTCTTAGAAGAACATTCTCCTCTCATTTAACCACAATACTAATATCATAGCTAAGATATTTTATAATAATTCCATAATACCATCTAAAGTCCAGTGTATATTCAAATATCCCAACTTGTCCCCCCCCAAAAAAAATTTTTTTTGGAGCTGTTTTGTTTTGTTCTCACCAGGATCCAGTTGAAATTGACACATTAGTACACCTGAAACTAATACTACACTGTATGTTAACTAACTGGAATTCAAATAAAAACTTAAAAAAAAAAAAAGAAATTGACAAGTTGACATGTTAGATTGGTTACTTTTTTTTTTTTTTTGGAACTTCTAGCCACCGCCCCTCTTTTCTTCAGGACATTGACTTGTTGACTTTTTAAAGAGGTTAGGCCAATTATAGATTATCTCACTTTCTGATTATCTGATTTTTCCAACTGCTTCATGGTGCCCATTAACATTTTTCTCTGTCAATGTTTCCCATAAACTGAAAGTTAGGCCTAAAGTCTTGATTAAACACATTTGACAAGAAAACTTCATACTTTCGTACATTGCTAGTGGGAATAGAGAATGGTACAGCCACTTTGGAAAACAGTCTGGTGGTTCCTCATAATAGTAAACATATTGGAAACGAGGCAAGATGTTCCCTTTCAACGCTCCTATTCAACACCAGACTAGAAGTACTAGACATTGCAGTAAGACAAGAAAAGGAAATAAAAAAGATTCAGATTGAGAAGAAATAAATAAAACTGTCTTTGTTTGAAGATGACATGATCATCTATGTAGAAAATGCAAAAGAATCAACAAAAACTGATGGAACTAATAAATAAGGTTGTGGGACACAAGTTAATATACAGAAGTGAATCTTTTTCCTATATAACAGCAGTGAACAAGTGGAATTTGAAATTAAGAACCCAATACCATTTACATTAGTACCCTCCCAAAATGAAATACTCAGGTATAAATTTAACAAAATATGTGTGAGACCTATATGAGGAAAACTACAAAACTCTGATAAACACAATCAGAGAAGAACCAAATAATGGAGAGATATTTCGTGTTCATGGATAGGAAGATTCAATATTGTCAAGATGTCATTTCTTCCTAACTGGATCTATAATAGATTCAGTGAAATCCCAATTAAACTATCAGCAAGTTATTTTGTGGATATCAACAAATTGATTCTAGAATTTATATGGAGAGGAAAAGACCCAGAATAGCCACCATAATATTGAGAGAGAAGAACAGATCTGGAGGACTGATGTTACTCGGCTCAAGACCTACTATAAAGCTACAATAACCAAGGCAGTATGGGATTGGTTAAAGCACAGACAAGTAGATTAACGGAACAGAATAGAGATCTCAGAAACAGACCTGCATAAATCCATCACAATAGAGAAAACATCATTTTTTCAACAAGAGGTACTGGAACAACTGGACATCTGCACACACACACACACACACACACACACACACACAAAGATTCTAGACACAGACCTTACACCCTTCACAAAAATTAACTAAGTGGATCCCAGACCTAAATGTAAAATGCAAAACTATAAAACCCCTAGAAGATAACATAAGAGAACACCTAAATGACCTTGGGTCTGGTGATAGCACTGAAGGCATAAAATCCATGAAAGAAATAAGTGATAAACTAAATTTCATTAAAATTTAAGACTTTTTCTCTACAAAAGACAATTCAAAAGAATGAGAATACAAGCCATAGACTGGAAGAAAATATTTGCAAAGACACATTGGATAAAGGACTGTTAACCAAAATATATAACAAACTCTTATGACTCAACAATAAGAAAACAAACAACCCAATTTAAAAATGGGCCAAAGACCTTAACAGACACCTCACCAAAGAAGAGATACAGATGACAAATAAGCATACTAAAAGATGCTCCACATCATCTATCTCCAGGGAAATGCTAATTAAAAAAATAAGGTACTACTGCATGCCTATTAGAATGACCACAGTCCAGAACACTGACAACACCAAATGCTAGTGAGAATGTGGAAAAACAGGAACTCTCATTCATTGGCGCTGGGAATACAAAGTTGTACAGCTACTCTGGGAGATGGCTTGGTGGTTTTTTACAAAGGTAAACATATTCTTGATATGTAATTGAGCAATTGCACTTTTTGATAACTACCCAAAGGGATTAAAATCTTATGTCCACAAAAAGCCAGCAAACAGATGATTATGGGCTATTTTTTCATAATTGCCAAAAGTTGGACACAACCAAGATGTCCTTCAGTAGGTGAATGGATAACTGTGGTACATCCAGACAATGGAATATTATTCAGCACAAAAAGAAATGGGTTATGAAGTCATGAAAAGACATTGAGGAACTTTAACACACATTAGTAAGTGACAGAAGCCAATCTGAAAGGGGCATACACTATATGATCCCAACTATAGAACATTCTGGAAAAGGCAAAACCATGAAGATAATAAAAAGATCAGTGGTGTAAGGGGTTGGAGTGAGACGGAAGGATGAATAGGATGAACACAGAGGATTTTTAGGACAGTGAAAACACTCTGGATGAGAGGCACCTGGGTGGCTCAGTAGGTTAAGTGCCTGACTCTTGGTTTCATCTCAAGTTATGACTCAGAGTCAGAAGATGGAGCCCTGCATTGGAGCTCTGCACTCGGCAGGGAGTCTGCTTGAAATTCTCTCTCCCTCTGGCCCTCCCCACCCACACTCACGCATGCGTGCATAGCACTCTCTCTATATATATACAATAAATAAAAATCTTCTAAAAGCCACTGAGTTGTACACCTTTTAAGCGGGAGCATTGCATGGGGTGTGAATTGTACCTCTGTAAAGCTGTCAGAGATGGTGTCATGCATTTTGTATTGCATCACATCAAGAGACCACCCCCACCCAGGAAAAGCATAAGCCCTGAGAGGAAAGCATTGTTGGCGAGTAGAATTACCCTTGGTACCCACCTAGTGCTAACGGCCATGAGCTCTAGAGCCAGATTACTGGGATTTGAACACCAGCTCCGCTACTTACAACCCCTGCAACCTTGAGCAAGTTACATAACCTCTCTGTGCCTAGATTCCTTGGTCATAAAGAGAGGATTGAAGTAATAACCTCACTGGGGTTTTGCGAAAATTAAATGAATTTGGGAACAGTTCCTGGCAATAGAGTCCTCAAAAACATTCGCTATAATCACATTTCACAAAATGTTTGGATAGCAATTTGCAAAGAGTAGGAGGCGCTGAGGCCAACAACAACCAACTGCCCTTCCCTCTGAAAACATGGCATTGCCCCTTTTCCATTGGCATCCACGGGGACTGCTCCTGCAAGAGGCAGAGTAGACTCTGGACAGAGAAGTCAGCATTGGAGCCAGGAAATCTGGGTTGTCATCTCACATTGGCCACCAACAACCACATGATCCAAAGTGAGTCCCCTCTTCTATAAGTTTCAGTCTCTGCAATGGTAAATGGAGAAGTTGGACTAGTTTATGTCCCAGTGCAATTTCCACCTCTGACTGCGTGATTCTGGGAGTCTTGAGTGGGGGCCATAGCCAGTGCGTCCTGCTCAGGGCTGTGAGAGTGTAGGGGGCAGGATGGAGAGCTGCCTCTTCAGCTGAAACCAGAGCTGGCACACATCAGAGCACCCATGGTTACCCAAGGTCACCTCCATTTACTCATTTATCAGAAGCAGAATTGTAAAGGGAGCCATGAGGTCATCGATTTCACAGGTGACTATGTAATTGTTTAGGCATTTAGTATTATGAGCATTTATGGCTCACTGGGATGATGTCACAAAATTTAGGGTAATTTTCTTGGTTCAATTTCTACTTCTTACTCTGTTGCAACTTCTCAGCAAGAACGTTTAGCCAGAAAACAGAATTTGTGGGAAAAAACTGTCAATCTTTGGTCGCATGAAGGTCTTTTTGATGTTCATCAGTACATAATATGAAGCATATCTAAATATGTGTATTTATGATTGAGAAATACCAGGTGGAAAACAATAAATTTGTGTGTACTCAACTACATATTCCATATATAATATGTTCCTTTTTTGCACTGTCCAAGATACATAGGCAATCAATCAGCAAAGACCACTGGTCAACTGACTGAGATATTACAGCATATCATGGGAAAAAGTGGCTGGATGTCTCTAAGCTGATTCATTGACATCGATTGCTAAAGTTTATGAGAGATATGCTGTTTAAATATTCATTATTTCTGTTACTCCTGGATCTTCAGTGCCTTGACCGGTGTCTGGTACAAAAAAGGTAATATATTGATATTGGGGGCTGTAGTGGTTTTAAAATACACCCACAAATTCTCTGATGCTCTTCCTTGCATGAGGTGGAATTTAATTCCTCTCCCCTTGAACGCGGGCTGGATTTAGTGACTCACTTCTAATGAAAAGAACAAAGCAGATGGGATGATGTATGGTTTCGGGGACTAGATCATGAAAGGCACTGTGGCCTCCTCACTCACTCATTCTCTCCGAAATTGCTCACTCTGGGTGGAGTGAACTGACATATCACGAGCAGCCCTATGGTAAGGCTAAAAAACTGAAAAATGAAGATCGAGGCCTCCAGCCAACAGCCATGTCAGTGAACCATCTGGAATGGAGTTCTCCAGCTCCTGGAACCCCATGAGAGACAGAATCAGCTAGCAAAGCTGTTCCCAGATTCCTAACCCTCAGAAACTTTGTGAGATAATAAATGACATATCATAAGGCATCAAGTTCTGGAATACTTGGTCGGTTAACAATAGATAACTAATACAGATGCACAAACGAATAAATAGAAAGTGTGTTGCCTAGGTAGGTACCAGGGAAACATCAATAACCGGACATCTTTCTTTTTTTCTTATAAATGCTCTCGTTTATTCCTTACTTGATTGTGTTCTTACTAGATTTATTCCTTATCTGATTGAAGCCTATGGGTTATTTTGTGGCAGAACTGTCAAAAGTGATGAAAAAACTATAATGAAATATGATGCAATCTGATTGAGGTCAAGTTAAAGATGTGGAAAGCCTGGCTAACTGGAGGAAAAGCCCAGAAAGATCCCACCGACAAAAAGCAAAATACTCTTCCTTCTTTATCTTCCCACACTCATACATGAGCTGCCAGGCCTCTTTCCCTTCCTTTTATAGGAAGTAATATTGCTTCCTGCCCTTCCTTTCTGCTTAGAAGGGGGGAAAAAAGCAAGCAAGCTGTAGATTTTTAGCAGCAGCAACCAGCTCTAGAATAAGCTATGTTATCTATGAGAAACAGAAACATTTCAATCAGGGCTAAGATGATTTCTTTAGGGATGAGGGCCCAAATACATCTCAAATGGAATTTTCCAGGAGGAGAGCATGTCGAGTCCAGCTCCCATTGGCTCATCGTCCAGTAGACTCAGAAGCCAGGATGACCGCTGCCTCTCTCTTGGACTGACTGAGCTAGTTTGGTTGTTCTCAACATAGTGTAAATAAATCCTAGCTTCGAGTTTACTAACTGCACTCATGGAGGTGGCACTCACTGCTTCAACAACAAATTCACCCCAAAAGTGTAAGGATTCAAACAGAAGAGAAGTTTATTTCTCACATCCACAAAGTCCGAGACATATGTTCTTGGTCAGCAAGCAGCTCTGTCTTCTAAGCCAGGGACCTGGTCCCTTCCTTCCATTTTGTGGCTACCCCTTCTGCAGGATGTGGCTTCCAGGTCACCGTACTTGTCTGCACCTAGCCCATAGATGCAGAGAGTGACAAAGAATCACATGCTAGGTAATTGTGGGCTCCGCAGAGAGGCAGCACTCGTGGCTTCTGCTCACATTTCACGGGCTACAATGGTGTCATAGGGCCTCCTGACCACAAGGGGCGCTGTTATGCCCAAGAAGAAGGGGAGACCCAGTTCTGAATAACTAGCAGAGTCTGTCACATTAATAGCACCATTTACCTCCCCACAGCTGCAGTTCACCTCCATACCTGGCACCTCCTTTCCTTGTGCTTCTAGCGAGTGCCATGCACCTGTCCCCACTGTACTATCGCCCAGTTTACTGATCCATTCTTCCAATTCTCCATTACCATCTGGGGAGCAGAGAATGTCTTTCCACATGTGTATCCACAGTATGTGGCAAAGAGTAGGGGCTCATTTTGAGCAACAAATGGATAAACTGAAAGATGACCAGTATGTTACTCCCAGTAAGACCAGGGATGAGAAAATGGGTGGTCATGCGTGGTGAGCTCTCTCTCGGACAGAACGTGCACACGGGATATATGAGATGGCTCCATGGCGCCATGTGAGAAAGGGCATATTTCCTCTTAAGAGCATTGAGAGGTAGGGGGCCCCCAGCTGGCTCAGTTGGTAGAGCATGTGACTCTTGATCTCGGGGTTGTGAGTTTGAGCCCCATGTCGGGTGTAGAGATTAATTAAAAATTTTAAAAAAAATTTTAAAAAAAAAAAAAGAACAGTGAGAGGTAGTTACTAATATTATCCCCACTTTATAGATGAGGAAACTGACGTTCACAGAAGCAAAATCACATCCTGAAAGTCATCCTGCTGCCCAGTGAGGGTGTCAGGATTTGGGCCAGCTGCACTCTCTTGCTCCACAAACTGGATTAGAAATCTTGCTTGGGTCAGAAATCTGCGTGGACGGCTTTGTGGGGATGCTTCCTCCTTAAAGATTTTATACGGTAAGAACTCAAGTGCCTGATCTGGGAAGGATCTTATCATTGCATTTCAGTTATCCAGAGGGCTATTATGGGTCTAGGAAAGCTTTCTGAGCTGGGATGAGTTGACCAAAGTAAACCACAAGGGCTTTGGAAAGTTCTCTGCTCAGCAACAGTGTGTGGAACAACCGAAGCTTCGTGTAACTGATGAGAGACAAGACTTGAAATGGCTCTATTTTGGTAGTTTACTTCTTAATTTTTTTGCTTGTTTGTGTTTTAACGAATGAAATTGCCTTTTGAGGCTGTCATTGCCTCCAAAGGTCCCAGGCACAGGTCAGCAACTGCTCCAGAGGGAGGCAATGGCAGCCTTCCTTGCAAAGAGCCTGAGTTCCAGGAGACTACCTGCGCTCACCTTGACCATGCAGTTGGGGACAAGGACCCCACCCCCTCAATAGCTCCCTCCCTCCCCCTCCCCCCACAGAGCAGGAAGAGTGACAGGCCCTGCCTCGCTGGGGTTGCCAGGAGGATGGCATGAGGGAAAACATGCCCGGTGCCAACAGCATGGCTGGCACATAATGGGTACTTAACACAATAATTCCCTTCGGGTTCAAGTTGACAGTGGGTATCTTATTTTTTCACAATTTGGGACCAAAGATTTGGGAAAAAGAGTCATCTCCAAGTCATAAAGGAAAAGTGGAGCAGAAGTAGATGGGTAAGACCTCACTCAGCAGCCAGGACAACTCCAGAGTCACCTGAGCTGGGTTTCACAGGTGCTGCCAGCCTGGCCAATCCATCCCTGGCCGCACCCTGATGCCACAGAGACCTTTCCAAGCAGCCTCTACCTTGTGAAACAGGTTATGATTCAGCAGAGAGCATGTTGGGTTTTTTTGTTCTGTTTTTGGTTTTTGGTGTTTTTTTTTTTAGATATGTCCAATGGATATATAGCATCACCGTTGAAACTGTTTTCATCACCTTATGGAACTTAAGAAAAGCCTAGGGGTGTATTAATAAATTCAGTGTTGATAGGCACATAACTATAAAGTAATGTCAGGCATCATTCCTTTATATTAATGGAAGCTGGATTCCAGGCACAGAGAACGTTCCCAGAGGGAGCTGGCCCACTTCATTATTTTTATGTAGGTTCAGAAGTTATAAAAAAAAAAAAGTTATTTATTTCTCAGGTGTGATATGAAATGATGCTTTATGCCACCAACCGTAACGCAGGCACACACAGCCATCCCATTTCCCAAAGCAATACGAGCACATAAACCTATAGGCAACAAATGGAAATACATTCTTCTCCCGCAGCCTTCTTTTGTGGAGCAGAATTAGCAGATTTTCCCCGAGAGGAGGCTGTGCTCTCTTGGATTACATCCTTAGTCCCCAAGGGATCGAGTTCCCCAGATATCTCAAGGTCGTGGGACTCTGAATTCATTAAGGTTCAATAAGAGGACTCAGTAAAGACTCTGTCGTCATGACAGCAATGGGAAGACTCAGTGCAGGTAACTCTGGCACGATGGAAGCCAAAAGTCTTGGTGGCTGAGTGAATGACTTCAGCGTTGATCCGCGTGCGTACTTTTGGTGCTGTCAGGCACTTGCATTCCGGCCAAAGCACTGAGTGAGCATATCTGAGCTGGTGGAGCAAACAAGGGCCCCCAGGAGTCGCCTGCACGTTCTGTACCTTAGTTGAGGGGGACGAAGCAGCAATGACCTGACATTTTCATAAACGTCCTTGGGTTCTTGTCTCACTGGAATTCTTTCAGTTCCTTTTTTTTTTTTTTAAAGATTTTATTTATTTGACAGAGAGAGAGAGATCACAAGTAGGCAGAGACACAGGCGGAGAAAGAGAGGGGGAAGCAGGCTCCCTGCTGAGCAGAGAGCCCAATGCGGGGCTCAATCCCAGGACCCTGAGATCATGACCTGAGCCAAAGGCAGAGGCTTTAACCCACTGAGCCACCCAGGCGCCTCTCTGTTTCTTTTATAAAATTCATTTGATCCTACTGATTAAAAACGTAGCAATAACAATGGGTTCAAGAAAACATATTCTTTCCCAAACAAGCCGTGTCGGTCAGGCCTGGGAGCAAACGCGAAATGTCTATCCCTTGCCCAACGCGTTGTCCCCCCAAAAGTGAAAGCAAGCAGACACAAACTCTGATGGCCACATCGCGAGCGGTGCTCACATGAGGAATCAAAGAAGGTTCGCTTAGGCTCCCTACATGTGCTCTTTCCCCTGGATGTCTGAGTCTGATACGCGTCCTCTGCTGATGCCCTTGCAGAGACTGAATCAATAATTTGATGTGATGCCTTCTGTAAGATGCCAAGACACTCTTTGGAACACTATTTTAAAAAAAGCTTATTTCGGGCGCCTGGGTGGCGCAGTGGGTTAAAGCCTCTGCCTTCGGTTCAGGTCAGGATCTCACGGTCCTGGGATCGAGTCTCAAATCGGGCTCTCTGCTTGGCGGGGAGCCTGCTTCCCCTTCTCTCTCTGCCTGACTCTCTGCCTACTTGTGATCTCTCTCTCTCTCTGTGTCAAATAAATAAATAAATATTTTTTAAAAATCTCTTATAAAAAAATAAAAAATAAAATAAAATGAAAAAAAGCTTATTTCTATATACCGGACGTGGTCTTTTTGTTCACAGCCAATACTGGTTCTCTGGCCAGAGGACCAAAGGCAGTCCTGTGGGATACTGAGGATGTTTTTAATGGGCTTCGGCAGCTTTAGGCCTGAACCCAAGACCTGGGTGAAATGCGGGGCCACTGCTGGTGGGCCCCTGGGCACCATGTGAGACCAACCCCAATGTGGGGTCAAGGGGGCTAGCCAGAACCGTGGGCTTCTATCCCCGCCCCTCCTCTCTCATCTCCCATGCTTCTGTCTCTGCTGAGTTGGGCCTTCAAATGGGCTTGGGGGCTCTTACCCAGAGAAAACTGGGGAACTCCGAGAATCCAGAGCTGAAAGTCCCGTTCTGCCACTGTGCCTGCTGCTGTCTTTCCAGAAGTCCCTGGGCAAGGTCTGCGGTGCCTTGAGAGATTCCCATCCAGCCCTGATCACCTCCCCACGTCCTTCTCTCTGGACCGAGGGTAGAATACCCGTTAACCATTGGTGATAGTCCCATCAGACCTTAAAGTTTAGGGGAAGCATCCATATTTGGTCCTCTGCCTGTCATTCTGACACACGGGTTACTTGAAATAACCCAATTTCAAGCATCCACAGACCCTCTTCCTTGGATGCATGGAAAGCAAGTTCCAGAATGCAGACTCACAGCTGCTGAATGGAAGGAGGTTCAAGGCCAACTGTGGGGTCTGTGGTGCAGCTCCCACTCCCGGCCCTGCAAGGGAGAGCCAGCAGGACAACTGCAGCCCCGGCTCCTGGTGTTCAAATGTATACATCTGATCACCAACCAGGGCTTGGGATCTAATTATTGTTTCAGAGCTTTTTGGCGGGGGGAGGTCTAGTCGCATTACATTTGCCCTGCTGGGATTCTCCATCCTCATCCCGTGGGTATGCTCTCCGTGGAAATGAGTCTCGGTGCAAATAGAGGTGAGAGCTAATCTCCCCTCACACAGTGAAGGGCAGACAATAGGACTCCTGCCCAATGGCCTCCTTTGCCCTGGGTCTGTTTCAGCTGCGTGTGGCCCAGAGCAGAGGCGGTCCCTGATCAAGGCTCCTTCCTTGCTTGCCCCCTTTTCATTATGTCTAACCAGCAGGGTGGGGAATGGACTCTCAACCCAAGTTCTCCCTGGGGGGTAACGAAGTACAGTCTCTTATCCTGCAATCAACTCAGACCCACCAGCCATTCCCTTTGAGTGTAGCCTGGCGGGGGGTGAATTATCCTGAGCTTTTAAGATTTGGAGTGAAATCACCTCTGAGGGAAAGAAAAAGTTTTTAATAAAAGAGGTTTCTTCCCCCTTCGTTGTGTCTGAATTCAGCCGCTCGTGGAGCACTCTGAATCTCAAAAGAAATTTGTTGTGCTTCTGGGCTTGGATATGGGTAATAGTGAAAGGTAGTTGGAGGAAGCTGAGCCTGTTGAAAAAGTTGGACACCCAGGGGTCAGGGCTGGTATGACCAGAGTGGGGAACAGTGGGAGCTGGGTTCCTGTCCCAGGCAGTGGCTGACCCACAGGGTTACAACCTAAGACACAGTGCTGCAGGCCCAGTCACAGCAGAGTTGGTGAAGGGTCCAGACAGCGTTCACAAAAGGGATAAATGGATACGCTCCCTAGGATCACTTAGCACTCAGGTACTCTACTTCCGGGAAAAGCCCACAACTTTCATCTGGGCACATGACCACAAACACCTCAGTCCATATGTTTTTAAAAACTAACCACTACCACACTCTGGTCAATCAGAGCTACTCATTCTTCTGAGCTCTCTGACAGGCTCAGAGATGCACAGTAACCCCATCAAAGCCAGAGAGAGTCTACAAGTCATTGATGGGAATTCTGGACTTGAATTTTCTCCCAGACTTGAATCTGAGAAGGTATCTAGAGCCCCTGCAGTCATTCTGCTACCATAGGGTCAATCCTTTTGAAGAGCAGAGCCAATATAAAAAGTGCAGACAAGGGAAGAGGCAGAGGAAGACTGCCTCCTGATAACAGAGTGTGTGCCTGGATCAAGCCATGCCTGAAAGCAGTCTTTTCCTGAACTTTTACCATAAACTCTTTTTGCTTAAATCATTTTGGATTGGGTTTTGTTCACCTCTAAGTAAAAGTATACTAATAATACAAGGGAGTACCTGATAAGTATTTAAGACCTAGAAATGAACAGTGTCCGGCAACTGAGTATAAACCAGCTAGGGAAGCAAAGAAACAGGCAGCATCTGAGAGGTCTATGCTCAGTGTCCAAGCTCCAGATCAGTGGTGGTCAAACCTTAAGGTGCAGAAGAACCCTCGGAGAATGTAACGACAGCAGGGATTCCCAGCCAACCCCCGGCCAGTGCTTGGCTTCCAGTCCTGAGGTGCTGCAGTGGCAAGAGCCACACAGGAGAGAAGAAGCCTAGGCCAATGCTTAGCACAGGACCTGGGAGACATGCACGGTCCTAGCAGCTCATCGGGCGACTTATGTGCATGGCGGGTCTATAGGTCTCGAGCAAAGGCTCTAGAGCTGGAACATCACATGGTAGTTCAGAGCCGCAGAAAACATGGTCTGGTCAGAAGTATCATAGGAAGGGGCACCTGGGTGCCTCAGTCCACTGTCTGCCTTCCTCTCTGGTCATGATCTCAGGGTCCTGAGATCCAGCTCTGTATGAGGCTCCCTGCTCAGCAGGGACTCTGCGTCTCTCTCTGCCCCTCCCCTGTTCATGCTCTCTCTCTCTCTCAAATGAATAAATAAAGTCTTTAAAAAAAAAAAAAAAAAAAAAAGAAGTGCCATAGGAACATGTCAAAGTCCACAAATGCTTTCTTAGGTCGGTCTGAGCTCTTCTTACCAACCAACCTGGTCTGGCAACTAGAGATTAGGAAACCAAAACCCGGAGCATCTCAATTACACGCACCAGACCACGCAGCTAACCAGTCGGGCAGCCTGGACCTGAGCCCTCTTCTGTCTGATGCCCAACTCTACACTTTGCAATAGTCCCTAATCAGGCTGAGGACAGGGCTGAAAAGGTCCCCCACCCCCAGACAAAGAGAAGGGGTGCAGAGGACGGTGGTCAGTGAGAAGACCCCTGTCCAGCAGGACCCAGCCAAGGAGAGGCTGCTCCTCCTGACTACGCAGGAAGGCAGGATGAGTTCGCAGTGGGTTCAGTCAGCTCTTTTTGCTCAAAAAACCCGGGTCCAGCCTAGAATGGAGAGTTCAGAGGGCAGGATGGCCAGCCTTTGGGAGAAATGGAGATAATCCTTTTATCTCTCCAAGTCAGCTTCCTGGCTTCTGGAAGAGCCTTGTTTCGGCTCCTGGCTCTTCTCCTGGCACGAGAGAAACCTCTCAGGAAGGTTGCAAGCCACCGCGGCAATACACTGATCTGAATTTTCTTTTTAAATGAAAAACATGGAGGTGCCTGGGTGGATCAGTCTGCCTTCGGCTCAGGTCACAATGCCAGGGTCCTGGGACTGAGCCCCATATCAGGCTCTCTGCTCAGCGGGGAGTCTGCTTCTCCCTCTCCCTCTCTGCCTCCCCCTGCTTGTGTGTGCTCTCTCTCTCAAATAAGTAAATAAATAACATCTTTAAAAATTAGTTAATTAAAATCAATGAAAAAATATGTTTAAAATTAACACAGATTCAATGTAAGGAAAAAAATAATATTTTCCAAAACTTCATCACCTATAATTAACTACTGTCACTGTTTTGGTGCAAGTCCGTCTAGGTGTCTTTAAAAATAAGTGCAAGGGTGCCTAGATGGCTCAGTCAGTGAAGTGTCTGACTCTTGATTTTGGCTTAGGTCATGATCTCAGGGTTGTGAGGTGGAGCCCCGGGTTGAGTTCTGCACTGGGCGTGGAGCCTGCTTAAGAGTGCCCCTCTCCTTCTCCCTCTGTCTCTCCCCTGCACTCATGTACTCTGTCTCTCTCTCTCTAAAAAATAAATATATAAACAAAATAAAATAAAAATAAGTGTGAACATATGATATATACCATTTTTATAAACTGCCTTTTATACTATTTACTATAAGTCTCTTACCATGTCAAATATTTAGATGCAAAAGAATGTTAATACTTAAATAATATCTCATTTATCATTAAACAATCCCTTATTGTTACAAATTTAGATGGTTTCCATTTTGTACTATGATAATCTTAGTACGTGTCCTTAATTAAATCCCTACGAGAAATCCCTAGAAAGGTTATCTTGGGGTCAAACAGCTTGGGTGTTTTTTACACACCTTATATACATTGGAAAATTGCCTTTTAGAAAGGTTATGACAGTTTCCTTGGTCCCAGCAGCAACAGACCTGCCAAGTACACAGTATCTAATACTTAACTCTGATAGATATGAATTTCTACCTTCTTTTTCACTCAGAATGTTTCTTCCACTCCCTTATCAGTGTCTCTTCTCACACTGATAAGCCAGTTGGCAAATGGCAACAGTTTACAGTTTGCAAAGCACTTTTACACACTTTTAATCCTCGTAACGACTGTGAAAGGATTTACTACTATTATCCCCCTCTGCACAGGAGGCTTAGAGTGATTTCTCTAAGCTCTTGTGGCCAAGAGAAGAAAAACCAAGGTCGCTTACATTCCGAGTGCAGAGTTTCCTTCCCAAAGGTGGCTCTCCACCCAGGCTGCCCGGGAGAATTTACCATCCTCAGTGGTTCTGATATAATTCACCTGGTGTGAATGTCTGATGGGTGAACCCCCTTCTGAGAATCCAATGAAAAGGATGGATCTTTTTCCCAAAAAAAAGGACACACACATGCACACATCCACAAAAATTGTATATACAATTTCAGGAGGGACTCAAAAAGACAGGTACCCATAAATAGACCTAGAATCCAATGACCCAAGATCAGATTTAGTAGGCGTGTGATTGATTAACACTGTATGGTAGGCAGAATTCTAAGATGACCCCAGTGACCTTCACCCTCATATAACCTCCCCCTTTTTGAGTGTGGGTAGAGTTGTGCATCAATCCCAGGATTATGTTATGGCCAAAGAGAGATCATCTTGGGTGGGTCTGATCTAATCGTGAGTCCTTTAAATCCAGTCCTACAAGTCAGAGATGCAAAGCAGGAGAGAAATCCCATGCGAGAGAAATTCTCCTGCTGGCCTTGAAGGTAGGTCAGACCCTGTGGCAAGAACCTGAGAGTGAGTGGCCTTTAGAGCTCCAAGTCACCCCTGACAGACAGCCAGTAAGAACACAGGGACCTCAGTCCTATAACCACAGATGAAATTCTACCACCACCACGAGAAATGGGCTTGAAGTCAGCTTGAAGCCCCAGCTCAGAACGTAGCCCCTGCTAACCCCTGATTCTAGCCCTGTGCGATCCTGAGCAGAGCATCGAGCTACATGGGGCCCAAGCTTCTGACTTGTAGAAACTGTGAGATAATAAGTAGATGTTGTTTACACCACTATCTTTGTGGGAATTTGTTGCACGGAGATAGAAAACTCCTTGAACCTAACACATCTGAGCACCTGCTTGCTTATTAAGATCCCTCTTGTAAGGGATAAAAGGAATCTTTTTAATGTTTCTGTCTTTCCCTCTATGAGCATCTATCGATGAAGACACACAAACACACACACATGGATGCACACTAGCCTAAAAAAGGTGCCTGCTACAGGGTGCTCTAAACAAGGCTCAAACTCTGATTTGGGAAGTCGGGAAGAGGGAACCCACCAGAGACCACTGGCCAGCAGTGACCTGGGCTTGGGGGGAGCAGGGACCTGGGCAGTTGCGGGGCAGGGGCGCTCTGGGATGGAGACCACATACACTGTCTCCATAGAGACAGAGGCCCGGAACAGGGACATGTCAGAACATTTTCCGGAAATGGCAATTAGACCCAACCTGTGAAAGCCCAGGGTAGGTGGTGGGTAAGTGGAAAAAAACACCGGAAAGGTAGGGAAAGATCAAACTGGGGAGAAGTTTGGACCTTTGAATGAGGGGTCTGAACATCACCCTGTCTAGTGGGAAGTCACGGAAGGTTCACAGCTGGAGTGGTTTTTGCAAAGGTGGGATTTAGGAAGACTGTGGCCATGTTGGGGGGGCACTTAGGAGAGCCCATTCCCGAATCAAGGCATGTGGGAGACTAACACATGAATAGCCTTCTTCCTGGTTTGTCCTTGTGGTTTTCTTTGCCTGAGGAAGTGGGGATGTGCTCAGTAAGGCAGCTGTGTGGAACTGTGCTCCTTCCCCACCTAACCCCCCACTGTCACATCCATGTTCACCCATCCATAGCGGGGTCCCTAGAAGAAACAGCCTGTTTGTCCCTAACGCACTCCTTGGCAGAACTGGTGCCTCCTCCCTCTGGCTGTTGCCTCCTCCCTCTGGCTCCCTCTGGCTCCATCTGGAGCCATGTCCTAGTCACTCAGCACTCAGCATGAGGGGGGTCTCAGTGAAGAGTGCCACACTGTCCCACCCCTGCCAGCTCAAGACACACCCCACTCCCCCCACACCACTCACGTGACACCCTCTGTTCTCTCCTTTCTCTCCATCCCCAGGGCGCCCTGCTTGACTAAATGAGAAGAACATTCTCTCGGGGCTCAGCAGATGATTTAATCTTCACAACTGCTCAGTGAGAGCGGGGCTCAGCCAAAGCCCAGGTGCTCACTTTTTAAAGCATTGCCATGGCTTGGACCATTCCATCTGGCTCATGCAGGACCATCCATAACAGCACATCAGAGTCGACGGGTAAAGGGAAGGTTCTGCCCATCCGCATTGAGGATTTACAACTAAGAGCGGTCGGTTCCAGAGCTGCAAGAACCAGTATAACTGGACTTAGGGTAGAGAGTTGGCTCTTTGAAATGGAAATTTGATAGAAAAGCTCTGATTCGTTCACTGGAAGGGCTAGCTTTGACCGGCTTACAAATCCAGAGTCAAATCTGTACTGGTCCGCCCTCTGCTCTAAAGATGGAGTGGACTTCTCAGCACGCAGGCACACTGTTAACGCCCCCTTCCAATCAGGTGTCCTGGGGGATTTTGCCCATCCTCTGTGCCTCAACTTCCTCCTCTGTAAAATGGGAATGAGCACATGGTTCGGAACATGGCTGCCTCATGCTGTGCCATGGAGGCAGGTGCTCCCCCCTCCCGCCCACTGCCTGCTGTTTGCAGAGAAACAGAGGCGCAGGCACATTGTGCACCTGCGACCCCCTGGCTGTTTTCGTCTGTGTTCACGGATCTGGGAAACCAGCTCACTCTTGGAGTCTCAGGACAGTAGTTCTCCAAATTCATCTGAGCATTGGAATCACATGGGGAGACTTGTAAATTTACTGATGCCTGGCCCCCTGAGATTCTGAGTTCACTGGTCTGGGATGCAGCCTGGTCATCTAGGTTTTTTAGATCTCTCCGGGTGATTCCGACGTGCGGACAAGCCTGGGAATACACCCAGCCAGAGTGAGTGATGGGGTGGTGACTCACCTCACTGACTCCGTGAGCGTGGTCTCATCAGCCCCCCCTGTAACCCCCAGCACACAAGGAGGAGGAGCTGGGTTGGGTGACATCACCGGGGCCAGAGGCAATGGGGAAACAGGATCCCCCACCCCGAGGCTATCTGCGCACAGCCTTCCACCTGAAGGCACCAGGCTTTGGGTTAGGGATCCCTGGCCTCTCCTCCTTCACGCTCAGAATCCGGGAGAATTGCTCCAAGCGGTTAAAATACAAAGTTGCTATTTAGAGGCTCCATTAATGTAACCATAAACCAAAAAAAATGTTAAGAAGTCCTCAACAACTTTAAAAAGAAAAAAAGCAGTGCTTTCCAGGCACGGCCTCCAGTGTCCCAAAAGTTTCTGGAAACCTATCTTTTCTAAGATGTTATCGTCTCCTTGTTGTTTTTAATGATGCATTGCAACCGGAAGTCCTATGAACAGGTGCAGCAGCTCTGCCGAGTGGGCTAATTATTCAGGTTTGACGCCTGTTTTAATCACTGTCATGCTCTCTCCGCTGAGATCCTGACTTAATAGAAATGCTTTCTTAGCACGAATTTTAACTCAGCTACTGATCATGCAAGGATCGCTCCCCACCCTCAGAGTGCGCGAAACTTCTGAGAATCTGCGGTCGCTGCTGCTCGGGGGCTGCGTGTATGGGCGGGGGGAGGACTCCCTGGCAGGTGAACGTGACTCTGACCCCCAGGAGCTGCCCGCGCCTTCCCTTCTGCGGGCACACACACTGCCCTCCAAAGGAGCCATTAAGCTTTTTGCTGTCGGTCCCACAGCGGCTTCCAGCAGCCGCTTCTCTCCAACAAAGGCCCCCGGACAAAGGGACTGACTGCAGGTGTTTCTATGAAGTGCTCGCCATCCTCCAAGCCAGAGTACAGCTCCCCGCCAGGGTAGGGGATGTAGAGTGAGGAAAATGCACCGCTGATGGGCATAAAACAAGAAAGAAGGAAATATGCTGTCACAGGAGATTTTATATTTATTATTACTATTATTATTATTATTACTAGTAGTAGTAGTAGTAGTAGTAGTAGTAGTAGTAGTAGTAGTACTCTCTGTGTTGTAAACTCCCTAAGAGCAAGAACTTTGTTTCCTGCTGTCTTCCAAGAGCCTAGCACGGTGCCTGGCACATGGTAGGTCCCCATTAATGTTCGAGCTAGGGAGGGAGGGAAGAAGAGAGGAAGGGAAAAGGATAGAGAGGGAGGGAAGGCAAAAGGGAGGGGTGAGCACATGGACTGTGGAATTAGATAAACTTAGGTTTAAGTCCTTCCTGTAACAATTCTAACTGTGCAAAAACACAGATGTGTTATTCACTTTCTTCAAGTCCCCTTCTTCTCATATCACCAATTACCAGGGCCAGTGTAAAGATCCACGATGTTATATGTAAAGCTGCTAGCGCTATCAGGCCATCAAAAACATAGGAGCTCCTAACTGTAGAGCAAACTACTGGTTACCAGAGGGGGGATGGGTTGGGGGTTGGGTGAAAGAGGTGATGGGGATTAAGGAGTGCACCTGTCATGGGACACCTGGGTGACTCAGGCTGTTAGGCGTCCAACTATTGATTTTGGCTCAGCTCATGATCTCAGGGTGGTGAGACCAAGCCTTGCGTGGAGCCTGCTCTTCCTCCATCTCCCTCTGTCCCTCTCCCAGGTGCAAGCACTCACGCACGAGCTCGCATGCTCTCTTTCTCTCTCTCAAAAAAAAAGGAGTGCACTTGTCATGCTGAGCACCAGGTGCCGTATGGAAGTGCTGAATCACTATATTGAAATATTATGCTGTATGTTAAGTAGAATTTAAATAAAAACTTTTAAAAAGTGGGAACTAATTACAGACTTAGATTACATATAATAGCATTACTACTAATAAGTAAAGTTCTGAACACTAATAAAGATATTAGATTAGGCATCTAATCAGAGCTTCCCAGATAAGGGACATTCCCAGTGTGTCTCTGCTCATTGGGTGAAGGTTCTTTCTTTATCCAGCAATACATTTGTCTGGTTTCCCAATTTAATGAAAAGCTTAATCTCTCCCCTTCACTGTTATCCTTCCTGCTTTGCCTCTCCTACAATGGGCCCCATCTTTCCTCACCACGTGGGTATCCCAGCAATGGAGTTCACCCCACTCCTGATCTGACCCCAGTCCAGGATACTCAGATCTGGAAATAAACTTTAAGTCAGCCATGATGAAGAAGAGCCTGATTCTGCCCTTGTTACCTCTGACCAAGTAGCTGGATCTGACCAGTCTCAAAAGATTTTCCCCAGCCTATTCGGTCGATTTGTCAAAGTGTAATTTTCAAACAATTAAGCATGATTATTACATAAGCACATAGTGAATGTGTATCAAAGATTTATTTACTTCATAATCTAGAGAATCAGAAAATGGTAAAGCTATTTTCATGTAGAATTTGAAGGCCAAAGACTTAGATTGACTGTCAGGAATGGCATGTTAAAATAAATGTGATAATTTGGAGCCAAAAGTGGTTAATGTCCTATAGGGCAATCAAATCTTTCCACAGGAAAGAAATCATTTGCACCTCTACCAGGAAAAAAAAAAAAAAAATTAGCATGCAACTTTACAGAGTCTGGGCCCCCATCATAGTAAATAATGCAGAGGAGGAAAAATACTTTTCCCTCTACTCTTCTAGGTTCTTGACTAAGACTTTCCCCCACCACCAATAATGAAAGACAGGATAACAGGAGAAAAACAAACAGAAGTTTAATGACATGTATATATACCTCCCATTTACAAGGGAGAGATCCAGGAAAACAGTAACTCCCTGAAGTGGCCCAAGCCACCACCTTAAAGACCATCTCCAACTAAAGACAAAAGAAGATGTTGGAGAGAAGAGCCAGTTATGGAGGGTTTCCAGACAAAGCACAGTGACAGGGTCAGGTTGTTATACAGATTTAGACCCTTGCCTTCTCTACTGCTAAGGGTTTCTACAAATGTAGTTATCATTCCTTTCCTGGTACAGGAAGGGAGACACACGTTCAAATAGTGATTTCACTTACAAATTGTCTCAAAATCCCTCTAGCTTCCATTAGCCGGGCTAGACAGTTAAAATTACTGCTTTCCTTATTTCTATGTTATATGTATCCTTTAAAAAAAAAAAATACATTCATTAGGGGATATCTGGGTGGCTCAGTCAGTTCAGCATCTGCCTTCGGCTCAGGTCATGATCTCAGGGTCCTGGGATGGAGCCCCTCGTCGGGCTCCCTGCTCAGCAGGGAGTCTGCTTCTCCCTCTCCCTCCGCCTCTCCCCCTGCTCATGTTCTCTCTCTCTCATAAAAATAAATAAAATCTTTTAAGAAATCATTATTCAAGGTAACTTGAATGACTCTTAAAGCCACTGGAACATCATTCACATTAAGAGTGGCTCCTAATCCAGAGGCCACATGGCCTGGAGTTGCTCACTAGACTCTGTTTCTGAGGACACTACTCATTTGAGTTTTGGGATCAGACTGGGGCAGCACCTAGGGTCTCATTCAGAGACCATTCAAAAATGTAAAACCCAGTCAAAGCAGCTCAAGGAAAGGGAGATCTGTAGAATGGATGCAGAACTCTTACAGAACCCAAGTTAGAATCCAAGCTGTCTTAGAATCCAAGCTGTCACCATGCTGCTTCTCCCTCCATCTCACTACCTTTAATCTCATCTCTGCTTCTTTCTCTGCTTCATTGTTCATTCTTTTCTTTCTTAAGATTTTATTTATATTCCAATGAGTTAATATACAGTGTTATATTAGTTTCATGTGTACAATATAGTGATCCAACACTTCCCTATATCACCTGGTGCTCATCAAAATAGGTGCACTCCTTAATCGCCATGATCTATTTCCCCCATCCACACACCCACCTCCCCTCTGGTAACCAGCAGGATATGGAGATAGATAGATAGATAGATACATACATACATACATACATACATACGTCAGTTGATGGACACTTGGGGTTTCTATAATTTGGCTATTCTAGATAATGCTGCTATAAACACCAGGGTGCATGTGTTCCTTTGAATTAATATTTTTGTATTCTTTGGGTAAATACCTAGTAGTTCGATCGCTGGATTTTAGGGTAATTCCATTTTTAACTTTTTGAGGAACCTCCACACCGTTTTCCAGAGTGGCTGCCCCAGTTTGCATTCCCACCAACAGTGCAAGAGGATTCCCCTTTCCCCACATTCTCACCAACACCTGTTGTTTCTGGTGTCATTAATTTTAGCCATTCTGACAGGTATGAGGTGATATCTCATTGTACTTTTGATTTGCATTTCCCTGATAAGTGATATTGAGCATCTTCTCATGTGTCGGTTGGCCATCTGGATGTCTTCTTTGGGAAAAAAGACATGTCTATTCATGTCTTCTGCCCATTTCTTAATTGGATTATTCATTTTTTGGGTATTGAGTTTTATAAGTTCTTCATATATTTTGGATACTAACCCTTTATCCAATGTGTCATTTGCAAATCTCTTCTCCTATTTTGTAGGTTGCCTTTTAGTTTTGTTGATTGTTTCCTTTGCTGTGGAGAAATTTTTTATTTTCATGTAGTCCCAATAGTTTATTTTTGCTTTGGTTTCCCTTGCCTCAGGAGATACATCTAGAAAGACGTTGCTATGGCTGATGTCAAAGAGGTAAGTACATGTGTTCTCTTCTTGAATTTTCATGGTTTCAGGTCTTATATTTAGGTCTTTAATCCATTTTGAATTTATTTTTGTGTATGGAGTAAGAAAGTGGTCCAGTTTTATCCTTTTGCCTGTTGCTGTCCAGTTTTCCCAACACCATTTGTTGAAGAGACTGTCTTTTTCCCATTTGATATGCCTTCCTGCTTTGTCAAAAATCAATTGACCATATAATTGTGGGTTCATTTCTGGGTTTTCTATTCTGTTCCATTGATCTATATGTCTATTTTTGTGCAAGTACATACTGTTTTGATTATTGGAGATTTGTCATATAATTGAAGTTCAGAATTGTGATTCCTCCAG
Source organism: Potos flavus (assembly GCA_028534135.1). Classification (NCBI taxonomy): domain Eukaryota; kingdom Metazoa; phylum Chordata; class Mammalia; order Carnivora; family Procyonidae; genus Potos; species Potos flavus. The sequence continues at coordinate 5,241,385 of CM052893.1, read as the reverse complement.
CTTTGCTTTGCTTTCTCAGGATTTCTTTGACCATTTGGGGTCTTTTGTGGTTCCACATAAATGTTAGGATTGTTTGTTCCAGTTCTGTGAAAAATGCTGTTGGTATATTGACAGGGATTACATTAAATGTGTAGATTGCTTTGGGTAGTATAGACGTTTTAATGATATTTGTTCTTCCAATCCAGGAGCACAGACTGTCTTTCCATTTCATTGTGTCCGCTTCAATTTCTTTCATCAGTGTTTTGTAGTTTATGGAGCACAGATCTTTCACCTCTTTGGTTAGGTTTATTCCTGGGTATCTTGTTTTTGGTGCAGTTGTAAGTGGGATTGATTCCTTAATTTCTCTTTCTGCTGCTTCATTATTGGTGTATAGAAATGCAACAGATTTCTGCACACCGATTTTGTATCCTGTGACTTTACTGAATTGGCTTGTCAGTTCTAGCAGTTTTTTGGTGGAATCTTTCAGGTTTTCTATATAGAGTATAATGTCATCTTCAAATAGTGAAAGTTTTACTTCTTCCTTGCCAATTTGGATGCCTTTTATTTCTTTGTGTTGTCTGGCTGCTATGGCTAGGACTTCCAGTAATTGTGGAATAAAATTGGGGAGGATGGAGGTCCCCGTCTTGTTCCTGACTGTAGAGGGAAAGCTCTCAGTTTTTCCCCATTGAGGATAATATTAGCTGTGGGTCTTTCGTATATGGCCTTTATCGTATTGAGACATGTTCCCTCTAAACCTCCTTTGTTCAGGGTTTTATCACGAATGAATGCTATACTGTCACCACTTCCACCGGAACTGAGGCCCTCCAAAATTCTGGTTGGGAGACGTGGTGTGGGCAGGGGTTTGTGCTGGTCTTCTGGAGGTGGGGCCTGCCACACCGGGACTGAGGCAACTGTGACTGAGAAGTGCAGTTCCACCAGAATGCAGGGGGGTGGGCTTGGTGTGAGCAAGTTAGGCAGCCAGTGTGGGCACTGGCCTGCTTCCTGAGGTGGCTCTGTATTTACATTGAGGGACAGGGGATGAAATTGGTTCTGGCCATTTCTTTTGTTCCCAGAAAGATGTCTTCATGCATGCTGTCTCTCAGAGACAGGTTCTGAGAAGAGCAAATAATCTCCCCACTGCGTGCACCAGGCACTCCTCAAATCATTGTTTCCATGCCATCCGCCCCCTGCTCAGCGGGGAACCTGCTTCTCCCTCTCCCTCTGTCCTTCCCCCGCTGCTTGTGCTTGCTCTCTCTCTTGTACGCTCTGTCTCAAATAAATAAATAAAAATCTTTAATTAAAAAAAATTCCAGGCTTTAAGTCCCATTCTCTCATTGCAAGAACTCATGAAATTCAGCCTCTCTTATTTTCCAAGCCAGTGGCTATGGGGAAATGTTCTCGTGCATTCTCCCGTGTGCTCCTCTCTCTCTCGCCCTTCTCTACAGCCATGGCTCCCTACGCCCTGCAGCAGCCAGGCTCGCTTTCTCCCATAAACCATGTCTCCACACTTCTTAACTTTTTCAATGTGTCCTCTTCTCTCCCTTTCATTGTGGAGTTTGTTCTGTCAGCCTTCAAGTCAATTTCTGGGTATTTAGGATGATTTGTTAGTTATCAAGTTGTGTTCATGGGACAAGCAAGCCTGGGGTCCTCCTACTCTGCTGCCCACCATCTTCCTCAACCCTTTTCCTTCTGCAGATTGATTTCCTGTTCACTCACCAATTTCTGGGCCTGTCAAAGTTCCTCCAAAATGGCAGTCCGATCACTAAAGTCAGCAGAACCTTCCAGCTCAATTCCCACCATCTCCCAATCCCCAGTTGCCAGTCAAGGGCCTCTGCCCCAGGTGTCCATCCCTGATTCCATCAGCTGTGCCCAGGCACACATTCTCTGCTTGTTGGTAGAACGGCTTCTCCAAGAAGAGTGTAAGGAAGGGGGGAAAAACTACAATTGAAAGAGAACCATGCGCTCCAATGTCTAAGAGCAAGAAAAGATAGATGTCCCAGCTCAAGAGGAAAGAGAGAATTTGCTCCTCCTTTGTCTTCTTGTTCTGTTATTCTATGTTGTTCCATGGTGCCCACCCACATTGATTAGGATGGATCTCTTGACTCAGCCTACTGAGTCAGATGCTAATATTTTCCAGAAATATTATAGACACACTCAGAAATAATGTGTGACCAGCTATCTAAGCAACCCTTAGTGCAGCTGAGTTGGCACATAAAACTAATTATCGCAAGGCCTAAGATTTGGGGTCTCACAAACCTGAGCTCACATCCAAATTCTGCCATTTAGTGCCTGTGTGGGGAAAAAAAAAAAAAATATATATATATATATACCTCTTGATTACTTTGAGTCTCCCCTTTCCTTAGTCATAAAATGTGTCTTTGCTGTGGTGTTATCATGAAGATTCAAAGAAATTAAATGACATAATATACCTGAAGGACTTAGCAAGAGCCCAGTGGGTAATAAGCAGTTAATAAATAGTAGCAAGCACTATAACCAGCCTCTACGAGGAAAGCAAATGTTCATGCTCAAGAAAAACTTTGCGGAAAGGTCCATTTTCAGTCTACCCTCCTCCCAAATTCCAGGATCTCGATCTGAGAGGAGGATATAATGAACAAGAACAAAAAGGAGAGTGAGCACGAAATACCACAGATATGCTAACAATAAAGTCTCTGGGTCTGTGTTTGCCCATCTCAGAAGTTTAGACTTGAACCAGTTATCCTCTCTACACCCCATCTCTCTGCACGTGTCATTTGCAACATTTGTGTGATGCGCTGTGTTTATTACGAAGCACCTGTGTCGTCCTAATAGGCTGAGAGCCTTGGAGAACAGGGACAGTGTCTTATTCATCTTAACTCCCCAGATCCTAGATTGGCATCTGATAATACTTATTACTGGGTGATAAGTATCTGTTGAATAAATGGATGAAGAAAGCTAGGAAAGGGTGTGAAGGAGATGTGGGTTGGACTGGAAGCAATCTCGGCCACTCTGCCCAGGCCCCAAGTCATCACTCTGGGGTCAGGCCCATCATTGTGTCAACTCAATCTCCTAGAAAGTGCCAGGCTTCCCCTGGGCTCTGCAGACCAGACACAACAGAAGGCTGGACCACTTCTCTGGACCCTCCAGGAGCTGGCTCCAGGCAAAGCAGGATTGAGTTCTGAGTGAGCGGCTCCATTATTCCAGAAAGGGTCAGCTTTGGACCCCAAAATATTCTTTAATTTTATTTATTTTAATTTTTTCCCAAATACTTTTATTTTATTTTTTCAGTGTTACAAGATTTATTGTTCATGTATCACACCCAGTGCTCCATGCAATACGTGCCCTTCTCAATACCCACCACCAGGCTCGCCCAACCCCCCACCCTTTCCCGTCCAAAATTTTCAGTTTGTTGCTCAGAGTCCACAGTCTCTCATGGTTCATTTCCCCCTCCGATTTCCCCCAATTCACCCTTTTTAATTTTAGACATGAGTTGCTAGAGCTACTGTTCCAAAGAGGCTTAAGTGTCCCTGAGGACACTTAAGGTTGGGCTCAGACTCCTCCCCCCAAGTCCTCTCGCCTATTCAGGCCCAGCAGCTCCTACATGTGGCATAACAGACTCTGGTCATTGGGAAAAGAGTGCTGATGTTTTCATTGTATTTGGAACTGCTGCCCTAGAAGAATGTCACCTCACGCTCTCTCCAGGAGACAGAAGGACACAGCTGCAGGGATGCAGAGCCACTAACAGCATCTCTGCCCCTCTGTCCTCACCACCCTCTGGGGCCGACATAAATAGCCCCCCATATTCAGGAGAGAAAGCCAAGTCTAAAATTTCAGGTTTAATTGTGCTTCGGAGAGATTGTGGTCTAGGGAGCCAGGGAGCATCTGAACCCAGGTCTGAAACAAATATTATGAGAGAAAGAGGCAAGAGGAACAGAAATTCTCGTCCCCAAAATAACAGTTGTTTCTTCAGCCAGAACTTATTAAAAATCCACTTTGTGCCTACTGACATCATCTTTGAATTGGCTTTATTTCTTAGTGAATGACTGGGAAGCCATTTTCATAAAGGAAGACCCCAGATGAAACCCAGGAGGTGATCTTCGACTAACTGTGCGTGTCCTTTCTGAGCCAAATGGATTTGCAAATAAGAACATTAGAGAGACTTTAGCTCACGGAAAGTGACAGGCATTTGAACCTCGCCGGCTGGCTGATGACCTCTACGCAATTTCAACCATGGTTTCCAATATTTCACTTAAAAATCAGTGTGGCTTGGGTATGAAATTGCTTCTCCCTAAAGCAACCCCAAGGCCCAAACAGTAACTGTGACCATGACCATGACAGAGAGGATCTTGAATTTAAAATATATTGACCATTCACAGCACACTTTCCAAATTCACCTCAGGATTTCTTAGCGATGGACGTGCACCTCACCGTATATTCCCTTCAGTGCTGACCCGCCAGACCCGGCTGGCTCCCTATGGATCCTTCAAAATGGCCGTTTTCAAAGTGGCCATTTTCCCTTTGGCCCCACCACCTGACCTAAAGTCTGTGAGCAAGGAGATTATCTTCTTGGATGGGACTTGATGGTTTAATATGAGAAGATGCCAGATATTTCCCCTGAAGCAGAACTTAGTCCTTTTCTTTTCTCAGCAGTATTTCTCAAGAAGTTTTCCATGGAACATGAGTTTGTCAAGTGCTCCCCTGAAAGAAGGGTCTGTGCTGTGCACGTGAGGAAGCCTCATTTGAGACAGTCGGCAAGCCCCGAAGGGGGAGCTCCCCCCAAAGGACCACACGCCGGAAGAAAGAAGAGCTATTTGCACAAGGAAGGTCGCTTTTCCCATAGAACTTTGCCTTCTCCATTTAAGAGAAGGAAGAAAGATCCCCTTTCCACCCCAGCAACAATGCACCAGCCTCAGCTTGCAGCCAATGAGAGACCGTCCCAACCTCAGATTCTCCTTCTCAGATAAACTTCAGTCCAGAACAACCCTCCCTAGACTCTGCCTAACACCAAAAAGCTGGCCTTTCCATTGTCTCTTTGGACCCTTTGCCTGTGGTTCATCACAGCTTGCTTGGCCCAACATGCCATTCCTCTGCTATTCCTGAATACATTTTTTTTTTTAAACTTAACTAAAATTGCTCTTTGCTCTGTTGAAAGTTGACAATGATGTAATGAATTTGGTATGTTGGGAAATGCCCCTCTTGGATGTTTGCAGCAGCCACTGGACTTCTGCCAAATACACAGATGCTCTGCAGGTTTTTCCTACTTTTGAGTGATATCTATTACCATCCCCCCATGAGGGTTCCATGGGATACACTTTGGAAATCCCGTTATTTAAGAAAATGCCAGAGTGTGGGGGCGCCTGGGTGGTGCAGTCGGTTGAGCGTCTGACTCTTGGTTTCAGCTCAGGTCATGATCTCAGGGTCATGATCTCAGGGTCATGAGATCGAGCCCACGTGTGGGGCTATGTGCTCAAGGCTGAGTCTGCTGTAGATTCTCTCTCCCTCTCCCTCTCCTGCTCATGCACTTTCTATCTCAAATAAATATTTAAAAATAATAATAATAATAATAAAATGCTGGAACATGAAAATTACTTACAACAAACCCACTCACAAAATCCCACCAAATATCTGAAATCATACCAAAAAACTCATTGGGAAAAAGGTCAAGTTGCCCACTTCACAAATAGGGCAATTCTTTTTGTAATAATGACTACTGTTTAGAGCCCCTGTTATCTCATTAAATCCAAAGAACTACCTCGCAAAAGAAGTATAGTTCTTTTCACTAAACTGCTAAGAAAAAAGGCTCAGAGAAGTTAAGTAACTCAGAGTACTGGGAAGAAACAGAACCTGAATTTCTCGGGTAAGCTCGAAACACGAGCTCTTAAATATTCTATTGTTGTTGAACTTTTCCTGTTGGAGCGGACGGTCTCTGGGACCAGAGAATGTCCCCTCCTCAGACAGCCAGTCAGGCTTTTGCCCCGGAAGAGCTAGTGGGACATACACATCAGACTGCAGCCCTCACGGGAGCCCAGGCCAAACAGAGCCTACACGAACCATAGCCTCCCTCCCTGGGCCAAGACCCTCGCTGAGCAGCTTCCCAGTGAGAAGCCAATGATGGAAGCTTCAAGCCAGTCTCCACCGTATGATGGAGATCAACTCTGCAAACCCAAGGAATCAGATCTCAGGCAAGGACGGGGGCCTGGAGAACCCACAACCCAACCTGGCTCAGGGCCCTGCTTAGAGTGGCTGAATTATTTTATAGGCACCATATTTATGCTAAAGTTCCCCAGTCCTCCCGGCCCTGGCCAAGGCCGAGCCCAGCACACTTCATCAGGTACTAGATGTTTAACGAGCCCCTGCCACGTGTCATTATGCTGGGTGCTGGAGCTCCCAGAGCACATGACAGCCTGCGAATTCAGTGGCCGAGGCTGAGCTCCACTTGGCCCTTTGCAACTTCCTGTGGGGTTGCCAACACCCAGTCTCGGGTGGGCTGGTCCGGGAACCAGCTTGCCTCCCTGGGTCCCGGATGCACCAATCCCAGCTTGGCAACCTTGAGCAAGTTACTTACCCTCTCTGTACCTCAGTCCCTCATTAGTAGGATAAAAGGGAAGAGTAATAATGTGGACTTATGGGGTTTTGAGGATTAAATAAGCTAATATATGTGAAATATTTAGAAGCAGGGCCTGCTACATAAGAAGTTCTCAACGCATAGTAGCTTTTATTAATATCCTTTGTGTCTGCCTCAGAGTTGGGGCGCGTGTGTGTGTGTGTGTGTGTGTGTCAGAGAGTGTGAGTCAGAGGGAAGGGGACAAGTAAACAATCTCTAAAGTCCCTTCTGGCACTAAAAAAGAAATAAGAACATGTATAAAATATATAATATAATCAATATTATATAAAATAAATGTGATTAATATTATGTAACATTAACGTACATAGTATTGCATAATATTAATATTACATAAAATATTACATATTTTATATGATACTTCACTTTGGTAGCTGTTCCAGAGGCTATCAATAAGACCTGTTAGCAGGTCTTACTCTTGTTTCCCTATCCAATCTCACAGGAGAGAAACTGAGGCAAAGGATGGACTTATACTCAGGAAATTGATAACAAGGTTGTTAATGGCCCTGATCATTGGGACAGCAGCATCAGGACAAATTTGAAGTCACTTAATGTACAGAAGAGTGATTTCCCACAGTTAAACTGAAGCTCTCTTTACTTGCTTCTGCTAATTAAAAAACCAGAGCTAAAGATATCTAAACACTACAGTTAAAATGGCATGGCTCTCTATTGGCTTAATGAATTCCCTCACGAAATCACCTCGAAAATGTTACCCCTGTACGTAAATCATGAAACACAATCTTCCTTGCTGGCTTATGAGCCATACAGCTAATTTTTAAGAACAGCGCTTGCATTTTTTTCCCTCTAGGTTATAACAATAACCTCCTGCCGGAAGAAATAAAATTCTGGCTTTCTGACTTACACGGGTACTTCTTTTAATCAGAAAGAAAAATACTTTTTACTTTAAATTGACAATTATTGGGGAGCCTGGGTGGCTCATTTGGTTAAGCCTCTGCCTTCGGCTCAGATCATGATCCTGGGGTCCTGGGATTGAGTCCCTGGGCAGGCTCCCTGCTCAGTGGGGAGTCTGCTTCTCTCTCTCCCTCTGCCCCTCTGCCTGTTTGTTCTCTCCCGCTGTCTCTTTCAAATCAATGAAATATTTAAAAATAAATAAAAATACATAAAATTGACATTTATTGGTGGTTTCAATTTTATTGTTAGTTCACCTCAACCTCTTAGGTGGTAGGCCTCTACATAAACCACCTCATCATTCCCTGGCGGGAACCCATCACCTGTCCCTCCCAGAGCCCTCCCCCACCAGGAGCCTCTGCCTCTGCAGTGACGTCATGGCTTCCTTGTCCAATCACCAAGCCCCACCAATTTCCCACTTTAATACCTCTCGAATATTCTAATCTACTTCCTCTCCTCGGACGCCTGCCCTGACCCTCAGCCCCCATCAATTCTTAAATAGATTGCAACAGCTTCCCCATGGCCTTCCTGCCTCCAGCCTTCATACCTGCTGAGCCATTCAAGATGGGGATGGCTTTGCAACCAAGATGTTCCAAAATGAAAATCTCACTGTTACTTCCTTGCCTAGACCTTTGTATGGCTGCTTGTAGGACGAAGTCTAAACAGGCCTTGTGTTCTGGCCACTGCTTATCTTCCTGACCTGCATGCGATCCGCTCCCACAACCATATGGTGCTAACCGTGTATCTACATAAACAGGATTTGGGTGTTTCCATCTCTAAAAGGCATCGGGCATCTCATTTATCTATTGCTGTGTAATCACCATCCCCAAACTAACCACACGATTTACTTTTTGCCTGGGCTCCTTCCTTTGCCTATGTTCTGTGGAAAGGTCTACTGGGCTGGTGCATCTAAGAGGCCCCACTCGTGTGACTGGCAGTTGACTGGGAGCCTTCTTGCTCTTCCACTGACCTCTCATCCTCTGGTAGGTTAGACCCTCTTACTCATAGCGGACTCAGGGCAGCATCTGAAGACAGTAAGTAAATGCAAAAGATCCAAAGTCTCTTACCGCCTAGCCTTGAAAGTCACATGACATTGCTTCCTCTATATTTTATTGGCAAAACAAGTTCCAACGCCTGCCTGGATTCCGTTACATAGGCTCCTGCTCTTGACGGGAAGAGTGTCAAAGTCACATGTGTGTGCCCATGCAAAGGGACATGAAGACCATGTTAGGAATATGGGAGTACACTTTGCAATCTGTGGCATGGGCATAAACTAAACGCTTTCCAAAGGTGATGGGGAGAAACCAAAGGGACATGACCAGTCCCTTGACCATGATGATATCTGGGAAGCTCTGGAGCGGGCTAGCCTGAGGCACAGAGAGGGTATGACACTAGAGAAGACAGACCTGAATTCTCCTCTTTTTTTTTTTTTTTTTAAAGATTTTTATTTATTTGACAGAGAGAGATCACAAGTAGGCAGAGAGGCAGGCAGAGAGAGAGGGAGAAGCAGGCTCCCCACTGAGCAGAGAGCCCGACACGGGGCTCGATCCTAGGACCCTGAGATCATGACCTGAGCCGAAGGCAGAGGCTTTAACCCACCGAGCCACCCAGGTGCCCCCCCCGAATTCTCCTCTTACAAGAAGGCACCGTGGTTGTCTTTTATCGTCACTATTCTCAATGTGCTGTAAGCCAAGAGAGCCACCAGGAGGGCTAGAAAGGAGGCAACCAGGATACCTTTCTACTCTCTGAACCTATTAATCACATGGAACACTTTTGTGTTGAAAATTTCTAGGGGTGAAGAAGTAAGAACACATATCAGAGTAAATGCCAGTTGCATTGCCCAGAGCGTCTCGCCTGGATTTCTATCTATCAGAAACAACTAGGTGCCAGGATGACTCAATTGCTTAAGCGTCTGACTCTTGATTTTGGCTCAGGTCATGATCTCGGGGTTGTGAGACTGAGCCCTGCACAGAGTCTGCTTGAGATTCTTTCTCCTTTTCCCTCTTTCCCTCCCCCTGACCCCTGCATGCACACTCTTTCTCTCTCTGAAAGGAAAGGAAAGGAGAGGGGACGGAAAGGGAGAAGGGAGGGGTGGGGAGGGTAGGAGGGGGAGGGGAGAGGAGGAGAGGGGACGGGAGGGGAAACAACAGCAGCACCATGACCATGGGGAAGTTTCTGAATATCATCTTGTATTTTACTGACGCACACCGATCGCAACAAATGCAGGCAAATCTAAGGGAAAAAGTAAATGTCTCCCATAATCCCACAGCAGAGAACTAACCACTATAAAGAGCTGGGTGTGATTTTAACCAGTAGTCCAAAGACACGTTGGTTTAGAGGTTCCGCCCATCCCAAGTCTCAACGTGAAACGTTAACATCTCAGGTTTTGCCAAGGCTGCAGGTTTCTCGGCCTCTGGCATCTGCTCCAAGTCAAGGTCAGAGTCAGCTTGGGAGCCAAGGCCAAGAGTCAGGACGCCCAACCCACACTGGACACAAGAGAGCGAGCCCATCCAAGGACATTCAAGGACAAGTCAAGCTAATGAATTCAGGGGAGACATGAACACCAGTCACCAGTGCTGCTGTGGGGCTCGGTGTGACTGGGAAGAGCAGTGGGACATCATCCAGATTGCTGGAGGGCCTCCTCCTCCCTAGAACCTGAGAACTTCCTGCTGCTCAAAAGCTAGTGGAAGAGACAGGTCGAATTAGCCACACCTCCTAGCTGGATTGTGAGCCCAGTAAGTCTTGGGCATGATGACAGGCAGCTTCACAAATGAATCTACATTAAACCAGAAAGTTTGATAAATGCTGGAAGATTTCTAAGCCCCAGAAAAGATGTAAACTGACAGTGAGGGGAAAAAAACCCTGACAATGATCTTATCTTTTGCTGCGTGGAAATTGAGATTTCCTGGGGAATGGTACGGTCACAGGATGGATGAAGGGCAAAGGGAAGCAGCTTCTGAAGGCAGCCTTTTGCACATCCTGAGACACAGAGGGCATGAGGCAGGTGTCTGTGGGTGTCGGCAGGGCGTCTGTGGGTGTCGGCAGGTGGGCGAAGGGCTTCAAAATGTTTCCATTTTGTCCTCATTAGGTAACAATGAATGTGTGATTTCCCTAGTCACTTAGAGTAGAGCAATCTACAAAGGTAATTTCTCAATACCCTCCGCGGGAGAGTTGGAGAAACACAGGAGGTACAATTGCAGTGAGTTATAAAAAACGTCTTTTCAGTTTGAGCCATAAATTAGTTCGGGCAGACATTCTGAAGGGCAAATAGGGATTCTGTACTTAAGAGCTGTAGCCAACACGTCTGTTGCCACTGGGCTGAGAGTAACGCACCAGAGCCTCTGGTAGTTGCCACAGTGGGCTCTAAGCATACTTTTCAGAAGATTAGCACTAAACTTCTTCAGGAGTAAATGTTACTTCTTTTATCAAAATGTTTAACATTACAGGAACAGTTATAGGGCTCATCAGGCTAAGTGGGTGAAATGAGTTTGGGGTTTTTTTGCAGTCTCCCTATAGAGAAAGTGTAGAGATAGCTTGGAAGACTAATTCCTAATAAAAGCAAAGTTGCCAACATGAATGAAATTGCGTGAACTGTGTGTGCGTGTGCATGCATGTGTGTGTGCGTGCATGTGTGCATGCATGTGTGTATGTGTGTATGTGTGTTTCAGGACCAGGTGGTAAGACAATAGGAAATGAAACATAGGGATGTTCAGTCCATGGGCTTCCATATAACAGATGATAAGCCATAAGAAATATTAGTGCCATCTTGAGCCAAAACTACATTTCAGCCCAAGGTTATACTTTTTTTTTTTCTTTTCAAATTTTTATTTAAAGTCTAGTTAGCTAACATACAGTGGTTTCAGGAGAATTCAGTGATTTATCACTTACATACAACACCCAGTGCTCATCATAACAAGTGCTCTCTTTATCCCCATCTAGCCCATCCCCCACCCACCTCCCTCCGTCACCCTTAGTTTATTCTCCATCATTAAGAGTCTCCTATGGTTTGTTTCCCTCTCTATTTTTCCCCTTCCCATGTGTTCATGTGTTTTGTTTCTTAAATTCCACATATGAGTGAAATCATATGATATTTGTCTTTCTCTGACTGACTTACCTTACATACCATAATATGCTCTGGCTCCATCCACGTCATTGTAAATGGAAAGATTTCATCCTTTTTGATGACTCAGGGGTTATACTTTTTTTATTTTTTTTATTTTTATTTTTTTTTGGGGGGTTATACTTTTTTAAAAAGATTTATTTATTAGAGGGAGAGAGAGAAAGAGAGAGAGGGGTGGGGGAGGGGCAGAGGGAGAGGGAGAAAAAGTTTTAAGCAGATTCAGCCTTGTGACCAGAGTTCAACATAGGGCTCGATCTCACAACTCCAAGATTACAACCTGAGCCAAAACCAAGAGCCAGACACTTAACTTACTGAGACACCCAAGTGCCCCCCAAAGGTTATACTCTCATAATCACAGCCTGTGTTTGTTTTTTGTCACTTTTTAGGTACTTCCTAGCCAGCCTGAGAACCCACAAGAGCTGTGTACATGTCCCAGTTTTCAGTAATAATGCTACCAGCAAATTCTGTTTTCTGAAGGAACATTGGCTCTGTGTATGTGATACTTGAAGTATTTATTACAACTTAATACAGCAATATAGCAAAAATCAGACGAATTCGGGTGTAGTGACAGCTATCAACTTGTTTTCACTGTTTTGCAAATTATTTAATACATAGTTAAATTGAATTGTATTGATACCACAGTTGTTGTGGTCTCAGTTATCTTAAAAGGCCATTTAAATTTTTCAGTTGCTCTAGGTTATTAAAATTTGAACCTCATTTGTCAATATTTCATTTTATTGAGGAGACTGGGTCCATCAGTAAGAATGTGGAACAGATAAGACTTCCAATGCTGAGAGAAGGCACATTAGTCGGCGTCCTAGGTTGAAAGTCTCAAAATCTAGTCTGAGTGTTCTGGGTGGATTTAAAAACAAGGGATTGAGGGGTGCCTGACTGGCTCAGTCAGTATAGCATGCGACTCTTGATCTCAGGGCCGTGAGGTCGAGCCCCCCGTTGGGCGTGGAGATTACTGAAATAAATAAATCTTTAAAAAAATAAATAAAAGTGAAAATTAGGGATTTATTTGAAAGCGTGGGTGGGGAAACTCACAGAAGTGACAGAGAACAAGGCTTGAAGAACAGGTCAGGACAAAGGGATTCCCGGGCAGGGCTGGGCCACAGAAAGTACAGGTGGTCTCGGGAACAGTTGAGTCTACTTGCCTCTGTGTAGCGAGACTGCCCTCTCTCATTCACTGCTCGAATTCCCACTGAGAATGTCCAGGCAGCCAAAACCACATCACCTGCCCTCACCCACCCCAACAAAACTGCCCATGGTGCCGAATTCCCCATGAAAGGAGATCTTGGTGCTGACAGGAAGTGCGTGGATGCCTCGGGGCCCAACAGGGACAGATGTGCTTCACAGTGACAGAAGGAGAAATCCTCGAAATGAGGCTCGTCATTTGCTCTAGAACCGAGGCAAGAAGTTAGCCAGCTAACCCTCAGGATTCCCGGTCTCCTAGCAGCCCACCCAAATGCAAGAGAAGCATCTTCTGAGCTACTTTTTCCCCCGAGGGTTTCCCACAGAACCGAGCTGCCAGATGGCTTCGTGGAAAGACCACACTCGTGTTTCTCCTTCTGCTATTGCTGCTGACTCATTCCAGCTTTAAAATACCTCATTATCCAAGAACCTCCTTTCTAGAAAGGTCATACAAGTAATCTCAGGAGGCTACCTGTATTCCTCCGGCCACCTCAGGAGACCGAATGCAACAGAGATAAGCGGCCTCAGAATGAACGACCTGGCGAGTTTGGCTACTGAGGTGAAGGTCTTTGTAAATGCGATTTTCTGTTGGTATTCGCTTCTTCTCTAGTGGCATTTAGTAAATATCATTGACTGAAATTGACTAAACATAGCCATTTGACTTCATAAAGAAAGAGTCTCCTTAAAACTAAGGAGTGCCCTTTTTCTGGCATTTAATACGTAAGAAAAATGCCTTAAAAAGAAAGTAGAGCTGCCTTAACTACTATTAGCATAAGAGGAATGCATTGATGGGCCTTCCTAGTAATGGGTTGTTATTTTTTTTTAAGTCAAATATAAACGAACTTCAGCGTATTCATGTGTGTGTGATATGTAGGAATGAAGTCTACTGTACTTTATTCAGGAAAAATGCTCCCAGGGCCCAAACAAAAGAATGTCACTGTGACAGCCTTGGGAGCCTCAGAATTGCTTTTATAGCCCAGAGTGGGCACAATGTCATGTAGTCCTTGGGAGTATTCTGTGCAAAATCTGGAAAATAACAACAAATATTCAACACTGATGTTCTCAATTGAAAAGAGCAATTAACAAATGCAGAAATTCCTTGTCGGCTTACTTTTCTTTAGTCAAATATAAACATTTGTTAAAAGATACTTTTCTTTAACATTGTTCCCCCAGGAAATAAACAAATGCTTGAGATCCGCTTCGCTGTTTGAACTTCATACCATTTCATCAGGCCAGGCAACCAGATTCAGTTTCACAGTTTCACATGAGGGTGAGTGTTGGTTAATAAGTCATGTGAACTGGAGGGGGAGGGGGATTGGCAGAGTGTCCCAGGGCTCTCCTTCTGATCACATATAGTCCATGCTTTTATTAGAAAGTATACAGTGGTGTCAAGGTGCCCCCTCAAAGGGGGCCAATTGGCAGATCACCATCACAGGCAATGTTTAGAGAATTCATAAAGTTTTAAGTTCTGACTCTCAACCTTATAGATGCAAAAGCTGATTTATCCACACCTAAGAAAGGATGAGTATTTCTGGAAGTGATATTATCACACTAACTAAGAACATAGAGAATATTGTATAGAACTAAGATGCCAAGTTATCAAATTATACTGAGATTTTTGCAGTACATGGGCTGAAATGTTAGCATTGTCAAGCCTAGTACAGTCTCTCCCTATAGCTGGAATTACAAGAGATGCTGAATTATAATCAGAATAGTGTTTGGTGAGCAAAGAATCACAGCAAGGGAAGTTAATTGGATAAATTTTTAGAAACGTGCCTCAGCCAAAACAGCTGTCCCCTTCACAATAGGGACAATCTTGCCCAGAGGGGATAGCAATGCTGATACTAGGAATGACCCCCGGAATGGACAGTTTCTGGGCTTGAACAGTTTATTATTGGCCTTTTTTTTAAGTCTTATGCAAGACCAGATATCAATTTGTCATCCTAAGGGGACTCTCCATATCTGTTGTCTAAATCTGTGATTCACAGAGTTCAACATTCAATGTTCAAGACATTGAGGTAGGGGAACCAAGACGGTTCCTGGAGTAGGGAGCTGTCCCTGGTTCTGAACAACTAGTAGCAATTCAGATCCTGCTGAATCTTAACTAAATTTCTCCCTGGAATTTAAAACCTATGCTGTTAACAACACCCAGGCAGATTCAAGGAAGGGGGGTGGACAAAAGTTCTATAAAAGGGTAAAATCCAAATGTTATGCATAAAAACTGTATGCATTTTTTATGCATAAAAGTTTCATGAAGATGAAACTTTGGGAAATGCAAAGAGATATAGAAAGAAAAATAACAATAAGTGAGGTTTTTTCTGCCCTCTAATTTCATGATAGAGAAAGAAGGAAACAAAGAAAATATACAGAGGCCCTAATACACATAATATACATAATATTATAGAGCAAAGCCTGTAATCAGAAAACAGAAACAGTGAATTTTTATATATACATGATAAATTTATAAGATTGAACACATTAGACAACCCCCCCAACATCAAAAAAAACCTGAACAAGATAAAGAAGGTAGAAATGCTTCAGATGACATTATTTGATCATAATGCAATAAAGCTAGAAATTACAACACGAGAATTTAAAAGCTCTCTCTTACTCTTATGTCAAAAAGAAATCAAAATAAAAATTTACAGACCATTTAGAAAATAATGACAATAAAAGACTACATATGAAAAATAGTTATAGTAGAATGAAAATAAACATATTGAGTGTTGAATTAAAAAATTAGTAAAAGATACCTACTCCTAGGGAAGCAGAAATAACGCATTAATAAATATGAAAGCAGAAATCAATACATAAAGAACAAAAACACAGAACTAATTTTTAAATTAAAGTATGACATCTTGTCAGGAGGGAGGAAAATTTTGAATTAGGGGAGGTAAGGGATGATTGGGGCAGCGAAGAAAGAAGACAGCTCAATGAACAAAGACAGCTGGAGAAACAAAGGCAGAGGTCAAGTGTGTGTGTGTGTGTGTGTGTGTGTGTATTCAAATTGCCATCTTTTCAAATGACTGTAGTTCTTTGTAAAATATTTTGCTCTCCATGGAAGTTTGAGAGGCAGTTCTCTTTTCTACTCCCCTTCCCTCTATACACACACACACACACACACACACACACTCAGACTCATACACACACACACACACACACAGAGGCAGAGAGAGAGGGAGAATTCATACTCCTCTCATTCTATATTTAGATCTCGAATGGTATTCTTATTTCCTTTATTTCTTTTTAGGATAGCTCCCATTTCTCTGCTGTATACAAAGCTACAAATTACCAGATGCTTATCATGGGCCAAGTGGGACATGACAGCTTTTCAGACATTTTTGTTAAACTCACACCAGAATTTTCACGCATTACACCTATCTTATAGATGAAGAAATCGAAGCTCATAAAGTTTAATTTTTCCAAAGTCACATAGTTAGTATTCAAACCTAACTCTATCTATGCTGAAGTCAATTTTTCGTGATGATACTATACTGCCTCTCTATGGATAGAGGTAGAGAGCACATATCACATACTAATAGAATTTGTACACGGAGAACTGTTGGGAAGGAAGGCTAAGATGATTAATAAAATCAATATCCAAATGATCTCAGCGATCTGAAATGATTGACTAATACTAACATGAAGAGCTCCCTTGGGGCTAGGTTCAAAGTACTATATATGGGGAGTTAAAAAAAATAGTTTCACACATACAGGATGCAGAAGATCTGGTCTGATGCAGTTCATTTGAAAAGTTCCTCAGCATTTTAGGGCCTGTATGCTTCTTATACCAGTCCATGTCCCAGCAGGAAATGGCGGTACTGTCAAAGAGTTTAACTAAGAAGAGTTTAATGGCTGAAGTGTCATGGCAGCCAACTAGTAATGGTGAATCGCCCACGGACTGGTCTCATGGCTTCCCAACAGGAGTGGAGACTATAGGTAAAAGGACATACCCATTTTTTTTAATGGTTCAATACGTTTTAGCCCTTATCTTCAGAACTCATGCTGGGGACTCCCATTGGCCAAACCCAAACAGAAGCTAGAGAGCAAAGCAACCCAAGGGAGAGATATGTTCCTTAGAGATTAGTCTCCTAATCTTTCAGGGAGGACAAAACTGGGGAACTGATCTGGCCAGGGAAGCAAATAGAAAATAATCAGCACATTCATGCTCATCCAACAGAGTGACACAGATACTAAAAAAACAAAGCTAGTCCAGTCTCAGGTCTATTAATATACATTCTAGGTCTTGAGCATCAAAGATCTCAGCCCTACGCAGACCAGTACACACCTGGAGATATGCTCAATCCAAGTGCCTCACAGAGAAGGAAATGTACACAAGAGGTGCATCCCAAGAAAGCAGGGATGTCAACCCTTACAAAACCTAGGGCGTTTCCTCTACTGTAGAAAGGCTCCAGAATGACAAGCCGATATTAGACACATGCAAGAGAGTTATTGGGAGGCACAATTAGCTCAACATAAGCAATACATTCCTTACCTTTAGACCTATTCATCAGTGACTTGGCTTGCAACTCAAAGAGTAACTCTCCCTCCCCCATCGCTTACGGAACTCAGTCATAGACTAGGCTGCCACCTGCTGTCGGGGCCGCTGCAGAAGATATTTCTGTGCTTGGCAGAACATTTCCTCCCACCTCTCAGCCTCACACTCAGCAACCTGATGCTGTACTGAGCCCACAACCCAGTCCTACTTAAACAAATGATTGTCCTTCCCGCAAAGGACCACATAGGCAAGACCCAAGATTCTGAATTTGTTCGGATGTCTTCCCAGCTACTACCAGAGGTGCTAAAATCTTAATCCCTCCATAAGCAATCTGAATTGTGCCACTTCTGAAAGAGGCTAACAGGTGATGACCAAATATCCTGAAGCTCAGAATGCTTCTACGTCCTATCCAAACAATAAAATATTCATCAAAAAAGAGTAGTTCTGCACTTAATTTTAGGCCTCATCTTATACCTCCTTCCTTGGCCACAATGACAGTCAGAAGACCTCTTTCTTTCTTTCTTCCTTTCTTCCTTTCTTTTTTTAAGATTGATTGATTGATTGATGAGAGAGAGAGAGAGCATGAGCAGGTGGGAGAGGCACAGAGAGAGGCAGAAGCAGGCTCCCCACTGAGCAAAGAGGCCAATGTAGGACTTGATCCCAGGACACTAGAATCATGACCTGAGCTGAAGGCAGACATTTAACTGACTGAGCCACCCAGGCACCCCAGAATAGCTCTTTCTAACAGATAGAATAAAAGTCTGTTGAAAGTATGGGGTCTCCAGATAGAGGAGCAAATGGCTGATTCTGGAAGGGCTTCAAGAGAAAGTGCCATCATAATAACATAAATAACTGTTCATAATCTATTCAGTGAGAAAAGATTGTGAAACAGTATATATATGTGTGTGTGTGTGTGTGCGTGTGTATGTATATATATTGTACATGTATATTAACATGCACGCGCGTGCGTGGGCACACACACACATACACTGTGCATATACAGTCTAGAGACTTGAAAGTATACATATACCCAAAGAAATTATACTTATCTCTAGGTAGTGGAATTAGAGTTGTCTTCCATTTTCTTCTTTTGGCTTACTATATTCTCTATAATAAGCGTGGATTTTTAATCAGGAGAAAGTATTTCTGTTGTGTTATTTTTTTTTCTTTCTGAGCAAGAAGCGCTACAAAACTATGTGGCTAGGTAGACTTCTAGAAACTTGACTACTTTGGAAGGTTGACATAGCCGTATTTCTGCCATCGTTTGGCTTCTGACCTGGAGGGGACATAAAAATCGGCATTGAAGCCTGGCTTGGGTGTGCCATTTCACTGTGAAAGAAGTTTCATGGATCATGAACCACGGAAGTGAATTCAGCCCCACAGAGCCCGAAACCCAGAAAGCACGCGCGATCCAAATAGATGATGGAAAAGAAAGAGCAGGTCGTGAAAAGCAGTGGCCTTTAAAAAACATCCAGTTAATTACCTTTTGAGATTAAGCTGAACTCCACTCTGCTCCCCAAGCTTCCTTATGTAATTGTAACTTAAAATGACTTGTTTTAGTGAAGCCCCAAGGTCCTCCAGGGACGTACCAAGGGCTGGGTGGAGGGGATGGTCAGCTCCCATGGAAGCAAGAGGGCAGTGTCTGTGGAGAATTTAAAAACAGTAATCAAACTGAGTAAAACTGTGTCTGCGTTTTAAAAATCACTATCAGCAATGCCACTCTTTCCTTGGCACATCGCTGAGGACTTTGTAAGTGTCCCAATGAAGGATTCATGGATGGGACAGGAGATTTTCTTCTCCTGCCTTGAAGAAAATAACCTTATAGGATCTTTGGTATGTACCTCCTTTCCTCTCTCGCTTCCTTTCTTAACTCCTTTTCTTTCTTTTTTTTATTGGATGGGGGCAGATAGGGTGGCCCACAGAGGATTGGGGAAGAGCAGAGAAGACAGGAATTCCTTTAAATAGAAATAGTGTCAGTGAGTCATCTGTGTCCCAAAACCCTATCAAGGGACAGATGTCAAGATTAGATGATTTCTGTTGATTTGCTACTTTCATTAGAACATTCCAGCTCTTTTTTTTAAGATTTTATTTATTTTAATTGAGAGAGAGAGGGAGAGAGCTTTCACAAGAGAGAGCATGAGCGGTGGCACGGGAGGAGAGGATGTTGGTGGGGCAGAGGGAGAAGCAGACTCCCCGCTGAGCAGGGAGTCCCACATGGGACTCAATCCCAGGACACTGAGATCATGACCTGAGTCAAAGGCAGATGCTCAACCAACTGAGCCACCCAGGCGCCCCTAGAACAACATTCCATCTTAACTGGATTGTAGGGTCATATTATCTTTTCTTCGTTTAGTGGCAATATTTGCCCCCAAATTTCCTTAGTTCTTTAAAGAACTATTTTTTTTTCCTTCTTTTATTCATTCCTACAGTTATATGGAGTTTTTCTGCAAGTGTTAGGGCTTAGTCACCCAAGGACAAACACTTTTTAGATGAATTTTCTTATATGCTGTATATTATTTTCAAGGCAAGGTGTATTATAATATTTTTATGCCATGTGCCATTAGAATTACCACCTTGGTCTTTGCTTTCAGTATTACATCTCCGATTGTGTATGGTTAATATGCCTATAAATTTCACAGGGATTGAAATACCTTAAAAATATATGCTCTCCGTTTTTATTCATAAGATATTTTTAGTTTTGAAATTCTTTTCAGGTAAGGTCGAATCCCAAGTACTAAGGAAACACTCAAAAGAGCAATTCTATTCTTATAATCTTATTGTTCTAGTTCAACTGGATTTATTTCATTTTAACCACAACGCAACTAAGACAGAAAGGAGTCATTTTGATTTATAGACTTGTATCAACTCCAGAATTCTGATGATATACAAATAGCAGTGGGAAAGACCAAGACATTGAAAAATGCTAGAACACGAGGTCCTTTTTTTATCTGGTTTTAACTCATTTGAAAAATCAACTTTTGTCGCATTGTTTCTCTCAGCATTCCTTGTAGATAATAAACGAGGTTCTCCCCAGGGTCAAATGTATAATCAGGTAATAAGGAAAGTGCTCCAGAGAGGTACAGTCACATCGGCTCCAAGGCAACTGAGCTGACTTGTGAAAACCAGTAGTAGAGTGGGACCATATGTTTTCAACAAAGTTATTTAGTACAGTTTTGTTTTGGTGAATTTTTATTGGAGTAGCGACTGATGATGTAAATAGCCAAAGCCTCAAAGTTATCATAGAAACCAAGAGAGTTTCAAACATAATCTCCCTTTGGACACCACTCTATTCCTTGACAGGTACATGTACAGGTCCCCTCTAATAATAAAAATAGTATTATTATAAAATTAATAAATACCACTTATTGGGCACAAAATACATGCCAGACATTGTATTAAGCACATTTTATATGCCGTCACATTATTTTCCCACAGTAATTCTGGGAGGTAAGCATTATTGAGCGATTTAATGGATGAGGAAAATGAGCTATTTTTATCCATGAGAACATACTTCAGTAATGACAGTTCTCTTATTCACTTTCTACACTTAATAATACCTCCTTATAAAGGCATTCTTTCATTATCAATAAAGAGACAACCACGCAGACATTTCAAGTGACTTTCCCAAATGTTACAAAGCAGATCCATTATACTTCCTTACCTCTTATCCAGTCCTACAAATACTCACAAGAGTACTGTTTATTTGAAAAAATATATGAACTATTTAAAAAAAGCTTTGGATAGAGTGCCTTAAAGTTGTGATCGATATACATTAACTCCTATCTGCATGAATGTTACTGAGAAATCACGCTCCACGATAGACCAAGAAACCCTCATAGGAATTTTTCTGTTCTAAGCCATAGTGGCAAAGGCTGCTGGTTGCTCCCAATATCCACTCCCTCCATGTTTCTTACTAACAGAACCCTGATCTTAGTTGGGCATACTGACACCTGGAATAAAAGGTAAATTTTCTAGGATCCCTTGTAGTTAGGCAAGGCCCTTTGAATAAGTTCTCTTTGAATAAGTTCTGTCTCCTTTAGGGATCCGGTTCACCCAGGGGATCATTGTTAAGAGCGGTAACAGATTATGAGACACTGAATAAAATATGGGTTTGTGACACTATAGTAATATAAATAATAACTGAAAATATTGAAATTTTGAGGGGCAATGAGATATTTAGATAGCCTTAAGATAGCTGCCCACAAATTACAAATTAACTACAAAAGAGAAAAGCACAGCTGAACGGGTGAGAAATCCGGAAGAACTACTTCAGTCCAAACTGCTCTAGTCATCCCAAAGACAGCAAGTCAAAATCATGAGCCAACCAACAGGATACAATGAGAAAGGAAAGCATTGCTTCTGTGACATTCCTGTCAAAGGTGCAGAAAGGGAGTCTAACGATGAGGGAACATTAGACAAACCCAAACTGAGGGACAGTCTACAAAACAATGCCTATAATCAAAGTATCAAAGTCATGAGATCCAAGAAAAAATTGAATGGACCGGAAGTTGCCCTAGGCCCTAGGAAGTTGCCCTATTGCCCTAAGAGACTAAAGAGACATGGAATTTATATGCATAATTCCTCGTATTTCTTTATGGAGGACATTGCTGGGACTGTTGTTAAAACTTGAATGGAATCTGAAGATTAGATGGTAGGTAGTAAGCTAAAGCTCTTTCTGTGGTTTTGCTGGTTGCGTTATGGCTTTGCAGAATGTCCTTTTTTGCAGGTAATGCATACCAAACTCTTCAAGGCTTATAGGACATTATGTCAGCAGTTACCCGTATGGTTTCGAGAAAAGTTCTTTGTATTGTTATTGCAACTTTCTGCAAATTTGCGACTGTTTCTCAAAAAAGGAGATTTTCTGAAATAAATGAAAGATACCAAGCCGCAGAGTTGAAAAAGTGCTATAACTCTCAAGCATGATGGGGACATAAAAAACAGTACTCGGGTTCATCCCAATAAAACCTGACCTCACGGTTGCCTTCTAGCTTCCAGCAGTAGGTCCCATCCCCACCATCCCCACTCCTACTAACAGGAACTTCCAAACGTCTTTTCACCTTGGAGGTATAAATCCCTTGAGACGTTTCATTCTATCCAGAGGAAAAGACCCTTCCCTTTTCCTTCCAAAGCTTTCAGGAACTTTGATGAACAAGACCTCCATATTATTCAGGGTACTTCCAAGCCCACAGCCCAGAGGTCCAGAAAACTCAATCACAAAAATGCATGGTAGATGTCCAAAGGCTGGAGAGTCTAGTCTGCAATATTTCTACTTTTAGAACTCCCCGTGATATAGAGCTGCATCAAATCCAATTCCATTCCTCAACAAGGGTTTTTTCCCTCACCTCGAGTTAAAGAAAATATCAGACCTTTACAACCCTATTATATTTCAGTGTGTTGTTGCTCCTAGAAGCAAATCCTTAGGTAAGAAAAAGACACAGCCCTCAAAGGCAAGTCATAATTTTCAGATATAGGTAGGGCAATCGTTTCTCTTGGCTTGCCCAGGACAGTCCTCATTTACATCTGTTGTCCCAGCACCAGCTTTCACTCTCAAAGTGCCCCCAGTTTGGACTATAAATTTCATGGTCACAAGGAACAGTGTAGATTAAAACAAAACTTGGAGGAAAAAATCTGTATTTGGTAGATACTTAATATTTGACGTTCTTTGTTTAGGTGGTTGGCTAGGTGTTGTTATCTTGATTTCCCAGGATCCGAAACCCATTCTATGTTTGGGAAACCCACCATTGTGTGGGTCTTGGAGCAAGACAGGGCATAGGCAGGCACTTGCGCTCATGCTCTAAGCTTGATAAGTTACGGAGTTTTTGCCAGAACTTGGAATCAGAAGCAAATGACAAGGCAGCATTATCAGACCTTACTCTGGCAGTAAGAGGGGCAACCTCCAGGGACTACCATCCAGAGCAATGGGGGCAGTTGGCAGCACCCGGGCCCTCTGGTGGTGTCAGGGTGTCCTTGCGTCATGACCTATCTATGGTGTCAACTACCTAACTTGCCTTAGTTCTTAGATATTCATCTTTCAACCTTGATTCTCCAACTTTTCCATTAATTCCCTGAGCTAGCTTCTTGCGCTAGCTAGCTTTTGCTAATTCCTCTTTTCCTGCTGCTCACAAGACTTGGCTTCTACTATGTGTAACCAAGAAAGTGAATATAATCAGCATACAATGCTAAACAGAATTCACACCTTTTCTTTTTTTAAGGAAGTCTGTCTCAAAGGTAAATCAAATTCCCCTGTTCTGGCTCAAAACCCTGGTAGAAACTTTCAAATGGCAGTCACCTGGATTTTTTTCTTTTTTTTCTTTTTTTTTTTAGAGAGGAAGTGGAGGGCTGAGGGAGAGGGAGAGCGAGAATCTTAGGAAGGCTCTATGCACAGCAGAGTCTAATGCAGGGCTTTATCTCATGACCCTAAGATCATGACTTGAGCCAAATTCAAGAGGCAGACGCTTAACCAACCGAGCCACCCAGGTGCCCTTGCGGTCACCTGGACTTGAAAAAATATCTCATTCACAATGAAGCCCCTGATTTCACAAAAAACATTCTGAGAACTGCTGGTAGCTGCCATGTATCAGCCACAGAGGGGTGTCTGCATTGGGACAGAATTAACTTGCTTTGCTTTGTCATTTGATTTCATAAATTTCATGCTGCATGCGTGACTCTCTCCTAAAACATCCATAGAAAAAGGTAACAAATATTTCCCTTCGAGGGGATGAAAAGCACAACCCTCTTCCCCAGCCTACCTACCTACCTACACACACACACACACACACACACACACACACGTGCACACATGCACGTGCACAGGAAATTTTTCTTAGAAGATATTTTGACTTAAGTACAGTTAGTTCATTTGCTTGGGCAGATTTTAATATTTCCTTGAGCTGAAGTTATTTTCCTAGGCAACCGTACACTATCTCCATGGAATATGGAAGTGTCAAAAGGGCAAAGGGCTTTGCTTCAAATCAAAAACTGACCCCACTCTACCAAGAAATTCTCTCTGAGTCCAGCAAAAATAGGGCAGGCATTCTTTCTGAGACGACATTGCTTCCCTGCCAAAAACACCCTGATAACTCTTTCTAAATGAATGTTCTGAGAATGATTGGCCAGCATAATCCACTTGGTTAATCAAATTCCTCTCTTTGCACTTGTCCTAGGCCTACTGAAGGCACTCTGGAGTGTTTCTCACTTGCCCATTACTAAGGAAACCTAAGTTCACTTTGAAATGGGGAACCCAGACATGTTTGGATGTTGGTGACATTCCGGGAACTCTGAAGACCGTGTCCTTTCTCCACATTTTAGTTAAGTTTATTCTCCTGCCCATATCCTCAGGTCATCCCCATTGACAGCCCATTAGGGCCCATTTGCAGGCCTCAGTCTCATAGTTGGTCAGACAGCCCAGTAGGATTGCACTGTCTCCTGCCAATCCCGCTGACCGCTAATCTAGGAGGTAGTTTCTTCTTGGATCTGGATTCCAGAATGCATATGGAACATTTATTACATTTATTCAGCAACTAGTCCCTGCCAAGCACTCTACAAAGTGATCTGTGGGTGTTAGGAGATGTAATTCAATCTCATAACAACTCTGTAGTATAGCTATCATTTCATAAATATCATTGTTATCATCCCCATTTCACGAACGGGGAAACTGTTGCAGAGAGAAGTTATATCACTTTCACATTTTCATAAAAGGCAGTTAAGTCCCTGAAATTCTTGTTCTAACCATCCTCAGGCTCCTCTGCAGGACCACTATGCCATGTGATGAGCACTGTAAGTGGGTTGGTACAAAGTGCCACGGAGCATCAAGGACCCTGAGATACACAGAAAAATGGCACCCCCGCCATGTCCATGTCCTAAACTCCAGAACCTGTGAATATATAAGGTTACATGGTGAAAGAAAATTAAAGTCCGAGATGGAATTAAGTTTGCTAGTCAGCTGACCTTCAAGTAGGGGGATGATCCTGGGTTATCTGAGCAGGTCTGATCTAAGTACAATGGTCCTCTAAAGAGGGAGAAGGGAAGCAGAAGTTCAGTCAGAGAAAGATTTTTAGATGCTCCCTGACCGGCTTTGCAGATGGAGGAGAGGAGTCATGAGGCAAGGGGTGTAAGCAGCTTCTAGAAGCTGACAGAGTCGAGAAACAGATTCTCCCCCAGGGCCTCCAGAAGGAATCCAGCCTTCCAACAACTTGCTTTTAGCTCAGTGAGACTTACTCTGACTTGTGACCTCCAGCACCATAAGATAATAGATTTGCATTGTATTAAGCCATGAAGCTTGTGATAATTTATTATGGTCATGATAGAAATCCAATACAGATGCCCTGTCCTGGATGGTCGGGGGCAGATAGGAGATGGTGTCTGAGCAAAGCTGGCAAAATGTGGAGCAGCTCTCTGGGCAAGAAAGAAGCATGGAGAAAGGGGAGAATCCTTTCTCCAGCAGAGAGAAAGACAAACTGCAAGGCTCAGAGCATGACACAGCATGTGGGCAGGGGACAGCGGGTGTCCTAGTTAGGCTGGCACAGGGCACGAGTTCAGAACAGCAGAGAAGACTGCAGATGGACCTGATGTGCAGAATAAAAAGCGAAGATTTTATCTTGCAGAAAAGGATAACTGTTACGGGACTTCTAATAAACACATATTTTCATTTCAGAAAGTACACTCTGATTACATTATTTAACAACACTCATCAGATATGTGATGAATATGGAGAATGAGCTGGAGGAGGGATAGCGTAGAGACTAGGAGAAAAACTCATTATCTAAGCAAGAGATGATAAAGGCCAGAGATTGCCAAGTTGGAGGACGTAACAGATTTGAAAGATACTTAGAGGGTACAGTTAATGACTTGTTTGATGTGTCAACAAGCTTCATGGCTTCAGAGGTTAAGAGGATGCTACTGACTGCCAAGACAAAAAAAGAAAGGAAAAGAGGAAGAAAAGGACAACTACATTGGAAAGAGGGAAGCTATTTTGTTTTTAAACAAATAATAATGACAATAATAATGACACTGTTCTTATTATTTTCATGGAGAAAACAAGGCTCGGACTGGTTAGAAAGACCATTTCCATGGTCACAGAACTAACTGTCTGAACCATAACTCTGCCCTGGTATAAGAACAAAGATTTTCTTAGAACAAACCACCATTTTCTCCATCCACTCCATCGCTCTGCCATGTGGCATGGGACATGCTAATGAGCAAAGCAGCTTTACAATGATGTCCAATAAACAGTTGAAAATTCAAGTCTGCAAGTCTCACTTTCAGGACTAGGCATTTAAAGACACTGGCTCTCATCTGCACACAGGCTGAGCATGGCTGAAATCACTTAGATTAAGAAGGAACTTGACCTTGGGAGGACACACTGTTGAAGGGATGGGCTGAAGAAGGAAAGACAGGGCAAGAGACCAAGGTGTGCCAGAGATCCAGGACAAAACACAAGATGGAATAATGTCACAGAGCCAAAGGGAAGTGTCTACTACAGCAAGCCCTCACAAGTATGTGCTGGTCAAATAGAATTAAATATAGAATCTTTCCCAATCCAGAAATCCTCTTCTCAAAGGCAGTAGAGAAAGAAAATGGGTTTTTGTTGGGTAAGAGCTAAGCCAGAATGTGAGGCACCTTACTGGCAGTCTGCTCGGAGATTTCCAAGACAGACAGAAACCTCAGCCTTTTACACACATGGGTAGATACAACCTGTTACATCACATGCTTAAGATAAGCAATAACTAGTCCTCAGGTAAGAGGACCTGACGACACTATTTGTCACACATAGCTCATCCTAGCTTTACCTACCAGTTAAAGTGGCCATCTGTGTTAGCTGATTGGCTTTTTGCAAAGGAAAATAACCTTTTTATTTCTTTATAGCAGGAGGTATTTTGAAGTTTGGAGCAAGGCACCCACTGCCACGCAAGGTAGGCCCTTCACCTCCCGCAGAAAGTGGGAGACAGCGGTGCTCTCTCCCTTGATGTTTCTATCAAGGAGAGATGATTCCTTTGTCCTTGAAAAGACATTCTGGGGGAACAGAGAGACAAAAGGCTTGTGAAGTCTTCAGAAGGATTTATAAATGCATCTCAGAGATGAGAAAATTTACGATTATAAGTTTTCTTTTTTTTTTTATTTTTTTATTTATTTGAGAGAAAGGGAGCAAAAGCAGGGGGAAGGCAGAGGGAGACGGAGAAGCAGGCTCCCTGCTCAGCGGGGAGGCTTGATCCCAGGACCCTGGGAACCTGACCTGAGCCGAAGGCAGATGCTTAACCAACTGAGCCACCCGGACGCCCCAGTAAATTTAAGTGAAATTAGTCAATGGAAGACAATTATCAGATGATTTCACTCCTATGCGGAATTTAAGAAACAAAACAGAGGATCATAAGGTGCAGAGAAGGATAAATAAAATAAGACGAAATCAGAAGGGCGAAAAATCATAAGAGACTTAACTATGGGAAATAAACTGAGGGTTTGCTGAAGGGGAGGTGGGTGGAAGGATGAGGTAACTGGGTGATGGGCATTAAGGAGGGCATATGATGTGATGAGCCCTGGGTGTTATATGCACCTGACCTCTACCTCTGAAACTAATAATACACTATAAGTTCATTAATTGAATTTAAATAAAATAAAATAAAGATATCTAAAGTAAGATTATTTTTGTTTTGTTTTTGTTTTTCAAGATTTGGCAGTTAGATGTTTCAGACTATAATGAGTTGAGAAGAGAATGGAGAGTTAATGAGGACAGAGAACAGTAGTACTTTGCAAGAAGTTTGGTCAGGAAAAAAAAAATAAGGAAATCGAGATTCTGGTAGATGGTCAGGTTGGTGAGAGAGACCAACCAGGTTTATTTGTTAAGGGTAAGGAGGCAGTAGAAAGAACCAGTTTCAGGAACCAGGAGAGAGAAGGTATGAATGAAGGTGCAGAGTTTTGGAAGACGTGAGAAGAGGGATGGTCAAGAGGCAGGTAGAGGAAGAGAAGACAACTCTTCTTCCAAGTCCAGAGTGTGGGAATTAAGGGAGGAAGGATGGGAACATACAGGTTTGAAGGAAAGAGTGAAGGAAGTTGTGTGTGTTGACAATTTAACCTTCTCTATGGTCTCTAGTAAAACAGGGGCAAAAAGATCCATAGTTTAACAATTTAAGGGAGGGTAGTGTGGTATCTTCAGCTTACAAGCCAGAGGTGAGAAGGGGAGTCCTAGACTGACGTCATAGGGTTGTTGTCAAAGGCTCATCAGAGACTGAAATGAGATGATGCCTATGACATGCCCAGCACAGCACCCAGGAAAGACTAGGTAGTCGGTACACATGAACTGTTAACATCAGCCAAGGTCAGACAAGCAAGTGCTGGAGCCCAGACTGGAGCCTGCAATCACCACCCTGTCTCCTGCACCATGCTCTCTTTTGCCATCAGGGACTCCTTGTTAATTTCTCTGGGCCTCAGTTCACTGTAGAATGAAAGGACCAGCTTTATTGATCTACATCTCTTAATCCCTCTGAGTCTATAGCACTGGAGTGGGAATCCATCACTGAATCAGCATCTGGGAACACTGAGAGAAGACACATGGTAAGGCTCATTGTCCTGAGAATAGCATAAGGCTCCAGGAAGAAGAAGACCCTGGAAATTGGTATCCATTATCTCATTCAGTTCCCTCAGGCACCTGGATTTTTATTATGCTTATCTAAGTTGTGAGACTCCAAAATGATGTGACTATCCCAGAGTCATAGCTAGTGTGACAATGGCCAGGATTCAAACCCAGATATGACTCCAGAATTCATATTTTCACCACTGTAGGCCCACAAAGGTCTCTATGAGGGGAAAAAAATCAGTTACAGACAGGTGAATCTCGGGCCAGTAAGTGACACTAGAAGGTGGGGAAACACCTATAATAGGGTAGTGCTTATAATATATTACACTGTTAGAAAAAAATTATTGAGAAAGACTTTGAAATTTCATAGTATTCTCAGTCCATCCATCTGGGTTATCTTCAACTTTCATGATGTTTGACCAGGTTATATTACAACTTTGTGGAAATGGAAATTGGCTGTAGAAACCTAATAGTAATCAAATAATTCTTGCTATAGAAATGCAAATTCTGTTCCAAAGAGGTTCAGTTGGCTTCCCTCCTCATTGTGGAGGAAGCCAGTTCACTTTGCTTTTTAATTTGCTTAATGCAAATACCTGTCTACATTCTTAACGGCTTAGAATTGTGTCTTCTCTTCGGATTCCTCCTTTGAATCATTTGAAACAACTTTCTGGCTCCCTCATTAATTAATGAGTTAAGTAAAATGTTTGATATGTGTGTTCATTTCATATGAAAGTCATGATTTATCTTCTTTTAAACATGCATTTTGACCTTGGGCTGTCCCTAATTGCAAACTGCTCCATCATAAGAGCTACACCCAGCCTATCCTAGTCATCGTTCCTTTCCAGCATCATGGAAGTAGTCATGAAGACTTAGGCTGCGTGTCTGAAGCTCGTGTCCCTGGGAAGAAGATGGAAGAAAGAAAGTAAGCCTGGCTCTTTTCCCCCAGGGAAGGAAAAGGGGCGTGGTTTGAGCCTAATGTGGTGATGGGGCTGAGGAAAAAGTGAAGTAGGTATGAAAGCACCCAAGAAAACCAGTTTCCCTGGCTGTAGGATGGAGGGAGACCACAAGCCCCTCCTGGAAATCCCATGTTCTGCTTTGCACCGGTGCTAAGGAATGATACTGGGAAGGGGAGAATGGCTCTATCTGTGCATGTTGAGCAGAGGATCCGGAAGCTCTCCTTGGGAACCCTTGGGAAGAGATAGAGCAGTGCTGTGGGGTTGCCACATAAAATACAGGATGCTTAGTTAATTAAGCTTGAATTTCAGAAAAACGATGAATAATTTAAATACTTTTAGTTCCATCCTTACACTAAACATTTTTTGTTGTTTATGTGAAATTTAAATTTAACTGAGTGTCCCGTATTTTTATTTGCTGAGTCTCACAACCTCAGCTGAGAGATCACACTCAGTTGTTAGAAAGCCAGACAATACAACAGAGTAGTTCCTCAAGGCAGAGAACAGCAAGAGTCCGGGGGCTTTCCGGAGCCTTCAGACCCAGAGGCTCCTTCCAATTGACCATCATGGATGTCCCAGAAACATACACCCAGATGCCCCACTGGGTAGAGACAACTGGGAGCAGAAGTCTGAAAGCCAGTGTGATCCAAACAGGATCATCTAAAAGGGATGAGGTTATTTATTTATTACTTTCAATTTCCAGGTTTAAAATTGTTGCTTTCATCCTTGCAGATAAGAACTTGTAGGGGCAGAAAACTTTTCCCTCTGTATTTATAGGTTCTTTTGGCTGGCCAATTAATCAAAATGACATGAGACAGATTAATAAGAGAAAATCAAATTTAGTTATGTATGTATGGGACCCCATAAAAAATATGAGACCAAACAACAAGTTGGTCATTTGAGGCTTATATGCCATCCTGAGCTAAGGATGGGATAAGGATCTGGGCTTCAAAAGGGAGGGGGTAATTTACAGAACAATAAAAAGCAGGAATTTGGTAATCAGATACTTGCCCTGCCATACAAATAGTTCTTTCAGATAAAAAGTTATCTCTCGTAATAGCTCTCTTTCTAGGGCAGGCCCCTGTTAACAAACAAAAACTCAAGGAATAAGTTTGAAGATCTAATTATCTTTATTAAGTAATTTAAGAATCAGGCAGCATCCTACTTAGCAAGCAGAAAGATGCTCTGAGGAGTTGTACAAAATGGAAGGTTTTTATAGGAAGGAAGGAGGGACAAGGAAGTTATTAGCAAAAGAAAAGTTTGTTTCAGACAAGGTCACTTTCCTTTAGCAGGATGAGCATGGGTTCTTACCATGCAGAGGACCTTATTTTCCTTTGGGGGATGGAAAGGGCCCATGCAACCAATTACCTCATTGCTGCTGACCAGAAAATTCCTGACTGACCAGTAAAGACCACATTTCTGGGGGAGGTTGAAACTGCAATTAAGTCTCATTTTGGTGATGTGGCTTAGCATAAGGGACTCCATTTTGGCCTGGGGTTTTCTTTTTGATGCTTGGTAACTAAATTTTTTTAGGTCGTTAAGGAAGAGGTAAAAGTTTTCTTGAGTCCCCTGGGTCCTGATTGCCTTTAGCTCAAAATAATTTACATGCCAAAGTGACATATTTGGGGGTCATGTATTTTGCTTCCTCTCAGATTCCTAGAAAAGATTAATTACATGAGTTATAAAGAAATAAATGTGGGGGAGGAAAAATAATTTTCCCTCTTCCTTTCTAGGTTTTTGGCTGAGACACTCCAACCCTGCCCTCCCACCCCCCACAAATGAAAGACAGGTTAGCAGGAAAAAAACAAACAGAAGCTTAATAACATGTATACCTCCTGTATACACGGGAGAGACCCAGGAAAACTGTGTAACTCCCTGAAATGGCCCAAGCCACCACCGGAAATCCTATCTGCAGCTAAAGACAAAAGATGTTGGGGGTGGGGAGGGTTGTGGAGCAAGTTGTGGAAAGTTTCCAAGCAAAGCACAGTAAATGAGGTTGTGGCCGTTAGGCGGATTAAAGTCTCTGCTTTCTTCACTGATAAGAGTTTCTAAAGATTTAGAGTCATCCTTCTCTTTCTGGTGTAAAGACATCTTTACAAATGGAGAGTTCCCTTCTAAATGTAAATGTCTCTTATGAGAAAGTGTAACTTTTATCCTGTTTTCAGAGTTTCTCTGGTGTCTGCAGTTTCTTAAAAATAACCAGCTTAAAATAATCTCTATGCCAAAGAGGCATGTTTTTCGGTGACTAATTCCACTCCCCTTTAAGAAACTGTTTTTCTTTTTCTTCCTTTTTTTTTTTTTTTAAGATTTTATTTATTTATTTGCCACAGAAAGAGAGTTCACAAGTAGGCAGAGAGGCAGGCAGAGAGAGGGGGGTGGGAAGCAGGTTCCCTGCTGAGCAGAGAGCCGGATGTGGGGCTCGATCCCAGGACTCTGAGGTCATGACCTGAACTGAGGCACCCAGGCGCCCCAGAAACTATGTTTTTCTTGCACATACATCCCAGCAGTGTGGATGTTAAAGTTTGACTCCGCTATGGTGACTGAACAGATGTTGGGCATAGGAATACGGACAATTCCTAACAACAAAGGCCAAGAAGAGCTCCTTGTCCCCTACTGAGAGTAGCGCTCAAAGTTCCAGTTACACCCCCAGATGAGGGGCAAATGCCTCATGCCCATCCCTACTTGTATCTGTTAGGATACCCAGAAAACATTGGCTTCCCCCACATTCCTACTGTGAAATGGTGAGGATTTGGTCCCTGGCTTTGTATATCCTTTGCTTTTGTATATGGCACATTCTGAGTAACACGGGGAGCTTTTACAAATGATTAATTGAGCAATTAAGTCAAATCCAGGACCTGAAATTCCCCTTAAATGAAAACACCTGAGATCCTCTCTCCAGGAAGGAATTACGCTTAGTACTTCACAAAGCTTTTATGAAGATTAATAAATTGCTATTTTCAAAGGTGTTTGAGAACTCTGGATAATAGTGTCTGCATTGCATGGTTTAGAAATTTATGAAGATTTGCATTAATAAGGTATTTATTTGGTACCTAAAAAAACAAATTAGAGCAGCCCTTTCCTATGGAGGCTCCCTGCCACATGTGGCTTTTGAGCACTTAAAATGTGACCAGTGTGACTAAGGAACTGAATTTGAAATTGTATTTCATTTTAATTAATTTACATCTAAATAGCCACATGTGG
This sequence comes from Potos flavus, assembly GCA_028534135.1. Classification (NCBI taxonomy): domain Eukaryota; kingdom Metazoa; phylum Chordata; class Mammalia; order Carnivora; family Procyonidae; genus Potos; species Potos flavus. The sequence goes on along the minus strand of CM052893.1, from coordinate 5,208,364 downwards.
CTAACTACATCTTACAGGAAGCAGTATTAGAGCAATGACAAAATAGGAAAATTCAAGATTTAAAGTAAACTCCTAATGGCAATGACAATTACAATGGCACTTACTATTATTATAAAAATTTTTAACATCTACATCAGAGCTTCCCAAATTAGTTTTGCAAATAACACTTTTCCGTCAGGGAATAAAATGTTTGATTAAACAAAGTAAAACAGGATTTGTCAGATTTTTACTGTTAATATGCATTGTGCATATCCAGGTATGGGACATTATATTCAGGCTTCTTCAATGTTTCTCCCAAACTTATTTACTTCCAGAACCACTTTCGCCCACAAAATGCCTACTCACATCTGAAACTTGTGTTTGAGAAGTCTCCTGGAACACAGTTTGAGAAATCCTGGTGTGGAGAGAAGGGACACAACAAAATGAAGACCTTGACACGCTGCATTTGAAACGAGCCTATGTCCAGACATAACATTAGGACTTGATGCTGTTCACTATTTTGGGTTGATGCCCTTTTTCTATCACTATGCATACCTCATTCCTGACCCTCAACTGCCCCACCTTACGGTCTTCCACGGCTGCAGCTACGAAATAGTTTACATGACAGCCTAAAACAGTTTTTTGACTTTTTTAAAGCATAGGAACATAGGAATTCTAAAAATGAATTTTTTAAGATTTCATTTATTTATTTGACAGAGAGATAGAGAGCACAAGCAGGCAGAGTGGCAGGCAGAGGGAGAGGAAGAAGCAGGCTCTCCACTGAGCAGGGAGCCCGATGTGGGGCTCGATCCCAGGACCCCAGCATCATGAGCCAAAGGCAGCCACTTAACCCACTGAGCCACCCAGGCACCCCTAAAAATGAATTCTTATAGAAAATGCTATAATCTCTACATATAACAGATAAAAATAGTGTCTCATTACTATAAATGTGTTTTAGATATATATCTTTACATTAATTTGTCAATAGTAAATAAATAATAATATAATAGTAATAAATAAATAATAGAAATTTCTTGTTGGGGGCTATGGACATTGATAGGTATCTTACATCATTCTCAGCATGTAACTGATTTTTGGGTTTTGTTTTGGCTATAAACTAATATACTTTAAAAACATGACTTACACATGTAAGTACTTATATGTGGAACAGAGCTTTTTATGTATTTTGTTTTATTTTTTTAGTAGCTGACTTGCCATTAATTACAGGATACTCTTAAGCAGACTCAGCAGGAAAAACTTCCTTTCAAAATTCATTTACATAAATTGAGATTTCCACTTCCAGTCAAGATGCAGTAAAAGGGACCAGATTTATTCTTCCTACACACTTAGAAACACAGATAAAATACAGGAAACAAAGGTGTTCAGTCATTGGATGTCAGGCAGCACAAGAGAGGGAAGCATACAACTTGAGTCCTACAAGTGCCCCAGCTTACTGGCCCAAGAGAGCTCCTAGGCTGCAGCTCAGAGAGGGGGATCCCAGGTGGGTCCTAGCAGCCTCCCAGACATGAGGAGACAGATGTGGAAGTCTGGGAAGGCCAAGGCAGCTGAATTTCACAGAGCAGAGTACCAAGGAAGAGAGAGCTGAACAAAGAAAGAGTAGAAGAAAGCTGGGGAGGGTCCCCTTGATTCTTTAAAAGAGTACTAATCATAGCTCAGGTCACAATCTCAGGGTCCTAGGATCGAGCCCCACATCGGGCTCTCTGCTCAGCGAGGATCCTGCTTTCCCCTCTCTCTCTGCCTGCCTCTCTGCCTACTTGTGATCTCTCTCTCTCTCTGTCAAATAAATAAATAAAATCTTAAAAAAAAAAAAAAAAAGGAATACTGACCAGCACATACGTAGGAGACACTACCCTAGGAGCTCACGGAAGGCTGGAAATGGAGAAATATCTCATTTTACTGCACTTTGCTTTATTGTGTTTTTTTTTTTTTTTTTTACAAATTGAGTGTTCGTGGCACCTCCGCGAGGAGCATATCTAATAGAGCTATTTTTCCAACAGCATGTGCTCGCTTTGTGTCTCCGTGTCACAGTGTTTCAAACTTTTTCATTAATATTGTATTTGTTATGGTGATCTGTGATCAGTGATGATGACTCGTTGAAAACTCAAATGATGGTTGGCATTTTTTAGCAATAAAGTCTTTTAAAATTAAAGTATGTACGTTACTTTTACAGACATAATGCTATTGCCCCTTAATTGACCGCAGTATAGTGTAAACATAACTTTCATATGTTCACTTGACTTGCTTTATTGCAGTTTCACTTTATTGCAGTGGTCTGGAACTGAACCCGCAATATCTCCAAGGTACGCTTAGAGTTTGTGTTGCCCCCAGCCAGAGTAGAAAAACATCCTAACTCAGGATACTAGGTAGATCAATAAAAGGATTATTTCCTAAGTAAAGGAGCAAAATTGGTCCTAACCTAAAGACCATTCTGATTCCACCTAACAAAAGCAAGCCTCAAAAGAATCAATTTGTTTTCAAGTAACTAACTACATCCCAAGATAAAGATCAAGAATACATATAGGAATACAAAAATACCCAGCAGTCAAAAAGGTAAAATTCAAAATGTTTCGGATCCAGTCAAATGTTACCAGGCATTCAAAGAAGCAGGCAAGTATGAGCCATGATGAGGAGAAAAATTAATCAATAGAAATAGACCCCAAGATGACAATTATGATATAATTTATAGACAAAGGGCATAGAGCTGTTATTAAAACTATGCTGCATATGTTCCAGGCAGTAGAGGAAAGATGGACTATGTTAAGTAGTCATGAAAAATATAAAAAGATATATTTTTTAAAAGTAAATTATATTTCTTTTTTTTCTTAAGACTTTATTTATTTTTCAGAGAGAGAGAGAGAGCACACAAACAGGGGTAGCAGCACACAGAGGGAGAAGCAGGATCCCCATTGAGCCCAGATCCTGGGATCATGACCTGCGCCAAAGGCAGACGTTTAACCAACTGAACCACCCAGGAGTCCCAAAAAGACCAAGATTATATTTCTAAAAATGAAAACTATAAAATCAGAGATGAAAAATACACTGGAAGGATTAATGGCAGATTAGATGTTGCAGAAGAAAAGATTAGTCAACCCAAAGACAGAAATAGAAACTAGCTAAAATGAAACAAACAGGGGCTCCTGGGTGCCTCAGTCGTTAAGCATCTGCCTTTGGCTCAGGTCATGATCCTGGAGTCTTGGGATTGAGCCCCACACTGGGCTCTCTGCTCAGTGGGAAGCCTGCTTCTCCCTCTCCCACTTCCCCTGCTTGTGTTCCCTCTCTCACTGTGTCTCTCTCTGTCAAATAATAAATAAAATCTTTAAAATAAATAAATAAATAAATAAAATAAAATAAAATAAAATGAAGTGAAACAAACAAACAAAAAACCCCAAAGAAATGTACAGAGCATTAGGACAACTTTAATCAGCCTAATGCCCATGTAATTAGACTCCCGGAATAAGAAATGAGCGAGCTGGAGTAACAGAACTGCCATTTGAAGAAATAATATCCAAAAATTTGCAAGTTCATGGAGACCATAAACCCATAGATCAAGATCAAAATCTCCAAATACTAGAAACATGAAGAAGACTATACTAAGGCACATAAAAATCAAATTGATTAAATCCAGTTTTTAGATTTATTTTTATTTTTCCAAAAGATTTTATGTACTTATTTGAGAGAGAGAGCATGAGTGGGGCAAGGGGCAGAGGGAGAGGGACAAGCAGACTCCTTGCTGAGGAGGGAGCCAGTGAGGGGTGCCATCCCAGGATCCTGAGATCATAACCTGAGCTGAAGTCAGACACTTAACTGACTGAGCCACCCAAGCTGCCCCTTAAATCCAGATTTAAAGAAAAAATCTTGAAAGCGGTCTAAGAACCAGGAAGTGGAAGAAGATCCAGCCCAAACTCAGGCAAGTACAGTCAGTATCACATCATCTGCCCAAGCCCTTTGCCCTTATCCAGACTTTAATGTGCTCCAAAATATGACCCTTGCCTTTCCTCTTCAATACATATCTTCTCTTCAACTGCTTCTTTGGTTGGGAGATATTTAACCAAAGTCACTTTTATCAGTCAAGGTCAATCAGAGAAGCAGAACCGCTAGATTTTATAGAAGATTTCATTCCTTCAGGCAGGCAGCTGGGAAGGGAAGACAAACACAAAGTGGGGGAGTATAAGAACAAGGAAAAACCCAATCACATGAGCTCAAACCCACAGAAATGGATGGGAGTCCTTGTCAGTTCTTGTTGCATATGATCCCGATGATGTGGATGTCCTTCAGAAGCCAGCACCCTTCATCACTGACCTAAACACACACCCAGGCATGCAAGAAGCTAAAAGAGAATCCAGGGGATGGTGGAACAGTTTTAGGCCCGACCCCTGCCTCATGCTAGCAAGGTGAACCGGAAGAGAGTCAAGAAGGTGTGTGAGCTACGAAGTGGCTGTCACTGCATGGGCTCCCCAAAATCTCCTGTAAGAATCTGTCTAGTGGTCCATCTTAACCAGAAACCAACAGGAAAGAGATTTCTAGGAAACATAATCCAAGCACACTGACACATTAAAAAGCACCACAGCAACTAAAATAGCATTTGTGGAATAGCAGAGAATTTCAGTCATCATCAAAAATGTGTCTATGGATGGTCTATCTAAGCTTATTGCCTAATGAATTGTTCTATAGTCACTTTTCTTTGTATTTAGTAATCCTGCTGGAACACTGTGATGAATGCATCAGGTACAAGTGGCTCAAACTGCTTTTTCAATGGAGAGACCACAGAGTGTATAAAAAGGTTTACAAGAATACAAACCTACTAAGTAATGCTAAAGAAAGTCTCCGTCTTGAGAAACTCTCCCTCAATACTTGAGGTCACAGGAAAGAGGCAAATGTATCTGCTCTCAGAAAGGAAGGTGTTGGCAAACTATAGAAAAAGCCAGAATGGAATTTGGTAGTTAATGAACTTGAATCTTGGCTGCCTCTAAAAGATGACTTTCCAAGCATGAGCTCTTGAGGTTAATTTCATGTGATGCTGAAAAGAGCTCAATGGTGACAAAATAAGAGGCAACAAAATCTTTCCTGAGGGTGGCCCAGAGATCACTTTCCCTGGTGAAGTGAAGATCTGGAAGGAGCTTATTTAGAACCTCAGAGTGTTTCCGTGGTACTAAAAACTGATGGGAATAGCAGCCAGAGTTCTTCACGGACACAGAGGGAAAGGGGCTTCATTTGTGAGAGCCAGACAAACTCTAAATAGCCTCCAGTGAATACCAATGTAGAGCGATCCTTAGTGGTCTGAGAGGAGCAATACAGAATCTGGTAAGGGAAAACCTGAGGGAAATAAGCCCACAGTGGAGAGCAGCTGGCAACAGAGAGGGTTTGAAGACTTCTCTTTATGAATAGGACTTCTGGAAACCCATATACACACCATCATTGTCACCTATCATAACCACCACCACCACGACGATCACCATCACAACCACCACCATTATGATCAGCATCACCACCACCAGCACCAGCATCAGCACCATCACGACCACCACCATCACAAACACCAGCATGATAAGCATCACCACCACCACCACGACCATCACCATCACAAACACCACCATCACTATCACTGCCATCATCACCATCATCACCAACACCACCACCATGATCACCACCACCATCACTACCACCGTCATCATCACCACCGTCACCACCACCATCACAACCACCACCATTATGATCACATCACCACCACAACCACCATTATGATCAGCATCACCACCACCACCATCACTACCACCATCACAACCACCACCATTATGATCACATCACCATCACCATCACAAACACCACCATTATGATTAGCATCACCACCACCACCACCACCACCATCACCTACACCAACACCACCATCACTACCATCACCAACACCACAATCACTGTCACCACCATCACCACAATCACCATCACCACCACAATCACCACCACCACCATCACTATCACTACCACCATCACCATCACCACCACCATCACCACCATGATCACCATCACCATCATCAATACCACCATTACTTCCATTCATGGGGAAAGGACACTATAACAAGGGCTTCCAAGTTCTAAGTATTGACAATACTTAGCACTTCTCTTTCTACTTTGATTCCTCTCATTACAAAGATTTAAAAAGTCATAAAGATAGAACAAAAACCTATATTAGTTCATTCAAAGTTCATTGAGTTTACAAGAGATCCAAGAACCCTTAGGGGGTTTTGAGCTAATGGAGCTAAAGTGAAATTCTACCTTCCAAGCCCCGAACTCCAAATATTTCTGCACTTTCAATTTCTTCTCTCTTGGAGGTTTAAAATTTCTGCCCCAACTTCCTGTTCTCTGTAATAATGACAGACATATCATTTTCATCCTTGCAACACGCCCTGCAGAGTAATCAGGCAGTGGGATTTTCAGAACTCTCAAGCTGATAAAAGCAGCCATGGAGAGGTGCTGAGGATCCCTGCATGATGGAGTAGCCCCAGGTCATCAACAAGCTTCAATCAAGAAGCACAGGCAGCCCGCCTCTTAAACACCATTATGGATTGGAGACCCGCACTTAAGATGTGCAATGAGTTCTGTCTGTTGACATAATTGCCTTTTCCCAGAAACCACTAATGGTTTCTCAGGATGAGAAAACTGTAGTAAGATGTGAGATGCCTGTTTATGGATAATTGAAGATTAATGAGACTTTGGTGACATTCATCAAGTGTCAAATCACAGACAGGTCATTTGCAAGCATAACTACATCAATGCTTGGATTTCACTCCAATTCTCCAGAGGAAAGGTGTGATTATGGAAAGACTTTGCTTTTCACTGCTGGGGTAAATTCCAGAGAGCTACAAAGTGTGTGTACTAAGAGTATTCTTTTTCTGTCCTCTGAGCTTAAAATTATGATTGGCTCTTGAAATTTTTATATTTAGCTTATTAGAGAATGTCGACAGTTATGAATTACCTAACAGTCTTCATCAAGCCAACAGAAGTTGTAATTAGTCTTACATCAGGTTTCCTAATGGATCTGTAACATCAGTAATTCACTGTCATATTGAAACTATCTTGCTTCCCCATTTCCCCAATTCTGCCCTCTGTCAAATATAAAAATGTGCTCTGTTCATGTTCACTCACTGGTAGATTCAACTATTGTCCCCGATTGTCCATCCTTCCCTGGATCCATACTTTTTGCTATGTAAACATGCAGTTCTTTTCACTAAAGATGTAAACTTTCCCCAATCCATAACTTCAGGTTTGCTCATGTACTTTCCTTTGCCTAAATGAATGGGGGCAAAGTGATAGTCTGCTAACTCTATGCATAGATTTTAAGAGGTTACATGTGTTTTCCTTTTCCCTGTTGGGCTTCTGCCATCATAATGAGGGGAAGATGCCCCAGGTCACCTGCTAGTCCAAGGACAATGAGAGACATGTGGAGCAGAGCTGAATCCCACCTGCAGCTGATAGCCAAACTCAGCTGACACAAGTGTAGATTAGCCCACTCTCAGTTGGCGCACGGATGCCAAGCAAGACATTTGTTTTAAACCATTGAATTTGGGGATTCTTTTTTAAAGATTTTATTTATTTATTTGACAGAGAGAGATCACAAGTAGGCAGAGAGGCAGGCAAAGAGAGAGGGGGAAGCAGGCTCCCCGGTGAGCAGAGAGCCCGATGCGGGGCTCAATCCCAGGACCCTGAGATCATGACCTGAGCCGAAGGCAGAGGCTTTAACCCACTGAGCCACCCAGGCGCCCCGGGGATGGTTTGTTCAGCAGCAAAAGCTACCTGATCTATCATTTATTGAGCCCCTACAGTATTCCAGAGATGGGTTAAGAACAGCGCAATCAGAGATATGCAAAACGTAAGTCCTTACCCTCAAGAGAAGTCTAGTCACTTACCAACAAGATACTACTCTGACTGGGACGAGGCTAGAGAGCCCCAGGCTCTCAGACTCCAGCTTCAAGTCCTGCCTTATTCCATGCACCCAGAAGTATTAATGTAAACAGTGGCAGCAACAGTGCCAATAGAGAAACTAGTATAAGAATTGAGGGAATTCTTATTAAAGTGTGGACTTTAGTTCAAACCTTAGCAGCCACTTTTCAAAGAATGTTCGTAAATAGATTACATAGATAGATACAGATTTTTTTTAAATTTACAACAAATGTTCACCAAAAGATCTCTTTAAAATGATGGTTCTCAAAAAGCTGCATAAGAGATATGATTAGGGGTGGCTCAGTTGGTTAATCGTCTGACTCTTGGTCATGATCTCAGGGTTGTGAGATTGAGCCCTGCTCAGGCTCTGCAATGAGCATGGAGCCTGCTTGGGATTCTGTCTTTTCCTCTGTTCCCCACCCCCACCAAAAAAAGAGACTCATGATTAGAAGTGAGTCATTTTATTTTTTTTGTGAATTCAGAATCCTCAGGGATTCCAATTCAGTAGGTCCAGTCTTTGCCCCTTCAATTATGATGCTATAAGTCTAAATACCACTATTTGAAAATTTCTGCTCCAAATGGCAAGCTTCTTGGGACATTCAAAACATACTCTGACATGAATTCACATGGACCCTGTGTCAGGTTTCTTATTGGCAGAGCTCTGGCCAGTTCTTAAACTTATGAAAGCCTTCTTGCTCCGTTCTTCCCATCATCTCACCTTATTTCCTGATCCCTACCCTTTGATCTGGTCGTCCTGGGTTCTGGATATTACTCTGCACTTAGTAGGCGTGCAACTAACATTTTATGAATGAGCCACATGCTTGTCACTTGCCTGGACCCAGGCCCCTGCCAGCTCCTCCTCACCCAGCTGACTCCTATTGCTCTATCACTGGTCTGATGACGTGAGTTGTCCTACTCACAGGAATCCTACTCATTCCTTCATAAAGGACCCCAACAATTTGTCTTCTTGGACCACCAATGCTCGGAGCTGACAATCTCTGAGCTTTATTTTTGGGGGGGGGGTTGTTTGTTTGTTTGTTTTTATATTTTATTTATTTATTTAGAGAGAGTGTGCAAATGGAGAAGGACAGAGGGAGAGGTAGAGAGAATCTCAAGCACTCTTCCATGCTATGATGTGGGGCTCAATCTCATGACCCTGAAATCATGACCTGACCCTGAGATCATGATGTCAGCCAAAATCAAGAGTCTGACCCTTAACCAACGAGCCACCCAGGTGCCCCTGAGCTTTATGTTTACTGGAACCTAGAGCAGCTGGAAGATCAGACCCCAGACAAGACCTTCCGCTATCCTTGAAACTGGCCTGAACTCCCAACAGTTTCAGCACATCTTAGAGAGGAAGAAAGATGGAGGAAGTAGAAAACTGGTTTATGTCTATAAATAACGACTGGCCTCCTGGGAACAGGCCAAGGCAAAACAGAATCAAATGCCATTCCAGAAATGTCAACAGTCTCAGGGAAGCAGGCATGTTTACAATGCAGATCTAAGTCATTTAGCATCACTGAAGTACAGTCCAGAATATGGAGCTGCTGACTGTTTAATAGGTTTCAATAAATAATCCCAGCACACAGCAAAATTACAACTCTGCTCTGCCATCTGGAACTTGATGTTCATGAGCTGATTAGAAACCAGCCACCTGATGTCATTATATTTCTCCCTTGCCTATTTTAAAAGAATTTCACAATATCCCGGAGCATAAAAGAAGTGACAAAAGGCACAAGAGAGAATGAGGTTCCAGTTTGGTCTGCATATTTGGAATTGCTCTCACACATAGAACAGGAATTTGGTTTGGTTTGGTTTGGTAAATGGAATTCTTTATTTAATAGCCTTGCAACCCTGGGGTTCTACCTGGTGAGGTGCTGCCGACGTTAATTATGAAATTCAATGCAATTTGAGAGCAAATATAAGGAGCGTCTGGGGTGACACCTTTCACCCAGTAAATACGTGGCCAGAGAGTTGCACGTAAATTCCACTGTGGTCGAGCAGATGACAGTTTGAATTCAATCAGGAACGCTGCCATTTAGGGGAATCCTATGGTGAATTCTCTTGTAAAACCAAAGATTCTCTTAAGGTAGTAAATGATAATTATCCTTTGCATTTTTTTGATAAATACGAATTTCACATGAGTGCTCCGAACACTTTTCCACACCTTTCTGTAGGCCCATATTGCTTTCTATCTGCTCTGGCTCTTGTATCAGCTTTCTTACACCCTGGCTAGTCTATTCACTCTCTGGTCAGAGGCCTTCCTGATATTTGAGTTCTGTGAGCACCTGTCTCATGCCCAGAGTACAATTTATGTTGTTTATTACAGCCGCCAGCACAAATGCCTCTCTTTGCTACCAAGAGGCAACAACGCTGAAAACATGAATCAACCTTGAAAAGGTTTTACTGGATCCAAAGATGGTATTATCCAAATGACATTGCACTGAATTTTAGAGGACAGCTAATGTTTTTCTCTTGCAAAATCTCCCTGTGTCATTGTCAGAGGAGGAATTTGTCATTATGCAGAACAAGGGCTTAAACACTGGGTGTTCTTTGCGTTATTAGGTCCTCAACATCATTTACCATTTCATTAACTGTAAGCACAAATAACCTGTATTTCCCCTCAATCTGGTAAGCCCGCTTTTCCTCACAAACCTTTATTGCTGCAAAAGGTGAAATGAAATGGGGTCATTTATGTCAAGGAGTTGTAAAATGGAGCCAGGAGGCCATTAAGGAGATGGACCTTATGCACGCCCTCACTGGCCAAGCCATGAACTTTTGACATGAGCCAAGCACGAATATTCCAAGGACTCAGTCCGAACACCTGCACTTTGCTATAAAGAGGCTTTGCTTAGTGACAACCTGAACAACCAACGATCTTCAGCCAAGATGGCTGTCCTGCCATCAACACCAATCAAAATCCTTTGGAAACAACCTAGGCAAGCATCCCCTTTTGTTTTTAAAAACCCTTGACTTTTGTTCTCTGGGGCGGGGAGGGAGCCTGAGTTGGGCTCCTGCCCAAATCTGTGTTCCCCAAATTGCAGTCTGAGACCCAGATAAAAGCTTTTGTTTTTAATTTAACTCAGTTTCTTCTCTTGGTTAACATCACGTATTGTGGCACCTCATTCATGGAATCAAAGTTGTTTTTAACTCCTTGAAGTCAGGGACTATCCTAGGGTTTCTGTTTCTTAGGAATTTTATCTCTTATTACATGGGATCTCATGGTTCTGTGTGAAAAATAGGCACTCAAGGAATAAATTGATGGGTTTTGTTGAAAATAGACTCTGAAGAAAACACATCATGGATGAGATTTTTTATTTAATTGTTGCAAGCCATCTGGATGACTTTTCAGCACCACAGATAGCAGACACATGTTCTAGTTCTTGGTCATGTAACACTCCCCTAAAATATTTTTGCATAGTAAGGAAGATATATTAGGGAGCACTCTATAAACGACATCGTTGTAAAGCTAATGTTGGAGCAAACATGTCTGTGGTGATAGTCATGAGGCAGTTAGTGCTGGAAGACAATTCTCCATGGGTCTCTCACATTTCCACATGTGTTGAGAGCAGAGGACTTTCTTCTGGAGTATGTGTGTGGCAAACAGGCTTAGGAAAGAGATACCGTCTCCTTGAAAAAAGGGCAGGTTTTCTCACAGCCTTGGAAAATAGAGATGAGCAACATTAATTGTTGTTAAGACAATAAAATTTTTCTATTGGCTGGCATTTGTCACAAACATTGAAAGCCATGGCAGAGGTCCCCAGGGAGCCATCAGGCATACTCCCGGGGGCAAGGGGGGAGTGTGCTCAAGGGTGCCCTCCATGGTTTTCACTTTCCCGTAGGTAGGAGAGCAGGTGAGGAGGAGGGGCACACATGACATGGCTGACAGTCCGGTCATGTGGAATTCTCACTCATCCTTGAGTCCTCAAAACCGTGACAGTGTCAGTCCTCAGCAGACCTTCAGTAAATGTTCTATTCCTTCTCTCTCTCCTTCAAAACACTGTTATCTTTCATAATGTCTTTCATTTCATCAAACTCATTTCATTCTCTCTCCCCTTCAATTTCTCTTCTTTCTCTCTTTCAATTTATTTAACAAAAACCACGGTCTTTCATTCTCAATTTTTTAGGATATAAAATAATTTTGGAAGAAGTAACATTTAAACCTAAATTTACATTAAGAAATGAAAGATTGATGGGGCTCCTGGTGGCTCAGTCACTTGGGCATCCAACTCTTGATTTCAGCTTGGGTCTTGATCTTAAGGATCATGGGTTCTGGCCCCATGTTTGGCTCCATGCTGGGCATGGAAATTACTTTTAAAAAAAGACAGAAAGAAACGGAGGAGTGATAAGATACATTTCCAAAAAAGCCACTGAGAAAAAACGGTGGGGAGAGGATTTCAAGAGAGAATAGAGTATAGAAAAAACAATTTTCCCTCAGCCATTCACTCTTGCTACCAAAACATGACCTAAGGGACCTATCCTGTTGGAAAGCTCATAGAAAGATATATTTGACAACAAAAGTTTCTAACTTTATATTCATCCTGGAGTTTGTTTTTAAATTTAACTAGCACATTAAAAAATTCTCAGAATCACTAGTTATCAGGGAAATGCAAGTAAAAATCACATAAGCCCTTCTAAAAAAACACAAAGCTCCACATGATATGTCTACGCAGCCACTAGAATGTCTCAAGCTAGAAGACTGACAAAACCAAGTGTTGGTGAGGATGTGAACCAAATGGAACTCTCACACATTGCTGGTCGGCATACAAAATGGTGCAGCCACTTTAGGAAGCAGTATGAGATGACCGTATGAAATTAAACATACACTTCCCATGTGACCCACCAATGCAACTCTTAGGTATCTCCCAAGAGAAATGAAATGTGTCCATGTAAATATTTGAACATGCACATTCATATCAGCATTATTCAAAACCAAAACAGTCAGAAACTATAACCAAAACCAAAGATGCCTGCTTTCACCACTTCTATTCTAACATATTAGAAGTTCTAGCTAGAGAAATTAGGTGAGAAAAAGAAATAAAAGGCATTCAAATTGGAAAAGAAGAAATAAACTTATCTCTGATCACAGATGATATGATATGTAGAAAAACCTAAAGATTACACACACACACACAGAAATCTATTAGAGCTAGTAAATGAATTCAGTAAAGTCGTAAGATACAAAATTAACACACAAAAATCAGTTGCATCTTTATAGATTGACAATGAACAACCCAAAAAAAAGAAAATAAAAAAACAATCTCATTACAATAATATCTAAAAGAATAAAATAGGAATAAATATAATCAAGGAGGCAAAAGACTTGTGTACCAAAACTACAAAGCATTGCTGAAAGACGTTAAAGAAGACATAAATAAGCAGAAAAACATCCCATGTTCATGGATTGGAAGACTTAATATTATTAAGGTCACAAGACTACCCAAAATGATCTACATAGTTTTCATAGGGTTCAATGCAACCCCTAAAAAAAATCTCAATAGTAGTTTTTGTTTGTTTCTCAGAAATAGTAAAAGCTATCCTAAAATTCATATGGAACTTCGAGGGACCCTGAAGCACTGACATTCTTGACAAAGAACAAAGAGGACTCACTTCCTGGTTTCAAAACTTACTATAAACTACAGTAATTAAAACAGTGTAATACTTATATAAGGACACATATAAACCAATGGAAGAGAGTCAAGCAATAAACCCAAATATATGGTCAACTGATTTTTGACAAGGTGCCAAGACTATTCATTGGGGGAAGGACAGTCTTTTCAACAAATGGTGCTGGGAAAACTGGATATCCTTGTGCAGAAGAATGAAGTTGGACTCTTACTTTATATCAGATACAGAAATTTACTCAAAATGGATTAAAGACTTAAATATAAGACCTAAAACTGTAAAACTCCTAGAAGAAAACATAAATCTTCATAACATTAGATTTGTCATGATTCTTGGACATGACACCTAAGCACAGGCACCAAAGAAAAAATAGATAAATTGGACCTTATCAAAATTAAAAACTTTCATGCATCATAGGACAGTATCAAGGAAGTGGAAAGACACCCCAAAGAATGGGAAAAAACATTTGCAAATCATTTATTATAAGGGCTTAATATCCAGAAAGAACTCTTACAACAAAAAGATAAACAATTCACCTAAAAAAAAAATGGGCAAAAGACTTGAATAGACATTTGTCCAAAGAGGAAAAGAAAATGGCCAATAAGCAAATGAAAATATGCTCAACATCACTAGCCTTTAGGGAAATGCAAATCAAACCACAACCACAAACTTCACACCCACTAGAATGCTAATATAAAAAATTAAAAAGTAAAAACAAAAAAACAAAAAACCCAAAACAGAAAATAAAAATTGTTGGTGAAGACAAGGAGAAATTGGAGCCCTTAGGAAATGGTGCAGCCCCTCTGGTAACCAGTTTGGCAGTTCCTCAGGAAGCTGAACATAGAATTACCACTAAATCCAGCAACTCATTTCAACTCTGTACCCAATGGAATTGAAAGCAGAAGGTCAAACAGATCCTCATACACCAAGGTTCTCAGCAGCATTATTCGTAATAGCCAAAAAGCGGAAATAATCCAATGTCAATCAATAGATGAACAGGTAAATAAAATATGATAGATACAATCAATGGAATAGTATTCAGCCTTAAAAAATGAGAATCTGAGACATGATACCACATCAGTGAACACTGAGTACGTTATGGCAACGTGAAATAAATCAGTCAAAAAGGTCAAATACTTATCAAATACTTATAATTCCACTTATTTGAGATACTGAGAGTAGTAACATTCATACAAACAGCCTCAGAGAGGGAAGAATAGAGAATTAGCATCTTCTGGGTAGAAGTTTCTTTTGGGGGATGATGGAAACATTCTAGAAAAGGATGGTGGTGATGGTGGCACCACTTCGTGAATCTACATATTGCCACCTAATTGCAGACTTAAAAAGAGTTAAAAGGATAGATTTTATGTTATGTATATTTTAACACAATAAGGTAATTAACCAAAACCTATCTACAACCCAAATGTTTACCAGCTTGTGAATGGAAAAATAAATTGTGGCTGTCCGTTCTTTGGAATGCTATTCAGCAACAAAAGTACAAAATATTACTTACTCAAAAAACATGATACTGAATGAAAGAAGTGAAACACAAAAGATTCAAACCATGGGAAACCATTCATAGGAACTTCTAGAAAAGGCAAAAGTATAGAGACAGAAGGAAGATCAACAGTGGCCCTTGGGTAGGGGCTGGAAAAGAGGATTGATGGGGTAGTCAAGACAAAACTTGATAGAGGGATGGGACTCTTCTGTATCTTGACTGTGGTAGAGGTCTGTCACTACCTATACATATCAAAAATCACCGAACTAAACATCTAAAATTAGTGAATTTTTAATGCAAATATACCTTGGTAAAGCTATTGTAAAGGTATTATCCTAAAAAAATAGTGTTAGTGATGACAGAAGTTCAATGGTCAAAGATAGATCACTTGTGACATAATGATTTTAGAAAAATATGTCCAATTCTTCCATGGTCCAGCTTCTAGACCAAGGGTTAGTTAATAACATGGGTTATCGACCAATGGATGGTTGATTCTTTAGCCCTTTTTCCAATTATTCT
Source organism: Potos flavus (assembly GCA_028534135.1). NCBI lineage: Eukaryota > Metazoa > Chordata > Mammalia > Carnivora > Procyonidae > Potos > Potos flavus. The sequence goes on along the minus strand of CM052893.1, from coordinate 5,192,787 downwards.
CCAGGTGTGGGATACACCAGTGAGCAAGAAAAACATAGTTATCAGTTAGGATAGACATATTATTCCAAAATCTCAGTGGCTTCCACCACAAACGTTCATTGATGACTCACACTACCTGGATATTGCTGGTTAGCTCACTTGTCATCAATCAGAGCAAGTCATACAGCAATGTTAGATGTCAATGGAGTGGAGGAGGTCTGATCCTCCCCCAGGGAGTGTCAGAGAATATAATTGAATAATAATAGAGTTTCTCTGTTGCCTACTATAAGATTATATAATAATAATAAGGCAGAAGGAAGAAAAGAAAAAAAAATAGAACCGAGTTAAGGAGGTCAGACGCACTGGTATGGAGCAGAACGTTGTATCAAAGAGCTCCCAGGGCAGCCCTTGGTGGGAAGCAAAATGGTGGTGGAGGTGAGGGGGTTGGTCACACAGAATCTGGGAAATAGTACTCTCAGGAGAGGAAGCATCTAGAATAATAAAAGCATCTAGAAATAAGCATCTGAAGTCAGAACGTGCCTGGAATTCCAGAACAGTAAGGAAGCCAGTGTGGCTGGAGTGGAACAGAAGAGCATAGTTGGAGTGGAGGTGATCAAGGAAATGGGGTGGGAGCAAAGAGACAGGACTTTGTAGTCACTGCAAGAACTTTAGCCTTTATTCTGGATGAAACGAGGAGCCAGTACAGGGTTTTAAGCAGAGGAAGAGTTGATCTGACTTATGACCTATGTCCTATCTTAGAAAGATCATTGTGGTTGTTATATGGGGGACAAAGGCAGGAAGCAGGGAGACCAATTGCAAGAATTGCAAGAATCCATGCAGGTGATGAGGGTGACTCAGACCAGCAGGACAGCTGAGGAGGGGGTGAGAAGTGATCAGACTCTGGATAGTTTTCAAGGTAAAGTCAGGAGGATTTTGTGGGTGTGAGAGAAAGAGGAGGGTGAGGGTCCTTCCAAGGATTGTGCTTGTTTGTTTGTTTGCCTGGGCAGCTGCAGGAATAGAGTCCCCGTCATTGAGGTGGGGAAGGCTCTAGGTTTAGCAGGTTCTGTGTAAAATGAGAGATCAGGTGTTTAATTTAAAACATGTCAAATCTGAAAAGTCTGTGGGCAGAAAGGCAAATTTCCACTTCACCCTGGATGACACAGGAGTCACTTTTCCACTGTCTGGTGTCTTGGAAATTCCACTGGAGCCAAAGCCAAGAGAAGTGGATGGCAATGCTGGTCCTACCACTTGGAAACTCTTTGACCTTGGGAGGGTCATTAGCCCACTGGTCTCTCCTCATCTATACACTGGGGCAATAAAACCTGCCCACGGGGATAGTATGAGCATTCAGGGACCTGCGTATATGGCCATAAACTCAAACATGGGGTTGACAATGGCCTCATTGTTGCTGCAGCTGCTTATTCACTGGGGTGGGGGTGGGGGGCTCTCATCAAAGGGGTCAGCTGGCTGCTTTGGGGTGAAACACAGCACATAAAGTAAACCAGAGTCTCAAGAACCCAGGTATCTAAAACCACAGTTTAGAGACACTGAAGTCACTGAATCTTTTTCTTCCTTTCATAGGCTGATTTTTCATTCCAGCCTAGTCCGTTCTGGAATAAATCCTTGTAGAATTCCTTGAGCAATGTAAGCTCTTTTGGTGCGTCATAAAATCCAAAATTACATAAAACCCCGTGACCGTGCCTGGAAGCTGTCCCACACCAGCTGGCTGCTGGGGCTGGGTCTCAGACCCTCGGGACGAGCAACACTGAGGCTCAGCTTCCTCCTCTGCAAAATGACAGCGATGACCTCATGTGACTGAGGTTGTGAGGGAAGGATGACGTGAAACAGGGTGCACGCAAGCGCCTGCCACATGGTGGGTGTTCCACGAAGTTTAGTCCCGCCCCCCCAGCTCAGGCATCTGGTCTACCCAGGGCTGTCTCTGTCTTTGGGATCATGGGCATGCACTGCAGGGACAGCAGCCAGTCACCTTCCACATGTCAACTCAACATACCCCAAATCATTATCTTTCTCTCAAAAATCCATTATGATTTGGTCATCCACGGATAATCAGAATTCTTTTTTTTTTTCTTTTTTAACTATTAAACAGTTTATAGCTCCATTCCATATACCCCCTTAGTGCAATGAGGCCCTTATATATCCTATTTAAGCATAAAATAATTCCCCCAGTTGTTGTGTTTGGAAACTACCGCAATCAAGCCTCCAAGAGTTTCTCTTCATCTTGCTAATTTGGAGTTTGGTGTACTTGGTCAGGCTCCCTGCACTTTGGAAGATGCACTTTGGGAAATGTTCCTCTGTGGTCTTTTCCAGGAGCCAACAGTTATAACAAGTAGATGGGGGACACATGCCTAGGAACTGACATTCCTGGTAGATTATCTCAGTTGTTTGTAAGACAGGCTTAATTATAAATTAAGCTTTAATTATTCATTAGGATCTTGGGTCTAGGAGAAAATAAAATATTTTCAGATATTTTGTTTTCTTCCCCAAACCTAACGAGGATGAATCTTTGCTACTCAGAGAACCCAAAGTTGAATATTGAGATAAATAATGCAATTTAAGCAATACATTGCTCTGAGGGAGCCTTGCAACATTATTATCCTTATAACACACTCTTAAAACACAAAATGTGAAGGAGAAAAAATTGTTTTTTTTGCTTATTACTTTAAGAATGAGATGACCCTAATGGCCTTCAGTGAATGGCATCTTCTCCAAATGCACCATCAGCACACTTCGGAGGGATTCTGGGATGGATTCTCTGCTTTCTCTGAAAACCAGGGCATGATCTATTCCACACAATCTTGTTTTGATTCAAATGCATAGGAATGAAAAAGAATAATTTCCAGTGCTCAGTGATGTACAGCTTTGCTCCCTGAGTGTTAAGATGGAAACAACACATGGATCTGCCCAGTGTCTCCTAGCCCAGGAGATTACCATTTTCACTGTGACCACCTGTATGGGACAAAATGTGTGCCTTGCCTTACTCCAGCCATGGCTGCAGCAACCACAGTGTCAAATGGATGTCACGGGGCTACACCTTCCATCTGCCAACAGCCCAGCATGGAGCGCCTGCACGAGCAGGCCAGCACTCACACAGGTGTCACCTGCATGCATGAGGGTCTCAGTGCCCCAAGAGGCAATGCTTGAACAACGGGAGGTAGGAGCTGGTGAGCAAAGGCTGCTCCCACCTTTGAGGGCTCAGTCTATTTGGCAGCATGGTCTACACAACTCCTTAGGTGGCCCTGGTGGGATCAAGCCTAGGTGGCCTGGAAGAGATGACCCAAGAAGGCATCACTAACCTCCCTGTTTCACTCTCCCCAATTCCTCACTCTCGTTTTCTAGGAATACTTCCCCAAATGAGAAAATTCTGGAAGCCAATTAAGACAATAAGCTAGACACATATATTAAGTAGCCCCTGAAGGGTTATCAAGGGATGCTTGGAGGAGTTCCTTGTGCATCCTCCCTGCCCCGATCTTGCTGAGACCACAGCTAAGTCAAAGAACCATTGTATTAAAAAAAAAAAAAAAAAAAAAAAAAGCCGGAGGAGGAGCAAGATGGTGGAGTAAGAGATCTAAATATTGTGTGGTCCCAGGAGATCAGCTAGATAGTTATCAAACCATTCTGAACACCTACAAACTCAACAGGAAATTGAAGAGAAGAAGAGCAGCAATTCTAGGAACAGAAAAGTAACCACTTTCCGGAAGGCAGGATGTGTGGAGAAGTGAATTGGAAGCTACATACGGGAAGACAGACCACGGGGGGAGGGGCTGGCTCCCTGCAAGTGACAGAGCAGCAGGGCACAAAATTGAAACTTTTAGAGTCTGCTCCACTGAGGAACGTCGCTCCAAAGGCTAAGTGGGGGTGGAGCCCTTGCAGGGACGGTGTGGTCTCAGGACCCTCAGGGTGACAGAAAGACCGGGGGTGTCTGAGTGTGGCAGAGCCCCCAGGTATCAGAGCAGGGCAGCCGGCTGCAGAGACTGAGCCGAGAAGGGAGCTCTCAGCTCGGGGTTACCTTAAACCGTGATCTGAGGCACAGTCGGGCCACTGCTCTTTGGGCAGGGACCCCACAAGTGCCAGATCCAGGGAGACTCACCTTCCTCATCTTGGAGGAGCCGTGCTGGATTGCACTGCAGGAATCAGCTGGGTTTGGAAACTCCAAATGGGGCCGTGCGCCAGAGATAGAAACACTCGGTCACAGGCTGGGTGAGCTTGGAGCGCAGCTGGAGACCAGGGAGACGGGAGTGATTGACTGCTTTTCTCTGAGGGCGCACTGAGGAGTGGGGCCCTGAGCTCTCAGCTCCTCGGACCAGAGACTGGGAGACCCCCATCTTCATTCTCCTCCTCCAAAGCTGTACAGAAAGCAGTCAGGGAACAAAAGCTCCTGAGGGCAAACCCGAGCAGATTGCTTAGCTGGGCCCCTGGCAAGGGCGGTGCAATTCCACCTCGGGCAAAGACATTTGGGAATCACGGCAACAGACCCCTACCCCAAGAATACCAGCAAGAACATCCAGCCAAGACCAAGTTCATCGATCAATGAGAACTGCAGAACTCCAGAGTTAGGGGAAAGCAGCACATAGAATTCATGGCATTTTCCCCATGATTCTTTAGTCTTTAAAAGCTAAATTTTTTTAAATTTTATTTTTTTCTTATTCTATTTTTTAAAAATTTTTCCTCTTTCCTATTTTAACCCTTTTAAAATATTTTATCTTATCAATACCTTTTTAAAAATATTTCAAAATTTTCATTGTTATAGTCATATTCTATCCCTTCATTGTATTTAATCTTATTTCTTGTATACATATAGGTTTTTTGCTCTTTAAAATTTTGGGATAGAGTTTCTTCTAACAGATCAAAATATACCCTAAATCTAACACATGGCTTTGTTCTAGTCTCCAGCCTGATCACATTCTCTCCTCTTTTTTTTTTTTTCTTTTTTCAACCAACTTCTTATCAATTCCTTTTTTAGAATCTTTTTAAATTTTCATCTTTACAGTCATATTCCATCCCTTCATTGTGTTTACCCTTATTTTTGTGTATATATATAAGTTTTTCTTTCTTTAAAATTTTGAGAGGTAGTTTCTCCTAACCGACCAAAATACACCCAAAATCAAGTGTGTGGCTCTGTTCTAGTCACCAGTCTAATGTATTTGTTGTTGTTGTTGTTGTTGTTATTCTCCTTTCTTCTCCCCTTGGTTTCGGGTCTCTTCTGATATGTTTAGTGTATATTTTTCTGGAGTTGTTGCTACCATTTTAGTATTTTGTCCTCTCATTCATCTATTCTTATTTGTATAAAACAACAAGGCAGAAAAACTCACCTCAAAAAAAGAACGAGAGGCAGTATCGATGGCTAGGGACCTAATCAATATGGACATTAGTAAGATGTCAAATCTAGAGTTCAGAAAGACGATTATCAAGGTGCTAGCTGGGCTCAAAAAAAGGTATAGAAGATACTAGAGAATTCCTTTCTGGAGAAATAAAATCCCTTTCTGGAGAAATAAAAGAACTAAAATCTAACCAAGCTGAAATAAAAAAAAGCTGTTAACGAAGTATAATAAAAAATGGAGGCTCTTACTGCTAGGATAAATGAGGCAGAAGAGAGAATTAGTGATATAGAAGACCAAATGACGGAGAATAAAGAAGCTGAGAAAAAGAGAGATAAACAACTACTGGACCACGAGGGGAGAATTCAAAAAATATGTGATACCATAAGATGAAACAATATTAGAATAATCGGGATCCCAGAAGAAGAAGAAAGAGAGAGGGGCAGAAGGTATATTGGAGCAAAGTATAGCACAGAATTTTCCTAATTTGGTGAAGGGAACAAGCATCAAAATCCAGGAGGCAGAGAGAACCCCCCTCAAAATCCATAAAAATAGATCAACACCCTGTCATCTAATAGTAAAACTTACAAGTCTCAGATACAAAAAGAAAATCCTGAAAGCAGCTCAGGACAAGAGCTCTGTAACATACAAAGGCAGAAATATTAGATTGACAGCAGACCTATCGACAGACACCTGGCAGGCCAGAAAGGACTGGCATGACATATTCAGAGCACTAAACAAGAAAAATAGGCAGCCAAGAATACTATATCCAGCTAGGCTGTCATTGAAAATAGAAGGAGAGATAAAAAGCTTCCAGGACAAACAAAAACTAAAAGAATTTGCAAACACCAAACCAGCCCTACAGGAAATACTGAAAGGGGTCCTCTAAGCAAAGAGAGAGCCTAAAAGTAACAGAGCAGAAAGGAACAGAGACAATATACAGTAACAGTCACCTTACAGGCAGTACAATGGCACTAAATTCATATCTTTCAATAGTTATTCTGAATGTAAATGGGCTAAATGTCCCAATCAAAAGACACAGGGTATCAGAATGAATAAAAAACCAAGACCCATCGAAATGCTGTCTGCAAGAAACTCATTTCAGACCCAAAGACACCTTCAGATTTAAAGTGAGGGGGTGGAAAACAATTTATCATGCTAATGGACATCAAAAGAAAGCTGGGGTGGCAATCCTTATATCAGATAAATTGGATTTTAAGCCAAAGACTATAATAAGAGATGATGAAGGGCACTATATCATCCTTAAAGGGTCTGTCCAACAGGAAGATCTAACAATTTTAAATATCTATGTCCCTAACATGGGATCAGCCAATTATATAAACCTATTAATAACAAAATCAATAAATGGAACTAGAGGGTATTATGCTAAGCAAAATAAATCAATCAGAGAAAGACAATTATCATATGAGCTCTCTGATATGAGGAATTTGAGAGGCAGGGCAGGGGGTTTTGGGGGAAAAGGAGGGAAAAAAATGAAACAAGATGGGACTGGGGAGGGAGACAAACCATAAGAGACTCTTAATCTCAGGAAACAAACTGAGGGTTGCCAGGGGGTTGCCGGGAGCAATGGGGTCGCTGGGTAATGGACATTGAGGAGGGTATGTGCTATGGTGAGTGCTGTGAATTGTGTAAGACTGATGATTCACAAACCTGTACCCCTGAAGCAAATAATACATTATATGTTTAATAATAATAATAATAATAATAATAATAATAATAAAAGCCACAACTTTCTGAAAAAAGAAACTCTGGAATCTTCTTTAGTAATTCCATTAGGTATTCAGATCTTCATTCCATATAAATTTTCCTAAATAGGAGGCAGAACAACAGAGGCCTGGATGTTGGGTGTCAGCTCCATGTCTGTAATTTCACGAGCCTCTGAATGAGTTTAGTGGCCTTTGCTCGTTTCAGCAATGCTGGTTCAGGTTCCAAAGAGACGTTCACTGCCAGTTTCGGTCTCTTTACGTTGTGTCTCCTTCAAATGTGTGACAAGTCGATCTGATGAATGACTCTCTTTGTTAGACATGCCGGAAATTCAGCATCAATTTTACTCTTTTAACTGATCGACGTTTTGTGAGCACATGTCAAATAAAGGAGGGAAAGGAAATATATCTGAAACCATTGCTATTTGAACTTGACACCACTCAGGCACACAAGCAAGCACAAAAAGTAACCAGTTTCTAGGGCATACCATCAAAATGAGACAGTTGTTGATACTTTATCTTATTTGCTGTAAGCCCACTATTTCAGTTAACAAAAATGCTATTTTTAAATAAATGAAACATGACAGCCCAGCTAAAGACTCACCCAATGTTCTTCTCCTTCTTCTCTCCATCGTCAGGGATAACTTGATTCAGTATTAGTCTGAGTCGTTCTGATCCATGTTTTGTCCTTCTGCATGCATATGCACCGCGAAATAATCGGGTAGTCCCCCATATTCTAGCTCTTGTTGCTGTTGGGAAGTCTAGTTATAGTTTTTGGTGAAAAAAGTCTCTTCTCTCTTTGATTACTTTTAAGATTTTTTTTTTAAGATTTTATTTATTTACTTGACAGAGAGAGAGAGACAGCAAGAGAGGGAACACAAGCACGGGGAGCGGGAGAGAGAGAGGGAGAGGGAGAAGCAGGCTTCCCGCAGAGCTGGATGCAGGGCTCAGTCCCAGAACCCCGGGATCATGAGCTGAGCTGAAGGCAGATGCTTAACCCACTGAGCTGCCCAGGTGCCCCTGATTACTTTTAAGATTTTACCTTTAACTTTGGCGTTCTACAATTTCACTACAAGGTAACCAGGTATTTAAGAAAAATGTATCAGGCTTGAGACTGACTGCAATTTACAAATCCGAGGATCCGTGTCATTTCTGGGAAAAGGTCCTCTATTCTCTCCTTGGACAATGCCTCTTTCTCATGCCCAGTCACCCCCTCCTTGAGGTGGCTCATGTGAAAATCTCCATTCTGACTGCCTTGCATGCACATGCATGAGGCTCATGTCCTTTCCCTGCGCCCAAGCCCCTGGTCACCAAGTACCAGCGACCGGCAATCTCTCTGCAAGACGCAGAATCAGCTCTGTATTTCAGCTTCCTTTTCAGTCCTTGGCCCTGGGAAATTTTGAATGAAGTTATGCTACTAACACCATGTTTGTGATACTTTATCCAATGTTTTGAGGTGTCACGAGGGAGAGAGGTTTTATGTCTGGTTGATAGTGCTGGAATTAGAAGGCCAGGACAACACATCTTAAAATATATCTTCCTGCAGATTCCCCTCTCCCTTCCGGTATATTGGTGACTATTTCAGGGTCTTAAGAGAATGCAATAGCTCGAAAGTAAGAAGTTAAGTTTAGGAGTACCCTGCTGGTCTACTGCAGTATAGCTTATGAAGATAAAATGCTGGCATTTCCAGTCAAGGCATCCCATCTCTCAGCTCCTGAAGAATTTCAAAAAGGACCTTCCTTAACAGCCTGCAGTAAACTTAAGATAGTGCCTCGAGGTGATCATGAGGTTTGATTCCAGAAATTGCTAAGTGATTGGTTGTGGGTAGGTTGGGAGGAGGAAGAGGGGGACAAAAGGGCCTCTGACAGGCAGAAAGCTTCTCTCCAGCTCACAATCCCATCCCCCCAAGCTGCTTTGTGAGTCCGAAGGCTTTGTATCAGGGCTGACGCTGGGTCAGGGAACCAGCTTCAGTGTGCAACAGCCCGGAAAGTTCCAGGTCAGCAAGTTTTCTGACATCCTCGCTGTAAGCCAGTGCTCATCACAGTGCCTAGGATAAGTAGATGCTCAATAAGTGCTTCCTGAATGAATGTGTAATCTAGGACAGTTCCAGAAGGCTGAAGCACTCTGGCTAGAGGGGCGAGAGGAAGGGGGAGACAAGGGCGAGTTCCAGACAGGTTTACAATTTGCAATCGTTAAAGCTACTGTCTCTTCCATTCTGAACTTCCCTCCCACACTCACGTCCCCAGTGTCAGGTGACATCAGAAACGGTCATGGCTGGGGCGCCTGGGTGGCTTACTCAGTTAAGTATCTGACTCTTGACTCCGGCTCACGTCATAATCTCAGGGTGGTGAGATCAAGCCCCGGGTTGGGCTCCATGCAGGGGTGTGGAGTCCGCTTGAGATTCTCTCTCTCCCTCTCCTTCTGCCCCTTCTCTCTCTCTCTCTTCCTCTCTCTCTCTCTCTCTCTGTCTCTGTGTGTGTGTGTGTGTGTGTGTGTGTAGTTCTTGGTGAAAACTAACAGCACAAGTGGGAGGGAGGCAGGGAGGGAGGAAGGGAGGCCAAGCCCCCACGCATGTGCCCACCTCCTCACTGCCACCTGAGCTCTGGGCTCCCTGAGAGTGAGGCTGTGCATGGAAGGGGCTACTGTTAATAGCTTGCCAGGAACGTCCCAGGCGAAGGGAGCCGGGCGCAACCCCCACCTGTGCTGCTACTGTATACATAAATATAAAAGAAATGGTCATGGCATGGATAAGGGGGATTTGAGTTGAGGATATATTTTGTTTGGGTTTCGGATATAATTATGTGGTTCCTAGTCTCTTCTCGGTATAGTTAAGCTGTTGTTGCCACCTGTTCCAGCGTAGGAATGGTCTCCAGAAACTGTCCTACCAGCCACTGGTGCCAACTGCACCTGCAGGGCGCGACAGGACCGGGCAGACACCGTGTGAACGTGCTCAACAGCGCCCCATACAGGCAACAGGTGGGTAGTGGCGAAAAACCAGGCGGGCGATGTGCGGAGCTACACTCTGGTCTGTGGAACGTTCTTTCCGTCATCCCATGTCTAAGTGGAGACGGAGGAAGGTCATCACAGGGAATGCATCCCAAAAATGCAGGCCAAAAATATGGTAGGGGGTTCTTTTTCTGGGCTTGGCGATGCTGCGATAGTGTTGAAACTTGTAATTAGTTGTAATTTCTCGTCTCACTCTAAATAAATCTTCAGTGCCACAATTTGTATTTATAATTTTCTATTTCTTGTCTTTAAAATGGCTCTCTCAAAAAAAAAAAGAGGGGGAGGAGCAAGATGGCGGAGAAGTAGGAGGCGGAGATAGTGACTGATCCCAGAAGTTCAGCTAGATAGTTACCAAACCACTTTAAACAACTACAAACTTGGCAGGAGATAGAAGAGAAGAAGAACAGCAACTCTAAGAACAGAGGATCGACCACTTTCCGGAAGGTAGGACGTGCGGAAAAGTGAATCCCAAGCGACGGGAAGAGAGACCGCGGGGGGAGGGGCCGGCTCCCGGCAGCCGCAGAGCGGCGGAGCACAAAATCGGGACTTTTAGAAATCTGCTGCTCGGCCTGGAGGCTGCCAGAGC